>JAWWEE010000085.1:27611735-27639627 GCA_035221455.1 Xenops minutus
CCTCCGGACCCGCACCCACCGCTCCCTCCGGACCCGCACCCACCGCTCCCTCCGGACCCGCACCCACCGCTCCCTCCCGACCCGCACCCACCGCTCCCTCCGGACCCGCATCCTCCCGCGGCCGCCATGGCGCAGGGGGGCCCGCGGGTGTGCGGGGTCCATGCGGGGCGGCCCCTGGAGCTGTTCTGCGAGGACTGCGGGCGCTGCGTGTGCGCCCTATGCCCGGCGCTGGGAGCGCACCGCGGGCACCGCGCCTGCCTCCTGCCCCACGCCGTCCGCCGGACGCAGGTGAGTGCGGGGCTGGGCTTTGTTTTGCCAGGGTGAGACGGTGGCAACAGCGTCACAGCAGTAGGCCAAGTATCGTCAGCTATTAGCCTTGTTTTGCTTGCCTTATGAACAGCCGGAGATGAAGGTTTGTTGTCCCACCAATTCTGTAGGCTGTGCTGGCTAGCAAAAAAAAAAAAATCTGTACTTTCTGTACTTTGACAAGTTCTTTTTAAATCCCGTATGGACATGGATCAGCTTCCAGCCACTGCACAGGGACATGCACCAGAGGGAATGAGTTAGCCAGTCACGCTAAGCGCCCATGTAACAGATGTATAATTCAAGGGACAAGTAGGAAGTAAGACTGACTGTTAGGTAACATAGAGCACCATTTATCCTCCGGCTTTGTATCTGAGCATTGTCTTCGCAGACCTCATGTGTGGAATCAGTAGAACTTGGTCGCCCTGGGGAATTTGTTTTTGTTGCCAGACTGGAAGCACCTTTGGCAGAAACATAGATACCATGGGTGAAGAAGGAAGGCCATTTCTGTTTATCCCCCTTCCTCACCACTGTAGCTTGCTACACCTCAGTGACTGCCCGTGCACAGTACCTGTTCTCTGATAATCCTTGGATGGGGAGCAGGGGTTGTTGTGGGTTAACCCAGTTAACAACACAGCTGCCTGCTTACTCCCCATCCCTTGCCCAGTAGGAGCAAGAGAGACAGGAAAACGAAATGAACACTAAAATCAAGAAAATTCATGAGCTGAGATAGAAATAGTTTAGTAAGTGAAGGAGAAGTGGAGGAAAAGAGAAACAGAACAAAAGTGATGTAAAGGTGGTTGCTCGTATCTCCTGTGTGTAGACCAATACCTAGACAGTTCCCTACCAAAAGATGGGTAACTAACCTAACCACCCCTACCTTCCAATTTTGTTTCTGAGCTTGTCATTATATGGCATGGAATATCTCTTTGGTTAGTTTGGGTCATCTGCTTGCTTGCATCCTCTCCCAGCCTTTTGTGCACTCACATTTGAAATACAGCATCATATGATCTCCTATGAGAAGAATTAACTCCATCCCAGCCACAACCAGACCAGAGGTTCTTCCCTGAGCTTTATTTCTTCACCCCACTGTAGCAGTCCATCAAATATCCTGAGGTGGTTTTGCAAGCTTGCCCAATACTTCCTGCTTGTGCTTTTGTTTTAGTCTGGACAGCCTTCCTGGAGGCTTGCTGAAGCCTGCATGCTGTGCTGTTAAGCTTGGGAGGCTTAAAAAGTTGTAACACAGACGTTTGATGTGCAGGAGCTTTTTTGTTTCCCTTCACAATTTCATAAAGCTCCTTCCCATTCCTTCTGTGGTATTTTGGAACAGTGTCACTCAGAGGTTTCCTACAGTAGGAAAACAGTAGGAAAAAACAGTTCCTACAGAACTTCCTGCTTGGAAGTTCACACAGATTGTGAGCAGATGCACAGGTCGTGCTAAAGTCCTCTGGCATTTTATTACATTTCATGTTAGAGAGCACGACAAGGGCAAAGGGCAGTCACTAGGCTGCAAGCAAACAGCAGCCTAAAACAGGGATAAAACCATCGAAGGCGTCCAAGCAATGCAAAGCACTCTTCCTGCCCGCTGGTGTGCTTCCATCCAAAGTACCCCTTTTGCGGCTGGGAACTCACTACCGTGTTTGCATTCCCTTCATGACACTGGGGCAGCGTGTGGATTTTGCTGTGGCAACCTGATTTGAGCCAGGGTAAAGTGTACAAAGTTACCAGTTGTGCTGGTTCCCTGGGGGCTGCGGTGGACACAGGGGAGCACATGCTGTTGATAGAGTCGTCTCTGTGCCAAATTAGGAATTGAGCAGTGTAAAAATTGGTGTTCCTACGGGAACACTGCCCCTGGGAAGTATCTGCTTACATCTACTGGCTTAAGGCTGCAGCCAGTTCATGCACAAACTATCAACAGTTGTAGCCTAAGAGACGGTATTTTGGCGAGTGATTTTGTTTCCTGGGAACAGTTATTCTGTACAGCGCTTGTGATACAACATCAGCCAGGTAGCAGGTCTTCCACAGAGAATCTTCCACAGTGCTTTTAGCAAATACTACTTGTGAGTGCTAAGAAGAGATGAGAACTGTTGTGTGAGGTCCATCAGCTGCTTCATCCCTGGATCCAAGGTTGTATAAAATAATCTAGAAGGGCACTCTCTGTGCTCCTGAATGCAAGACATAGGATCGGCACCCTTTGCACTTGATACATGTCCTGTGAGCCTGGCTGGAGCTGTGAGTCTCATCTCTCAGAAATCCCTGCTTTTATAGTGTTTTCACTGAATGACTTAAGGCATACAGGCAATCCCTAAAGGAATGGTTTTGGACTTGTTTCCTCAGGGTGAATGACATGGTTTGCCTGGCAGTGTGTCAATTGATAAGAAGCAGCTCTTTCATTTACCTCTAAGGAAAGTAATGCTTAACCAGAAATGCTTGAGGTTGGCATAAGTATTTCCATATGGTCATTTTTGTGAGGCACTGAGTGCCTCGTGTTTTAATTGCAGAGAAGGAAGATTGGGGTTTGCTCTTTGGTCTTTGTCAGTCTTTGAGGAAGGGAATATGGCCTGAGTTGCAAAATAAATTAAGGCAGGGCGGTATCTAGTAGAACTCCTGAATCCTCAAGTGACGTAGAATTCTTCTGGTTCTTCAGAGACAAGACTGAAAAGCTGTGGCTGGAATGTATAGCATAACATGAGTGGCTTGGTCTGTGCAAGAACATTCATCTGCTTGCATGGATGTATCTGTGCCAAAGGCCTTCCAGATGCAGTCTCTGACTTTTGCTGGGAACCCATTTTCTTTTGACTCCATCATAATAAAATGACAAACTGCATGTGTTTTCTAAGGAGGCACATGCCAGAAATGCAGACTGTCAACCATGAAACACTTCATGCTCAGTTTGCCAACCCTGCAGAGTTTAAATGCTGTGCTGCCCTGGGGCTGTTGCAGTGAGCTGGTACATGTGCAGGCAGATGCTCTTAACTGGGTCGAAGATGCAGAACAGAACAGTGATAACAAGTACAGCTGGAGCTACCTTACCTGAGAGGCTCTGTTTTAGCATTAGTGCACTGAGAGCATGGGGCAGCCTTGCCTGGATCTTTTATGGTGCTACTGACAAAAGTACATCAGCAGGTACATTAAGACTGTTCAGCCTGCTGGACAGAGGACAGCCAGTTTCAGAGGGCTGCAAGTGAGAAACTGCAGGGCTGGACACAGCAGAACATTAATTATGCTGTGCCGGGCACACCACAAATATCACAGATACTGTGACTTCCAGCCAAACAGATGGTATTTGCTGTTGTAGGCATTCAGACTACAGCATCACTGTAGTGATAGTGGGGTATATCTGACTGGTATTTTTGGGAAGCATCCTAAACCTTTACTGGATTTTGACTAGATGGAGCCTCCCACTGATCCTCTGAATAAAAGCACTTGGTCAGCGTCCCTTCAGCTGCTAAATGCATTTGCATGTAGTCTTGAAATGCACAGCAACATAGATTTAAAGAGAAAATGGTTTTTTCGCCATAGATTTTCCTGTTCCTTAGAAAGGTCACACTAATTTGCAGAACTCTCCCAATCTTACCCGTATGGCCACGAGGTGAAATGTTGAAATTCTTATGATTCATCACTATACTGTCCTTAATAAGCTTCATAAACTGAGTATTTCAGTGATATACTCCTCTGTATGGAAAACAAGCTGGATATGGATTTCTGTTTTTCACAGATGTTGTTGTGAAAGTGTTTTATTTTGTTTCATTGCTGTGCAGGAACTCATGGCATTGTGCTTGAAGGATCTAGAAGAAAGAAAAGAGCAAGAAGCTGCTAACAGAAGGAGCATAGAGCAAGCTGTGAATGATGTGAAGGTAAAGTGTAGTTTCCTTCCCCACCCTGATGGTCATTTTCCAAGCAGAGACATTTTGTTTTCTCTGTAGCTATTCAAAGACCCAGATACTTACTGCTTCTCAGGAAAAGAGTGTGTTCCCTGTATACATCATAATATATTAAACTATCAAAGGGAGAGAAGAGGGAAAGAGTCTTCAAAGATCTGGTCCTCCTTCCCTGATCAGCTGAACATCTCTGGATGAACAATGTTGAAGTTTTTGTGCAGAGGAATAGCAGATAGCCCTAGCTGCATATGTTATTCTGGCCTCACTGATATATGTTACATTGCACCAAACTGCATTATCAAGAGCTTGAGTAAATACATGAACATTGATTCTATCTTAAGACCAAGAATCTATGCTAAGCTGCACCTCATTTATAGAGCATGAAAGGGCTTTTGCTCTAAACAGCATCTCGAAGCAGCTCTGTTACAGAAGAGTCAGTAAGAGCTGGAGAGGACTCCAGAGATTTGGTTTGATGTCCCTTTGTTTTGAAGGCTTTCTCTTCCCAGCAGCTCCTTGTCTCTAGTTTGCTTTGAAAAAAGTCAAAGTCTTGGTACTGAAGGACCAGGTCTGCTTCTTAGTTGCACTTAGTATCTGACCCCGTAAATTCCAGCTGAAAACAGCATTTTCTGCATAAATAGGCATCTTGGAATCTTTCTTCAAGCTTTTCCATCCAGATATCAGCAAGTAAATCCTGTCTACCTTCCCTTAAGGGATAGACACATATTACTGAAGAGATGTAGAAAAATCAGTAAAATTCAACCAAAATGCAACACTGAAAGCATGAAAGAGAAATGTCTAAAATATTTATGGTCTCTTGAGTGTGAGGAGACACTTTTCTGCTTCACCTGTAGGCACATGCCAGTATGATCAAAAGGCACCTATCAGAAAAATTGACTGAGCTCCAGTTGCTTCTTCGGGAAGAAGAGAGTGTGGCAAAAAACTTCATTGATGAAAAGACTCAGCAAGCCCTGGGAACACATGATCAGCAGTTGGAGGCCTGTCAAGAACAGATTGAAGCCCTAGAGACCTTCTCATGTCGAATCAGACAAATACAACAGGACCGTGATCCTATTCAGTTGCTGGAGGTGGTATTGTGTGGTCTCTTTCTACCTCTTATCCTCATAGTCCTTGATAAACTGCTCTAGTGATCTCTTCTGTAGATCACTCTGTATGTAAACAGCATCTTTCTAACTGCTTTTTAATTTTCTTTTGTGTTGATGTTTTGGTGAACTAGTTTGGTTCCTGATTGTTGTTAGGTGTTTCTGCTATGACATTGATTTCAGGCCTGTATAAAATTCATGTCAATTTTAAGCATATATGGAAGAGAGACATATGTGTCCCTTAATCTTGAAGACAAATCCTGAATCAGGTCTTTCCCTGTCCACTATAATACAAAGGTCTGAGGAAAGGTAGCCCTATTTGGAACCTCAGGAGGAAGGATAAAATGACTCCCCTCTTTCACTGCAAGAGATGCTTATCACTGTGCGCAGTAGCCATCACTGTACTGGAGGGGGCAGTGTTCCTCTTTTTGCCTACAAATAAATGTCAGCTTCTCTCTCCTAGTGATCTTATGATCTTCCTCACCTTCCTTGGAAAGACTGTGTTGCCATGTACTTATGGCCTGACACAAGCCAAAGGAAGCCATTCATCATGGGAAGGCCTCTGCTGCATTTTTACATCCTTGTGATTTGACGGACTTGAGAGTTTTCATTGTTATGAGTGATGTGGCCCTGGCATTCTGCTGTTGTGCTAGCACCATATTTCCACATGGGAAGCCGCTCTTCGTGATTTTGGGGAAATTTTTTTTGTGGGGAAGGTTGGATTTTATTCTTTAGATTGCTTTTAAAACTTAAGTGTTTTGATTTTTCCATTGTTGGGATTGCCCACAAAGGGTCCTAGCCAGGTTAAACACATTTCCGTCCTGGAGGGCCTTGTTTTAAACCGTGACTGCTGGGTTCTCCATCTCTGAGATGGCCATTGGCTCCATTGGCATGGTAAGGTAATGAGCTAATAGGCAGGCTGAAACAGCCCAGAGGTTTACCTAGTGATGGAGCTCTCCTTGCTCTGTGGTGTGTGGGACCTGGGAGGGAAGAGTCCGTTCGTGTCACTGTCTCTGCTAATTGGAGAATTTGGCTTTCTGCCCTCAGAAGTACACAGAAATCGAGAAGGAAGTGAAGGAATCCAGGCACCTGTTAGAACAGTGGCATCCAGTACCTCTCTCGTTTGAACACATACTTAACCATTATAAGCAATTCTTCAAAGTTCTTCAGTCCATTCTAGAAAAACCACTAGAAGCCCGGCTTAAAGAAGGTACTTGGGAGAGTGCTCTGAGTTTTGCTTTCTTCTGCTCTCTTTGTAAATAAAATGCAGTTTATAAGTAAGAGCAGGACGTTTACCAAATCAGCTGGAGGAAACAGCAATGTTTCAGGCATGGTTACTGTTTTCTGATAGCATAGGTTTAATGCCACTATAGTAGAGGTGATTTAGGAACATAAGAGGTTTCTTTTCTGACTCTGAAAATGGTCTTTTTTTTGTCTGATGCTTTTTCCCCCCCCTAGTTCTATCAGTCATTTCAATACAGTTTACTTCTTCCCAGACCATCACACCTGCACAATATATATATTCTCTCCTTTCAGTTACTGTTGGGTGTAAGTGCTCTGTCATTGAACATTGTGTACCTGTAAAATTTGAACACTTTTTTGAATTGAAATAGCTGGTGATTTTTCTGCCTCAGTCTGAAAAAATATGTGCTTTTTGGTACTCTTAAAGGTGAGCTGACATGTTCTATTTAGAATTACTTTTGTCTTTGAACTAGTATTTCATCCTTAAGTGACCTTTGGCATGATTAAGGCAAGGAGTTTCCTAATGGGACAGAGCCACAAAGCCACATAACCATGGGGAAACTCATTGAATGAGCAGGCAACACTGGCCATCACATTTCACCCAGCTATCTTTTAATAATCCCTTTTCTGAGAATTGCCACCAAGAACAGAATAGCAGGGTGCTGGGGGAAATGATCAGACCAGATCCGACAGGCCACTGCAGGTTGTGTGACAGCATTGTGGAGGTGCTCAGTGCATCTGCTGCTGACTTCAGATGCCTGACTACTTTTTAAGGAATCAGATGTGATTAGTTGGTGGTGTGTTCAGTTGTGTAGTTCTTTGGCAACACTGGAGTCCAGCATCTCTGTGCTGTCCAAAGAGCAGGTTTAAAGCCTACAGAGTGAATAGCCCTTCCCCAGCAAAAGTAACAGTTTGTCCATGAAGTTGAAAATGGAAGTTGAAAAGATTCTTAAACTGTCCCTTTTCATCTCTGTCCAGATGTTTTCAGTAGCCTGAATGCTACTGCAAAGAAGGAACCTGGAACAATATTGAAAACCATGACTCCTATTGATCGGTTGCTTTTCTTAAAACGTAAGTATGATCACAGAATCCTAGAGTCTCCTGAATTGGAAGGCAAGCATTAAAATTATTGAAGTCCAACTCCTGGCCCTGCACAGGACCATCTCCAAGAGTCACACCATGTGCCCGAGTGTTGTCCCAATGCTTTTTGAACTGTCAGGCTTAGTGCTGTGACCACTTCCCTGTGGAGCCTGGTCCAGTGCCCAACCACCCTCTGGGTGAAGAACCTTTTCCTAATATTCAATCTAAACCTCACCTGGCACAGCTTCATCCCATTCCTTTGGGTCCTGTCACTGGTCACCAGAAAGGAGATCCGTGTGTGCTTCTCTGCATCCTCTTGTGAGGAATTTGTAGACTGCACTGAGGCCTCCCCTCTTCAGGCTGACCAAGCCAAGTGACCATAGCCACTCTGCATAGGGCTTTCCCTCATCCCATTACCATGAGAGATTAGAAAGCTGTGGAGGCATTAGTGTTGGTGCCCTGCTGGGATTCCCTTTGCACGTCTTTTCCAGCCCACGTCTGTGGAGCTGTATGGTCCACGGCTCTCTGAAGCCTAACCTTAACCGTCATGGAGGTTGGTGATACACCTGAGGTCCCATTACCTTGCTGGCCCAGATTAGAAAGGTGGGAAGGCAGCAGTGTTAGTGCACTGCTGTGATATGCTTGGCCTAAGTTTTCCAGCCCCATTTTTCTTGGAGCTTGTAGGCTCTGTGACTCACCAAATTCTATCCCTAACAGAATCTTGGTGCTGCAGCTGATGTCCCCATCACAATGAGTGGCCCAGATTTGAAAAGTGTGGAGTCAGCAGTGTTGGTACCCTGCCTTGTTCGGATTGGATTGGCTTTTCCAGACCCAGTGTCCTTGGATCTGTAGGCTTTCTGATTCTCTAAGCCCTAACCCTAACCATTAAGCAATGTTGGTGCTGTGGCTGAGGTCCCCATCACTGTGGGTGGCTGGCCCAGCTTACAAAGGAGTAGAGGTAGCAATGTTAGTGCCCCGCTGTGATCCTCTTGGTATGCCTTTTCCAACACAAGTGCCCCTGGGACTGTTGGCTTTCTGGCTCCGTTCTAAGACACTGCCAGCTGTGGGCTTCTTTGCAGGCATTTTATAGCTTGGACTTCTTTCAAGGGTTGTGATACATGTAGTAAGTGTGCTTATGGCTTTTACTGCAGATGCAAGATCACCAACCTGGGAATACGACAGCATTCACCCAAGACTGAAACTGTCTGATGATCGTCTTGTAGTAAGCTGCAGCTGGAGAAGGATATTTTACCCCTGTGGTCCCCAGAGATTTGATAAATTATGGCAAGTGCTAAGCAAAGATGCATTTCTCTCTGGAAGCCACTATTGGGAAGTTGACCTGCTTCATGCTGGAGCAGGATGGTGGATTGGTGCAGCCTACTCTTCCATTGGTAGGAAAGGAGACTCTGAAATTTGCCGCCTGGGATGGAATAGAGCATCTTGGTGCCTTAAGAAGTTTGAATTTGAATACTGGGCATTTCACAAGGGGGAGAGAATCCCCATCCTGATAGAAGACGATCCTGATCGCATTGGCATTTTTCTGGATTATGAAGCAGGAATCCTTTCATTCTACAATGTCAGTGATGGCATGGCTCATTTGCACACCTTCCGCTGCAAGTTCACAGAACCAGTTTATCCAGCCTTGAGACTTTGGGAAGGGTCCATTAGAACATGCAAACTACCATAAGGAATGAAGGAAAAAAGTCTACTATTTTATGCTTTTTCTATGGAAACCACTTTAGCAATTATCTACATGAAATAATCTCTGTTGTATGAAAGTTATAACTCTGATGCTTTTAGAAGGTAACAGTAGGTTCCAGAAAACTGTAATTTTTTAAATGTATTTGTATTTTTCAATGGGGGAAGGTGATGGTGTTGATGTACCACCCAAAGCACCGTATGTAATACTTCTCTACTTTTTCCACTTGCAAAATGGAAAAACTTTGGTTGAAAGAAGCATATTATAGCTCAGACAGGAACCTGGATATTGACTTTTTTTCTTTTTTCTTTTTTTTTTTTTTTTAACAAACTTCCTCACCTTATCTATCTGGAGAAGCTATAATTGTTTCTGGTAATAGGTTTAGTTTCGTTCAAGTTTATATACTGCATATTTTTATAGTTGGCAAGGCCAGATTTGGATAATAAATGCACTAAGTGAATTAGCTCATAATTAAGTGTCATCGTGGAAAAATCAAAACCCAGCACTGACTGTTGAAAAGCTCCCTTCTGAAGTAGGAGTTTCTGAGGCCACATTTAATAGCCATTAGCTGGTCTTATATGTGACAGAGACTTTGACCTGGGCTTCTGTATGGCCCTATTTGGCCCTGTTCTCACCTATTGAGTGGAAACAAGAGAGACAGTTTTTACAACCTGCAATAGAGGATGAAATGCCTGCAGAGCCTGCAGGTGCAGTAAAAATGCTAGGTCAGTGGGGCGTTTATGCCAACTTATTTTTGTGTCCAATTTGCAAAAGCTGTTTAACTGCAGCTGGATAAATATATGTTCACATAAAACTAGGAGACATAGCTTCCAATTTTCTGCACATGGATATTTTTTCCCCAAATATATTAATTAAGCCTGGAAATTTCTGAAGCCTATGTTTACAACAGTCTGCAGGACCAGCCCTGCTAGAGTGAAGAACTACTGCTACCTGAAGCTGGTCAAGTAATCTTCAGAGTTTTCAAGTACTAAAGGCCCTGGAGTCACCACCAGACAAGGTCTAACCATAGTCTGAAATGCAAAAACCAGTGCTTGTTTTATAAGCTAAATTTATTTGTCAAATTTGAAATCAAAAAAATCTTTTAACATTTTTTAATTGAGTAGATTAATTGAGTAGATTTTTAATGTAAGGCAAGCATACTGTATCAGTCATGACTCACATATGGTCAAGCACATGACTCAAAGAATCTCTGCTTCCCCATTTAAAGATATGAGTAGTTTCCTCAGAATTGAAGAAGGGTATACATTTTGAAAGTGAACAGCTCACAAGTACAAAAACACCCACCACCACATTCAAGATACTTCACCAACTTGTGACCAAAATAAAGGCAGCAAGTTCCAAGAAACCCTCAGTAGTAAATGATTCCACCACAGACAAAAAGCAGGTGAATTATACCAAAGCAGTTCTGTACTAAGCAAGGTGACTGAGGAATGCCTGATCTACAGCTTCTTCTTCATGGCTCCTTCCTGGTCAAAAGGAAAAGCAGCAGGCTGATAGAAGTGGGACTGCATTTCTTACTTGAAAAGTGAGAAGCTGGGATGCAAGAGCAGAGCACACAAGAGGTGCACTGACCATTACACTGAAGCGTAATGATGTGATGTATTCAGGGAAAAACCTCAAGGTACTGTATTTGCTTACTAGTACAGCAAAAAAGCTGCTCAATCTTCACCAGCATTTGGCTTCCCACCTGAGAAGCTACCCCCCAGGACCAAACAGATGTATCCAAATGCTCTGCAGAATTAAGATTCCAGGCTTCATTCAGCTCACACTAGATGCTTCTGACGAATTTTGAAGCATAGGTTAATTTCCATTACGCCATCTCAGAACTAGTTTTCTCTCTGCTTAATCTGTCTGGCTTGCCCTCTTGCCCCTTAAATGAGACCTTTCTACATATCCAGCATGCTTCTTTTCTTGGTACTGTCTCTGGAAAATCTAGGTTTCTCAAGAAGCCCATTTTTACAGAGAGTGCAGATTCCTGCAACACACTGTTTTATCATGAGACTTCATCTTAAGGCTTTTATTTTGAGAAAAACCCATCAGGCTGCATGTGAAGTTTTCTCTTCATTGTATGTAAACTTCCACTTAGCTGCCTTCAACTCCAACGGGAGTCCTGTTATCACAGGGTTGAGGCAAATGTCAGAAAAGAGAGGAACCTCAAAAGCTAGGGGGTTAGAACAACTCAAAGTATAGAAAAATTCTTGTGATTTACTATACTCTTAACAGAAAAGGGAAGGTGGAAAGCAGCAGACTGCAGTCTTAGATTTATCTAGATTAAGTGGAATGGAGAAGGGAGGAGCATGGTATTTCCTAGGCACAATGCTATTCAGTGTCTAATAAAATGTTCTTCATAATTTATATCCCCTTGCATCAGAAACTTCCTACTAATGAGAATCTGAAAATTCTAATCTGTTTGGATCTTCCTAATTACACTCCTTTCTTCCAACTGACCATGTTGCTACACTTAAACATGTTGTGCAGTAGTACGTCATGAAATATGCAAGAGTGCTTGGGTTTAGCACTTAACTTTTTTTACATGATTTTCCACTACTTGCTCAGTGATCGTTTCATCTTCTTCGATATTTTTTTTAACCTTCTGTCCCACCAGATCAAAGATGGATTCCGGAGGAAATCCCTTTGGCTCTCCCACCTTCACTGTCAGCATGTCAAGTGTCAGTATGGCACCTTCAGGAATCGCCACTTTTGCCACAACAGACTTTCCCAGCTACAGACAAGGAGGAAGAAAAAAGTTTAAGTCAAACACATTGCTAGACTTCGTACACAAAAAAAGAATAAAAAATATTCTGCAGTTATTTGGAAACAGGTTGTGGCCTCTCCATTACTTATTCCAAATGAAGGCTGAGTTAGCATGGAAACCTCCACTGTAATCAGGCTCTCAGGAACATCCAGATCCTTTCTGAAACTGGATAGTGGCTTACTGGAATTTTTTGAAATCACAATGGAGGCAGTCTGGTTAGGACTAGTATTTTAGCGTACTGTAAAAGCAGCTCATATACGGTCATAGAGACATATTATTCCTATTACTCTTACTAAGTACTTGGCACTGGTGAGGCTGCACCTTATGAATACTGTGTCCGGTTTTGCACCCCTCATTACAAGGACTTTGAGATGTTGAGGCAAGTCCAGAGAAGGGCAACGAAGCTGGTGAAGGGTCTAAAGAACAGATCTTGTGAGGAGCAGATGAGGGGTTTAGTCTGGAGAAAAGAGGCTCAGAGGGACCTTATTTGCTCTCTAGAATTGCCTGAACAGAGGTTGTAGCCAGGTGGAGGTAGGTCTCCTCTTCCAGGCAGCTAGCAACAGGACAAGAGGAAGTGGCCTCAAGCTGTGCCAGGGCGGGGTTTAGATTGGATATTAGGAAAAATTTCTTCACCAAAAGGGTTATCAAGCACTGAAACAGTCTAGAACAAGGAAGTGGTTGAGACACCATCCCTGGAGTTGCTTAAAACGTATGTGGCACTTAGGAACATGGAGTGGGCAGTGTTACGTTAGCAGCTGGACTTGATAAACTTAAGGGTGTTTCCCAGCCTAAATGATTCTGTATTTCTACTCAACTTAGTTAACCAGTGGATGATAAATGCAGAACTTGAACATACTCAAAACTGCCAACGTTATACAGTGAGAATTTTTTAAGTGCAGAGGCAGAAACACTACTGCAATGAAGAAATAGCAAGTTATTTTTCTGAATAGAGGTTATTAGCTATAGGTCTAACTGATCTGCAGGTTTACATGAATCAAAAGAAAAGTTACCTTTTCATTGCAAGCCATTTCACAGGGTAAGAGTTGTTTGATTGGAGAGCCCATTGCTTTTTCCACAGTACGGATGGCTTTCACTAATTCCACCAGTTCATTTGGCTCCAGAGATGCTTGGTGATCACTCCCTTTCCATGTTTTGTCAAGGGTCACATGGCGTTCCACGACTTTAGCACCCATAGCAACAGCTGCCACTGAAATGGCTATGCCAGTTTCATGCCCCGAATAGCCAATGGGGATATCAGGAAAAGCTGACTGATATGCCTTGAATTGAGACACAACTGGTCTGAATTACCAAGGTAGAAATTTCAAAGACAAAGCAAATTTAACAATGATAATTGCAATAAAAACCCACAGGCAATTATTGTGCCACAAAACAAGCAGCTGGTTATGCTGAGAATGCATTTTTTTATATTCAAAAAGTCATAATGCATTACCAATTGTCATTTTTCAAATTCCACTAATACTCTCAATACTAACAAGAAAAAGGAGGTATGTTCTTTTCTACAACTTAATGTTTTTTCTTTTAATTCAGTTCTACTATTCAAGATCTTCAAAGTATACATCACTGTAAGTAACAGTAATAGAGTAGTATTCTATTTTTGTACAAGAACCCAGAGGACTGGTAAAACTTAAAACAATATTCAAAGCAGATTTCTTTAACTCTGTATTTAAAATCTGAAGCCATCTTTTAATCCATACATAGGGAACAGTTACCCAATCCTAAAGGCAATTAAATACAGCCATGTCACATTCTACTAAAAATAACATTCTATGTATACATAAATCTAAGCTAATTTGGGAAAACTTTCCTACATTGTTATTGGACATATCCAAGTTGTATTTCCAGCAAAGGAAACTATACCAGGATCTAATCCATTTTCTTCATTGCTCTGATAGTCACATGAAGCTTTTTTAATGAAAGTTCCTGGTCTAGTCCCCTATTTAGAGTTATGTTCTCACTTCCATGCACCTTCTTAATGCTAACAATCTACATAATCTTTTTTTGCACTCCAAAGCAAGGGGGTAACCTGTTAACCATATGTCACATTTTCCTCTGTGGAATTGTGAATACTCCAGTAATATGCTTTATCACTTTCCTCAAAGATGAGTTTTGCTAAAAAAGGATCCACTTTTACTTCAACACCTGCATGAATTAGAGAGGAACATGATACATCTTCTAAATTCTCAGAAGCAAATTCCAGCATGCCAAAGATTTGGAAATACATCAGCAACAGTGCACAGCCCTTCTGTGCTACCATAGCCATGGCACGCTCTGGGTTACTCACTGACCGATATAACACGGAGATTGACATCCTCTGGCTGAAGTGGGTATGCACTGGTGCACTGCAGGAAGCAGAAGTTTGGATTGATGGGCTTCACAATCTGATAAACCTGATGCATTGTGTTCATTGACTGCATCCCGCTGGAAATCACCATTGGGCGACCTGACGATTAGAAATTATACACAAATTTTGTCCTAGGTCTGCAAGAAAGCTACACAAGAGTAAATTAAGCTCTTAAAGGAAATTAATTCAGTAAAACTAGAAAAGAATGCTGGGTGAACCTTTTTTCCAAGCCTGAGGATGATTTTCTTCAAAAGAAACTTCAGACTTTTTTCCCAAAAATCAACTGGATGAAAGATCTAATAACTGATCTACTGAGACACAGTGAAGTTTACCAAGATGGCTCAAAGAAAATGCTTACCTTTCTTTGCAGTCTTTTCCAAATACGGAAAATTATTTGTATCTCCTGATCCTACTTTGAAAAACGGAACATCCAGTTCATGTAGAAATTCCACAGCCATCTACAAGGAAAAGAAATCACTGTATTTTAACACACCAGCTGGATCAAAGGAAAAAGAACAACTGTGCTGGGACATAACCCTCCAAAATAGCAAAACCAGAGCTTAAGTAAGTAGGTAGATATTATATATACCCCTCCAGAATATACTGCTCCTGAAGTAACATTCGCTGTCCTGAGGATACTGGTTTCTGATTTCCCTCCAGGTGAATTACGGTGCCTTCTTTCATACTTGTACTATTTCTCTACAGGTTTTTGACTGGCATCAGTCTCAAGGCAGTCTCTTTGTGTTCCAGCTGCAGCTGGTCAAGACCACTTGTAGGTACTGCTGCTTAGTACAGGTGAGTTCCACTGCTCTTCTAACTTAAGGATGAACTTGTGAGCCACAGCATTCTTGCCTTTTTTTCATTTACTTCTTGCTTTTTTCCAAGCACTACCAGAGAGAGCACTACCTGCATATGAGAGCTTGCATGCTGAAGAAGAATTTAACTACAGGCATGCAGGCAAGTCTTCTGCCGCACACTTCCTGCAGGTCAGAAATAATAAACCACAGAGTTTAAAACTCTTTTAAACCAGATAGTTTTTCTGAATAATCTGCCACACAGAAAAACTGTACAACCATATTAAATAAGCACCTGAAAAAAAAGATTTTTCCCAAAAATGGAAATCCAAAATGGGTCTGCTTCTAGGAAAGATGTTAGAAAATAAAATATGTCAAAGAAAAGACTATAAAACAATTTATTCAAATGCTAATTATATTTCACTTTTGTCTAAAAATGTGTTGTACTGAAGACAATTCAGAAATTATTAGAGGCTCCCTGAAAATTGGTATTACATCAGTAAGTGACCTTTTAAAAATTAGTACTTTCAAGGAAGAAAATTCATATTCCAAACTTATCAAAGGCAAGAGATATTTAAATCCTCTCTTTACCTCCAGAGAAAATAATGAAATAGCTGCCTTTGTTCCCCACCAACTACCCACAAATACCTTTCATTTCTTCAGCTCTTTCCTTGTTGCAGTTAAATTTACTTAGTGCCAGAGTGCTAATGTCCAGGAGAGAATCACATCTTATTCAGTCTAATTTTTCTATCATCAATATGATGGAGATTCAATTTTTTGCACCCAGCATGTATAACATGTCTAATATAGTTCATTCACTAAGATGTATTGTGCATACAGACAATGAACATACTATATTAAAAAGCAACAGATATAATCTCAGGAGATGACACAAAATGAAGTATCACAGATAGACCTCATAACTAAAGCCACTCTTCATTAGGTAAATAGCTCTTGAAAACTGGCAGCTTTTCAGTAAGAGATTCAAGGATCAGGAAGTAATTTCAAATAAGAGGAATGACATTAAAGGGAGTGGTTCAGTAAGATCCTGTTTCGTCTCCAGTACACACTGGAAGAGAATAGATAAAGAAGTTATTCATAGCTTTTGTATTTACTTCACACATCACTTCACTGATTTCCGCATATAGTCAAACACGGAATTTAACCTCTTCGACACAACTGCAGTTCCAGAGATTATGTTAACTTTACAGAAGTTAACATATCCTCAAGGACTTATTACATCACTTTATGCAATGTTTTCCTTGAGTTCCAAACTTGTGTTTTGCGGAAATCTTATGAACTGTGTGTGTAATTACTGTTCAAACAAGAAGGCACAAACATGTATCAGTTCTGTTAATTAGAAGATGAGGCCACACACAATGGAGCACACCAAAGAAAAATATGGATGCTGGAGGGAGAAAGTGACCTTAGCTGCTGCATATGAAAGGTGTTTTGTACTGCACTACAGCCTTTAGAAACCAGAGGTTTTAAGACCAAAGGAAGAGTGTGGGTTTATTTCCCCCTGCAAAGGCAAATGGGTCTTTAAGATCCCAGATACAGAAGTCCAAGAATCCGGGGTTCAGGATTACTTCTTTGTTAAAGGAGTATGTGGTTTTCAGCAGGTCTAGACATAAAGACAGCAATAAAAGAAACATCACAACCCTGTTTTCACAGATCTATTTACAACTCCATGGCACTGAGCTATTGCCAAAAAACATCCCTTTGTCTCTCACACATCTGAGTTAATTTTTTATGGTATTTGGTGCATCTCAGCACAGGCACAGCAATTCAAGGATTTTGGTCAATAGTACAGTAAGTTTACAGAAGCAGTAACAATGGCCAGATGACTAGAAAGGACGTCAAAAAAAGGTTGAAGGAATTGAAATTGCCTAGTCCAGAGATTACAAGACAGCAGAGGTGCGATAATTATTGTGTTCAATTATCAGAGAGGAGAAAAAAGTATGAACTTTTCTATCAGATGAGGAAGGACAAAAAATTATGAGAAAGGAGATAACGCTGACGTATCAAAAATGCTCTCTGATGCTAAGAAAGTGAAGCACTGAACATATCACCTTAAAACATTAGGTAAACCACATCCTTGTCCCATCATGAGTAAGGCTACTTCCAGGAAGCCAGGGACATTGCTGTGCTGTCCATATGCAAGAGTGGCTAGCATACTTCTGCTAGGGTCTCTTTCAGTTTGGTTTTCCGTATTTCCTACGCCACGAAGTAAAACAATCCGTAACCTCTGATCTATACTGAAGTTCAGCTCTTACCTGATCTGTCCAGCTGACACATTTCAACTGTACCTTGCATTTCTTAATATTGTAACTAATACCATTCTGAGGTGGACAACATGCAACAGTTAGAAGTATTCACATCTTAAGGGGGAACAGCAGCAGATGAACTTCATGGAGTTGATAAGCTGATGACTGACTGTTCAAAAGCCCTCTGGCAAAAATCAGTAAATGCTTCAGGAGTAACAGGGTAAGGTGGGGACCTTCTGCAGGAGATTAGCAAAAGAAAAAGGGGCATAAACATTTTTGCTGCTTAGAAACACCAATAGGGGGCTAGGTAAACAGCAAGGAAGGGGAAAAAAAAGGAGGAAAATTTGGATTAGGTTAAGAAAGGAATCCGGTTTAAATACAGAAGGAACTTTGAAATGCTTGGAGCCAACAAACCACACAACACCAGAGAGCAATCAGATTGCTGACTTGATATACACTGTTAAAATCTTGATTGTTTATGAAGTTCAAAATGAGGCCTTGTCTCTAATAACATTTACTGTGTGTAAATATCTCAGCGCATGTGGCAAGTCTTCAAAAATGTTCATTCATCTGCTCAACCTTGGTAGAGATACAGGTGAACTGGCAAATTACTCTAGTTCTCTCATTTAGAAATTCATCATCACATATTCTTTTTATGTAAGAACTATCACACCGAAGTAATAGCCAACAGACAAAACAACCAGATTCCCACTGTCATTCCAGTATGGCTTACATACCTCATCCATGCCAGAAGCTGTGAAGAAAATGCCAATCTCCTCTGCATACTTCTTTAGCTCTCTGTACTGGTCATGGCTAAACTCCAAGTGGCGCTTATGCTCACCGTAGGTCTTTCCCCAGGAGTGTTTAGAGGTGTAGGGTCTTTCTAAGGCTTTCTTGTTGAATTTGTACTCCAGTTCACTCTTCTGGAATTTAGCACAGTCTGCTCCACATTCCTGCAAAAGAAGCTGGTGCACACTGAGTGGCAGCACAAGAGAAACTGCACTCATCCTAAGTCTGAACACAAGGACTGAGCAACTAATATGCTCATTTGCTGTGGAGTGTTCACATTATCATCAGAGCAATCACAGAAATGGTGATGAACAGAGTGATTGAGGACCTGCAGCCCTTTTACATATAAGCCCTTTTACTTCAGCACTTAGAGCAGCAGTCTAGAGGGAAATCCCATTAAACCTATAAAACTGCATAGCATCTTGTTAAGAAAGCCATTTATTTGAGGAGCTGATTTTTGTGGTGTTTTTCCCAGCTCAGCTGTCACATGGTAATTTTACATTAAAGCAAGACACGGGATTCTGTGGAACAAGGAGCATGAATGTGAAATTCACAGAATCATCAAGGTTGAAAAAGACCTTCAAGATCATCTGGTCCAACTGTCCACCCAGCAATACCACTGTAATCTTTAAACCAAATCACGACGTGCCAGATCCAGACACCCCATGAACACTTCCAGGGATAATAATCCATTTGAAGGGACACAAGCAGTAAAGATACATATACTCATTACATTATTTTGCACTTACACGACAGTCACAGGTATGAACACACTGCCCTGAGCTGTTCTTCAGGGATGACATGCCATTTTCTATCTAAGAGATGTAATGTCGAATTTCAAAGCAGCTTGGCTGTCCTCCTGGATGACACAGGCATTATGTCAAAAAAGCCCTAGTGCAACCAGGCCAAACTGGACGATCATCAGGAACGGTTCAGCAGCTGCCCGATTCTTCCCAAATTCGCCATGAGCTCATGCCACAGCCATCGGGCTGCGGCTGCCACAGAATCACAGAACCAACTAGGCTGGGAAAAAATCACTGGGACCGTCAAGTCCAACCTATGACCGAGCATCACCTTGTCACCAGACCATGGCACGAAGTGCCACGTTCAGCCTTTCCTTAACCAGTCCAGCCTTTCCGTAACCAGTCCAGCCTTTCCTGAAGCACCTCCAGGGAGGGTGACTCCATCACCTCCCGGGACAGCCCGCTCCAGAGCCTACTCACCCCTTCTGTGAACAATTTCGTCCTATGCCCAGCCTAAACCCCTCCTGGCACAGCTTGAGGCTATGTCCTCTCATCCTGTCGCTGGCTGCCTGGCAGAAGAGCCCGACCCCCACCTGGTCCCAGGCTCCTTCCAGGGGATTGCAGAGTGAAGAGCTCCCCGCCTCAGGGGGCTCCTCCAGGCTGAGCCCCCTCAGCTCCCGCGGACACGCCCCAGACCCTGCACCACGGTCAGGAGCAAGGCTCTCCCTGCACACACTCTGCCTCAGGAGTGAGCTCTCCACTCAGCCGGCCGCAGGAGAGGCCGCAGCGCCCCGGGGCTCTCGGCGTCCCGCCTCCCCCCGCATGGCGCACCTTGGCCATGCGGATCATGCGCTTGGCGATGTCCAGGTCGCCCTGGTGGTTCTGCCCGATCTCGGCGATGATGAAGCACGGCTGATCGCCGCCGACGCGCCGCCCGGGGCACAGCTCGATCTCCCGCGGCATGCTGACACGACGACAGACCCAGCACCGCCCGCTCCCCTCGCCCGCCCGCCCGCGACTGCGCCGCCGCTCCGCAGCGCCGCCGACACCGCCCCGCCACAGCCAGTCAGCGCCGCCGCCGCAGCCCGCCGCAGCCAATCAGCGCCTCCACCACAGCCCGCTGCAGCCAATCAGCGCCGTCGCCCCAGCCCGCCGCCCCCAATCCGCGCCGCCGGGGGCGGGGGCGGGGGCGGGG
Organism: Xenops minutus; assembly: GCA_035221455.1. NCBI lineage: Eukaryota > Metazoa > Chordata > Aves > Passeriformes > Furnariidae > Xenops > Xenops minutus. The sequence goes on from JAWWEE010000085.1 coordinate 27,631,967, forward strand.
CGGGCCGGGGGCGGTGTCCCGTGGCTGGGGGGGACGCGCGCTGTGGCGGCCGAGCGGGGCCCTGCAGGCCTGGGGAGAAAAGCGGTGCGCACCTCCCTACAGCCTCCTTTGGGGTCGCTGTGGGGGCTTGGCTAGGAAAGCTCTCAGTGGTGCACCGAAATAAGCGGCGGAGCGTGCAGCAGTCTGTCCGACGCGCAGCGTGTGGCCCGCTTACGCTCCGCACCCGCTGTGTCTTGGCGCAGCCCCACACGGCTCAGCGCGGACATCGAAGTGTGTGCTCAGGTACCCGTGCTGCAGTCACGCCGTAGCTGCAGACTGGCAGAACAAGCTGGGCGTCACACCTGCTCATATGGCTGCAAAACATTTCTGATAGTTATTCACAGAATCACAGGACCAATTAGGTCGGAAAAGACCTGAGAGAGCCTCAAGTCCAACCTATGACTGAACACCACTGTGTCAACTAGACGATGGCACGAAATGCCACATCCAGTCTTTCCTTAAACATCTCCAGGGATGATAACTTCACCCCCTCCCTGGGCAGTCTGTGAAGAAATTCCTCCTAATTTCCATCCTGAAACCCCCCAGCACAGTTTGTGGCCATGCCCTCTGTCACTTGTTGCCTGTGAGAAGAGGCTGACCCTGCCTTGGCCACAGCTTCCTTTCAGTAAACCCTTTCACTTTCATGCTTTTGATAACAAGGTGAGTTTCATGAAGTGCCGAGAAGTAGGTTATTTACCTGAGGGGAAGTATGTTGATTATATTAACATGGTCTTGATTTGCACAGTTACTGCACTGGGTATAATCAGATGGAATAGGCCCTAGAACAGGCAGCTTAATTTCTCCCTTTGCTTTTCTTTATACTGTATTACAGCTGTAGTACTGGAGGTAAGAGGATATGCATATATATATATATATATATATATATATATTTACACTTCTAATGGAAAGCACAAAAGTAAGAAACAAATAGCACAGTACAGAAACTATGCAACAGTGACAGAACTATTCCCACCCAGGCAGTTTTACACTATCTAACGCTTCCTAACGAGGGTCTGGCCACACCAGTTCCAACACTGTATTCTGTGAAACTCTGTGTTCCTGTATGATACCTAAACCTCTGGTCCTGTTGGAGGCTTGTCTTTTATTTCAGTGGAAGACCCAACTCACACTGAAGATTTTATGGATGTACTTATACACAATAATAAGAAGAATACAATAGAATACTTCCAGTTGGAAGGGACCAACAACAATTACCTAGTGCAATTGCTTGACCATTTCAGGGCTGATTGGTATGATAGTTGTCACATTGATAGTTCTCACACTAACCAAACTGAATTTACATGCAGTAATGCCTTATTCAGGAATTACAAAGCTTGAGACAAAAGTGCATGTAGTTTATGCACTCAGACATAGACTTTTATACAGTCCTGAAGCTTGACTGGCATGATAAAAAAAAACCTTTGAAGAGTAATGATCCTGGAAGCAAGTAATATGCTTGAAATCTGCTAGGCTTCAGCAGTTCTACGTGGTAATGTTTTTTTCCTCTTGGTAATAAGCTTTTAATCTGAAAAGGAGAATCAACCTGCTGACTTGCAAATGTGTTCCAGAAATGCCTACAAATAGGTAGGGTTTTTTTGTCTCTACATATTACTTTTTCTTCCTGATAATTAATAAGTTTTGTACCAAGAACTAAGATCAACCCTTCATGCATGTTCTCCCGTGTTATTTTGTACAACTCTCATAACACCACAAAAATGTTGACTCTCACCATCTTTATGGAAATGGAATATGCTATAGGAGTTAGTTTTTCTCTGTGCTTTTCTTCTTTTGCCTCCTCCTTTTAGAAAAGCAGATGCTCCTAAGAAAACAAATGGTAATGTCCTCAAAAAGCTAGTCCTATTTTCCCTTGGGCTTCTAAGGAAATAATGGTACATAGGGAGCTACATGTTACTGTTTCATCATCAGAGAGGCACTATCTCTGCACTGGATTTGTATGCACCTAAATCAAACTCTCTACCTTACGAGTGAATTTGGAGCATCTTATTAGTTATCTGTTGTAAGCAAGTGATCCTAACCTGCAAGAATTGCAAGGCTCTGCAACCAGAGAAATAGTCTGGAGAAAGAAGACTTACACTAGGTGGAGAAGGACCAGTTTAGGGAGCACTTAAACAAATGGGCCAAACATTGCAACCATAAGAAAGCTAACTGATGTCATTGGGAGGCCACTCTTGATAATCTTTAAAAGGCCATGGCAATTGGGAATGCTGCTCAAGACTGGAAGAGAGCAAGTGTCACCCCTGTCTTACAGAAAGTAAAAACGAACATTGATGGAGTAACAGGCCAACCAGCTTCAGGATAGCCACTAGGAACATGATGGAGCAACTAATTCTAGATATCATTTTCAATATCAGGAAGGACAAGAAGGTGATCAGGAGTTTAATGGATCAGTCATGGACCCCTTGTTGTGGTCCAATGAAAAATCCTTTATTCTCTAGCACACACTTGTATTTATACCTAGCTTAGTTTTGGTTTCTATTACAGTTCTCCAATCATCATGTGTCATGCAAGCACCCCTCCTCTAACCAGCATGCAGCACACGTCCCCTTCACCAATCAGTTCCCAACACGCAATGTGCACGCAGTGATCACGTGGTGATCACATGCCTGGCTCCTGGCACTGGTCACTTCCTTCCGCCCTGCAGATGCAGCATCGACATCCAGCAATGTGACACTGACATCCAGCAATTCTCCTCCATCTTAGCTTTGTCCTGATTCTCCACAAGGAGTAATCAATGTGTATTTACAAAGGGAAAATCAAGCTTAACCAATTTGATAACCTTCCACAGTGAGCTGACTTTCTTGCTGGATAAGTGGAGACCAGTGAGACATTGTTTACCTTGGCTGTAATAGGGTTTTAATGCTGTCTTCCACAACATTCTAACAGACAAGCTGACAAAGTATGTAATAAATAAATGGACAGTGAGGTGAATTGAAAACTAGCTCAACAATTAGGTCCAGGAGTTGTGATATTTGGCACAAAATCAAGTTGAGAGCAACTCACTAGTGATATACTTCAGGGACTGATTCTGGGACCAATACTGTTGAGGTTCTTCATTAATGACCTGGATGATGAAAAAGAGTGCCACTGCAGCAAGTTCACAGATTATACAAAACCAGGAGGTGTGACTGTTACCTCAGAGGTTTGTACTACCACTCAGAGGGACCTTGACAGGTTGGAGAATTGGACAGAGGAATATCAAGAGGCTGAACAATGGGAAATGCAAAGTTTTACATGTGACAAGAATAACTCCAGGCTTTGGGCTAAGCAGCTGGAGAGTAGCTCAGCAAAGAAGGGCCTTGGTGTCCTTGGGAGCAAGAAGCTGACCACCTACCAGCAATATGCCCTCACAATGAAAAAGGCCAATGGCATTCTGGTCTGCACTAGGAAGACCACTGCAAGGATACCAAGGAAAGTGATCCTTCATATGTATTCAGGACATCTGGAGTGAATCCAGTTTTGGGTCCACAGTACAAGAAAGACATGGACATATTGGAGTGAGTGCAGGGCAAGACAACAAAGATTATTAAAGGACTGAAGTATCTTTCATATTCAGAAAAGGCAGAGAGTTGGGATTCTTTAGCCTGGAGAAGTGACAGCTCAGGAAGATCTTATGGATATATATAAAAAGCTGATGGGAGAAAATGAAGAGAAAGACAGCCTGTTTTCGGTAGTGCCCAGTGACAGGACAGCAGGCAATGGACAGAAAGTAAAAAAAAATTAAGCAGAAGAAAACACTTTTTTTTTTTTTTGTTTGTTTGTTTTTTGTTTTTTTGGTTTTTTTTACTTTTTTTTATTATTATTATTTTTTCTGTGAGAATGCTCAAAACCAGACTGGAGACAATACTGGGAATCCTACATTTTCTGACTAAGCTTGCACAAGCAAGTTGGACTAACCAGCCAAAGCAAATCTGTGATTCACCTATCAACTTTAATTTCTAATTCCTTATGAAAACCTTCTATACTGCATTCTATTCTCAGGGTTCTTTAGCCCCACTCTATCCATTCAAAATGATTCCAAGACTTTACCTTCATGATATTTCTTACTCTAAAATTCATATTATTTCAAGTATCTGGACATCATATTTGCAAACCTGCTGCTTTGTACTACTCTTGTCATATCACTTCCTACTGTTCTGCTCTGACAGCCCATCCCTCTGCTCTGTTGATCTTTGTGCAGCTCTGTGCTTCCCTTAGGCATGGAATAATCTCAGTCCTTTGCTTACTCAGATTCTGGTTGAATACCATGCACTGCTGTGATGATTAGAGATACAGCTGTAACAGCAGCAAAAAAGTAGCAGGCAGCATCACATATTTATTAGTTGTAGGTACATTTCTTATTTTACCTACTACTGGGTGTTGTTTGGAAAGCAGCTGCACCCCTTATCCCAGGACATTTGTGTTTAACACTGTGGACACTATCAGCATTGTCTCCTCATTACTCCATCTAATTAAATTCTCATGGCAGTAAATCAGCATGATAAACCAAAAGCAGTGTGGCTTGCTGTGGTATTGGAGGTCTTGTAGCAGAACATGTGTTTACATGTAGCATGTTTACATGTTTACATTGTAGCCAAAGACAACATGCATGTGAAGTAAGGATGAGATGCTTCAACCTCTCTTGCCTAGCTGCTGACTTGGTGCACCCAAGGAGCGTCCCCCATGAAACAGCCACCTTCTTTCTGGCGATAAAAACTACATGTATTTAAAGGCTGTCTTCTCTTGGGTGTTGCAACAATAAACACCTCTCCAATTTGGTTGTCTGAACAGGTGAATTGCTCTTTACTCTTCCAAGGCAGGCAGAGTGGGCAGCTGGCTTATTTCAACTGCTGATGTCAGTATGAGTTACAGACCCTGACTTAGCTTTAATTCCAACCCCACCAAAACAAGGTGAACAGCTGCAGCATGAGTCTGTAGTGCAGATGGACTTGAGCTGAAGGACAGTGAAGTGTAAGCATTTTTTCTTCATGGGCTTGTCTTCATAAAGCCAGTTAGTAGAATGGTTAATTGTAGCTGTACGTGCCCAAGTCATTGTACATGCAGTGATCTCTAAAAGTCTGCTTTGAGGGAGCTTCCAGACTGAAGTGGTGTGCAGGGCAGCTGCCGGGGAGCATAGAGTTGCTGTTAGATTTACGTGCCTCTCAAAGCAGTTCTTTTTGGCTGCTGTGCCTCGCAAAGGAGTAGCAATCTGACAAAGTAGCAACCATCTTTCAGATATCGGAGTCTAGTTACAAAATACTAGGTCTCATAACTGAAAAGCTAGGGTTTTTTCCTTAATTCTGTCTACATCTTGGAAGTCCCTAGCTATCCACAGGTTGAGAGAACCTCTTAATAATTTCAGTGGACCTGGATCAGATTCTAATCATTAGCTCACTCCTGCTTGCCATTAGTTGTGGGATCTTGTGCAATGAGGTTCTAGACAGAGATTTCCTGAGATGTGATTCATGTCCAGATGTCAGTTGTGCAATGCCTTTCTCATATGCATACTTGCAGACTGTAAGGACTTGCATTTGAATTTTCTGCTCTGGAAACATCTGTTCTACTAATTATTTAATTTCTTGAGTCAAAAACATTATGAAGGAGTCAGTCAAAATCCCACTACTCTTGCAACGATTTCCTTAACACTGGAAGTGCAGAACTGCAGACTCGTATTTTCATAAATTCTTGAAAACATTTTTTTAAACTACTTCTAAAATAGATCTCAGTACATATAAAAGTTGGAGTTATATGTCATCCTCTTTCAAAGAATGGAGAGAAGCAGAATGATCCTGAAACTCTTCTGTAGTCTGACTGCCTTTTCATATTTACATAAAGGTTTTTTCATCTAATATTTCTGTAATAAACTCTTCTCCTCAGTGTGATACATCAACAAAAAACTAAGGATGAATTGCAGAGGGTATAGGACTCTTGTGTTCTGTACTGGTCTCTAAGTAGTAACATCTGCCTTTAGTAAAGGTGATATCTTAACTTCTTTTGCAGGGTAAGAAACCAAGAAAATAATAATAACTGTGTCAGTGCAAAAGCACTTCATGGTGCACCTGAATTATAGGTAACATACAAATTTTTGAATTTATCATCAAAACAGATCTAATGGCTTACTCTGTTTTCCTTTGTCTCTAAAGCAAATAACATTCAGTTACTCATTCTGATGGAACACAGATAACAATTTTCTTGGGTCACTTGAAAAATTGTAATTCTGCTTGTATTTCAGAGGCCTTAATCCCTATTCTGCAATTTTAAGACAACCAAGTAACCAGATTTGCTTTTCATTTTAAATCACAATGTTCTATTTGTGTTTGTGTCATTAAGTCATCAGAAATCCCCCAGAGGGTTTAGAGGCAGTGAAAAAGCAAAAGAGGAAGTGGTTAGACTGCCAGCCAAAATTCACTGTTCACAGTTAAAGGGAAGATGTGCAATATTCCACTTTTGTTTACGTATAAGGAGAGAAGAGTGATGAAAATGCACATTGGAGTGTGTTTTTAGAAGAACTTATGGGACAAAGTCAGCAAGTTTCTGTGAGAGCATGGCATACACTTCATGATGGTGTTCAATTTTTATGGTCTCCTATTGTGAGTCATGGACCTGCTTACTGCTGTTATTTTTAATTCTTTAGTTTTCCTGTGGCAGCTGGAGATTATTTAAAATAAATGACCTTGCTGCGTTTCTCCTAGGAGACAAAATTCAGGAAAGTCTAGTCTCCTGCCATGCCAGATCCTGAGTTTTCACTGAAGGAACTAGGCACGTGTTTTAATTGACTAAGTGAGGTGAAGAGAGCTATCTGTCATACTTTAGGAGTTTGTTTGACCTTTTTTCCTTAGCAAATGATGTTGACAGGTGGGGAGAAAACTCAGCATGTGTTTTATCTTACACCATTAAATTCACGTGGGAAACAACTTTCTTTCAGAGTTACATTTCTCTCTGAATTTGGCCTCCTTCTAAAAGATATTTCAAGGGGACTATAACTTAAGCCTGGACGGGATTATCTCTAGTATACTGTGAAACACACACACAGGCTCACAGACAACATGTAAATAGAGTTAAACAAGTGTCCCTTGCAGCGACTGCACCAGCTGGCAGCGTAAATTGCTCCTTTCTTTCAGCAGTATGTTCCCCTCCACTTACTCTGTGCTGTGCCAATAACCTGCTGCGGGGTCAGCAGGTTGAAGGAGGCGACTCTTCCCCTCTACTCTGCTCCTGTGAGCCCTGTGTACAGTTCTGGCGTCCCCAGCACCAGCAGGGCATGGAGCTGCTGGAGCAAGCCCCGAGGGAGGACACGAGGTTGGCAGCAGGACTGGAACTGGCCCTGTGAGGAGCGGCTGAGAAAGCCGGGGCTGTCCAGCCTGGGGAAGAGAAGTTGTGTGGAGACCTCACAGCGACCTGCCAGTTTGTGAGGGGGCCTACGGGGCAGCCAGAGAGGGCTCTGCACCATGAACTGTGCTGACAGGACAAGGAGGAACGGGTACGAAGTGAAAGAGGTAAAAATTAGGCTAGGCATTCCCAAAAAATTCTTTACTGTGAGGGTGGAGAGACAGGTTGCCCGGCGGGGCTGTGGAGTTTCCCTCCCTGGAGCCGTTCAAGCACCGTCTGTGCCATGTGCTCCGGGA
>JAWWEE010000085.1:27640491-27735546 GCA_035221455.1 Xenops minutus
CCCTCCATCCATCCATCCCTCCGTCCGTCCATCCATCCCTCCCTCCCTCCCTCCGTCCATCCCTCCCTCCCTCCATCCCTCCCTGCCTGCCGCCCTCCTTCCCTGCCTGCCTCCCTGCGTCCCTGCCTGCCGCCCCCATGGCCGACATGGAGCTGCCCGGGGCCCAGCCGCAGCAGCCGCCGCCCGCCGGCAACGGCGCGCCCGCCGGGCTCGAGGAGGACCCGGCCGCCGCTTTCCTGGCGCAGCAGGAGACCGAGATGGCGGGCATCGAGAACGACGAGGGCTACGGCATCCTGGAGAACGGCGAGGTGCCCGAGGCGCTGCAGGGTCCCGGCGGCCTCGGCGAGGGTACGGGTGCGGGCTGTGCCGTGCGGGCTGTGCCGTGCGGGCTGTGCCGTGCCGTGCGGGCTGTGCCGTGCGGGGTGGGCCGTGCCGGGCCGTGCGGGGTGTGCCGTGCGGGGTGTGCTGTGCCGTGCGGGGTGTGCCGTGCGGGCTGTGCCGTGCGGGCTGTGCCGTGCGGGCTGTGCCGTGCGGGCTGTGCCGTGCCGTGCCGGGCTGTGCCGTGCGGGCTGTGCCGTGCCGTGCGGGGTGTGCCGTGCCATGCCATGCCATGCCTGTGCCGTGCGGTGCCGCAGGGTGTGCTCCCAGCGCCCGGGAGGTGCCCGCGGTGCGTCCCGCTGGGAGCGGTGCGGAGCCCCTCCAGCCCCGCAGCCTGCCTGTAGGGAAGGGCCGCTGGAAGCGGAATAATGCATCGGGCGCTTGGGTTGCTTGTCTGCAGCGGGACTTATCTTAAAGTATGAGAGCAGTTAAGCTAATGTTTAATTTTACTAAACCTTTAGCCTTTGTTCCTTGGTAACCTTTGTACTGGATGTGACAAACCCGACGCTGCAGAGCCCTCGTCCAGAGGAGGGTGGCTGTACGTGTAAGGGTGACTGCGAGTCTGTGTGTTTCCAGCTAGTCTGATGGTAGCCAAGGCAGCCCTGCAAAACCCCCTCTCATTAGGAAAGGATTTATCTGAAGTCTGAGGAGAAGGGAGCTGATGTTGCAACACTCTCGGAAAGACCTTGCTTCTGCTTGCCACTGGGTCCGCAGCATCTGTTTGTTCTCATGTGACATTCATTTGTCACTGCAGGAGGATGCCGCTCTGGTTCTTCAAACTAAGTTGAGTAACTTTGCTCCCCAGTTCACTGTCAGAACACCTCTAGAATTAAGTCTTCATTTTGCAACTTGATTTCTGAAATTACTGGCATATCTTACGTAAGAGAATGCAGGTTCATAGTATCTCTTGCAGTAAAGCTCAGCTAGATGAACTGAGTAATGGAGACCCGCTGCTTCCAGTGCTTATTTAGTGGTAGCAGTGCCCTTAACGCCAGTTCATTCATGGAGTCCAAAATACATGGATTACATACTTCCTGTAAAAAAGCGTGTTTACTGGGGAGTAACTAGCTTCAGCACTAGAACTTGAGGGTTATTGTTATCAGACCACCATCCTGTTTTGATTTCAAACATAGTCTGACTTCTGTATTCTATGTATAGTGCAGAAACAGGCACAGTGGACACTTTGCTTCTTAGTTTCAGAAGCCTGAGACAAACATTACACCTTACATTGTCTTTATGTTTCAAACAGTCTCTGGAACATTAAAGTAGCTCTTTGAGAACAGGTTTCTTTGCAGAAAGGTCTGTCGTTGGTCTTTCTCACACAGTGCTAGAACCAGCAAGAGGCATTCTGTCTCTACAGACATGCAGTGTGACCATTGCAGAGTATGTCCTTGTCAAAAAGTCAGTTTGTTAAATGCTTCTAGATTGGTTTGATATCTAAAAGTAGTTTGAAAACTGCTTTTCAGTAGTTTTTTTCTCAAGTCATGTAAGTTGACTTGTCATGAAATGCAAAAGTGTTATTGGAGAACTTTAGAAAGAAGTTCATAAAATAATGTGTCTGATAACGTGATCTCAGGATCTGGGAAGTCTAGATGTGAGCTGTATGTCATCTTGCTCTCTTGTATCCACTGGGATTGCATTTATGCTCTGGCCTGTTAACTAGGCATGGGAGATGGTACTTGTGGACGTTTGGTGGTTCTGTTTTGTAACAGAGCATCGATTTGTTGACTATCAGAGCCTGTACTATGTTCCTCCTTGTTAAAAAGTGCACACTGCAGCCATGTAAAATGTACTGGTTCAGGCATGGTGACAAATTATCTTATAACTTCTGTTGCCATTTTTGTTAGAGATTTCTTATCATCAGATCAGTATATTAATAAATATCAGACAGTTGTAGTCTCTAGTGCATATTAGCTTATTAAACTGTTTTGCAATTAAATAGGTAAATGCAAATTTCTTCTTGACACAATGCAAATTCTTATGTAAATCCTTAAGCATCGTGATCAGGGATTTGTGGATTTACTTTTTTTAACCATAACCTTTTTTGAACTTCTTATTTACAGGTCTGTTGGATAAGTGTTCTTTCTAAATACTGGGACAAAAGTAAATAACTCGAAAGTTCTCAGCTGATGTTTGAAGATCTTAACTTCAAATATGGTGACAAGCAGTCACCACCATCTGGAAATACACTTTTAAGAATCATAGTGTTTCATCAACAGTTTTTAAACTGTAGTCTCTTAATAAGTGGCTAGGTAAATACATGGACAGAGGTGAACTTCATGGATTGTTAATATCAATATTGGAAATTCTGTTAATTGTTGTAGTGGTGAATTCTAGGTGAGTATGGGGGGAATGGCAGAATGTTGCCAGGCTCATGTGTTTCCCATGGCATCACTTCATTTTGCCATGATCAGGGTGGAACACTGGCCTGATCCAGTAGGCTGTTCATTATGTAAGGAGCTATCCTGTTCAAGCTTCCTGAGCATGTGAAAAACTTAATCTTATTTCCTGTGAAAGATGAAGCATAGCCACTGCTTCAGAAAGCAGGAAGTGCTGTATGAATCAACTAATACAATGCTGTTGCCTAGTTATTAGTTACTTGATGTCTTATGAGATTTTCTTTTCAGTGATAAATCAGTGTTTACATGTATTTAATGAAATTCTTCATTTCTCTCCAGTCTGACAATACTAGGTCTTCAGGTTATACCAGTTCACTTGCTGTGTTCTGTGTGCAGGACAGGGGGAGTTCAAGTGGAAATGCATGGCTTCTAGATCCTGTATGTCAATACAAAAACCTTGTGACAGTTTGTTGAGTAGAGTCTTATAGAGAATTTCATTCAAAGACAAGCAGTTATATATGTTAACTATTATGCAAATACACAAAAGTTTTAATGTTGGTTGAGTAGTCTCAAACATAGCCATCACGTTTGCAAGCTCTGTTAGTTTTATATGAACTTGAGTGAATGATGTTTCTCCATTTACCAAACATGTTCAACAGCCTCTAGCAATTAAGAAACTTAATTGTGTTTGGTGTTTGTCCAGAAACTGCATTTAATCGCCTTTCAGGAACTGAATATCAATTTACTTTAGGAAAGATGTGATTCTTCCTGTCTCTGTAATTAGCACCACAGACAGAAAGAGTTTCTTGTCTGCGACTGTTGATATTTTTTCTTAATCGTTTGAACAGCCATTGTCCTGGGTTTTGCTATGCAGTCAAGTCTCTGAGGATTCAGAGCACCATTAGGCAGCACTGAGAAAGGTGTAATAAAGGGACGGTATCTGTTTAACTTGTATTAGTGATGCTGCATTATTACGAAGCTCAGGGCAGAAAAACCCTTTTTTTTTTTTGTGTTTGCAAGACAATACTACATGTACTGGGAAATGGCAGACGCTATTATGCTGCAGTGTTATTGCTGGTGTGGGTTAGTACTTGCTTACTGTTTATATTGAAAATTAAACTCTCACAGGTTTTGATATGACAGCAGGTTAAAACTCAAACATAGCAAAGAAGCACTCTTCATAAGCTGCTTACCTCTATTTTGCACGTAGATTTGAGAGTGAGTTATGTCCAGAAAAGCTATTTCTTCCCCAGGTTCTTGCATAACTATCTAACCTAAAATTCTGTAGAAACTAGAGTCTTATTTCTTATCATCTTATGGGTGAGAGGTAGGTAGAGAGGAAGCATGACTGCCCAGAAGAAAAAGAATGGGAAAGTAGGCCTTGAGTGGTGAAGTTACTTAACCTGATGTCAGAATATATTACACTCGGTCATGTTCTTGTGCTGCTTTAACTATAGCTACTAGTCCACTGAAAGTAGCAATGAAGAAGCAGAGTACTTATAATTTAAAAGAGATGCTGAAGGTAACTCATAAAAATACTTAGGTTTTAAAAGAGCATAAGAATAGTGTTTCAACCCTCTACAAAGCCCTGCCTTTGACTCTTCTGATAACAGTCCTCTTTTACATTGATAGTAAGACATGAGAGAGGAGGGTGAATAAGGCTAAAAAACCTTCCTTTTAGGCATAGTAGTACGGAGTGGTATTAATGCAAGTTGTAGCCTTCAGAGTAGTTGATCTCATTGTGATAAGCCTCTCAGGCCAGAAATTGACTTTTAGGACTGACAAAATGGTTGTTGTATTTATCTTCAAACTACTCAGTGCTTTCCTTTGTAAGCTGTAGTAAATGTGGAAGGCACTGATTCTAGCTTTCTGTTTCTGGCAAGCTTGGGTGTTGTATCTCCCTTCTGAGTGCAAGGTAGCTGGTATGACTTACCCTCTCCAAACCATTCCAGACTCTAAAAACTATCTGGGTTGGTGCATGAAAATTCATTATTACCCCACTGTCAGCATGTGTTACAGAACTGTAGATGTTTGGACATGTTCATTGCAACAGTGTCCTTAGAAATAAAGCTTTATCTTAATTTCAGAAGCAAGCAACAAGGAATATTGTTTATTACTAATTGCGATGGTTCTTAATGTGCAGTGTTGACTTCAGAAGCGTCAAGATTCAATACCATGATAGAATTGGATGAACTCTGAAGCCACTAGAAGGGTCTTACTGTTCATGACCAATGAAACTGTGGGGATGTCAGTACCAGTGTTTAGGCTTTTTCTGTGGGAAGTCAGTTATGAAATCACATTTTTCTGTGAACAAAAAGATCTGATACACAACTGGTGTTAATTACTGATAAGAAGGCTGGCAGACAGATAGCTTTTCTATGCTTCATAATTACACAAGCACTAAGACTGGAGACCTGAAATGAAGGGATGTTTGACTATTGGTGTTGTTCCAGTTACCATACTTGTATTGGCATATGACAGCATGCTGGTACAGTTTCATTTCCTCTTCTGCTTGAAGTATGCTCAGTCAGCGTGCTGACTCTGCATGTTAATCACAAGTTCTAGAGAGCTCAAAACAGATGGGAAGTTTGTTCTAATACTTTTAATGCCTCTGACCTGGGTGCCCGCTGGAAACAGCTCAGTGCCAGTTAGCGGCTGTTTCTGTGCAGAAGGAAAATGGCCCTAAGACAAAGCCATCTGTTTCATCTCAGCCGCAGCCCTTGGCAACAGTGTTGTTCCTGTTACCTCAGCAGACTACCAGCCTGAGCAGTGAAGACTGTAATGAATGTCTTTTGCATATTATCACTGTTCTTGTAAGCATCTTAAAAGCTTATGAGCCTACCTGGTGACTTTAGTCTTCGTAAAGGCTCCTGTATCCTGCAGAAGAGTAGCCAAGTATTGACCATCTTTCAGATATAGAAGTCTAGTTATAAAATTCTCGGTTCTCATAACTGAAAAGCTAATTTTTGTTAACTTGAGGCTTCCGTACTGAAGTTAGTAACTATGTTCTTAAGGACAACATCTTCCAACTTAACTGCTGTTCTTGAATTGATGAATTTATAGTCCTCTGCCTAACACAGTTAATGATTGTTATTCAGGGCTCAGGGATAAAGACTTAAAATACTTGCCTATTTCCCTGATAAAAGAGTATGAAGAGCCTCTTGTGTGCCATTGACACTAGTAGCATGAAACTGGTGCATACCTAGCCACAAAGAAATAAAAGATACAGCAGTGTAATGCTCTCAATTTTAGGTGAATCAGCTATCTCTTTTTAAGAAGGTGGTGCAAAATCAGCCATCTCTTTTTAAGAAGGTGCTTACTGTAGGGTGGGTTTGGTTCACTGAAGGGTATATTAACATGCTGGACTTCTGTGCAATAAATTTATCCATGGTGGCACTATGGATGAGAGAGAGGAAGTAACTTCTTGGTGTATCACACAGGCAGATGTTACATGGTGCTGCTTCAGAGACGTGCCCTGCCGATATATTGCAGTTCTTGAAAATGTTGGTGTATTTTATGTAGTCCAGAGGTTTAAATAGTTTCACAAATTTAAAAGTTTGTGTCACAACTGGCATGTGCTCCCTATATCTGTGTTTTAATAAGATGAAATTTGTAGGGCTCTGTGGCAAAGATTCCTAGCTTATCCTGTTCCTGAGGCTCAATTGCCAATATCACTTCAGAGATAAAAATACTGCAACTGAGGTAGGAAGCATGGTATCAAGCATGTCATCACAGAGGGTAGCAGAAAGGTGACTGCTAGGAATGTTACCTATATCTTTTGAGCTGATTTGGAGGTAACCAGACTAGGATAAGAATTAACAAGTGTTGGCTGCAGGATTGTTAATCTTCCAGGCAGACAGTGAAACAGTGACAGTCATCCATTTTAACTTCGGAGCAGTTGTGTAGTAGTCAGTTTTCAAGACAGGGAGGAGAAAGTGGGCGTAGCTTTGGAACACTGTAGCAGCTTCTTGGCAGTATCAGCTCTGCTGTTGATATAGTTTGAAGCAGGATCTCATGCTGAAGAAATGACCGTGTATTACTGGTTCTGCAGAATGATGGCCCACATGGTTTTTCATGCCTGTCCAGGAAAGTGTAGGGAGAAGGAAGTGTCCTGCAGGATGTCAAGGAACACTCATTTTCACAACTCTCACATTAGATACTCTAGTAAAGCTTCCCATGCAAGTTACTGAAATCAGTAAATTGGGCTGTTCTATCTTTGCTCAAATGACTAAACAAGTCATCTCTTTTCAGATGCTGTTGATGGAGTGGTTAACGGGGATGTCTGTCAGGTAAGATGGAACTATGCAGTACTGAGAATGTACTGTTCTACTTTGAGAACTTTAGTATAGACTAATACTTCCTGTTTATTATCTCTAATATACTTTTGTCTCATCTCTGAAAATGAATTTCTATTCCGATAGCTCATCTCATGAAGTTGTCAATGCTCTTAATATGCACCTCCTCTGAACTTAGAGGCAACTTAGAGCAGTAGTCCATTTTGAATTGTGGCTTAATAGTACATAAGCGCTGTAATGTAGACTAACAGGCTCTGTGATATGACCTAACATTGACTTGCCACTGTTTGATAAGCTGAAACCATGCTCTGGTTACCTAGTTTAAGGCAGAGTTTTCAGATTTGCTTGTTTTTTAAAGATAATTCATGCATCCTGGTTGTCTTAGCGAGATTGGTCTTACAAGGGGCTGACTGAAAACATTATACACTTCTTAGTGACATAGAATTGCATGAAATTAAGCTGGTGGCTAAATAGCTCAGTTGGAATATGAAAACAAGTTACACAGCCATAGTAATGACAAAAGGAAGAGATACCTGCTTTATGAGTGTCAGGGAGGAATGAGGCGTGCTAAGGCAATCACTGTATTGTAACTGAATTTCACACCAGTTTGTCCAAGGCATTGTCATTGCCTGGTGTCACAGCTGGCTCTGTTAGCCCTGATTAAATGAATGCTTGGGGAGGAAGCAACATATGAGCTACTTATACTTTATACTTCTCCTTAAAGTTTAAAGTGTATGCTGAGCTTTGTGGAGACACAAACCACTTTCACTGCCGGTAATATTTTTATATCCTCATTGCAGCTGTGAGATTGATGGGAAAACTGTATTTTACTGGCCCTTTGTGCTTCCTTATGCAACAGAGGGTAGATGAAATACCTTGATTTTGTGTTTGAAATTCTAAGAGACCAGTTGCTTTGGTTGATCCAGCTTTAGCTTAATGAGGAAGAACAGACTGAGTGGGCTACACATAACTTGTGTTTTAGCCACCTGTAATTAGTTAGCCCTGCAGCTGGCCAGTTTATTTTGCTTTGGATGGAATGCGAAGCCTGGTGGTGTTGCACCAGCCTAGCTCCTTCTCTTTGCATTATTCCTTCATTGAGGGCTACAGAAGGTCCAAAGAGGGACAAGGCAAGGCCAAATAAATCTGTTATCTGCAACTGATCTGATACTCTCAGGAGAGGTATTTCTTAGCTGTGTTAAGGGTAAGATGAAGCAGTAGACATTGTTAAACTTGGACTGTCCTCTACAGCAAATAGGATAATATTGATTAGCTTTGTGAATTCGGTGTATTAATGATAGCCCTATTCATCTGAGCTGTAAAAGCGTGCTAGTACTTGCACTGTTTCGGTGCTTAAATATTGCAATGCCTCTTGTGTTATAAGCTGCACATAGCAATTCAGATTTTGTAGTATGATATCAGTCAGGTTTTCAAATGTCTCTGAAGTAGACAAATAAGTCACAGAGACTGCTTTAAATATGCACAATATTTTGTAAAAGTTAGTTTCACAGCAAATATTTAAGGTGAAATGAACTTGGAGAATATCTTGGCTTATAATTAGGTTAGTAAGGTGCTAGGCATTGTCTTCTGTGTTCTTCAGGCTTAGTGCTCTGCCACTAAGCTCTTGTGGTGTTTGTCTTGCCAGTCATCTTGGATTTTTGTGTGATTTCTAGAGGCAGTCCTGTATTAATTTCCTTCATCCTGCTGTAATTTGTGGCAAAATGCTTTTTCTGTTAATGAAGGAAGTGTATTATAACATCAGATGAATGTTATGGGCTCAGTTCAAATAGAATCTTATTTTATGTAGTTTGTAGGCAGTTATCTGAAATACTGAGTAGTCGTGTATAAATGACTTTACCATTCTTTTCCTCTGAGGAGACCAATGGTCCAACAAACTGCTATGCTGCCATATCTCAAGCAGATCGACTGCAGTCAGAACCAGAAAGTATTCGTAAGTGGAGAGAGGAGCAGAAGGAGCGCCTGGAGCAACTTGGTAAGGAAGGTTTTTGTGAGTAACTTAGTGTCACCTTCTCTCAGGCTGGGAGAGTTTGGGTTGTTCATCCTGGAGAAGAGAAGGCTCTGGGGAGACCTTAGAGCACCTTCCAGTACCTAAAGGGGACTGACAGGAGAGTGGGAGAGGGACTTTTTACAAGGGTGTTTGTTTACAAGGCGTAATAGCTTTAAACTGAAAGAAGGTAGATTTGGATTAGCACTGGCACGGATTTTCCAGAGAAGTTGTGGATGCCCCATCCCAGATTGAAAAGGATGTTGACTAGTCTGGTCTAGTGGAAGGTGTCCCTGCCCATGGCAGGGGAATTAGAACTAGATGATCTTTAAGGCCTCTTGCAACCCAACCCATTCTGTGATTCTTCAGCAGTGGATTTCTCAACCATGGCTATGCCTCTTCAAAGTCTTAACATGCTTCTTGAGTCTGAGGAGCAAGTGTGGATGGTTTTCCAGTAAGCAGACTTAATACTGCTGTGGGAGTCAGCAAGCAAGTGGCTCTCTGAACCTATACTTAGAGATAAGCTGACAGAAAATGAACAGCTTTTGTAAGTAAAAAAAGGTTATAGTAATAATGATAAATAAATACTGCAGCCTGTAGTACTTTTTTTCAAAGGATAAAGATTACTCATTTTGTAATTGCTGAGGCCATCTGTTGTCACGTGGATCTAATCTAATAGCTAAATTAAGAAAGTAATGGATTATTAACTGAACTAAATACAGCTATCAAATGCAGTGATACCTACTCATGGACAGCATCTAAGAGCCAATAAACTGGTATGCTTTCTACTTACATTGTGGAGGAGCTTTTGCTTGAAATTGTTAAAACAGAAGCTTCTGTAAAATGTGGTTCTGGACAGAGCTGACCCTGTTGCTCCTCTTTTTGGCTAGTTACAGCAGATGAGCTTGTCCTGAACTGTAGGCTGAGTGTAAAAGTATGCTGAGTGCCAGGCTCCCTCACTTTGTCTAAGCACAGAGGCTTTGCTGAGCTTTATTCTAGCACTGGCATAGCAAGGTGACTGTTCGTGGTTTGAGCAGCTTGCAGACCAACAGATTTACTGAATCTGAACTAGTCTGCAAATGCCTATCCTAAACTGAAGTGGACTGTCCCAGTTACACAGTACAGGAATTCTGTCTAGCTAATCCTTTGAAAGTTCGTGGTATTTAAAATTCTCATAGCCTAAATCAGGAAGTCCCTTTACCCTTGTCTGAGTAGATGGAGCAACTGTCTGCACTAGAGTGTACCCTGAGCCATCAGTTGAAATGTTAACAAGTTATTTCTGGAACAAACATGACTGAGAAATCAATTCTTAAATCTTCAGATGCAAACTCACGAAAGCAGGAAGCAGAATGGAAAGAGAAAGCAATAAAAGAGTTGGAAGAGTGGTATGCAAGGCAAGATGAAAAGCTCGAGAAAACAAAAGCCAGTAACAGGTAAAGTTTCTTCAGCTATTGGAAGAGTTATGGTACTCTATATGAAAATAACTGGGGAGGGAGGTTAGAATACTTCTGGTATGTCCTAAGGCACTAGTCCTTCAGATCATTAAATGCTCCTACTAACTATCTTTTTAAGTTTTCTTAAAGAATCTAGATTAAATGTCCAAGAATAGCAAAAAGAGGCATTAAGAATGGCACAGAATTACTGAGGATTTCTTAAGACACAAAGTTTGAACATGGCCAGAAAATGTTTTACTCTGTCCACTTCTTGGCATGCTCCTAGCTGCACAGCCCTTCAATGATTTCAGAATTACCTACCCTGAGACCAGCATTCTTACTTGGCATCTGTAGAACACATGGAAGTGGCATTCTAGTTAGACATTGCTACAAGTTACTTCATTAGATATGTTAAAACCTTTTGCCGCTCCTTTTGGAAGTGTTTCAGAAATAATGTGACTGTTTTACTAGTGAAAAATTAAATGCTGACTCTGTCTGTGGTGGTTTGAGTTGTCTAATTATGGGCCCTGCGGCAGAAACTAAGGACTTGGCTGCTAGTCTAGTAAGCTCTTACACTTTCTGAGAGGTTCCCTGTGGAATTTTGGCTTCAAGCTACGTAAAGGTAAATGGGATAGTACTGAGTTAATACCACTTAGATTTCTACTTCATTCTGTCCAGGATTGCTTTATACTTTGGGAACTCACAGACTTCAAGATGAACTGCTATTTTGTTTGAGATTTTTTTAAATACCATTTTTCTTATCAAAATGGCCACCAGGTTTGTCTTTAGTAAGTAGAGTCCTAGGTAGACTATTCTTCTTACTAAAGGAAGAAGGGAGACCTACACTGTCTACAGAATTACAAATTTGCCACTTACATTCACTGAGAAATTCACCATCTTTTGGTTGGGGCATGGAAGGAAAACAGGATGGCTACTCTTCTAGTTGGTGGCCAAGAGCTCATGATAACCCCAAAGCTTTATTATGGCCAGTGTTTGAGTGCAGGATATCAATTCTGGAGCAAGGCCCATTATATTAGTGTTGCACAGGAGTGTTTGGCATTCTCATCAGCCTGTTGAGATCTCTTGCCTGATGGTAGTTTCTATCCTCTGGAATATAACAGAGGATAGAAACTATCTAACATGGGGACTAACACTGGGGCTCTAGTCCTGATTAGCTGATTCAGACTTCTAGGATGTAGCAGAACTTCTGTGGTTCCCCTCTTGACTAATGGCTTAATGAATACATTCCATGTGGTAACTGCTTTCCTGTTACAGTAAGTCTAGGTGAGGCACGGTTAATGTGCTTGTTAAAACTGCCTTCAGCTGTGTTCTGTACTTCTCATCCTTATCTCTTTTCTCCTGCCTGCTTGCCTGCCTGCTGGACTACTTGCTACCTAGGGTGGCAGATGAAGCTTTCTACAAACAACCCTTCGCTGACGTGATTGGTTATGTGTATGTTGCTTAACTACTAATTCTATTTGCTAGTCAACAAGATAATAAGGAGGATCAGAAATAGTGCTGTCTTAAGCTGACTTCTGAATATTTCAGGGTGGTATAAGCTAATATAAGTAAATAGCCTTTATTTTTTGGACTGACTCTGATCTGCATATTAAGTGCAGTTTTCCTGTATACACTGCACAATATTGCACTTTCAGATTAAGTCATGTAGTATACATACCACTGGAATTTTGGTAATGACTTCAGGTAGTCGTTAGACATAGGGGTTTACAGTTGGTTCCAGGCTAGTGAACGTTGTTTATCAAGATGCTTTGCTGGGTGTGTGGGTTAGTGGCTGCAGTTTCACATGGCTGCTGTATTTAGTCCTACCACAGAGAAGCAGTTTGCAAGTCTGTAATAAGCATTGAGCACCCGATCTGTGCTCATTTGCCTACATAATCAGAAAAAATATTAAAGCAATGCTTGCACATAAAGCTCTGTAAGCAAAGGAAAGTAGAAAGGAATCACCTGAAATAAATCAGGGTAGAAGAGGTACATGCATAGAGAAATAGGGGGCTGTTAGAGAACAGATGAAAAGTACAAGAAGGTGTGTTGGAAAATCAGCATAAGCTGCTGGGAAAATATTTAGGGGCAGCTTGGTGTAGATGTTTTGCCAGCCTAATGGGTCAATAAGAACACAGCCATGACTTTCAAGCCCCAGTGAGTATGCTAGTTTCCAAGGGGTAGAAGGAATGCAATATTCATTGGCTTGTTCATGATTTGAATTTCTTCCCTTAATTTGTAGACTTGAATTGAAAGATGGACATGTCACAGATTCTAAGGTGACACCTTTAGAAGGTGTATTGGTGAGCCATGTTGTGGCTGGGAGCAGA
The DNA here is from genome assembly GCA_035221455.1 of Xenops minutus. Lineage (NCBI taxonomy): Eukaryota > Metazoa > Chordata > Aves > Passeriformes > Furnariidae > Xenops > Xenops minutus. The sequence goes on from JAWWEE010000085.1 coordinate 27,653,269, forward strand.
TTGACGGTTTGGTGTGGAACTCATTAGCTAATTGTAGGTGGAGGTAAACCAAGACTTGTGAAATGATGGATTTACAGGTGGTGTTTAACTTTTCTGAAGTTTCCTGGAGTTGATTTTGTTAGATTTTTTCCAATAAAACCCTTATTTTCATATGTCCAATGCAATTGTGCAGTGTAAGTGCTGCATAATAAAACTGGCTGCCTGTTTCCTGAATGTAGGCTAAGCTACTAGTGCATGTTCAGCCAGCTAATCATCTGCATTAAACTCATTCTCATTTTCTATATCTGACTTAAACTTTCTCCTTGTTTCTTTTCTTCTTTTCACCTTTAAGCACAAACATAAATCATCCTTGCTACAGCCTAGAACAGTTAAGTAAAAAAATCTTCGCTGCCCCTTAAAAGTGTCATGTCACATAAAGTAGCAGTGTTGTAGTGACCCTTGTCTTCAGTGGTGTCTGTAACCTTATCATCCCTGTGAATAGTGCTGAACCCTCATGGGAGAGTCATTTTCACTGCTTTTTCTGTACTGCTTGTTGGAGTAGATGGATTTGGTTTGATCTCTTGATGCTTATTGCTCTTGCACTCAGGCAGCTACCAGGGCCCCACAGTTCATGTAAACTAGATGCTGGAGTGTTATCCCTGCATTGAAGCAATGCTATTGGCAGCACAGAAATTCTAAAATAATACAGCTGGGAAGCCACTGGCACTAACCTGTACATAACATAAAAAGGCTCCTTAGAATCTCTTTAGGGTGAGAGCAGTGGAAATATATTTATTCTGTGAGCTGATCTCAAACTAGTCATCTCCTCTGCCAAAATACACTGTAGTCCATAGCACTCACAAGCATGGGATTCGTGACAAATTCCTTATGATTCATGCTGCTTCACTGCAGCATTGGGAATCATCAGCAGATAGTTTTATGATGGCCTGTAGGCCTTGGGGCTGATTTAAATCCTCAAATGGAATCTGTTTTAAGATATTTTCACAGGCAGTTGTAAATTTTCTGTTGGCAAATGTCCAATGTAAGCCATCAAGTGGCAGGGTCTTAACTAGTTAAGACCTGTGCATTTCTCCATAAATAAAATGCCCAAATAGAAATACCTTACTTCCTGGCAGTTTGTGTGGTGACTACTTAGGCAAATACTCAATAACTATTCTTAAAACCAAACACCTGTATTCCAACATTTTACACAGCAATCCTCAGCACTGCTTGTGCATAGCATACTGCTGCAATCTACTTTCATTTCCAGGACTGAGGCAGTCGGATCTTAAGTGGCCATAACGTCCACGAGCAGCTGTCAGGTCACATTTCTTATGAAACATGCTGAAAGAAACTGCATCCTCTAAGAGAGAAGGAGTGCCTTATATGCTGGGCATTAACACAAGGTGCATTGCATTGCTTTTAGGGCAGCTGAAGAAGCCTTTGTGAATGACGCAGAAGACGTTTTTCCAGGCACTGAGTGGGAACGTGTGGCTCAGCTCTGTGACTTTAATCCCAAGTCTAGTAAGCAGGCAAAAGATGTGTCCCGCATGCGGTCAGTCCTCATCTCACTCAAGCAGGCTCCGCTGGTTCGCTGAAGCTAAGCTCAATGGAAACACTACAAATGCAATATCTTAACCTTACTCAGAGAAGCTATGTTTGCAGTAATTTGATTAATTGTTTCAATGTATTTTTTTGGACAACATCATGATGTATCTAGATCTGATCATTGTTTGATTGCATGTCCTTCCTGATGTTTCCTTTCTGTGTCTGAAATGGGAGAACCTCCAAAACTCTAGTCTCTGTGCTGTTGTGCACTGAGGTGTCACTTCCCATATTATTGATATTAAAGATCTATTAAACAGCAAAATGTGTTGTTGACTTTGGATGAAGGTGGTCTCCTGCTCCCTTTTGACAGTGTTTGAATTGCGTATAAGCAAATGTTTCTCTTAATTGCTAGTGATTTCAGCTTGTCCAGACAGCAATTCTCCTGGTCTCTGTGAGGCTTCCTGATTGTTTCATTAAGCTTTCTTAAAGCTCGTGAGAGCTTTAGTTTAAAAACTGCTCTCCTGTCCAATTTGTCACAGTAGATAAAAGCTCTAGGAAATTGCAGCAGCAGGCTTGTTAAGGAGCTTATCTATCTTCCAGTGGAACTAAGGACACTGACTTCTCAGGTAAGCAAGCAGTTTTGTGTAGTTGTCTACTGACACTCTGGCTGCCCACGTTAGGCTCAACATACAGTCCATGGCACTTAAAGTTCTTGATATTCTGCTGCATATTCTGTTCTGTTAGATATTCAATGGAAAAAATCTCTTGTGCAGAGGTTGCTTGGATGTTTTTAAACTGTGTCTTTGTCCTTACTGATTTTTGCAGAAACTTTCTCCCACCAGGGTGATGAACTGGAGAGTTGGAGAGCAAGAGAAGGGAAGACTTGCTCTTACTGCTCCTCATCTGCGGGTTGGAGTTCTGTCTGCAAAGGTGGTTGAATCTGAAACAAACTGCTCCAGAAAACCATTGTTCTGCTTCCTTGGCTCACCCAGCACTCACAGGGACTGTATTCCAGCCTTGCTCTGTTAAGGCTTACTTTAATTGTCTGTCTTGTAAGCATAATCTATTTAGTCTCATATATTATTCCACCATTTTTTTTCAAAGACACAGTATCTTAACTAGTGTGGAGCATAATTGCCTTAATGCCAACTACAAGCTGGAAGGTTAGTCCAGGCAGCTTGAAAGCGGTTGCAGATGCAGACTAAAACACACTGTCTTACTAGCAGCTGTGTCCTTTGTTCAGTAGGATAGTGAATAAGTGGTTTTCACTTGGGCTTCAAAAATTGAGCTGCACCCTACTGTTGTCTGTAGTGACGAGTTACTCTCATATTTACCAGTGTATTCACACAGTACTGGTGAATGATGATGAGAATGGTAATAGACTACAGGTCTGGAAGCTTGATTCCGTGGAAGATTAAAGCAGGAAGATATTTTCTGAACTGCACAGAGATATCACAGGTGAGTCTAATAGGACTGAGACACAGATCAAGTTCGTTGCTGGCCTTGACAAATTATGGTGACACCTTGACTGAAAACTTACTTTTTTATTGCTTGCTCCAAGGCTCTATAAACAACAGCTTTCAAAATGAATTGATAATCTAATAAAGAAAACTCTACTACGTGAATACAGTTTTTAAAGTACTAGTATGAATTTAGCAGTATTTGAAAAATCAATGTATTAGAGAGGTTTCTGCACAATGAATTGTGGAATTTATTGATCCCCACATTGTCTTATAGGACATGTTATCTGGCTACAGGCCTGGTTTTGAGCTGCAGTCCAAGAAAATGGGCAAAGACTCAAATTCAAAGCCAAAGAAGTTTTAGAGAAGTTAAAGCAATATTTTATAAGCTGGGTTTGCAGGGCCCAAGAATGTCTTTTCTTTTTTATGTATTTAATCTAGCTGGAACACTTAAAATGCAGCTCTCTGGGTTTTGGCTACTTCCTCTAGCTCTTGTGCTGAGATTTTGTAGATTACCTCTTCTCCCTTAATTTTACATTCAAATCTGCTAGCTCACTGTCTCCTTTATCAGTGCTGTCACAGAATCACAGACTGGCTGTGGTTGGAAGGGACCTCTGGAGATCATCTGGTTCAACCTCTTTGCTCAAGCAGAACCATCTACAGCCTGTTGTCCAGGACCATGTCCAGACAGCTCCTGAAGATCTCCAGGAAGCAAAACTCCATTTCTGTGGGCAACCTGTGCCAGTGCTTGGTCACCCTTATAGTAAAAAAGTGTTTCCTGATGCTCAGGAGGAACTTTTGTTTCCGTCTGTGCCTGTTGACTCTGGTCCTGTCACTGGGCACCACTGAAAAGAGCCTGGTTCTTTCCTCTTTGCACTCTCCCCTCAGGTATTTTTCTACATTGGAAAGATCCTCCTGAGCCTTCTAGTTACCTGGCTGAACAGTCCAACTCACTCAGCCTTTCCACAGGAGAAATGCTCTAGTTACCTTATAATCCTTTTGGCCCTTTGTTGAACTCTTTCCATTGTCTGCACATCTCTTGTACCAACGTGCTCAGAACTACACTGAGCACTCCTGGGGTAAAGACATTGTCTGTGTCTGAGAATTATTTTAGATACTTAGACCTTGTCATACTGAGGAAAAAGAATACTCAGGTTTATTTGGGCAAATCAAAGCCCCTTTCTGTTTTTCTGAATGTTGACTTGTTTTTGTCAGAGGTCAGCGTCAGTCACTTTGTTTTACGACTTCATGTGACAATTCTCTGCTACCTCTTGTCTAGCTGAACATACTAATTTCTCTGTTTACTTCCCACTGTTGCCGCTTATCTCCATAGAAAATTGAGGCAGCCTGTGGAATCTGGAAAAAAACCTGGACACTTCCAATCCTTCAAACATAATCCCAGCTGCATGCGTGCAAAGATCTCATGCAGCATTGAGAGAGAAACTGCATACTACTGCTGAATACATCCTGGTATAGAACTTGCTTTGTTTAGATTGTGATCAGGTGGCAGCCAGCAGCTAGGCAGTCTGAAATTACAATGAGCATTTGTAAAGAAGGGGGATGGAGAGGTCATGGGTTCTTTAGAAAGCGGGGAGCCTGAAAACAACAGCACTGTGCATTCATCCTCTTAGCCTGTGGAACATGGGTAAGTTTTAAGTAGCCATAAAACAATGTGCTATGGCTTGCTTATTTCTTGCAGTTTTTTTCCCTGGGCAACCAGTTAAGAGGGAAACAGTACTGGCTTGTATTTCAGAATGGATGAGGTGGGTGTCTATAGTCTTTGCCAAAGAGCATTTCTCCAGTAGTACCTGTCCTGTAGGCAAGCCTATTCCTCTGCAGAACAGTTGTTCTAATGCAAACACAATTATCTGGAATGGTCCAAAGGATGGACACTCCAGGTATTTTACACTTACTGCCTGTGACCTCTCCATGCCATTTGAAGGGGACACAGTGATCTGATTTCACTGAATCAGAGTATAAATTCTGTCTGCATGTTACTGTGATGGGTTTCAGTCATATAAAAGAGCCCTTGCCTCAGCTGATAGTATGTACTGAGTTTCTGACAATTTTGTTGCAATTAAATGGAGGAAGAACAGTGCTTCAAGACCACCAGAAAATTGAGGCATTTTTTAATTCTCTGTGGCTGGATGGCAGATCAAAAACTCAAAATACTCAGCAACTAAACTTGTTGGTCAGGAGACAAAAAAGAAATTTCAAACCTTGATGCTGTATGATTTGCAAAGCATCATCAATCATCTGTAAAAAGATAGCTCAGCTGGCCTCCTCATGATTCCAAGTCCTGGCAGGTTGGGTTTCTATGGTTAGGCAGAGTTGCAGACAAAACAGTCATTTCCCACCAGCTGCAAGGATGAGGAGGAATACAGTATAGGAACGAATGGAGCTTTATATATTAGTTACGTGAATTACAAGTTACAGCACTAAGAACTCCAGTTTTAATTCACTTTCCAACTTTTCGGCACTCTACTGCTGCTTACTTGCTTATGGAATGCTGGTTATAAATATCCATGTTATCTTCTACCCAAGCTGTTGATGTCATATGCAATTCTGCTGAGAGGGCCGGACAGTGGCATTCTTGCTAAAGCTTCAGCAGTTGGGATACCACATGCACTTACCAGGGACACTGCAAAACCAACCTCCACAACAGGTAGGATAAGCAGATACTGCCAGTGCAGGTAATGAGAATGCACTGCTCTGAAATACTGATAATAGCTGGGGAAATAGGGCTTTCAATCCACCACTTTTTTCCCCACTGTTGCATATAAATTACGGTTAATCCTTATTGCTGTCCATGCTGTTCATGATATGGGCTACTCTAAAGGACGTAGGCCAGCATTCAGTAAGCGCAGTACTGCAGATGTTCTGTGAATATCTGGTGTTTGCCCCCTCTGGGACTTGATATAATTGGGAACTAGTGTCCATAACACCTGTGGACCACATTAAAGTACCTGAAGTGCAAGGGAGGTTTCTGACCACCAGAGGAAGGAGAAACAAACAAAATCACTATTGTGGTATCAAATATGATTTTTTAATTCTGATTTTATAAACACACAAATTTCTTAGGGAGAACTGCAGAGACATCTAAACTGCTTGTACATGTGCAGCAGGTTCTTGGCCAGTTGACAAAAAAACCCCCAAACATTTTCAAAAGCATTTGAAGAACTGTTTTCTTAACAGGAGTAGATGTTAAAGAGTAAAACTTTTCAAATTAATTTTAGTCTATTGTGTTTTCTCTATGCCTGCACCCTCCCTTCAGCTGCTAGGGAAAAACATGGAGTCAGAGATATAAAAATAGAACTTCAGAGGGTCTGAAAAGCAAAAGCCTGGTCCCACTTTTAGCTAGGTATTCCAGCCAAGCATCGCTTGTGATGCTAGAGGATGGAAAGATCAAGTGACAGGCCTTCTCACTGTTAGAACCTCAATACTGTTACTCCTGATTTGACCAACTATCACTGTACAGAAATGACAATTTCTCCTTGACCTGCTCGTAGAGCTAATGGTATTGAAGTCAGTGGGAATCACTAAATAAACCAAGACATTTAGGAAAGAGATCTAAAAATCCCTGGTGACATAAAGCCTACAACAACTCTGGAAATAGTTAAGAACCAGTATTTGCTGATTTTGAGAAAAACTATGGTACAGAGGCTGCACAATTGTTCCTGGAGACATCAGGAAGGACATCCTCGTAGTGGATCTGAAATCTGCTCTGAAGACGTGTGTTCCCTGTAAGCATTCCTTGTGGAAGAGATGATGAAGTGAAGACAATCTATACAGAAGGCAATTCTATCCCAGAATTAGCCAGTATACTAAGAGCTATTCAGTCCAAGCTCACTGTATAGCAGAGGACAATGGTTGCAAAAGTTGTTTTTCATTTTGGTTGGAGAAGAAGTTTAAGTGCAGAAATAGGCACTTTTGCCTCCCTGTACTAACACATTACTGGACTTCTGAGAATATCAGTAGTTGAGTCAGATGTCAAAACAGGCCATTAAATGCAGGATGGAGGTTATTTATATGACTGTTCCTCCACAGCTGTCTGAGAGATAGGTTGGTTTTTCAGTTTCTCCAGTATTTTGAAAGTGTGCTAAAAAACCAGCTGGATCTATATAGCAAGAAGGACTATTTAAAAAAATATAAACCATGGTTTACTTAGGCAAGCCTTCACTGGTATTTGACATACTTTCTTCCCAGGCCTCTGGATGCCCTGAAGGTGAGGACAAGGGTCAGATTTGACTTTCCATCCTGAAAGCTGATTGTGAATGCACGACAAGAACAGTGTACCTGCAGCCACCAGAATAGTGAGGGGATGCACCATGCCACTTTGCAGTGGAAGAGTTTTCTTGAAAGGTAGAGTATTATCACATTTGCCATGTGGCTGAGTTTCAGCTAACTGGCTACCAAAGAACAAGCAGCCCCCCCTCTCTGCTACTTTGGCAGACAAAGTAGTAGATTAAGTCCCTTGAGAAATCCCCAAAGAAAAAAATTAAAACAATTAACTCTTGGCCATAGCCATAAGACAAAGATACTCACTGATCAGTTTGTTTGCACTGCTCTGCAGGCTGTATGCTCACTAGACTGTAGTCTTTTTCCTTCATATGTAAAGCTTCTAAAATGGGACTCTGCCCTTTAAAGATGATGTAATAAATAAACTTGGTTGCCTCTGCCAAGTACTTCATGAACCACAATTTCTAGGTGTAGCCTTTTTTATTGCAGAGGCTGCTTCCCACTGAAATTACTACCTGCTGTGGGTGATTACATCATATTTACTTTGTGGGTAGAAGTCTGGAAATTGAAAAGCTGGTAAACCTCTCATTTCACAGAGGTGGGAAATGAGATATGGATCCCCAAGTGTTAGGTACAATTTTACACACCATACACACAATCCCCACCATACATCAAGAGATGCTTATAAATAATTCAGCTACACTCAAAAGGTACATATAGGATTACCAACGGAAGTGCTTAAAAAAACCAGAATTGCACATTACTTCCTATGTCTGATCAAGTTTAGGAAAACTACAAAAAGATAATAATTCTATTAGGAAATGCTGAAGTGGTCACTAACTACTCAGAACACTACTCTGATTCATTAGCTGCTCTCATCAAAGGAAAATTTGGGGCAAAGTATTCCCTCCACCCATTAGGATTTGGAATAGTCCATTTCTATATTTATTCCAGGTATCTAGTATATTCTACGTGTAGTATAATCCAGTACCAGGCTAGCAGCTCCAAGAAGAGCAGGATCTGCTAGATTTGAGACCACCACATCCACAGTTTTAACAGATGACAGAGCCTGTTGATTTATCACATCTTTGACAGCATTAACATAATGGTTAGCTAAAACTCCAGAAAGGATCACAAGAGAGGGGTTCACGGTGTGCAGAATGTTCACAACTCCAAGGCCTAATGCAGTCCCAGCTGAAAAAATAAAAAGAAATTAAGTATAATACTCAAAGCAGTTCTGGCATCAGTAGTTAAAATAGGTCTCTTGGCAGCAAATAACACTGTCAGGAAACAGTGCTGTTCCATAGGGCAGTTTTGAGTTGAAGTTATCAGACAATATGAATTTTTCTTTCTTTCCAAAATAAAAGAAAAAAAAGAGGCAATTTTTTTTTTTTGCACAATAATGCATTGTTCAATGATATGGATGTGAAAGGCAATACATTAATCATGTTTGTATATAAACAGAAAACAGGAAAGCATTACTCTCTACCATCTTAGTGTTATCAGCTACGTATAAGGGAGAGGACTATGTTTAGAGCGACTAAAACAGTGAAATATCCCGTGAAAAGTAATACATAAATTGCCTTTTCTAGCTCAGACTAGCCATTCGCTTTCCTACAACAAAATCTCCCCAAATCTTTCAATATGAGAATGTTGACACTTGACTTCTTTTTAAACGGATCTTTGCACAAGCTTTTAACCTTCTTGTTTATTGGAACAGATACCTTGAATATACACTTCTGTTGACATTTCCTCCCAACACTTGTATTTAAAATTTCATTACCAATTTTTATATAAACTGTTCCTCAATGTGTAAAGTGTTTGTAGCGTTACAGTGCTCTACCAATTCTGTATCCCCAAAAATAAAATAATGGAACCATTCCACCTTTTGGGCTATGTTCTTACCTGTTCTGAGGATGCTCTCTGCTTTTGTATTCCCAAGTTTAGCTGCCTGAATAAGATGTGCAGCACTAACAATCTCCTCCTTCTTCATTGACATTCCTTCTACTAAAAGGAGATCATCTGAAAAGGAGAAAAAACCAAGAAAAACATGGTCATGTGGCAAGTCAAGAAACAGAGGGTGAAAAAACCCAGGCAATTAAAAACTTTACATCTCTTTTACTTGCATACTGAATCCTGAGCAATATGCATAACCCTGAGTTTAGCCAAAATAATCATATCCGTATTGTTCAGGGAACTACCTGCAGAAGCAGGGAATCAAACTCAGTTATAGTGGTAACTCACTTGTCTTGTCAGGCCCAAAAGTTAATAAAATATAAGTGTTTTAAGTTAATAAAATATAAATGTTCTCAAACTTTATTTAAGACTGAGAAGTTGTTGCTGAAAGACAATTACTGTGAAACCAAACATCACAGGATGTCTGCCAGATTACCTTACAAAAAAGGAGAGTCTAAACTCTATGGCATGCATCTGGCAATTCTGATACCAGTGGTTCTAAATGTTCTTTGCCACTGAAAAATATTTGTACTATGCAGATTCCTAGTACACCTATTGTCTCCTCCAAGAAAAATACAACAAGTCTATTTTCTCTTATTAACATCTTTGAAATTTTCTTCCTGTACCGCAATTTAGTAATTGTGTTTTCAAAAATAAAGGAAATAGATACCGTCATGCAGTTTCTTAGCTTCTCTCTGTAATGCTGTTCCTGAAGCATATGCTTCTATACATCCTTGACTACCACACAGGCACTCTGGTCCATCTAAAGATACGACAATATGCCCAAGCTCAGCAGCACAGAAAGAACTGCCATGGATCAATTCATGCTGATGAACGATTCCACCTCCAATTCCTGCAAAGGTATGAAAACCTCTATGGTTAAATAAAGGACAAGCACCACTCCCACCCCCACCAGTTTTTAAAGGTGCCAGTTCTGCAGGACACTGATATTTCCTTATTCTAATACAGACAAAGTAATTTGGATCAGTGATGATCTACACTGGAAACCAAAAACCGCTGGTTCTTAAAAGAACTCTTCTCCATTTGACATACCTAATAAGCAAGGTCACAGCTCCCTCCTATTAATGTAAGTATGATATATAATGCTTATCTTTTCTTAAAAAGCCTATGAATGGTACTGAACTATGACAGATCTTTTAAGCTTGTGAGTCATGCTTTTTATGCAGAAAACTATCCTTCCAGGTGGCTTCAAAATTTTGCACTTAAGAGGAAAAGTTTTAATGCTGTACTTAAGTCCGTTAAACGTGTGTTAAAGAGCCAGGACACTAAAACCTGCAGGCCTCTGCTGCCCCTTCCAAACTTGGTGTGGATCCATCAGCTAGTTATTATTGCCACCATCTAAAGGACTATATACTTAAAAATGAGAAAAGTTACCTCACATTTGCAGTTGAGATATACTAAGCATCATCTCTCATATTTAGTTGTTTATCTTCTAGATACATTTCCTGATCTGACTTGTATTTCTGAAGCTAAAAGAGAATTAAGCTGAAAAAATACAGAATTATTCCAGCTAAAGTTACCCAAATTTTCCTTACTTGGCTGCACAGCTGCAACAGGCAGAACTTCTTTTATCAAGAAGCTTAAGCTATGGGAGAAGTTTCATTTGCCTGTATAAATTAAAAAGTACACTAGAAGAAACAGAGGAGCAAATGGATTTTTGGTTTAAGAAACTAAAATATTAGGGTTTTCCAAGCACAGTGGCAGTGTTTATACTTTTAAGATCAGCCGAGCCTCTAACTGATGGTCTGGATTTTGGGTTTCATTGAACTATAACACACCTACCTGTACCAGTAATGAGTGTTACAAAATTTTCTACTCCTTTCCCATGGCCAAATTTCCTCTCTGCTAGAGCAGCACAATTTCCATCATTGTCCACCCAGACAGGCAGGTGCAGAGCATCTGATATTGGAGTTCTGAGATCCACAGAGCTCCATTCCTGAATAAGTTTTGTAGAGTGAAGCACAATTCCTTCTCGGGGGTTTACACGTCCACCTGTAGAAATACCTAAGTCCCAGAAATACAGGAGAGAAAAATCAAAACAAAGTCTGTTATCCTTATGTAAAAGACCTGTGTTTTTTTTCTAATGACAAGAATTTTTATTTTTAATATTAGGTTTTCAAGCAGAATCTGGAAGTAAAAATTTTTGAAGTATAACCGGCAGTGCAACTTTTGACATGTACAGATATAGAGTCATGGAATGGTGGGGGTTGGAAGGGACCTTTAGAAATCATCTAGTCCAACCCCTCTGCAAAAGCAGGTTCACCTAAAGCACGTTGCCCAGGATTGTGCCTATGTGGGTTTTGAACATCTCCAGAGAAGGAGACTCCACAACCTCTCCAGGCAGCGTGTTTCAGTGCTCAGTCACCCTCAAAGAAGGTAATTTGCAGAATCCCACTACTCTAATCACAATACACCAAGTATCTTAAGACTATCTACATAGGTAATGGTTAATGTTAGTCAGAGAATTAACATTCCTACTTCAGGCAAGATTGCAGCAAATCACTTAATAGCTGTGTTTCTTGTTAGTCATGTAGGAAAGACATAATAGCAAACTGTACAAAATAAATTGTTCAAATCCTGGAGCACTATTAATGTCCTGAAGTCTGCTGTAAGTCTCAAGATTCAGAAGGACTAAAAATAATCACTGGACTTAGGGTAGTGATTTCTACTTAAAAAGACACAATTTTTGTGAAAAATCAAAACTGTGTTCAGAGGTTAGTCAGAACAGAATAATGACCAGTAATACGTGCTATTAGCCAAACCAGTTTTCCCCTAGGTGGAGAGGCTTCCAAAGCTGATAGATTCTCTCAAGACCTTTGAAAAGTAGGGCACTATTATGGAGGTATTTAGCTCTAGACAATGAAGTTTGAACATTTTATTGTAATGTTACTTCTCTAAAGATGGTTCCATGGTTAACACTGTAATGGAAAGCAGCCACAAAATCTCTTAAGACAAAGCAGATGAATTGAACATTAAAGCTGTAAGAAAGATCTAATTTGAAGGTCTAACATTTCTTCTTATGGCTTTGTACTCTTAACATTGTTTTTAAAGAATACAGTATGTTCAAATAACTTTTCTTGTGTCACTCAAGTAAGTTTTGGTCTGGAACAAACTACTTTTCTTCTGGAGTGTTTCTCAGCTAAAATGAAGATTCTATGTCCTCCTTAAAAATCTAAGACACATTAATCAACACCTTCATAAGTGTAACATCTAAGGCCAAACCTCCCAACTGCCATTAAATTGAAGAAATTCAGCCTGGTATAAACAGTTTAATGGGAACTCTACTGCAAGTGCAAGCAGACTGGAAGTCAGCAAAAAGGCTGCTTTTGTCTCTGTTAGCCACAAATTTAGTCTTAACATTCTAGCCATTTTAGTTTGCCCTAGCATAATTGAGGACTCTGCTGCACATCTGATCCTAGCCTAAAGAAAGTCTTACAGATAGCTGAGGAAACTTGACTCAGCTGCAGTTGTTTTCAAGAGCTGTTATGCTATACATCTGATTCACAATTTCAAGAGAGCAGGGAGCTTCAAAATCCACAAAATCTATATACCACACCTTTTAGATATAGTTTACTATAACTTAACAGATTGTTTTCATAGCTGTTACAAACTGGAGAAACTTAAGTCTTCATAGGCAGCTTCTCATCTTCAGAGTAGCTTTAAAAAGCTTATTTTAAAAGAATATAATTCAGGAGCTTAAAGTATAAGAAATCCATTTTAGAAACATGTTTTAAATTAACAAATAGTGATTTAATTTTATGTTGAAAAACTTAGATGAAGAGTTAGTATTTGTTTACTTACCTACTCCCAAAATTCTGCAGTTTACATTTACTGCCTCTGATGCAGCCTCTACACACATCTTTAGAATTAATTCCAGTCTATCTTCATAGGTTTTAGGGTTCAGCTGAGTATACTTCTTAACTATCTCACCCTAGAAAGTAAAAACAACAAAACATATCCCAGAGAAATATACTTCATGGTGAAATGTCTCTTTAAATTACAAGTCAAGTTGAAAATAGAGAGCTATAACATCTTTCAAAAAAAAGAACAACAAATGCTATGCTTTAGATCTCAGGACTACAGGCAAGACTCCTGACAACTCTAAGGGACAAGTTTGCAGTACTAGGCATTACCTTCCACTACTGTAATCAACCTCCCCTGTATGAAATTAAGTACACATTTTAAGGAACACATGGCTTGTGAAAGGAAATGTCAAAGCTACTGGAACTGTTGTTACATATAAACTCTGATACAGCAATGCACTTAAGCTCAACACTAAAGTATTAAACAAAAGAGAGTAGCAATTGCTCAGAAGGAGAGAGAAAACATGGTGTTTTAAGAATGTTTCCAAGTTGATTACATGAATGGTTTGTGTGGTGCCACAGACACTGCTACGTTTCCAGGAAAAGGAGAGTCAGCCAGAGAAATGCTAGAAATTTCAAGGCAAAATTTACTATCCTTTCAGAAATATCTTTCTTCTAAGCAGTTATATTTCTGAGTCACTTGTAATATTTCTGGAGTATCATCTACTGTGATATATCATAGAATAGTTTGGGTTGAAAGGGACCTCAAAATTCATTCAGCTCCAAGCCCCATGCTGTGGGCAGGGACACCTTCCACTAGAGCAGGTTGCTCAAGGCCCCATCCATCCTGGTCTTGAACACGGCCAGGGACAGGACATCCACAACTTCTCCGGGCAACTTGTTCCAGTGCCTCAAAACCCTCACAGTACAGAATTTTTTCCTAATATACAACCTAAACTTACTCTGTTTCAGTCTGAAGCCATTTCCCATTGTCCTGTCACTACATGCCCTTGTAAATATGTTGGACGGGGTGAGGAGGATCCAGAAGAAAGGCATTATTTTCAACCCTAGGAGTCATGCAGTGGTAATGGAAGTATTCATTAGGCATGCCTGGAATCTATGGGTATTAAGGATCTAATCTTAATATAATGCTCATATTGCAGGATTAAGCCAGGGATCTGCAAAACAGCACACTGCTTAATAATGTTATTCTCCCCTTTATAACCCCTGTAAACATGTAGCTGAGTGAACTGCACAGAATTAATGCAACTGAGCAAAGAGGAGTAACAAACACAGTCTGTACCCAACGTGGCTAAGTCATTGTTGCCAAAAGAACTTAGAAAATTCCAAGCCATCAGTGGTTTTGAGTATTAGATCCCACCATCTCAGCATCATGTGAGCAGGAGATTTTGGGGATTTTGTGTGCTTAATTTCCTCTTCATTTTTAGTTTGGAAGAGGAGGGAATCGAAGTTTTTTTGGAAGACAAGGCTGCAGTAAACATTATCAGAAGACACAAAAGCTTTTAAAAGGAATTTTTGATAACTCAGTTATTTGGGAAAACTACATCTCAGATTCTCCCATTTGCTGTTAAATGTTTATTATTTTATTATGAACATCTGATCCTTTTCGTTCTGATTTGGAGCATTTCAACTTTCATAAATGCCACCTCCAACTACACTCTACAAAGTGGACAGAATTTTTTTAAATCTTTGTCCAGGTTGTGTTGACAGAAAACGTGTCAATTTTACTTCTAAAAAGATTACCCTTTAAAAAATTGTCTTTAAGACCTTGAAGATCTGTCAGACATCTCCTTTTAAATGACTGAAAATTCTGGATTGTGTAAGGTCACTTTATATAGCCCTTCATCTTTCTGTAGGCATCTTACTTTGTCCTTTGTCCTACATCTAACTGATCTGGTTACCTGAAGTATGTGGTGTAATGGTGGGAGTAAAAGCCAAAGACTTCTCATCATGAATTTTATTGCCATCTCTGAAGTGCTGCAGAGTTCAGTAAGTTGCTTTGCTAGATGCTGGTTTGGCTGCTGCTCAAAATGGTTCTGTGTGTCCCTTACATGGCTGAGTAAGGCAGTGGGAAAGTAAAAAGTCTACTTTTTGCACCTTTTATTTTTTTGCTTGACATATAATGAACTGCAGGTTTAACTGAGCCACCTTTCAAGGGGAACCAACACACCTGAAAGTTGTGCTGTTCTTCAAGGTCTGTAGTCAACACACAGAGAGGAAGCAGCTATGACCTCACACCGGCAAATGGGCTTTGCTAGTTTAACATCAATTTTAGCAGAGCAAACCAGCAGGCAAGTTGCATCAAGACTACATGAGAGGTGCAACAAATGATGGAAAAATCTTCATCCCTCAACAACAAAAGGAGTGCTTTGTTTTGGAGCTTTTTTGTATCATAAGCCTATATCCTCACTGCAGGAACAGAATCACAAAGTCCAGTGGAGTTTGCAGAATATCTAGAAACACAACAGAGTATTTACCTTCATACTGACAATTGCTACTCGGAGATTTGTTCCACCTAGATCCACAGCCAGAGCGCTCTGTGTCTCTAGAATATGGTCAATATCTTGAGAGATATTATCTTTGACAGGAGGAAAACAGAATTTCTTTTGCAATGGTTCTTTGAGGTCAATAGATTTAAGGAACTTCAAGATCCTTGGAACAGCATTACCATCTCCATAGATTTTTGAGCTGTAATAGAAAAAAAAAAAAATCCATGTAATTGGAAGTAACACTGCAATTTGCAAAGTTCTTTATATGACAGAAGACTGTAACACTGTCATTACATAATTATGCTCTGGCTACTATGACAATACTGCAGCTCACACTACTCAGGTCGGTCACGAGATACAATAGATAGTGACACTGAAGATCCCACAACAGATTCTGCAAGTTTGGCACTAGCTCTATTTTGGAATACAAAACTGGAATGTATAAACTGGAAGTTAATAATGCCAAAACCCCTGTAAAATTAAGGAAGGAAACCACATCATAAAGCAAAATAATAAAATAAAAATTATGCACAGTTTATGTAGGTGATACAGGTCCAAAACAAGATGTACTTATCACAGATGACAATTACATAATAATAAACTGTACATTCATGTCAGCTTTCAACATGTATATGTGTTTCTAAAATACCACCATACATGGTGTCAGACACCTGGTATCACAGAATTCAGTTTTATTGCTCTATTTAGGTTCTGAAGAAATATACTTCTGATTCTTGTCCTTGGACAAATATCATCTCTTGAAGTTTGTAAGAATTTACATGCTAAAGAAATGAGAGTCAATACTGGAGGGCTGAAAAGCATATTGCTATAATCCTGCAGCTTCCCAGGAAGCTTGCAGTCAGAATTCTCTACATACCATGTCAGAGGTCAATTCAGCTACTAAGTACTGTGCCACAGAATCAATGAATAGTTAGGGTTGGAAGGGATCTCTGGAGATCATATAGTCCTACATCTCTGCCCAGGCAGGGTCACCCAGAGCAGGTGACACAGGAATGCATCCAGGTGGGATTTTAATGTTTCCAGAGAGGGAGACTCCACGACCTACCTGGGCAGCCTGTTCCAGTGCTCTGCCACACTTAATGTAAAGGAGTTCTTCCTCATGTTGAGGTGAAACTCATGTTTTGGTCTATGGCCTTTGCTCCTCATCCTGTCATTAGGCACCACTGAAAAGTCTGGCACCATCCTCTTGGCACACCACTTGGATGTATTGATGAGTCTTTCAGTCTTCTCTTCTTTAAACAGGCCCAGCCTCCAGTCTCTCCACACAAGAGAGATGATCCATATCGCTAATTATCCTTGTGGCCCTTTGCTGGACCCTCTCCAGTACCTCTTTGTCTTTCTTGAACTGTGGAGACCAGAACTGAATGCAATGCTTCAGATGTGGCTTCACCAGGACAGAGTAGAGGGGGAGAATCATGTTCCTCGGCCTGCTGGCCACACTCTTCCTGATGCAGCCCAGGATACCCTTGGCCTTCCTGGCTGCAGGGGCACATTGCCAGCTCATGGTCAACTTGTCATCCACCAATACCCCCAGGTCCTTCTCTGCAGAGCTGCTTTCTAGTAGGTCAGTCTCCAACCTGTACCGGTACTTTGAGTTATTTCTCCCCAGGTGTAGGACCCTACACTTGCCTTTCTTGAACCTCATTAGGTATCTCTTCACCTAGTTCTTCAGTCTATCAAGGTCCCAGTGAATGGCAGCACAGCCCTTAGGTGTATCACTCATACCACCCTCCCTCCCCCCCGGTTTGGTACCATCAGCAAACTTGCTGAGGTCCATTCCATCCCGAATAAGACTGGAGCCAGTACTGATCCCTGGGGAACACCACTGACTACAGGCCCTCAGCTGGATTCTATGACACTGATCATGACCCTCTGAGCTCTGCCATTCAGTCAGTTCTTGATCCACCTCACTGTCCTCTATTCCGTATTTCCTAAGCTTACCTATGACGATGTTATGCGAGAGAGCGTCAAATGCGTTGCTGCAGTCAAGGCAGACAACATCTGCTGCTCTCCCCCTGTCTACCCATCCTGCCAAGTCCTCATAGGAGGCTATCAGATTGGTCAAGCATGATTCCCCCTTGGTGAATCCATGCTGACTGCTCCCAATGATCTTTTTTCCTACATGCTTGGTGATGACCTCCAGAATGACCTGTTTCATCACCTTTCCAAGGATGGAGGTGAGGTTGACTTGCCAGTTGTTTCCCAGGCCCTCCTTCATGTCCTTTTGAAGATGGGAGTAACACTGGCCTTCATCCAGTCATTGGGCACCTCTCCCATTCTCCATGATTTTCAATAGTGATCGAGAATGACTTAGCAGTATCTGCCAGCTCCATCAACACCTG
Source organism: Xenops minutus (assembly GCA_035221455.1). Taxonomy (NCBI): domain Eukaryota; kingdom Metazoa; phylum Chordata; class Aves; order Passeriformes; family Furnariidae; genus Xenops; species Xenops minutus. The sequence continues at coordinate 27,671,148 of JAWWEE010000085.1, forward strand.
TACATGCCTCCCATCAGGGTACATGGATTCATGGGTGTTAAGTCTGCCTAGCCAATCTCTAGCCCAAACCTCTATGACCAAGGGAAAGTCTTCCTTTCTCCAGCCTTGTTCTCTTACCTCTGAGGTCTGGGATTCCTGAGGGCCTTCTCAGCAGTAATGAGTGAGGCAAAGAAGGCATTCAGTAATTCCACTTTCTCTGTGTCTTCCATCACCAGGACACCCATCTGGTTCAGTAGCAGCCACACATTTTCCATATTCTTCCTTTTGCTGCTGATGTACTTGTAGAAGCCCTTCTTGTTGTCCTTGATATCCCTTGCAGACTCAATTCCAAGTGAGCCCTGGCCCTTCTGGTTGCATCCCTGCATACTCTGACAACATTCCTACAGTCCTCCCATGTGGCCTGTTCCTTTTCCACATCCCAAAAATTTCTTTCTTCTGTTTTGAGATTTGCTAAAAGATTCCTGCTCACCCTTACAGGTCTCCTGCCCCCTTTGTCTGATTTCTTACTCAGGGGGATACACTGATCTTGAGCTCAGAGGAAGTGGTACTTAAATAATGACCAGCTCTCTGGGACTTCTTTCTCTTCCAAGGCCCTAATCCATGGGATTCCTCCATACAGATCCTTGAAGAGGCCGAAGTTAGCTCTCTGGAAGTTCAGGGCTCTAATTCTGCTTACTGTTCTGCTTCCTCCACACAAGATCCTGAGTTCCACCAGCTCATCTTCACTGCAGCCAAGGCTGCTTCCAACCTTCACACCTTCAACCAGTCCCTCCTGGTTTGTTACGCCTTTCCTTGTTGGCTCTTCCACCACTTGCATCAAAAGATTATCTTCAGTGATCTGCAGGAACATCGTGAACTGTGTGTGCCAAACAGTGTTGACTCTCCAACAAATAACAGGGTGGTTGAAGTCACATGGGAGAATCAGGGCCTGTGACCACAAGGCTATTTCCAGATGCCCAGAGAAAGCCTCATCAGCTTCTTCCTCCTGATCAGGTGGCCTATGGTAAACATTCACAGCAGTGTCACCCACATTAGCCTGTCCCTTAATTCTTATCCATAAATTCTCAACTCCTTCATCTGTCTCTGGGTAGAGCTTGATACATTCCAGTTGCTCTCTCACATAAAGAACAACTCCACTACCTCACCTTGCTGACCTGTCCTTTCTAAAAAGTACCTATCCATCCATGATAATATTCCAGTCATGAGCTATCCCGTGTCTCAGTAATGGCAATGAGATCATGGCCCTGCAACTGCACATAGATTTCTGGTTCTTTTTTTTTTATTCCCCATGCTGCATATGTTTGTATACAGGCACTTCAGAGAGGATCAAGCAATGAGGTTGCTTAATGGAGTGTAAGAGGATTCATTATAGCCATAAACACCCCTGATGTGTTTAGCGCTACAATTCTCAGAAGCAGCCAAGGAACATCTGCCACTGGTTGGTATGACCTGTTCTCCAGGAGGAAGCAATGGCACAGGCATTGCCACTGTGGACCCCACCCCTGAGTGCTTCTGTTTAAAGCCCATCTCACCAAACTGGCCAGCCTGCTGCCAAAGATTCTCTTGTCCTTTTCAGACAGGTGGATCCTATCACTTTCTAACAGTCTACAATCTTTAAAGTACAAACCATTGTTCTGAAAGCTAAAACCTTCTTGACAACACCAGCCACAAAGCCAAATGTTGATCTGCACCGTGTGTCTGCCTCTGGCTGTCCCCATTCCTCTAACCAGTAGGACAGATGAGAAGATGACTTGTACACTTATGTTCTTCATGTGCCTCGCCACAGCTTTGTAGTCTTCCTTGATCCTGACCATTTTTCAGCCTGTGGCATCAGCTGTACCCACATGAAAAAGTGTCCTTCAGGCACAAGTCAGACGTAGGCACACAGGATCATCTTCCCCCATGCTGCTCCTGTGGAACAAGCTCTCTTAATCATACTGATCTAAGTTAACATAGGAATTTTGTCCTCTTGCCTTCCTCTTGGATATTAAATTACCAGTTATATCAAAACATTCCCAGTCACATTTCACTCTACAAATATGAATCTGCATAAGAGACATTGCATTATAATTCAGAAATGAAAAATAATTTGTAACTTCAGACCAGTGAATTAAAAGCACTCCAGTGAAATACAATGAACCACCTCAGGACTAAATGCCTTTTACTTTACTGCTTTAACATTTCTTCAGATGAATTAAGACAATTGTACTCACCATGGATATTGCTTACCAAACTGAAGCTGTAGAGCATGCAGAATCTTATCCTGCGTATCAGCATCACGAACGTGAAGAACATTTTCACCTAGATGACAAAAGTTAACAAAATAGGACAGATCAGCTCCTCAAATTAAAGAACTGCTTCAGGAATGAAAAAAAAAATTTGTTTTTCTTTCCTCTGAAGAGGAAAGATGTCCACCAGATCAACATTGCTCTTCATCAATTATGTGCCTCACCTTGCTCCCAGTAAAACAACAGCAACACCTGTTATTACACCATCTTGCGTTACAAAACACTAGTGAGTAGAATATTAGTTTTCCAAAGAACTCTCTTATTAACAATTCACAAATGAAAATGGGGCAAATGGCAAGTTGTGTCATGTCACCTGAAATACCACAACACAGTTACTTTCTGAAGGGGTGAAGAGTTCATATTTTAGAAGTGAGATTTTTATACTTATCAAACATCAAACTAGCTATGAAGGAAAGCAATTAGTCGCCTATTCTGCTAAATAGAATCTACTGCAAATGGATGTATTTTCACTTGGCTATAGATAAAAGCCCCATTATCTTATGTAGAACATGTAAGCAGCACGAATGTGATACAGGAACAGCAAGTGAAGCTTTAAAATGGGTCATAAATTGCATTGCACTGATACTGCAAGATGGCCTCTGTTCAGCATTCATTTGACTTTACCCTGTGGAAGAAAATAAACCCTCTGAACCAGAAGGAAATTAATCAAGCAAACATATACCTGTTTCTCTTCCCGTCTGACGTGTCCCCAGGTTGATGACAGGTGTCCCAAATGCTCCTACCTCTCTGACACCACAACTGCTGTTACCAATCATACAACCAGCATGAGCAACTAGCTGAATGAACTGGTCAAATGGGACATGCTTTACTGCCCGAAAATTCGGATGATGTTCAATGCCCTTCTTCCTCATCACACGAACCATCTCTTTGCTTCCTACAGAAAAATGAGGTAGAATAAATTATTCAAGTTCTACTTTTAAAAGGGAAGTCCAGAAACATAAAGGAACTAGTAGCTAGGCATTCACTCAATTGCCAGCTCTGAGTAAGTTTTGTTCTCTTTTTATCCTTACAGTGTAAGTTGCATAGCTAGGCACATAAGCTCAGTTTGATCCAAAAATTCACTGCAAGTCTTTTTGTAGTCTTAATTTAAGAGACACTACTTTTGCTCCTACACGTCACATTGTTTTCCCTTCATTTTCCTTCCCACACTGAAAAGCTGAAATGTCCTCCATGGAGCTGCACCAGATGCATACATAATGCTGTGAGCATCCAGCAATTTCCATCTGGCTGGAGTGTCTAGGATAAAAGCACTCCTTTATGTGTCCCTCTGTCATGAAGGTATTCCACTCACCTGCATCCACATTAGGGAATAAAACAAGTGTTCTCTTGTTGAAGGAGATGAGTGCATCTAGTGTCAGTTCAAACATCTTTATGGAATGTTTAATATCTGTGGTTACAGGATGCTGCAGAGCAACAATGTAATCTCTGGTTTTGACATCTTCACCTGTGCAAGTGGGGGCCAAGAAAAGGTACTTTTAATTAGCACAGAATACCAAAAGGAAGGAAGGTCATACTTTTGAAAATACTGAAAGTGTGAAAGCCTGAAGTGTTAAGACACTGAATGGGATATCCAACATGTAAGTATCAATGCTACAATAAAACTCAAGGGAATTTCAGGGTAATCTATCTTGTTATTTGTCTCTCTAATCACATCTCATAATAGAGAGACCATTACCTAAACCTCGACATAGTCAGCCTGCAAGCTTACTTCTAAAGCTTTGCAGGACTGTATCAGGATCAAGAAACTGTTCTCACACCAGTATAAATCTGGAATAACTCTTGAAGCTCTCAGATTTTCTGTCAGTTGTCTACCCTCAAGCAAAATTTTGTTTCCCTTGCTTTAAAATAGTCAGTCATACTTGTTTTAGTACATTTGGTAGAAATTGATCTGCAAAACATACTGATTGAAAAAGTTGCCAGCTTCCAACTACACAGGTTAGCGTGCCCTATAGGAGACTGTTTTGTTAAAGATAAAAAGTAAACACAAAACCCCATTGTTTACAGGATTTATTTGTAAGTCAAAGACCATGAAACACCAAAAGCCTTTGGTGCATGTTGCCCTGTTTCAGTGCATTCCTCAAAAACAGTTCATAATAAAAATTCCTTTTTTTTTTTTTTTAATATTAGGTCTGAATGGCTTTGATTCTACTTAAACACACCCTTTACACCAAAATAACTGTTCATGTAAGACTCTTTTGTTTTTAAATTATTCAGGTCAGAGAAATTACCCATTTAAGCAAGTTATTTTTCTGCCTTGACAAAAAGTGTTCACTAGGAGAGATTTGTAGCTTTTCAGCTATACAAGGCAGACTACAAAAGAAAATGAAAGGAAATGTAGAAAGAAATACCAGGTACTGTTACCAAACACATTATTTGACTGATAGCCTAGTTACTGAGTCTGTCTAGTGCTGAAAGTCAAAGGAAAAATGTAAAAAGTGGACTGCTTACCTAGCCACATGCGTATGATACTCATGTAGTCCTTATTTTTAGCAGAGAGAAGCTTGTCATATGAGGGACAGCCAGCTAAAAGGATGCGATCGTGGTCTTCACACATGGCTATCAAATGCTGCTCGGCACTCCTTGTGCAGCACACATGGTAATGGGCCAGTTTGGTTATGGCATGTCTGATGGAGTCATCGATGGTCCCACTGACTTCCCCACCCTCAATGTGAAGAATGCGAATGTTCATCAGGGCTGCGGACGTGGCTAGGGCCAAAGCATCAAATCTGTCCCCATGGACTATCATTATATCAGGCTTCAGACGGTTGAGGACATCTGGTAACTTGACTAATGCAAGGCCCACTGACTCCACCATAGCTGCCTCATCCTCCCCTCTCACAATGGTGTGCAATCTTGTATGAATATCAAAGTCATCCTGTTCAATCATACGATAGGTATTACTGAAGGTAAAAGAAAAAGGGTGAGAGTAAATACACTTTGGTTTACAACAACATGGCTTGACAAAATAAATGCAAATTAGAACAGCTGCAATGGGGTTTGAACAAAGGCCTGTTTATCACATTTCCTTCATTAAGGAAAGCAGTTTTTAAGATTTTAATGGAATATTCTCAACCATTTGAAGATCCTCCCTCATATTCCAAGCATCGAGTTTTTCTAGACATCTTTAATGAGGAGCTTTGCTGGACATATTCTGGAAATCTCAAAAATCAAACCCTTTGTTCATATTTTTCATGAGCCTTTCAGAGAATAGATATGGCATGATTTCCTTTCAGAAAAGGTATGTTTATTGACTTTGCTTGACAACTGTAAAAATACAATAGATACAATGCAAAGCTGAGGCCTGTATGTTCAAGGAAAACATCCTGCAGCCAACATATATTACTCAGAGTATGTATTTGAGCTATATCAAGACTTCTTCATTCACAGACTTGAGCATTCTCTGAACAAAGCCTTAAGTTCAAAGGAAACTGGCTTTCACACACACAAAAAATTTCTCCACACACACTACCAGGTTTATTTCAGAATAAGAGAGTTAAAACATTCCTTGAATACTGAGAATTATTATTGTTTACAGTTATGTATTTGAAATAGAAGAGATCACACATCTGTAGAAATAAAGTTACCTGTTTACAACATTCACTAAAACTGAACTTAGTAGTCTGCACACTACCGGAATTCCTGGTGGAATATGAAACAACACAGAAGTTTTCCAATTTTTGGTTTTGACCCATCTGACATTCACTGTCTTATTCAAAAGATTACACTTTTAAACTGATTTAAACTGGATTTAATTTACAATAAATCTACTCTCCTACTAATACTCCACCAATTAGTATCTCACAATTTGCAAGCTGAAGAGAGATAGCACACTGTTAAATGCTCCAACTCAAGTAAAGAACTGATTTGGATTCTTCATAACCAGAGAAAACCCTACCTACCTATTCGATTCTGCTCACTGCTGTAACACACAGGATACACTGCCTACAAGTAACTTGGCAGGTAATTCGTATTTCTTTTAGGGTTTTTTCTGTTTTGTATTTTAAGAGGCAAATTCTTTTTGTGTTACTGAGTAAAGTGGCTCTGATTTTTCCAGAATAAACTACATTACATTTCCAACTCTATTCTTCCAACTTCACAGAGCTGCCTTTTCCCCCACTGTGTGCACTCATCACAAAAAAACTTTCTTCTCTTTGCTTCTATATTCTTTGCCTTTTGAAAGGTCAAAATCTAGGGAACAAACAGTTGCACATTTCTGGTGGTTTTGTTTCTTTTAAAATGCTCTGAGCATTACAGTAACAAACATTTCCCAGGATCACTGTCATTTGACTTCTGTGGTTACTGACTACCCTGCTCACATCCCTAGAACACATATATTCTGAGGACCCCAGATTAATGACTGCAGGGCTAGGCCTTGAAAAAAACCCCAAACAGTCCCTGGGTTGTAGAATACTTACCACAAAGCAACTGACAGCAACAATATTTGTCAGATCAAAATCTCTATTGATTGATTTGTGCATTACAAATCACTTACAACAGAAACAAGTGCTAAACACCTTGGAATTGGAAAAGCAATATTTCATATTACTTTGCACAAGTCTTGCAGACAGCAAAGCATTATGCACTATACAAAAATCAGGGCAATGTTTCTCCTCTGTAGCAAATAAACTGGGATTACTGTATTTCTCCAGTCAGACAGGATGCAATTCAACATGCTAACCTGTCAAAAAGTCTTACTGTTTTTTTCTTGTCTGGTTTTGTTTTGAATCAGGTTAGTTTTGTGGTGTTGAATACACCTTGCTGTGTTACTGGATGGAAAAAAAAGTCCAGTAAAATCAAGGAACAGAGCACTATAATGTGCAGAAAGAATGGTCATCATGTGTCTTTGTGTCTTAGCAGTTTGAGACAAACTTTGTGTCTTAGCAGTTTGAGACAATGTAACTTTCTCCCATCCTGACTTAGAAAATGCCGGATTTTCTCACTGGGAAGACCCAGAAAGTGTCCTTACTAGAAGATACGCTTATACATTTCTAAAAGTTCAGCAATGCTGATATGCTGCAGACTTAAGCTAAAGTCTGATTTTGTCTTGCAAAGTAAGTGTTTTATCTGTTTCACTGATTGAGTCTTATCTGGCAAATGCAGCCTGAGGAAAACCAACCACAATTGCAGCAAGAATAAGCATGATGCTCCTTCCACCTTTTCACCTGGAATATGAGAAGTCCTTCTAAAGGAAGGAATTTAGGTCAAGACATTTCATCCTCCCAGGAAGGTAATCTCACTGTTTACTTAGTGAGTGTTATAGAGGGGGACCATAATCTCACCTGCCTGACCAAACCTAATATATCTACATTATTCATTTTGTCAGAAAAAGACAACCACCCTTTCCTACCTCCACAGTCCTGGAACTGAGAACTAACAGTATTGCCCTGGGATATGGAATACATGAGCACTTTGTCAAAAAACTATGTGAAGTGGCAGAGTTGCAATTTAAAATGACTGAGTACCTTTTTTCTGTGAAAATTAGAAAATTGTAGCACATTTTTGTTTGATAATCACCAGATTCTTAGAGAAAAATGAAGGAAATTAGTTTCTCACTTCATACAGTCTGTGGTCCTCTTGAAGATCTCAATTACAGCTTTTAACCAAAATTCCAAGATTGGTTGAAAAAACATGCAGAAATATGCAATTTCAGAAGTTGTACAATAAAATAAAATTTGAAAAAAAAATTTAACTTTGTTGTGTACACTCATAATGCCAAGACTTTTTTTACCTAATGTTCATGATATCATTGCTAACAACCCAGAAACAGACTGGTAGAAAGATAAAAATTCACCTTACCCATAATCATCGATCAGGTGGGAACCAAGTACTACGACATCAAGCTCGAAAAACTGTGGTTCTGCCTTAATACCAAACATAATGGGAGCTAATTTTGAATAATCAGCACGATTGCAAGTGGCAACACAAACACGAAGTTTGTGGTTGTTTCCATTCTTCTCCATGACTTCCTTTTGTTTCTGTTTTGAAAGATTCTTGAAGTACACTTCCTGACATAATAGAGAAAAGACAAAGGTGGGTCATTAATAATGGTAATTTATTTGCAGCAAATGGCATGCTTCACGAACAATATGCACAAATACAATTCAGAACTGTGGACATATAGCAACCAATCTATTGATAACAGACAACTAATACCTGAAAGTACCTATCATGAGAAGATTTTAGAAGAGAACAGATTTTTTTTTAGTTTAAACTCAATTTTAATATCTCTATTTCTATAAATAATATATAAAAACTCTGTATATATTTAAGCATTATGAAGTTCAACTGTAATTAAACAGTAAAATTACTTTTCCCTGTTCAGATGGAAATCTCTGTGTAAGTAGAAAAATTATTGTGCCTTAGTGAATGAGAAAAAGAAGACCTCATATTTCAAAACCACAGAATGGAAAAAGTTGTTCAGATGCATTCACTGACAGATTCTGTGAACAAAAAGAGAAAGTTTTGGCTGAGCCTATTTAAAATACATGGTTTCATTAAACATATTTTGGTTAGGTAAGGCAAGTTAAACATTGACTTCTAAATTTTTACATACTGTTTTGTAGGCCGAAGTACATGAAGACATGCAGTAATGCAGTACTGGGCTACAATAAGCCTGATAAATGATACAGCAATATCTACTCTAAAATAATGCAAATTTCCTCTCTCCCCAAACAGAAATTATTAAGGTGTTAGCAAGAGTTTCAGACTGGCCAATTATAAGGTGTATTTGGGGCTTTTTTTTGTTCTCCTTTAAAAAATAAGTATATTTTAAATAAATATCCTTCTGGTGTGGTATCTACTGTTATATCAGACTTCTACTCCACTTAAATGGCAGGTAAGCGTTTTCTGGATTAATGCACAAGGGTTGCTTATCTGACTCAGAGCAGTATCAATCTCTCTGCTGGTTTTGTCAGCTAGGGAAGGTCTTTCTGAGCAGCTGCTCCTTTTAGTATTGTAAAGTATGTATTGCCATTTCATGCTTCTTTTAGACTACATTTAGATTTTTTTCAGTAAAGTTTTAAAAGAAAGGCTACTGTGACATCTCACTCTTATGAAACTTTAAAAATTCAGCAATTTTTCAATATTTCCCTATTTTTAAGACAGATTAGTTTAGATTTTATCATGTATGACGAGAAACAATCCTTTTGTATAATAGTAATGTTAGGGTGATCAGGACTTGTAGTGATGGTTTTCCTAGTTTAAGTCAAACAACCATGATTCCTGCAAGAGGGGTTTATGCTACCTTTCAGAATAAAACAGGTGACAAAAAGCAAAGATGGCTACCATGACTAAGCTCATAAGAAATGGCATTTACTCAAACAAAGCAGTTATGGCTACTCCACCCAACTTCAGAAGAAGATACAGCCTGGAATTTCCACGACTGATTACTATGGTGACAAATTAAGCTGAGTTCTATGGATTCAGCCACAAAGTTATAAATATTATTTGGTTTACATTGAGCCCCTCCATTTGAATTTACATTTGAACGTTATGTCAACAATAGTATGTTAATTAATTACTGTTTTACACTTCCAAAGCATCAGACGACAATCCTTCAGGAAACAATTATCTACTCATGCTGAAAATATCTGCAGCTATTATGCGTATATGATAGCTGTTTTAATGTTGCCCTTTTTTTGGTCCAACATGCTTGAAATATTTTTAATGTATGTAAGAAATTCATTAAGTCATGCTGAAAACATAGAGAGAGTAGTTTGCAGGATTTTAGATGCTGTATGAGTCAGAGAGCATGTTGTCCTGTTTCACTAAGTGAAACCTCAAATCACATTAGCCAGACTCAGATCAAACAGAACCACTGCTTTACCTCATTGCTAAAACAACCTCTTTTTGGAGCTGGTTCTGAGCAGGACATCCTGTCACTACATGTGTAAAAGCAGCCACTAATTCAAATAAAATCATGTTCAAGATGTGAAGGTCACTTCTCACATATCTATAAGCTTGTCTTTGAAACTGCAGGACCAATATTAGAAACAAACCTCTCACAAGACCGTTCAAATCAGCCACTGCTGCATACATATTCTACATTGTATAAACTGAGAAGCCAAAGTAAAAGTGCACAGAATAAGGAAATGACAATGTGTACTCATGTAGAGTTTGCTTAATCCAAGTTACCTGCCTGAGCTAGGACGATCATGTCCCCTTTGACAAACCAGTTATCTTTCCTTTTATGCAAAGAAGGCTTTTAAGAAGCAGAATAATTTTCTGTCCTCCTTTATCTTTAAGCACTGTCTAAAATTCTAGAATCCTTCAATCCATACTAATAAAATACCATCTCCTGAAACAGTACGTCTATATGTTGTTAAAAAAAATAAAAATCTCATGTTTCACCATAACTACAGATCCAACAGAACTGAATCACTATACTACACCTTTCCAGCCACACAAATCACATCTAATTACAGGTGGCATTGTCTGCAGTAATGGTCTCTTCAAATAATTTTGGAGGTAAATGTGGAGACATTTCAAATATGTACGAACTGACTAGAATCAAAAGCAATTCCTGGTATTTGTGCATTTCAACTTCTGTTAAGTTTCAGTAAGCCCCAAAGCAGAATTCTTTAGCATTGTCTTAAAACTCTGTAACACAATAGTTTCAAAAAGCTGCCAAGTAAGCCATGCACCAGTCTTGGTGCAGTTCTAATACTGCTGTTAATTTTAAACACCTGCTTATCTGAAGAACCAAAATATTTACCCTAGCCAAAGGTAGGTAACACTGTGACATAAGTGCTAACTCCCCGTGGAAATTTACCACTAATTAAACCAGTCTACTGTTTTTCAGGTTAAATTGGATGTTTTCTAAAAAAACATATGACATATTACTACATCACAGTTTAATAACATATCTTGACTCTGACCTATTCTGAGCCTAAATGCAAAAATTACACTGTATTTTCAGAAAACATTCATTGTCATCAAGTAATGGCAAAGTCCCTTCAGCCATTAATAGTAAATTCTTTCAAGCAGATCTGTAATGTCTTAGCTACACAACTTTGTTATCACTATGATTTTAGAATTTATTAACAGCTTTTGCAGGCAAATTACCTCTTTTCAGAACTGTCCACTGAAATTACTTGAAATAATTAATCACTAACAGTTGTCTCTGAGTTTCTAGGTGTTTGATTATATACTGAGTTTTATCTACACAGCCATCTCTAGTCTGGAGATCTTCCTCTTCCAAGATCTACCTCTTCCTCTCTGCAGGGACTATCAGTCTTTAGCAGAGAGGAAAAGAAATAAAACAGTGCTCCACGAAGGACTACTTGAAATAATTAATCTCCATAGCTTCGCTCTACTGCTCTTCCATATCCCATCGTAAGGCTTTTAGACCATAAAAGGTTTCAAGGACTTTTTGAGACCAGGCAATTCTTGGCCAGACTTTAAAGCAACCAAGCACCTACTGTTTCGGTTAGCCATCTCAAATACATACATGAGACACTCCTTGATTATTGTTTATTAGTAAACGAATGTCACCACCTGTATATTCTATATTTGCACCTCTGAAGCGATGGTTTTCAAAATCAAAGATCCTGGAACACCCCCCCAGTCTCTACACTGCGAATACCCCTGTGTTTGGGGTCACTTCATCTTTCCACCTGCCTCACTGTGTGGCATGCACACAGGATATTCTGCTCCAAACTTCTCCTACACCATGTACCAGTATATGTATTCCTGCCACCCTTCTTCACCCATGGAGACATCCGTTCTGCATCACCTCCATGGACACACCCAGGGCCTGTTCCTGCAGCCCAGCGCAGGTGACTACAGACCAAACAAAGTCCTTCAGACATCCTCGAACACCTCTGTGTGGATGGAAAAGCACTCATCTCCCTGCCCACATGTTGGGGCAAGAAACCCATCCCATCATTTTCTCTCACAGATGGGACTGACCCCTTCACCAGGCCCCTTTCTGGTGCGAGGGATCACCCCTCTGCACCGCTCCAGCAAACTGATACGCTTAGGATCACAGAACATTCTGAGCTGGAAGGCACCCACAAGGATCATCGCGTCCACCTCCTGGCCCTGCACAGGACCATCCCCGAGAGTCACACTACGTGCCTGGGAGTGTTGTCCCAAGCTTCCCGGCACTCTCGGGATGAAGAGTATTTTCCTAGTATCCAACCTAAACCGTCCCTGACAAAGCTTACGGCCAGTGCCTTGTTCCCCAAGCGCAAGGTCTGTCCCGGTACTCCCTCCCTCCATTCCCCATCCCTCTGACAGCCCGGGAAAACCGACGCCCGCCACACACCACGGCAGGGACAGCGGGACCCCGCACCTCCCACGGCAGGGACCGCACACCCCGCACCTCCCACGGCGGGGACCGCACACCCCGCACCTCCCACGGCAGGACCGCACACCCCGCACCTCCCACGGCGGGGACCGCACACCCCGCACCTCCCGGGACACGCACCCGCCCCGCCCCTCTCCGTGCCCGCTCCAGCCGCAAGGGCTCCCCGCGCGGCTCCCCCATCCCGCTCCCCGCCCCGCCCAGCCCCGGCCCCGCTGCACGGTGCGGTTCGCAGTCACCTTTCCCCGCGCCCGGCCCGCAGGAAGGCCCGCCCCGGCAGGAAGGGAGGAGCTCGCTTCCCTGCGGCCGGGCCGGGCCGGGCCGTGCCCCGCCCGCCGCCGGCACCGCGGGATGCCGGCGGGCCCGGGGTGTCCCTGAGAGCCCGGGGTGTCCCTGCGGGCCCGGGGTGTCCCTAAGGGGCCCGGGGTGTCCCTGAGAGCCCGGGGTGTCCCTGCGAGCCCGGGGTGTCCCTGCGGGGCCCGGGTGTCCCTGAGGGGCCCGGGGTGTCCCTGCCCTGGGGTCACATGCAGGTTTGCCTCCACAGAATCAGGGTGGAAAAGAGATGTGAGGCCATCGAGGCCAACCTGCGGCCGGGCACCACGGTGTCAGCCAGCCAATGGCAGCGAGTGCCGCGTCCAGCCTTGCCTTAAACACCTCGAGGGACGGTGACTCCACCGCCTCCCTGCGCAGTCCATTCCAATATCTAATCACCCTTCTGTCAGGAAATTCTTCCTAATGTGAAGGAATCCCTCCTAACGAGGAACCGTATCCCTGAGTCAGGACAGCCTCTTCCTGTCGGTGTATACATGGAATACCCAGCAACGCATGTCTGAGCAACCCGGTTAAAAACTGCTGGATGATGTCACAGCTTCAGTGGGGACTGCTGTCATGTTGAGACGTGTAGAAGTGGGGGCTGTCAGAGAACTGCGGGGTTGCTGTAGGAGATGCATGGCAAGGACAGATGCAGCCCACAGCAGTGCATGGAAGAGCAAGGCAGATGCCTGATAGTGCAGGCTGTGAGGAATTGAAGAGTGTCTGTGTGTGATGCAGAATTCAGTGTTAATTCAGCCAAGAGTGCCTGCATTTCTTTAATGATGACTTCACTGGCCTATGGCACAATCAAAAAAGCTGTTAAATGAGTTGTTAAATGAGCTGTCAGGTATTGCTGGTCATCTCTGTGTTCCAGTTGACTGTAAAAGAGATGTGGTTTGTTCTCTCAAGCTGGATGTGTTTTGGGGTCAGAGTGGTCTCGCATGAGTGAGATGGCTGTGACTTGGATCCTAGTTCAATATCCTAGGCACCATGTGTAACAACAGCAAATATGCCCCCTATATTCTGCTACGGAATCACCTAACTAAAACATTTTGGTAGCTGGTGTCACACCATCCCAGTACAATGAGAATTCTTCATTTTTATTCCTCTGATAGGTATCACATTTATGTGGCTGACAGTCTAAGGTGGTAGGGCCAAACACCTGAACAAGCCTGTCCAACATTCAGCTATTTGGTACCTGCACTTTGACACAGTTTTTTCATCCAGATTGTATATTTGTTCATCCATATAATATCCAAGGTGTCTCAAATCCCTCCTACTTTCATCCTTTAATTCTTAAAAAATTAGCTGTAAGAGCAACTCCCATGTCTGCCATACCTGACAGAAAATAGATGCAAAGAAAAGCATAGTTGCATTCCTGGCCTTTACCAGAGAAAAAGTTGACTTTACCAGCAGTTACAAATATTTGTTTGGAAAGGTTTTGAGAAACAAATACTGAAGTCTTCAACTAGGAAAAAAGAAAAAAATCTTAAATGGGGATTACTAAAACAAAAACCCTTTAAAACTTGCCCTTGGGAATTTAAAATTATGAACTGTTTCCCAAGACAGCTAGAAAGAACATCTTACTGTGATGTTCAGAAAGCCCTCAGACAGCTGTGGTTAAATGAGTCATAGCTCCTCAAAGACTCCATGTTTTGAGACTATCACAGCACACCCACTTCTTAAATTACCAGGAACCTTCACTTGAAATACTGACCAGAGGTAGTAATAGCAACTGGGAGGCACCTTAGGTACAATTTATGTCCCATTTAAACTGTTTTCATTGTTCTCTACATCAGTAGCTTTCCTTATCCATATTGCACGTTGCTTAAAAACCAATGTGCATTCTGGATATGGCATTATAAGTGAATTTGAATTGTCTCCTCTGAATGCGTTTGGGTTATGATAAGCTCACCAGTGTATCTACAGCTGGTTTCACTGAAACAAAATGCTGAGGAGGGGCCTGAATCATATTTGAGCACGAGTGTATGGAAGTGTGAATATGGACAGATTCTGATTTATACTAGTGCTATCACACCTAGGAGCAACTGCACTGAGAGTTAATTATTCTTACAAGAGCATCAGTGCATCTCTTAGTCTGATTTTTCTGGAAATGTTCTAATGGTGTTTCAGCATGTTGCAGCATGAGGTGCAGAAGAGGGAGAAAGTTTATGCTCCTTTTGATTATTTCTCCCCCACAGACCTCACATATTACATAAACAAGATGAAATGTATCTTGTTACTGAGTGAGCCTTGCCTCAAGTCTTTCCAGCAGAGAGACAAATGCTATGCAGAGAGATGGCAGAAGCCTCAGCCCATGAGCTGACTGCTCCAGTCAGTCTTATGCTTTTCTGCTCAAAATCTCTAAAGACACTGTGAAGAGAGCCTCCTGTCCTTGCAACAGTAGTGGGGCTCATTAGAGGAGCAGGGTCTCAGTATCCAGATAATTCATTGGTCCTCTCCTTATCAAAAAGCTGTGCAGAAAGGCCCTGTAGAGACTAAACAGATATCAGTGCAAAAAGTGTTGGGAAATGCTGGAGATGAGGAGCTTACTTCTTTAAAGAGAGGTCATGTTGCTTAAAGTTTGAACAAAACCAAGATCAACTGGTTTGGTTTGCAGCTGGCTTGGACTCATTGGAAAGCCATCCTGAAAGAGGTGAAAGGTGCTAAACTGGGATTGTCTGTGTACGACTGTGTCCAGATAGTGTGGCCACACTGAGTCAGTAGCACTCTGATCTTCTGCACTGGTGCTAAGCACTGCATTACTTCCTTCCTGACAGCAAAGGCATATAGCCTTTTACATCAACATCTACACGTGATGGATCTTCAATTACTTCTCTCCTTAACTCTTCATTAATGTCCACTTTATTTATGTCAAAACAGCTGCTGAGTGTAAGAAAGTGAAAACTTATGATATGATTTTCAAAAGCAGCTGTCTATATCAATTCTGTACTGTCCAGCCTAAAAAACATGAAAGCATCTTCAGTTTTAAAGGTAAGGATCATAGTGCTTTCAGAAGAGCAGGCCCCTCTGACACAGCCAAACTAATAACCTCTGAAGATTCTCACACAACAGTGCTCAGTGCTGCGAAGGCACTCCATTATAAATAACCCTTATAGGAGAAGACCAAGTAACACATACTGCACAAGATAAGAAGAGTATAAACAGATACAGTAGGGAAAGCATAACAAGTTTTATCTACCTGTATTTCCTGGTTGTTCTTCCATATGCTATGCAGTTAATACTAACTGTAAGCAACCTCATGACAGCTTGTATCTGATGTTCCAGAGAAATGGAAGAGATGACAATGACATAGATGTGATGCAGAGGGAAATACGGGGGTTTATTCTCTCCCCAATCACAACATAGATCTTTCATATCTTTGCTTTGTCTTACACTAACGCAAAAAGGGGATCTACTTGTAGGTAAGATTATTAGGCACAGAATTCCCAGGCAAGGGAGAAGAAATAAAAAACTATTTGAAAATTTGTTGCCTGTCTTTGGGAAGATGCCATCCAAAAAAACCTCCCAAACATGCAATGAAGCTGGTGAAAGCAGCTTTCTTAAGAGGAGCAGCTGAGGGAGCTTATAGCTCTCTACATACACCTAAAACGTTGTGGCAAGGCTGGGATCAGTCTCTTCGCCAAAGTAACAAGTGACAGGACAAGAGGAAATGGCCTCAAGGTGTACACCAGTGGAGGTTTATTGTTAAATATTCAGAAACACTAATTCACTGAAAGGGCTATCAAGCATTGTAACTAGCTGCCCAAGGAAGTGCTGGAGTCCCCATCCCTAGAGGTATTTAAAAGACACATATATGTGGCACTTAGGGACACAATTTAGTGTTTAGACTTGGCAGTGCCTTAGGATTTTTATGTATTTGTGGATTTTAGTACTTTATATATTTGTAGGTTTTTATATAGCTGTACAGTTTCTCACACTTGAGGAAGCAGATAACAGTTTCTAACAGTCTCTCATGGTTTGTGTCACATTCCTGAATTTGTGTTCAATGGTGTTTTCAAGGAAGAAGATTTCAACAAGGACATCTTGTTTGGGACAAATGCCCCTGGACTGGAATAATAAGATGTATTGTAGTCAAAGCAAGATATGAGGCCAAGAACCCTTTGAAGGGGCTCCAATGGGGTAGCTCTGAGGGTGTTACCAAGGCAAAAGGTTTTCGAGTTGGATGTATCCATTAGATACGATCATTAAGTAGTGTTACCAATTTGTAAGAATCCTATACTGGGTGTGAGTCTGTGTACTCCATGCACCTTAAAGCTTTCATTAAAGAACTGCTCTCTACCTATGGTAATATTGTCTCAAAAGCATTTTTTCCTTGATTTTAGGCAACACTGTTTTAATGATTGGACTCGATGACCTTAAAAGTTCTTTTCTCATCTAAATAATTCTATGATTCTGTGTTAAAATTTGATGCATTAAAACCCAGGTAACAAGCAGAGCTGTGAATCTCATTGACATAACTAGAAACTATGTAATAATAAATATAATAATAAAAATAAATTATTTTCTTTAGAGTTGTCAATGTTCTGTAACAGATAAACAGTCTCTTTTATCTTATTGGAAGGATGGCATATTCTGATGGCATATACTGTGTTACAATATAATTACATTTGCATATATCCTATAAAATTTGAGTTAAGTTTATGATAACTAGCTAGAGTTGTAGGATGTGATTGATGCATGATGTAAGCAACCTCCATTCTAAGGGATTCCTTGATCAAGGGTGTGTGTGGAGGTGGGATAATATCCATCTGAAACTGGAAACAAAGAACTGGAAAGAGTGCTGGAAACCTCAACATGGTTGTTTTGTTGTTTTGTTGGGGTTTTTTTGTTTGATTTTTTTTTTTTTTCATTCAATCTCTAACAACATGAGCCTTTATCTTAATTTCAGCTGGGGGGGGGGGAGGGGGGAAGCACAAAATTTTTCTTTCCCACTCCCTCTCTCTAAAAATACTGAAACTGACCCAATTTTTGCTGTCATCATGTGACTTGCTGTGCTTGTGTGATCAGTTTAATCCTTCAAAAGGGTCTGTTTTCTTTACTTGTAATAAAAGAAGTTAAGATTATGGCTTATGGCTTGTCTGTTTCTTCTGAAGCTCCAGTTCTCGTTCAGTCCTGCTGGAATAACTATGATTGCTGTTGCTGATTATTGCTAATTTCTAATTTTAAGGGGTAATAATGCTATTAGATAATTTAAAAAATCTGCTAAGCAGAAATCTAATGTCAGGACTGAAGAATTATAATACTAAACATGTATTTCCACCTTTTTTCAATATTAATTACTCGTGTGTAGTTTGTGGGCTTTGGATATTAATGGCATTAAAAAATGTGATTAAAGAAGGAAATGTGAATGCAAAGTTACACTTACAATACAAGCATATAGTTAATTTACAGTTTCAAAGACAGATGAGGAAATTTTGAGAGAATATAATGTAGCAGTAGCCACCCTTCACTAAGTCTAAATCCTCCTGTCTTGGAAGCTTGTAACACACTAGGTATTACTGGTGAGTCATTAAAATGTCTCCTTTAACCATGTAACTCTCAGAGCAATCTTATATCCTAAACTATTATGTGGCCACCATAATTTCCTGAAACAATTTCAGATTTGTGAAAAGGCTTGCAGGATGTAACAGAAGGCTCAGGCACCAGTCAAAAGCACAGTGGTAACAAGCATTACACAAAAGTACATATTTGTTTTCCATTCTGGGTCAAAAAATGTCCTAATTTTTTGTCTGGAGTATCTATAGCCCTTATTTTCATTACAAGCGATGTCCAGAAACAGATCTGTTTTTCCAAACAAGAAACTAAAGACAAGGAAAAGTAAAAACAAGGACACAATTTTAAAAGAGGTTCTATCTCTAAAGAGTGCATACAAAGCCTTCAACCAACAAACCTTCTGTAAATGTGCTTTATTTGGACAGTAAATCAGGATCTTGGTGATGAAGAGTAAATCTCTGGAATGCAGAATGACATATAGGAAAAAAAAAAACCCAAACCCACATGTTAAATTACTATTTACTTCTTTCCTTCCTTCTTTTTGATACTTATCTGGAAAAAAAGTCATATGAAGAACATCTGAGTCAGCCGTTGTCCTAGGATAGTCTAATTTTCTCAGCTGGATTTGCTACCCATGTTATTTTATTAAAGCTTTGATTTAGTACTGGATGTTTTAATGAAAGTCCAGAATTACAGAGAAATATAAGTAACCACTAAAATATTCCCTGATTTTGCAGGAAAGGGAACCCTTCCAAAATAGATGTTCTAACTTCAACACACAAATATAGACTGTGCTGAGTCCCTCCAAGAAAGACCACACAATATTAAGAATGTAGCAGCCTATTTTTGCAAGGCTTTCTATGTGCCAGGGTATAGGAATTTACTCAAAACCATGTGGATACAGATAATTTTCTGACTGGCCCAGCTGCTGTGGTAATATTTGTAAGAAACTCAGCCGGAATGTCCCTGACATTTAGCTAATGAGAATCCATGTTGTGAGACGCTCTCTCTTTTATTTTCACGATGCTTTTTGAAACCCTCTTGTATGTCTCTGAAAAGCAGTTATGAAATACTGATATTGTGTAGCATGCTTTCATGCCTGTATTTTTTCCTACAAAGTTCTATGATCCATCTCAATCTTTTACAAAGAAATTGTAAGAAAAAGCATCCAATCTGAGCAGGATTTTGAGAAGGATATTTTCATATTTTCAAAGCTAAGTAATTAGTGGAAAAACCACTGTGATTGGCATCTACCACATGAAATCATGCTGGTTTATGGAAAAGATTATGGGGATGCTTGACTCTGTCCTAGTGTTCATTTTACATAGCCCATAAAAATCCTCCTTCTGCAAACAGCAAAGTCTTGATGGGAATCAACTTTCCTCATTATTTCTCCTAGTGTGGGCCACAAACCTTCTTACCAGCTAAAATTCTCCAGGATGCAGGTAGACTTGTGACGTATGATGTACTTAAGGAGCAATGCAGCAGAAGTGAGAGATCTTTTGCTAGAAGAGTGGCCCCAAGTAAAAAAGTCCACTTAGTTCTTCTGCAGTAACATTCTAATTTAAAGTCTTGGGGGATATGCAAACATTCTATAGTTTTTATTAGCACCTTTGATTTTCTTAATATGAATGGGGAACCTTGTTAATTTTCACTTTTATCCCTGAGTTGGTTTACTCTTTAGCATCTGATGTACTGACAGGGTGGGATGAAATTTGGACTCAGAGCACCACAGGAAAACACTGCTATGAGAGGGCAAAACTGGTCAATTAATTTCTCACTTAGAAATAAGTAAAACAGATATACTTTCAGTGTTTTTTGGAAATCCATTTCTTTAAAGACTAAATCTGAGTCTTAGATGGTTGTCTTCACTGATAAATATCCAAGGTGGTATCTCTCAACATCTCCAGATTTTGGGGAGACTTGATGCCAAATCTGAAGTCAAAGCTGGCTGGGAAGCAAGAGGAAAGGGAGGATATGTAAAGAAATACTCCAGAGAAAGAAGATTCAAATGGAACAGGCCTTCTTTGCAAAATAGGCACACATCTTTTGCTTTGTGTTTTGGCAAACATCACCTCTGAGGCCTTTTCCACACCTTTCATGCATGCAGAGAGCAATAGCCCCTAGAAGTTTAAAACAGCTGACAGGCAGCCACAAAACCTGCTCCACAGGTGGCAAAGTAAATGGCCTCGGGCAACAGCATGGGCAGAACTACTTCCTGCAGTGGGAGTGCTGGCTAAGGGAAAGAAATCAGGAATATCTTCGTGTGTCTTGGATCGATTTTTGCCCACTATCCAGTGCCACCTTCCCAGCCTTTCTGGACTTGCTATCCTTCTCCCTGCTGTATGCCTCTCCTCTGCCTTCCCCTCAATGTTGCGTTGGCTTCACGTATTAGTTCAATGCCTTCTGAGAAAGCCTACCTGAAAAATTACCCCATAGAGCCTAAGTCTCCTTGTTACCCTGCCTGCATTCATGACTATTCTCCCTAAACCTGTCCACGTTCTGCTTCAAAGTGAATCCTTGGAGGGTGCATGCCTTTCTTTCCACTGTGCCCATCTAGCACCTGGCACGGTGGGGCTATTTCTCATTGACACAGGTAGATCAACAAAATAAAACGGATTAGCAATTCAAAAACCCTGCCGAGACCACCTTCCAGGTAGTACTCCATTGTGGGTGAGTCTAATTTCTCATCTCCCAAGTAACAGACAAGACAGTCACAGTGACAAGGAACAGAGAGCTGGCTTTGAGAAGGTCACCGGCTCCCCACAGCATGCAATGGACTGGGTAATGATAACAGAACCCAGAGAGAATGAGCAACCATTCAGCATCGGTCTCCCGAGAACTTCTGAATGCCGAGCACATCAGCCGGCACGGCCCCACATCCCGTGTGCCCGACGGAGGAACGGAGGCACGGCGGCGGCTCCCGCGTTGGCCCTGGAGACGGCGCCTGCCGTGGCATCCTCCCCCGGGCTGCATCCCCACCCCGCCGGGCGCCGGCTGGCCCTGCCGCGCACAGCCGCCCGGTCCGGCGGGGCTCTGCGGACACTGCCCTGCCCTGCCCTGCCCTGCCCTGCCCGGCTCGGCCCTGCCCGGCCCCGCGGACTTACGTGGGGGCCGCGGACGAGCGGCTCCCGGCGCGGCGGCGCGTTGGTCCCCATGGCGGCCGCGGAGCCTCCTCCGACAGCCCCTTCCTTCCCGGCCCGGGCGGCTCTGTGGCGGCCGCGGACAGGCACTCGGGGCCGGGGCCACGGCGGGACCGCCCCGCAAGCGCCGCCCTCCACCGGGAGGGGTCCGGGATGCGGGGCCGTGCCCGGGCTCTCCGGGATGCGAGGCCGTGCCTGGGTGCTCCGGGATGCGGGGCTATGCCAGAGCGCTCCGGGATGCGGGGCCGTGCCCGGGCGCTGCGGGATGCGGGGCTGTGCCTGGGCGCTCCGGGATGCGGGGCTATGCCAGAGCGCTCCGGGATGCGGGGCTGTGCCTGGGCGCTCCGGGATGCGGGGCTATGCCAGAGCGCTCCGGGATGCGGGGCCGTGCCCGGGCGCTGCAGGATGCGGGGCCGTGCCCCGGCGCTCCGGGATGCGGGGCTGTGCGCGGGCACTCCGGGTGTGCTGCAGCACAAGCCTGGGCACTGCGCGCTAAAGCCCTGCCGGCATCACTGCAGGGCAGCATAGGAAGCAGGGTCTCTGTTCCCGGTGCCCCCCGGTGTTGCCCTCCGGTGGCCTGCTGTGTCTGAGAGGGTCGTGCCCCTGCGCGGTACCCCGAGAGCACGCACAGCAGTGACCAAGTGCAGGCAGCCTTACTCCTGCTAAGTCCCTCCCTGGATGTTACCCTCTAATATCCATGAAACCTTGTGTGTTTAACATCGCCAGACTACCAAGGTTGGTCAGAACAACAGGAACCTGCAGCTGTCTTAAGGCAAGGAACTTGGGAACTGTGTAAGGCATCAAGCATGTGAGTCTTCCAAAGGGCTGGAAGACAGCAGCAGTCAGAACTTTTCAAGTTGGTTCTACCTTCTTCTTGTCTTCAGTGTTTCAAGACTGTGTCTTGCTTTGTCTTATTTGTAGCTGTACCTCTGACCCCTTTCAGATCCTGTGGCCTGTTCAAAGGGAACACTGCAGTCACCCTTCTCACACAGTGGCCCAAGCTGCTCTAGAAATCTGTGTGACTCATGACTTTCTGGGTCATCTTGGAGTACTTGCAGTTCTTTCTTAACTGTTGATTTCTGACATATGGGCCTTTGTGTTTGCAGAGAAATTATTTGTCTCCAGCCATTCTCTCCTTTCCTGCTTGATTTTCCTGAAACACAGGTGTTCAATGTACCACATAAATTTAACAGGACTCTACTCCAGTAAGCAGGCCAGTATACAGCACCTGTCAGTTTTACTGACTGGCATTTCCTCTGTGACCAGGTTTATGCCTCTACACAAACAATTCAACAGTAGTGGCTGTGACTGTTGCTGTGATAATTTCTTTTGACCTGGGATCAGTGTACTGTGCTGGTATCTGTTTTCATTCATCTCTTTATAGCCATGGCAGTTTGTAATTTTTTGCATTCTGTTAGCAGAGTATTTCTAGCTGCTCATTTTATCCTAGGTATCCTTACATATCTACAGGGCAAGTTGCTAAATAAAGCATCAGAACAAAAGGAAGGACAATAAAGCAGCAATAAAAGACTTAAAAGAGTGGGCACTTGTAGAAATGGAGAACAAGGAGAAATTTTGTTAGTTTGCTGTGAACCGTATGTTGTATTTTTACTCTGTTTTACACATAACTTGCAGATCTGTGTGGTTCTTCTTTCAGTGTATTTTATCTGTGAGTTCTTTTGCTGTTTTTTTATTTTCTTTGTCTGAGAAAAATACCTGATTTTTTCTGTCTGCAATCTAATCTGAAACCCATCAGTAGAACACTCTGTTCTACTGAAGGCACATCCTGCAGGCACATATTTGCAGCTCTTACTGCTTCTCAGCATTGACACATTCAATTAACAGATTTTCTTTTCCCAGGGCTGCATTATGCATGTGTATATCTGTATGCAACACATCAATATATATGTAGGTGTATAGTTTTTAAATGTCTGCCAGTTGTGGGGAAAAAACAAGCTGTATTCAAATTTCCCTGTATCAGAACCTTGTTTTCTAAAATTTCTCTGTTACTGACAAAAAAAGGAGATTAGATTTGGAGCTTGAGGCTATAATTTTTTCCCTGGGACAACACTACTAGAAGGAAAAATCCAAATTCCCTTGGGCTTCTCCAAACCCAATAGCCTTTTTTCACTGTGCTTTTCCACCTTTGAAGAGGTTTGTTTTCCTGCTTCTCTAAGTCTCACTGATCATTTGTCTGGCATGGGATCTTTACTTCCTACTCTACTGATGATTAATACAGTTTCAGGTGGGCCTTTCGGGAAAATTTATATTTTCTAGGAACTGTCTTAGGATATATGACCTATCTTTTGCTTTTCCTGAAACTTAGCCAAAGCAGGATCCCCACAGTACAATATGTCAGCCTGAGATATTACTGAGTCTGCTCTGAAAACTAACCAACTCCTTCAGACCAATGAGCACACCTGAGTGATTGTAGGAACAGCCAAGTGTTCTTGTTCTGGTCCCTTGTGCCTTATGAGTTGTACAGGTATTTACCCAGTGGGCAGAAAAACATGTCTACAGGCTTTGGAGGTGCAGTAAAGTATGTCCAAGGCATCTGAGGCTCTCAGTGTTATGTGCCTTTGTCTTGGCTTCTCTAGCTGGAAGGTCACTGTTATTCTCAGGCAGGGTCTACAGACATACCTGTAATAGATGTGGTAACACGTAAGTGTAGACTTAATGCAGGAGGGATGGCTGGGAATACATACAGTGAACATTTGACAACTTTTTCCCTCACTATCTCTTGACTTGCAGTAACAACAGGTCATTTCTGTGATATGTCCATGTCCTGGTTTCAGCTGGGAAAGTTAATTTTTGTACTAGTAGGTGGTATAGTGTTGTGTTCTGGATTTAGTATGAGAATAATCTTGATAACAGACTTATGTTTTTACTGTCGTTTTTATTGTACTGTTTATACTAAGTCAGAGAATTCTCAGCTTCTTCATGCCCTGCCACCAATAAGGCTGGAGGTACACAGGAAGTTGAGAGAGGACACAGCCAGGACAGCTGACCTCAACTGGCCAAAGAGATATTCCATACCATATGATGTCATGCTTAGTGGAAAGGAACTGGAGACGAAAGCTGACTGGGGGCTGCTGCTCTGGAACTTTCAACACATCAGTCAGCAGGCAGTGAATAATTGCATTGTGCATCTCTTGTATGTTCTAATTATTATCATCATCATCGCCACCACCATCATTATTAATATTTTCTTTCTTTCTGTCCCATTAAACTGTTCTTATGTAAAGCCACAAGTTTGAGTCTTCTGATACTCTCCCCCATTCTGCTGAGAGGGTGTACTGAATGGGCAGCTTAGTTACTAGCTGGGATTAAACCACAACTGTCCACCACTCGTTCTTTGCACAAATGACAAACGGAAAGGGTTATGTTCTCCTTAGTATTCAGTGGGCTTGTGAGTCACCTCGGGTTGCACAAATTATTTGGAGCTTAACTGAGTGTCTACCTTCTCACAGAAGACCAGACCTTCAGGTGCCATATCTGACCATATCTACTGGTCTTTCCTTTAGGGAACAAGTCTTGGCAAAATGTTGTTGCCCAATGTCAACTCAGTCTACAGTCTAAAAAATTATTGAATTTTAAATAACATATTGATCAACTTTTTCTCAATTTGGCAAGAGTTTCAATTTGTCCCTCTATGCCCCCTCTTTGATGAGACCAGAAACTTGGGAATGGCAGTAGCCCCAGTGAACAGGATATTCTGAGGAAAAGACTACGGTGAACTCAAGCTGAGCTGCTTGCATTGCTGGCAAGGTTGGGCAGCTGACACAGCTGACAGCAGCCTAGCTGCTTCACAATGAAGGGGGAAATAAAAAAGACTTTGCCTTTTTACAGTTTTATGTGATATCAAAAGGAGTATAGTGATATATAGGATATAAACTGATCACTTCAGACATCCATGCCTATTCTCCACACACCTTCATTGGCCTTGCCTATTGGAAGGGAGAGAGCATAACCCTTTTTCTGCTAGTATTTATTGGGCTTTCAACATCATATTGCAGGTTCACGTGATCTTCATTTGAGAGTTTATACAGTTTGGAGTTTTCTGCCCTGCCCAAGTGTTGAGGCATTAAGTGTGAAGGAAGATGAAATGCAGACATGGAAGATGTGCAGAATAATTTTTCTGCTCCTGTATGGAGATTCAGAGCCCTGAGCCAGTGTTGCAGGAAGCTAAGAGTAAGACTGAAAGTAAATGTTAAATCCTCTGACCTTTTCTAGGGGGTCTACTTCTTTCTGCTTTGGGGCAAGGAGGCATAGAAGCCACTTTTCAAGCAATCTCTTATTAAACAATTAACCTAGCTATACTAGATTTTCTTGTTCTACCCTCCTTTATTTGCCTCCAGGCTGTTCCTGTAAAAAAGCATGTGAAGAAAGTCCCCTTATAAAAGAGAAGACATTCTTATATAGTTCATGCAGGTTCAGTTAAAAAATGTCACCACAAGCACTTGAGGAATTCAGTATAACAATTAGGACGGTAAAGTTACTGAAGGAGAAAGGAAGGGTTTGAACTTCCAGAATAACATGAATAGAGGTGGTTTCTACCAATCACTGCAGTGAGGGACTAAGGACAGCTCAGGCCATCTGAGTTCCAGGGCCTTCCCCTGGCCCTTTTCATCCACTATGTAAGTTTCTAACCAGACTGTCTGATAGAAGTGGAAAGCAGATCCTGGATCCACAATAGCAGAGGCTCCAGGTCAAGAGAGAGGTGAATGGGAAATCTCTATGTGAAAAATCTCTAGGCTTGCATGCTTAGTAAGATACAGTATTTTGATCAGATTCAAACAGATGATGATTCAAATGTCTTACTGATACTCAAAAAAAGATCAAGGCTTCATCTAAAAGTCCAAGTTTGGTAATGTGCTAAAGGCCCTTGAGTTTCTATAGCTAGTAGCATACAATGTAGTGAATACTTAATATATTTAGTTATCCACAACTCATTAATAATAAAACCAGTAACATCTGCAATATAATAACATCTCTCTGCTAGCAGGAGCAACATCTTATTTATTTACATGTTTACAGCCTGTTCCAACATTCAGTGAAGTAAGATCTTATTCCTGAGTCATGTTTTGGCTAGGTCCTCTGTTGCAATCCCAACAATGCGGCTGTATGTAACCAGGTTCTCAGAGTAACGGTTCAGTATGCAGGCAGTGTCATGCCAGAGGAAAGCATGTTTGCTCCTGCTTTTCTAATTTCAAATGCTTCAAGCTCTGCAGTACCTGAGGGATCCTGCACAGATGGAGTTCAATGAAGTATTTCTGACTGGTCAGACAGAAATGAACTGCAATCCTAGTATTACATTCTTTTGAAGCAGGAGTCTGGAAGCACTAGGTTTATATAGATAAATATGTATGGAAGCAGGCTGAAGGTGGAATTCATTGGACATGGCATGGGATGTTTATCTAGAAAACAAGAAATGCCCATCTGGTGCTCTATATTTAAAAAAAAGGTAACATTTTTCTTATGGGTTTTTATCTGGGAAGATTGCAGATCCCTTGGAGACTTAAATTGACACTTGCCTTGGTGCTACAGAAGAGAAATGAGACTAACAACTATTTTGAAGAAGATGAGTGATTAACTTCAGGAAAGCCATGTGGATCTCAAAAGTTCTCTAAGGAGGCCTGTTACCATATGCAGGAGTCATGGGATCTAATTACTCTTTCAAGAAACAGATCCATGTGGCTGTTATGCCAGCCCAGATTTGATTTTTGGCAGAAAAGAGCACTTGGTTGTTTTGGACAGAACATCTCTGTTAGAAATGATCCTCAGACAACCTCTGCCCTTAAGCAAATTTGGAAAGAATACCTTTACCTGCCTTCTACCTCCATACTGTGATAGGGTAAAGCAGGGGGACCAGTCAAGACTCATCACTTTCCAGTAAACCCTGGTTCTTCACAGAGCTGTCTGTTTATGAACAGAGCTCCATCATCAGGTATCTGAGCACTAGAGAGCTCTGGCTGGTGCTATCTCTCAGAGCTTCCTGTCCTGTTGTTCCTGACAGAGCAGTGAGAGGCACAGAGCACTTCTATTCCAAGACTCAGAGAGTTGCCTGCTCACCCTTTTGTCAGCATATCTAGGCTTGAAAGTTGCTCTGGGAACATTTCGCCTGCTGCTCTGGTATGATTCTAACAACTGCTCATTCCCTCTCCTTGGTCAGAGCAGAGAAAACATGGGATTTTCTTTCAGAGCTCAAAAATATATGAGCAGTAGAGGACAGCTAAAGACCAGTATGTGCAGGTTTTTTTCTTAATAGCAGATAGACAAGAGAAACAACATGATCCTATCAGAAAACATAATTGATCCAAATTTCCATGGGTCTCATCTCTGAAGAATAATGGTCACTCCACACTTAACAATGAGCCTCTTCCCGGCCCTATCTGAAAAGCGTCATGCTGAGTAAACACAGGCAAAGTCAAGAAACAGCCCTTTCTATTCTCCTATTCTTGCTGTTCAACTGAATTATTGATGCCAGTGGATTTGTGCAGTTCCCAGCCCTTGGAAACAATCAAAACAATCTCACTTGGATGCCAAGTAACACACTAAGGAGCGCAGAGTTGGGCACAGGAGACTGAAAATGCCATTGGTGTATTGCCAAGTCAGAAAGCAGGCCTAAGTGCCTTCACCATCTTAGTCCATGTTCAGTAAATGATGCTTCCTCATGTCTTGCAGTGAGTAGTTTAGTCACAGTATGACTGTTTGCTTGTCAAGCATAGTAGAAATTAATTTGTTCAAATGCCTGTGAGACTGGGGGAAAACTCTGAAGGGAGAAGGATTTAGTACTCCTCTTGTTGAAAGAGATTCAGATTGGGGAATACTTAACTAAATGAAACATACCTAAGTCCATGGGCCCTGAGGGTACACACCCGTGAGTGCTGAGGGAGCTGGCACTCATTGTTGTGCGGCCACTCTCAATTATCTTGAATGGTCATAGGACTGGGAGAGGTTCCTGATACCTGAAGGAAAGAAAATGTCACTCCTGTGTTGTTTGTTTTTATGGAGGATAAGAATGAATATCCAGGGAATGACTGAGCCTCGTCTTGACTCATTACACAAAGGGAGTGCATCCTCAGCAGATTTGATGATGACATCAACCTGAGTGGTTCGGTTGATGCACCAGAAGTATGGGGTGCCTTCAAGAAAGAGTTGGACAAGCTTGAGAAGTGGGTGCATGGGAATCTCAAGAGGTTTAACAAGACTAAGTGCAAGGTGCTGCACCTGTGTTGGGGCAAACCCTGGTAGCAGCCCAGGCTGGGGGATGAACAGATCAAGAGCAGCCCTTCCAAGAAGGACTTGGGGGTACTGGTGGATGAGAGGCTGGACATGACCCAGCAATGTGCACTTGCAGCCCAGAAAGCCAATTGTATCCTAGGCTGCATCAAAAACAGCGTGGCCAGCAGGGCAAGGGTGGGGATTCTGCTCCTCTCTGGTGATACCCCACCTGGAACACTGCACCCAGCTTGGGGGGGTCTCAGCACAGGAAGGACATCGACCTGTTGGAGCTAGTCCAGAGGAGAGTAACGAAAATGATTAGAGGGATGGAGCACCTCTCCTGTGAGGAAAGGCTGAGAGAATTGGGTTTGTTCAGCCTGGAAAAGAGAAGGCTTTGGGGTAAACTAATTGTGGCCTTGCAGTACCTAAAAGGAATCCACAAGAAAGTGAGAGAGGGACTTTTGACAAGGGCATGTAGTGACAGGGCAAGAGGGAATGTCTTCAAACTGAAAGAGAGTAGGTTTATATTAGCTGTTAGGAAGACATTCTTTCCTCTGAGGTCAGTGAAGGACTGGAACAGGGTGCCCAAGAAGCTGTGGATACCCCATCCCTGGGAGTGTTCAAGGCCAGCCTGGATGGGACTCTGAGCAATCTGGTCTGTGTACCTGGCCACAGCAGGGGGTTGAAACTAGATAGTCTTTAAGGTCTCTTCCAACACATTCTGTGATTCTGTGTTTCCTGACGTTATGGTGAAACAAACCATTCATTCCTGGCAAGAAGGTGATTTGGATTTACTCAGTATACATATACAAAGAGAAAGTGCTGCTTAATGGAATTAATAACCTTCAGTGATGAAATTACTCATTTGGTATATGAGGGGAGAGCAGTAGATATTTCCTACCTGGATTTCAGTAAAGCTTCAGTACTGTGTCCCATAAAATTCTGGGATAAGCAGCTGACATATGGGCCTGATGAGCAGACAATGTGGTGGATTGAAAACTGAATGGCTGGGCCCAAAGGATAGTGTTCAGTGGAATAAGTCTGAGACTAGTAACCAGTAGTGCACCTCAATCAATACTGCATCCAGGACTCTTTAAACAGCTTCATTAATGATTTGCATGATGGAACAGAGTGCACCCACAATGTGTTTACTGATGACCTGAAACTGGGAGGAGTGGCTGATACTCCAAGGGGTTGTGCTGCTTAGTGGGAACCTGACCTCGACCTCACAAGGTTCAGCCAAGGGAAGTACAAAATCCTCCATCTGGGGAGAAATAATCCAATGCTCCCTCTACAGTATATACTGTAGACCAATACTCTAGAGAAAACAGCTTTACAGACAAGGACTTAATGTCTTGGTGGGACAGCAAGTTGAACATGAACCATCACTGAGCCCTTGTGGCAACGTAGATGAATTGTACCCTGAGCTGTATTAGGAGAAGTGTTGCTGGCAGTCTGAGAGAGTGGTATTTCTCCTCTATTTAGCACTGCTAAGGTCACACCTGGAGAACTGTGTCAAGCTCTAAGCTCCCCAGTACAGGAGAGAAATGGAGCTGCTGGAAAGAGTTCAGTGAAGGGCTATGAAGATGATGGGGGACTGGGATTATCTTTCATATGAAGAAAGGCCAATAAAGCTAGTGTACTCTCTCAGAGAAGTCTCAGTGGGAAATTTTATCCAAGGATACCAATATCTGAAGGGAGGGCATAAAGCAGGTGGAGCTAGGCTCTTTTCAGTGATGCCCAATGACAGGCAATGGGCACAAAATGAAACACTTGAGGTTTCCTCCAAACATCAGGAAACACTTTTTTTACTGTGAGAGTGATCAAGGTGGTAGAATCTCTCAACTTGGAGATCTTCAAAGGTCATCTGGGCATAGTCCTGGCATTAGGTGACCTTGTTTTAGCTGGGTGGTTGGACCAGATGACCTCCAGAAATAGCTTCCAACCACAGCCATTCTAAGATTCTGTGATAGACATAAAATACTGAAGACATGTAAAAGATCCTACAGGTCATGTACTGGCAGCTGAAGGCCATGAGGGATGCTTAAAGGTCTTTAAAATTGTATCAGATGTCTATAATTAAATGCCTGAATTACTTCTTATTGTGTCTTGGCAGTAACTTTTCCACAGAGCAAACATGTTCCACTCAGCATTGTATCTGTGGAAGGGCAGGATCAGGATGTGGATCCTATTGAACAGGAAGAAGATATTTGTCTTTCAGGTGTTGGCTCATGTGGTGCATGAAATGACACATCACATAAATTCCTCTTCCTTTTTTTGTTTCCCAAGCATGAACTTTTTAGAAGTTTGGGGGGTTTTTCGTTTTTGTTTGTTTGTTTGTTTGTTTTTCCCCCTTTTGTTACACCCCCCCACTCCCCCCTCCTGCATTTTATTTTTCTTGGTCAGGTTTTGATTCTATTGTTTGGCAGTTTGTATCCTTGTAGGGACAGGTATGTGCTCAGCTTTTGTGGTGGCAAGGGACACTTTGAAACATGTGGCCTCAAGTATTAAGGTAGGAAGGGTTTGGGAACCAAAGTACCTTTATAGAACTGGGCCTTGCTCCTCGATACTTCAGAGGTGGATTACAGTTTTGGTGGCCCTGAGCTTGGGACTAGGTGTTTTTGGAGAGGTCTGCATCAGGAGACTTTGACAGAAGTGTTGACATCAGGATTAGGCACTGCTGTCTTTGAGCTGAAGATCTAGGCTTAGAGTCCATTTGGGGTTTGGTGTAGTAGGAAAAAAATGGTTTATTGTTGAGAGAAAATTTTCAGGATTGTACAACAATTGCCTACAGGCACACTGTGTTTCCATCCCAGATCACCTGCCTCATTCTGACTCTCATCCTTGCCTCTTTCTGACTATAAACTGAACTAAACCAGAAAGCTTCTTGAACAGATACTCTTGTACTGGATGGAGAACTGTGGAGAAATTTAGATCGATTTGGGCTTTTTTTTTCCTGATGACAATAATGATTGACAGGGTAGCCTTGCTTTCATGACCATTTTCTACTGTCTCAAAACCAAAAGGCCTGATTCTGTCATGAGAGTTTAAGTTAGGATCTGAAATGTGTTGGATTTCAAATATGCTGGATTTACACCTCCAACAGATCTTTGAAATTCCAAGGGTAGGAAAACAAAAAAAAATTAGCTTCAGTATGTAAGCAAGCTTTGTCTTTTCTTTGCAGAAGACTGTCAGCAATACAGCTGACAAATACACTTGGCCAAGAATCAAATTTCCTCCCTGCCCCCTGTTTGTCTCAAACATAAAGTATGAACACACCTTCAGGTCTGATCTCACACAGTACAATCTGTGTTGCTCCTCTTGCACCTAATGCAAGAATAGTGACTTGCAAGAAGATATCTCTGCCTTTTTGCTTTCAAAGGAAAACTTGCTTAATAAATACTCCTTTGAATTTGGCTCTATATGTTCCCTTCTGCGATGCCCACAAATATTTCTACTCTATCCATTATATATGGTAAATCTGCATCACTTATATCTTAATTCACCTGATGAACAAGTGACATCCATGCTTACATCAGCACTTTGCTCATCAAAAATTACAAGATGCTGTACCAGAGAAGTGCTTTGGCATCAGCGCAGTGAGTGAACATGCCATACACTTGTATCCTTTTGCTCCAAGAGTGAGATACAGTAATTCAATAAAAACCCAGACCCATGAGACAGCTGAACCCCTCCTGTGGTAACTGTGAGCACTGCTTTGTTAATAATGCTCTTTGCTAATAATACTCTGGCACATTCCTGCCCTCAGAGCTGTGACTATGCACTGCTGAGCTGAGCGAGATCTTACCTGTCTGGGCCGCAGAGAGACAGGAAGGCTCTGGAGGACATTCTGGCTCATATTCTGTTCTTACTGGGCTTTTACTCCAAGTGAGGACACCAGCAGACTCCTTTCTTTAGGTGAGGCCAGCAGCCTGCTACAGAGAGAGGGTTTAGAAAGCAGAAATGTAGTGTACAAGTAACATATCTTTCACAAATTCTACAATGACACTGTCTGTTGTACAGACCCGAGCACAGAGAGTCCTGATGTAAATTCCCCTCTAAGCCTTCAAAGCAGGCTCTTTTCCCAG
This sequence comes from Xenops minutus, assembly GCA_035221455.1. Taxonomy (NCBI): domain Eukaryota; kingdom Metazoa; phylum Chordata; class Aves; order Passeriformes; family Furnariidae; genus Xenops; species Xenops minutus. The sequence goes on from JAWWEE010000085.1 coordinate 27,704,047, forward strand.
TGCTTCAGCATGTGTGTCTTCATAAATACCATGCATGCTTCTATAAAGCATAAAAAAGCATATATGGAATGCACAAGTTTCAAGAATTCCTGGCATTAAACCTATTGAAAAGTTCTGGTGCTTTTGTAGGTTTGGGAGTTACTCACGTATGGGCTTTCTGATATCTGAAGTGTTTCTGAAAATATTCTGCCTTTTCTATCTCAATTACCTCAAAATAGCCAAACTGAAATGCTTCATAAAGAAGGAAAATAAATCACATTTAAGAGAGAGTAGACTGGATCATCGCAGACTGAAGGAATTTTGTTTGAACAAGTTATGTACAATGAAGAAAGTCAGAGGTGCTGAAACTTGTAGTAGGCCTAGGTGCATTCTTCTCAGCCTAGTTTAAAGTAATTTTTAACAGCTAGGTTTTGCTGAATTTAAGCTGTGGGAGGCCAAATTTTAAAAATAGTTTGGTACTTAAAATGTAGAAAGACACCATGGGAAATTTTGAATATGCGTTGGGAGGGGCTGATGACCTTTACCTCTAGTAAACTCCCTTTACCTCTAGTACCTAGTCCCTTGGGATCTAACTCAGCCAAGGCCTTCCTCCACCTATAGGGACCACAGGGGATTTGAGAAGCTGACAGTGTGATGTCCAGTGTTGTCCTGAGACAGAAAGCTCTGAGGCTGTTAAGAAACTGAGAGTGAAGTCATTCTTGACTTCATCCCTGGCTGAAGGCAGGGAAAGTAGTATCAAACCTGCAGAAGGGCTGGCCAGACTTGGGGACTTGGCACCCCTTGTGTGGGCTGTTGCTGCTTCCTTTTTGTCAGAAGGACTTTCAGGGTGCCACATCATGGCACAGCAGGAAGCAGAGCATGATCAACAGCACATCTTTAGCTTCCTTGTTTCCTTTAGGTCACACAGTTGTTTTAACAAAGAGGTACAGTTCTCACACCAAACCACAACCTCCACCCTCCTGACTTTGTAGTCCCACAGCAGTACTCCCCTTAGCAAACTGTTGCTGTATGTCCTGCTGCCAGTCTAATGGCTTAGAGAAAAAGGATGTGTGTGTGCTCTTTTACTTCTTGCTTATGACTGACTTTTCATAGGGCTCTGTTTATGCTGCAGAATTCAAGGGCACACAGTTCTCTCAGTAAAGGAACAGCAAAGGATAAGCTGTATAGCAAAAATCTACAGTCAGAGAGGGAATGCTGTAGTAAGTATGCATGAATGGCATGCCTATCACCCAAACAACTCAAGATTGCCAGTATTTGGCTAAAATCTGCAGCATAGACCAGCCTTTTTCTTCTTGAAAAATACAGATGAGAACAAGTCAAAAATAGCTCACAGAACATGCCTCAAACACTCAGGAGTGAGCAGGTCAAATTAAGAAAATTTAAAATACGTGGCATCAAAATACTTCATTATATTTTTGGGGAATAAAAACATAAAAATAAATATCTGGGATTCTCTCTGCTTTCCCTGCTTTCTGTTGTTCTCTTTCAGTTAATGCCTCATTTCTTTTTGGAAAATACATTTTCTGAGACTACAAGGACCCTATTATCTAAGTGGACTGTCAGAGAACACCTGTGCTGTATCCTGAAAGTCTGCATACCTACAATTACAAGAACAAGGGAGTTCTTCAGTGATGTCTTAATGGATTAAGCTTAGGGGCAGTTATGAAGGACGTGAACACCTCACCATGGCCTTTTGCAGAAAAAATTGCTAGAAACCCTGCGTGGTTAACACAAGGTGAGGACCTCTCTGTCAATGTGAAGTAGTCTATAACTAGTTACAGCAACTGGTTTAATAAAGCTGATGCAAAGCAGCAGAAAAAGTACTCATATGCATCATCTGTGAAGCTTCATGGTGTGTTTTATTCATGTCTCAACAAGTAAACTGTGCTAGGATGTAAGAAGTCAAAGTAAAGCTGAGCTGTGCAAGGACCAAGGAGTTGTAGGAAAGTGTCCAGAATTGATCTACAGCAGCAGTGATAGGACCAGGAAAAAATGACTTAAATTAGAGAAAGCCAAGACCCCTTTAAATCGGCTTGCTCTGGCACTGTTACCTCTTTCTTAATGTGGCTGAGCACAGCTCAGTGAGGGCCAGTGAGCTCTTTCTGGAGGAGTTCACCACAGCTCTGTGTCTGACTGCTATGGGCACAGCCTTTGAAGCCAACATGGGTATCATGACACATCAAGGTAAGCATGGCCTCTCCAGAAGATCAAAGGATTGGTTATGGACAAAAAGCCAGGTATCAAGAGAAGCTGTAGATAGCTTTACCTAAATAAAGCTGTCTTTCACATTTGGGAAATTTGGGTTGGTTTTGGTGAGGGCTTGCTTTCAAGAAGAGTCACCAAGAAGCACAGTATTGTCAGTGTTAGAAGTCTAAATGCCAGTCCCATAGTACTTGATATCTGAATCTGGACTTTAAAGAAGTGTCAAAATGAATTTGTAGCTCTTGGGACCAGAATTTGAGAAATGGTCTCTGAAGTTAAGGGAAAAGATAAGACCTAAAAGTACTCAAAATAATTTTTAAAAAAAAAAATCTGTCTGACAGAGATTGGCATTTCTATGATCCTATTCTGTTTGCATCCCAGGGTGACTAATCCTCATTTCCTACCTGTATATTCCAGTCCTTAATTAAGCAAATGCTAACCTTGAAGACAAAATTGTAATCCATGTGCTGGACCTTTAGACCTCTAGCATATGTACTTCTGATAGGGAAGAAACATCATATAATCCAGGTGTAGAAGCACTCTGTGTCACTGGCAGAATGATGAGACTCAAAGACTAGTAAGCTGAGAGGCACAGCTTGCTATGGGAATTGCACACTGGGAGTGGACTTATTCAAGCACTCTACCACTGCTGCTTTGATCTGCCAGTCCAAGATTGTGTTCCACCTACAGCTGCCAACTGTAGGAAAGCTTCAGTGATGCTGGTTCAAGGCTTGGAGAACTCTTCTGTGTGGAACAACGTGTGCTTGGACTTGATAAGTTGTAAAGTCTAGGTATATTTTCCTCAGCACCTTCCTTCTGTTTCCAGGGCAGTTGATGAGCAAAGCAGTGATGGAACTGTATAGATAGTGATAAATTCAGCTCTCAAAAGTAACTTGGACTTGCAAACAGGAACTGCCACTTTATCTTCTAGCAAAGCAGAGTGCTTCATGCCAAAAGCTGTATCTGAGACCATGGACACATATGCTTGTTAACACATGCTAAAAACTGTAATGCATCAAGACAATGAATGGTTTCCTCCTCCATAAAATTTATTTTTCATGAGGTTTTTCAGATAGTTCCTTGGCTTTATAATTTTTGCATTGATTAGTCAGTCCTACTTGCAAATGTAGAAGTACCTTTGTTTTCCATTCTTGGTTTTACGAGTCTTACATTTCTGAAGATGATGATAGTGTCCTGTGATGAAAGGTACAGGAGGAAATTCAGGCAGGGCACAACTCCTACCTCAGACAGCAATAATACTCAATATTACTGCTGATGTCATGTGGATAGGCCAGAAGTGAGGTGAGGACTGGATAATGAAATAACATATGGACCTTGGCAGGAGGCAATGGGGACCATGATCAGCTGTCTAGAAAGAGTGTGAAAGTGTTCCAAAATGCTGTGTTTTGTACCATTCGTTCCTGCCACTGAGCAGTGTGCAGCTGTTACAAAGATGATCTAGGTCAGCCTCACAACTATCTGAAGAATAGGTGCTACACCATGTGTATTCACCAGGCCATGCTGGTCCAGGCTCAAAAGTGCTTAACAAATAATACTGATGGCTACTGTGACTGCCACTCTCCTATTGACCAGCTCAGAGCAGTCAATTATTGAACTCTGTGAGTTAAAAAATAAACACAGTTGCAGTAGTTCTGAGAACACCATCTGTTTTAGACAAGGCAACTAAAAGTTGTTTCTCAAGTCGATGGCAGCCATGCATACAAATTTTCTGTGCAAGTCAGCCTTAACTGGTCTTTAAAGGTCATTATATCTGTATAAATATTTGTTTAAAAGTTTAAGTGTAGTTTCTGGTTCTGAATCTGGCTCTTTGTTCCCTGTTTCCTGGCGGTTTAGAGAAGTGAGATGCTGTCAAACCTGTGTTAGGCAGACAGCAGAACCTCAACTGCCAGCCTGCCTATGCCAACCTATAAGCAGCAGTCCCGTCTCATATCCTGTACCTGTGCTGGGGTTAAGAGGGCAGGAGTGTGACGTCTCCTCTCTCATGCCAAGCAGAACAGAGGTAAAAGCCATATGCAGCAGCTGGCTGCTTGTGCCTGGGGAGCACCCAGGTTGGCTTGTCCTGACTAAAGTCAGAAATACTGGATATTACTTGTTTGCTGTGTTGGCTGGATGACATCTTGGTAGGGTATTCAAAGCTGGTTCAGACTACATCATGAAAGTTCCAGGGCATGTATTTTTCCTTTTAATCTACTGCATCTATTCCTATATATCTGGTTTGCCCTTTGATGAGATTTTTTTTTATTTTGACTGTCTTCAGTTCACACTTGTATTCTCACTGTAGTCACTACAGCTTTTTTGAGGTCCCTGTAATGTCCCTGTGAATTAGCAGATTGGAGTCCTGATTCTAGAGCAAGTAATTTATTTTTAGCTTGCAGATTTGTGTATGACCAACCATAGTTAACCTGGGATTGGTGAACTTTACTAGAAACTGAGTGTCTCATAGTGAAATGACTCCTCATTCTCACAAGTTAACAGAAATTTTTATTTTGATATACCAGCCAAGCTGAAAAATGTTTTCATTTTACACTGACTGAAATCTCACTAAACAAATAAAAATTTCTGCCTTCCTGACCACCCAATGCCCTCAAGTTTTCTTCAGGGTCAAAAAGTTTCAGTCAAAAGCACAGCATATCTCTCATCTTTTGTTTATTGAAGATTCAGCTGAACTAGAGCAAAGAATACTTGCTACAGGTTGAAAATGGAAATTTATTTTTTTTTAAACTATAAGTATATGACACTTGGAGAGAAAACCAAGACATTTCTTTCTTGCAGCCCATACAGATTTGCATTTGAGCAAACAAATTTTTTTCCTTCCTCAGAAAAAGAAAAAAGTTAGTTGGATATTTTTGTTCTGTTTCACTTCTCAGGTGGGGCTAAAGAAAACTTTCACAAGCTCCTGCTGGTAACAGCTGCTAAAATCCTGCCTAACATGGCAAATTTGGTTTATTAAACTATATTCTAGTCTCTGTAAATGGGTGATGCAATATAAAAAGCTCCCTCTCAACAATGAAAAGAACCATATGTAATTACCCAAACCAAGCCTATGCAGTTACCTCGTATGATTTGCTGTTTAGGAGACTAAGCTGCCAAGTGAGACAGTGGGACGTCAGAGAAAATTCCAGTGATTGAGACTCTTTGGGAAAATGATAGATTACAGGGCAGGGATGCTCCCATGGGACTTTCTTCTTCCAATAGTCAAATCCTGGCTAAGCACTAAAAGTTTCACATCTAGAGTTGTTGAGGGGAAACAGATGTGAGAAACACTGCTTTTTAGTTTTTGTTTTTGTTTTTCTGGTGAAACAGGTTAACTTGGTTGTTTGTGATTGCTCCAGGGGGAGCATGGTCCTGGGGTAGTATCTCTGCTGATGGTGGATTAAAAGAGTAAGTAGCATGACAAAAAGGTAAGTTCAAAAGGACACAAACAAGCTGTAACTAGCTCCATTGTTATTGCTGGATCTGGGAAAAAGTTCAGCATGCACAATGGTATTTCTTCAAGAAGTGCTTCATGCTCCTGCAGTGGAAATCCTGCAGAAGATGTGCAGCCTTGCTACAGTCTCAGAGGCCAACTCTTGTCCTGTTAGTGCTGGCAAGACAGCATACTCTTACCATCTCAAGCACTGTCACTAACACCATTCTCCCAAGTTCCCATTTCTTCAAGTCCATTAGGAAGCCTGTTTAAAGAGATTTTTTATCTTGTGACAGGTCAGGATATTTTAACTCAGGAGTTCCAGTGTAGTTTTTCCTTCTTTGGCTTTAAGTTTGGCTTGTGTGTCAGATGTGCCAAGAATATTCACTACTGGTAATTAATCCAGAGAGCATGTGCCACAAAATACTGTATTGCTCAAAGTCTGTCATTCAGAAGAGGGAGGACTTTTCAAGCTCTCTGTAAATGGCATTTAAACTGTGCTTCATTCTTTTCCGATCAAAGGGTATCACTAAATTCAGCCTAGAAGCCACTATCTATAAAATGAGAGTCAGTTTAAAAATTTTCCTGGTGAACATTAACTTTCAGTTCCTTCTAAGAAGAAATTGGGCAATACTGCACATCTCTAATCTTCAAGAGTTCAGAAAATGTCAGTTATTTTGCAAAGTATTTTTAAATTATTTGTTTTGAAAAAGATTTTCAGATCTTTACATTGAAAAGATATTGACATTTACTTAAAGTCATAGAGCAAATGTAATTTGCCTTCTTACTATCTTGTTTGGGTCTTTGAGTCTCTTGGGTGCACATATTTTTCAAAATTTTCTCTGAAACAATGAAGGTCAGAATCTTACTTTTTGATTAATAAGGAGGAAGTGAGATGATGTGTCTATAGTAGCTGGGATTTAAGGAAAAAGACAGTACTTGCCAGTATAGTTAATGGAATCCTGTGTCTTCAAACAGTACCAACAGTGTATTTGAGTCTCTACATCAGTCTTCTGGAATGACCTGAGTTATCTGCTCAGTGGGCAATGTGCCTCACATGTTGGTTGCATAAATCACAAATCAAGTGACTCTGCAGAAAGCATTTCTTTTGATATATGGGGCAAATATTGCTGTTTGACTGTGGTAAAAACCAACCCAAACTTGTCACATTCCCAGCATTCACTGAACAGAAAGCTGAGCTGATTCTGCTCTTAGTTTGTAGGGGAATTGGAGAATAGTGCCATCTTTTCCTCCCTCAACACTCCTCTAAGTTGAGTCTCATTCCTGTAATTCCACTGTTATCATCCTCCAGGTATTATGTTATTGCAGTCGTGGGATGGTAGGCAGAGGCTAGTGGGTGTAGAGAGGAAGGGCTAGACTCTCTGACCTTTGAAATCTGTCCTCCATTTCTCCTGCATTCTTCACTGACAACCTCATTCATGTGTCAGTCTAGAATGTTCTCTAATATGTCTGTGTGAGAAATTTGCAACCAAGTCAAGCAAATCATATAGGAGGTTTTGTGAATATTTCCAGTCCTGCAATATATTTTTATGAAAGTCTGTAAAAGAATCCTGTCATTGGTGTGCTAGATGCTATAAATGTGCATAACCAACCCTTCTGAAAATGCTTCACTTTGAAAGAAGGGGAAAAAAAAAGAGAGGAATAGCAGGAGGGACATAAGGCCATAGAGAGATTAAACCATTTGCCCAAAAATTTAGTGATTGCACAAGGAGCGTTTCCCGCATTTCTGAACTTCACTTGTCACTGTCTCTGTTGAGCTGTGCTCCCCCATGGTTTTGTGTTAAGATTGTGTCTGAAGCTACTATAATCATACACACCCCTTAAGAAATCAGTTATGTTGCTGACTCAAATCAGTGTGTTTGGTGCCTTAGGCTTCCGGGTCAGTGTAACTGTGTATTGACTAGGCAGGAAGGGAGATACCTTTGCTTGTGGATTCTTTTTTTCCTGCTGATAGGCCACTGCGTAGAACTTGATAGAACATTTCCATCAAAGTAACATCCTCTGGGAAATAAAATTTTAAGGGAGTTAAAATTATCCACTGTGTTGTCAAGTTTCAACGACATTTAGTTGGACAAACCCAAATATAAATAAAAATTGACCCTATAAGTTGTGACCTTCCACATGAATCAGTTTTATTTGACTAGGTCCAGTTGAAAAAATAAGTGAGTTGGTGTTGTATGAAAGTGCTTAGAATCCACAGAAACTAAAAAAATTAATTTGATTCCTGAAAGATGTTTTCTCTCTCAATTTGAGATGAATATATGAATATGAAATATGTAATGTCAAGCGTTTCCCATAGCTTTCTTCCCATTGTAGATGAGTCAATCTAGCAGTCTACCCTGAAAATCTGCCTTCCAAGAAATGAAGGTCCAGTGGAACACTTCATCATACAGCACTTAGAATAACAGCAAGTTTGCAACAACTGCTGCATGTTTCAAGAAATGCTTAAGGCAGAATTCAGTTTTAAGCCCTGAAAGGCTGTCCTTTGAATAATGAGAGAAGCACTCAAGCAAGACTTGATGTTTCTTTCTTCTCTGTTTTGTATGCTGTGCCCACAGCATTATTTCCTTTTTTGCTAAAATCCATTCACAATATGTTCAATAGCACACAGCATGAAATTTTCAACCAACTACTCATGTAGAAAATGAAGCTGTCACTGGTTACCTTATTCTACTGAAAGTAGGGAGGCTAGACAGTGATAAGAATGGTGCTAACATGATGGGTCTGTCATGCTAGTAGAACCTGGGCAGTATTTCCCAAGTTTCCAGGGTGACCCTAGCAACCATGAGTCCGGGAGGGCTGATTTCACACTTGACCCCAGCAGAGTTTTTTTTGATGTTTGGCTCCTGTATGTTGAAGATAGAGTTTACAGGTAACTTCAAGTGATTACAGAGGTCCAAATCCTGAAGATTAAGTTAAACTCAGAAGAGATAAAATCACGGCATGGGCAGCAAACCTCCTGCTGGGCAAGAGGAATGATTAGTAACCTATTGTTAGTGTTCTTTGGTGAACAGCAGGGAATTGTTGCAGGCAACTCACAGCTTCTTATGCATAAATAATTTCCTGATACACAAAGTGAATTGGTCCTCTATGGGCCAAAATGTGTATTTTCCTCTTCTTTTTCCAAGGAAAGCACCATATTTCTCGCCTGCCTAATCAAGATGGAAGTTTCAAGGGGAAGTGTTTGATTATCTGGAAAAGGAACAGAGAAAAGCTAATCTTTGTAGGCAGGACACCAGTTTTTATCCAGATGGACCTGTGATAAAAACAGATTAGGCTGATCTCACCTTTTGATGGACAGTTACCTTGTCACTTGACAGTTTCAGCCTACTTAATAGGTACCACTGTTAATATTTCAAGGGGTCCTATCCCATTCCTCTTTTTAAGTGAACTAGTGGGATTCTTTCAAAACATCTGTCCTCCTTGGCAGGCTAAATCTTTTTGTTGTAAAGTGGATTTTGTAATGAAATTCTGGCATTTAAAAAAGAAAATACTGTTGAAGTTAGTGATTTTATTTTTCTTTTTCTTGTTTTCAGTGATACTGTATTCCTTCTTCATCTCTTCCTGCAGTTCATTTCTCCTACTCAGTCAGTAGGCAACTCTGCTATGATAGGTTTGTGTAAGAAATGTGACTGAAACTTGGGGTGGGTTTTTTTAGGCCAGAAATGGCATGCAATTGTACTCAATATTGCAGAAAATTCTTTAAGTAATTTCGGCATGCCTTAACAAAGATAAAAGCATGAGGTGTGTGCAGAGAATATGGCAGTATCACATGCACTGTGGTGTCATTGTAATTAAACTGGCTCAACTGGTCTCTGATAGTGTAGTGTAAATATTGGGCATTAACGATAACGTCAACCCTCTCGTAACTTAATCAAATAAGACAATAGCCATAAGGAAGTAGACCAGTGGAAGCTTGCATGCCATCTGAATGTCCCAAGAAAGAGAGAGAAAACAGCAGTGATGTTTCCCACAAAATGATTTCTTACTGTGGAAGTCTCTGAAACCAGTGTCAGCTTGTTTTAACCTGGCAGGTACCACTAGGGATGGCCATTACTGCCCACATGGCAACACGAATGTTTCTCTACAGACACAGGGCAATGGGGGTGTGGTAGTGAGGGACTATCTAGCCTACTTCAGTTTAGAAATTGTGGGGAAGTTGCATAAGCTCCTGGATGCTGTTCTGGTGTTCTGATGGTGGGGTGTGGTTTAGAGAGAGCATTGCTCATTTGGGCCACATAACATCACAGGGACATAAACAAATCCCTGCCATTTGGGGACAGGTGAGGGATAAAAACAGCTGTGTTCAGTGCAAATGACCCCAAGAGATGTGGCGATTTGTAAGTTCACTGTGGTTTTGACCTGAGAAATGCTAGAACTATGGGGAGGTGCAGGCAGCAAACCTCTGTACTGTGAACTACAGGAAGAGAGAGCATTTTCAGAGATTTCTTTGCTCTTTCTTTAAGAATATTGTTTAAAAGTCCATAAATTGAATTTAAAATGTTTTTAAACGGTAATTCTAGCCAAGTGAGACAGTTTGACTGATTGTAAATTTGCTTTTGCTTTTTTAGTTTGTTGCTGTGAGTCAAGATATTTTTTTTGGTTTTGATAAAGTTGACATTCTCTATTTGTTTTGGAAAAGCTGACTTCCTGCCTAGCTGGCATCATGTAGTTTCTTCCCAGCTCCAGCCTTTCAAAAAACCATGAAGGGTACTCAAAAAAAACATTCAGCCCACCTAATTCTGATCCTTTGGGAAGTTACTCTCCATTACCAATAGTGAGAAATCTTGCCTTTCTTTTTATTTTTTAATGAAAGCAGAATAGTTCTCTAAATTGGACCGGAGATTTTCTTAAAAATTCACAGTATTTGTGATACCAGTTGCAGACAGATGAATATTGTTTTTTTAGAGGACCAAGCAGGATATGAGTATGTGTTCCACAGTCCCACAGATTAGTCTCCCTACTTTCACTGAAAGGTCTTTCTGTAACATTTTCCTTGGCAGAAAGAGGAGGGAACTTAGCCAGCTTTGCAGAAGCTGAGTTCAGGATGGAGCTTTGCTTTTCTGATTTATTTTCTTTGCTGCCAGGCCCATGGGACCAGATTTTTGCTTAGAAACTCACGTCTGGCAAATGCAAGGAATACAAGACTTTCACAACCCACTTCCTCTTATTTCTGCAACTCCACAGTACAGCAATATTTTCTATTTCTAGACCTGGTGCACCAGACAGGTGGCTGGTCTAGTCTGCGTGCAGCCAGACCAGTGCACACATCTCCTGTGCCTACAGAGTCAGGGGAAGGACGGAGCACCTGGAATAGCTTGACATTCGCCTTCAGGAAATAAGCATTCCCTGTAGCCCTTACACCTCTCAGCACTGTCTAGGGCAGGGTCTTGCCTGCTCTGTGTGATTCCAGGAGGCACCTGACAGAGTACTAAAAGGACAGGAAACAGGAAGTTTTATGCCCTAGGTTGGAAAAGCAGGGCTCCTGTTGGAGGTAAAGCGACAGTCCCTTTTGCAGCGTTGTGAAGTGCTCCCTAAGTGGAAAAACAGAGAACCACGTGTGCACAGAACTTCTCATCATAAATATGACCTGTCCAGAGAGAAGAGAAAGGATAGGTCGGTCTAAGAGGTTCTATGTTCCTTGGTTCTGCACTTGGGAAGGGTGGCTCTGTTTCCTTCAAATGTTAGCTATCTTTGAGTGCATTGAACAACACAGGGATTACAGAGCCAAGGTGGGGAGCTGGGGGAAATATCTGGAGATGAACTCTTAAATCATAGAGAGGAGACTCCTGGATGGGGCAGAGCAGAACACAGGACACTGGGAGAGCTGTCAGGCACTTACAACAGCCAAGGAAAATACGAGTCACTATGTTGCTGTCAGCTGGAATCCTCCCTTGGTTTACTGAACTTGGGGGTGGTTCCTTTGTAGCCAGAAGGAACAAGCAAGCAATATTCCTTTCTACATCCAAGAGGAGCATGAAGGTTCAGCTTACACCAGAGCTGGAGAAATGCAACAAGTCAGTGCACCAAGACAAAGTGGGTACAGAAACCAGACAGTTTAGGCCAGTGAGAACCCTTTCCTTCCTTGGTTTGCCTACTGTTGTAGAAGAGGTGAGGAAAGAGTGAGACTGGGCAATAGATCTTCATCCACCAATCATCCCAGAGGGCTCCCTGGTCTGGACATTACTTGGAGCATGTCTTTTAACAAACCACGTAATGGCTAGACTGGGCTTCAAGACAGTTCTGGTCACCACCCCTTTCTGACAGCCACACACTCACTGATGTAGTCAGAAAACTGGCACAAAAGTAGCATTCAACACGCACAGGGACACATTTTGACCCACAGCCAGGCAGCAATTTCTGGGAAAGGCAGAGCTGTGTGCATAGTCCTGGCTTGGAAGGTGGGGTGAGAGTGCACATGGTGAAGCAAGAGGCTGAGAGATTATGGTTTAAGTGCTAGCTGAGGTGAGTGATTTTGGCTAACGCTTTCTCTTTTTACCTCCTGTTGTGATGCAGGATAGATATTCTTGGTGTATCCTTTTGAAATGAAATGGAATGGAGTTACCTTCCGTCTCATTTCCCTTCTTTTTCTAAGGGAAGTATTTGTCCAGGCTTTAGGTTTTAGCAGTCTACATCAGTGAGAGGTTGTAGGTAAATAAAACTCAAGAGACACTGGAGTGAAAGTCTGAGCTGATCCAAACTAGTGAAACTGAAGCTTTGCTGGCTCCTCTTGAGTGACAGTTGAGCTCTATGTGTTCCATCAAGAATTTCAGTCTTACACTTTGTGTTCTTCTGCCTCTTTATGGTCTATTACTTAGTGCAGTTGTTACCTCCGATGTCAAGGTCTTCCATAGCCTTTGGCCTCCAAAAAACATGTTGCAGTTGTAAAGCTAAACTGTTATCAGGAAAAGAGCTTTCACCATACATGCTAGTGGTCAGCTACCTTGAGCTTCTTACATAACAAAATCCAGAAATATCACCCAGGTTTGAGTTCATTCACCCCCCAGGCAAATTCTGTCCTCTCATTTTAACCATGACTCATTTAATGCCATATTAAGATCTGCTTTGGTACAACTAAAAATTTTGATTGCATGAATGCTGTCCTGCATACCATTACACTTGCTTTGTCAGAGAGTCATTCTCATCTAAGTGATGGACATCTCCAGACTGCTGCAACCCCTTTACTCCCAAAAACATACCTAGACTGATTCTCTGTGATGAAGTGGCCAACCTGAGCGATAGTATGGCCATGCTCTATAAGGCCGAGAGGTTGCACAGCCTGTGCTGTCATGGGAAATGCAAGCACATATACCACACTGCACAATGCTAACAGCAAGGCTCTAGTCTCCTAAACTGTGTGTCTCTCCAGGACTGTCCATCTTTCCACAGCTTATCTCCTGATGATCTACTTGAAACCCCCATTCTCTAAGCTGAGGTTTACATTTACACCACCTTGAACTTGAGTGCTCTCTGGAAATCCCTCTGGTGCGTTCTACTTCATAAGAAGCTTTCTTTCTTTGCAAGGCTTTATTGCTTTCTAACTTGCATCCCTCATCAAGCTGTCATATCCTTTTAAAAAACATACCTGCTTTGAGCAGATGCAGAAGTCCCTCAAGTGCCTGTTCTTGGTTCTCTTTAACGGTGACAACAGGAGTGCAATTGAATTTCCAGACTGGAATTACCGGCCCTTGTTACTGTGCAGGCGATCATTTCTGGCGGAGTAGCAGTGACACCCCGTGGCCATTAAATAAATTCGTTTATTTAGTCAGTTCCACGTTCATCCCCTCCCTTCCCGCCCTTGCTGCATTTGCAGCAGGTACATTTAATACAGGGTACAGTAGCATGACACCCACGAGTCCGTGCAGACAGACACCTTCAACTCCTTCTCACCTTTCTCAGTTATCAAGGACAAACCATCAGTGACATTTCTCTTTGGTCACTTGAGAACTGTGGAAACAAGTGCCAGCTGTGTTTGTTACAACAAATAAGAATAAAATATCTCTGGGAGATGAAAGGTCACATTTTAGAAACAGGGTGTGTGCAAAGGAAATTACTTCCCTAAGTTAGTTGTACTCAGTTTATAATCTCTAGCAAGTAGCAGAAGATTGAAATGATAGTGATTGGTAACAGTGTACCCTGGAGCTGCTCAGAACATCTTAGCAAAACTTGAGAAAGATGGGTTAGACTGTGCTCCACACAGGCTGGCTTAACTCTGCAGTAGCAGGCAAATATTTAAACGAAGATAGTCTGATCATCAGTAGGTTTTATCCCCTTTTTTTTTCCACTTTGAGAAAATTGTGAGCTATGTGCAAGCAGGAGAACATCTTTATACAAAATTACAGCCAAATCTGGCATATTCTATGCAAATTCCCTAGTCTGCAGCTGTCCACAGAAGTACTGAGGCTGGCAGATACCACCTGAGATCATCCACTTCAACCGCTGCCTAAGCAGAGTCAGTTGAAGCAGGTTGCCCAGGACTGTGTCCTGTTAGATTCTGATTCTTATAGGTTGTGTTTCCAAACTTCTCTGGATAACCTTTCCCAGTGGTTGAGCACCCTCACAGCAAAAAAGTATGCTCTTGGGTACAGGTAGAATGTCTTGTATTTTCATTTGTTTCCACTGCCTTTTGTCCTGTCAGCACCACTGAAAAGACCTTGGCTCTGTCTTCTCTAGTCCCTATTTATGTACATTGATAAGATCCCCAAACCTTCTCTTCTCTGCATTTAACACTCCCAGCTTGCTCAGCCTTTCCTCACATGACAGATGAGCCAGTCCCTTAGTCACCTTAGTGACCCTTTATTGGACTCTTTCCAGTATGCCTATGTCTCCCTTGTACTGTGTAGCCCAGAACAGGATACAGTACACCAGGTGTGGCTTCACCAGCGCTGAGTAATGGGGAAGAATCACTTCTCTCCCCCTGCTCAGGTCCCTGAGGTTGCTCTACATCAGATGCAGAACTTCACATTTCCCTCTGATGAACTTCATGAAATTCTTGCTGTCCCATTTCTTCAGCCTGCTGATGTCTTTCTGTTTGGCAGCATAGCCATCTGGTGTATTGTCTACTTCCAATGTTTTCATATGTTCTGCAAACTTCATGCAGGTGCAGTGTACCTAATTGTCTAGAGCATTAATGAAGGTATTAAACAGTATTGGCCTCAGAAATTGTACTCACCCAAGACATACATGACTGGTGATTAGCCTCCAGATGGACTTTGTCCCACTGTCCCCAGAGCTCTGGGACAGATGTTTGGTCCAATTTTAATCTACCTCAGTACCCACTTACAGAACCTGGTTAGGTTTTGGTTGTTTTTCTTCCTAATTTCTATTTTAGGATGTTATGGGAGACTGTCAAAAGCAAACCTAAGTCAAGGTAAACAATGTTCACTGTGCTCCCCACATCCACCAAGTTATTCAGCTTGTTGAAGAAGGCTATCAAATTAGTTGTACATGACTTCTACCCTGTAAATCCATTATGACTACTCCTGACCACCTTCTCATCCTTCATGTGTCTAAGTACGGTTTCCAGGATTGGTTTTCCATCGCCTTTCAGAGTCTGAGGAGAACTGGTCTGGCCTGTGCTTCTATTACTCATTCTTCTTGCCATTCTTGAAGACAGCGTTGACATTTATTCTTCTCCAATCCTTAGAACCTCTCCCAGATGCCTTCCAAAGACAATCAAGAGTGATTCCCCTGTGGTATCTCCTAGCTTCCCTCAGCACTTGTGAGTGCAAGCTGCCAGGTCCCACCAACTTCTGCATGTCCAATCTGTATAAGTGTTTCCTACCTCAACGCTTCTCCACCACCAGTAAATCTTCCCTGGCTCAAATTTACTCTCTGATCTCAGAAGTCTACGGTTCCAAAATACTGGTCTTACCAGTAAAGGCTGAGGCAAGAGAGGCATTGGGTATCTTGGACTTTTCCTTTGATGCTATGATCTCTGCTTCATTTAGTGGCTAGTGCATGTTTTCCTTGTCTTTCTTTAATTTATGTACTTGTAGAATGTCTTCTTATTGCCTTTCACATCCTTCATCAGATTCAACTCCAGATGGCCTTTGGCTTTTCTAACTCCATCCCTGCATGATCATATGGCATCTGTATCTTCTTCCTCAGTCACAATTCCTTCTATTCCTAGTTATCCTCACAGAGGAGCTTTCTTCATGCCTGGGAGGAAGCTGAAATGAATACATTTAACACTGATGAAATTAGTGGTGTACTGAGATCACATCTGTTGAAATTAACTATCTAAAAATATTTTGTTGCTGCTTCCCAGGCTGTTTCCTGCCTCAGGCTTAAATGTTGTGCTCTTTAGGGCTGATATGACATTTTTTTCTGGTTTTGTATTACAAGCAGCAGTTTTTCACTTATTGGTGTAGAGAAACAGTAAACAAACAAACAAACATGTTCCTTGTTCACATTTTTCAGTGGAATCATAATTAAAGCAGGATTTGTTCAACTGTGTTTCTACCATACGGTAACAGAGTAACCAGACAGGTCTTAACTGCAGTGAACGGCCTGGTGGATAATAAGCTGTCCATGAGCCAGCAGTGTGCCCTTGTGACCAAGAAGACCTATGGGATCCTGGGGTGCCTTAGGAAGAGCATTGCCAGCAGGCTGGAGGATGTGATCCTGCCCCTCTACTCAGCCCTGTGGAGGCACATGTGGGGTGCTGTGCTTGATTCTGG
This sequence comes from Xenops minutus, assembly GCA_035221455.1. Classification (NCBI taxonomy): domain Eukaryota; kingdom Metazoa; phylum Chordata; class Aves; order Passeriformes; family Furnariidae; genus Xenops; species Xenops minutus. The sequence continues at coordinate 27,720,379 of JAWWEE010000085.1, forward strand.
GCTCCTCAGGACAAGAGAGACATGGAGGTTTTGGAGTGGGTACAGCACAAGTCTATGAAGATGATGAGGGAACTGGAACATCTCTTTTTTGAGGAAAGGCTGAGTGGGCTGGGCTGTTCAGCCTAAAGAAGAGCAGTCTGAGATGGGACATCATCAATATATAGAAGTATCTGCAGCAAGGGTGTCAAGAGCCAGGCTCTTCTCAGTGATGCCAAACAATAGGACAAGAGACAATGGGCAGAAACTGATGCACAGGAAGTTCCATCTGAATATGAGGAAGAATTTCCTGACTGTGCAGGTGACCATGCACTGGAACAGATTGCTCAGAGAGACTGTGAAGACATTAAATAACCACCTGAACACAGTCTTGTGTCATGTGGTCTCTGATGCCTCTGCTTGGAGAGGGAGATTGGACCAGATGTCCCACTGGAGTAGTTTTCATCCTGACCCATTCTGTGTGAATAGCAGACAGATGAGCAGAAAGGGCTGTAATTCTGCTCTTTGTCTTATTCTTTCCTCTTGGGACCTCTCTGCAGCCAAGAATGTCCTCAAACTCATCACTGGTAACTCATTCACCCTTGTTTGGAAGTCACAGGTTGAACAGAGTAGCCTCCACATCAATTCTTTAGTCACTTGTATCAGAAATTGCCTTCTTCACATTCCAGATACACTGTGGTTTCTTTCGACCAGCTGTATGTTTGTTCCAGCACATATCAAGGAGGTTGACGTAATCTGTAAATTTCCAGATGTGTGGATGTGATGGTTAAGCTTTCTCCAGCTGTCAAATAAGGTTTCATTTCTCTCCTTTTCCTGATCAGATGGTGTGTAACAGACCCCTATTACAACATCACATTTGCTCATTTGTCCTCTAATCCTTACCAACAAGCTCCATGTTGCTTTGCCACCTGGCCGAACACAAACGAATATGCTTTCAAGCTACTCTTTTGTGTCTAGTGCAATCCTTTCTCACCTTCCCATCCTATCTTTTCTGAAAAAATCTATATCTTTCCATTGCAGCACTCTACCATTGCAGGTGATCTTACCTGTCCTACCTTGTCTCTGTAATCCCAGTGAGGTCATAGTTCTGCAACTGTTCACAGACTTCTAACTCCTCTTGCATTTTCCTCATGCTTCATACATTGATGTGCAAGCATTTGATAGAATGCAAGTCATACTGCTTTTACAGTGGAAATAAAAGACAGCTTACCTATTATTCTGTGCCCTATATGTGCTTAGCCTCATGTGCCCACTCTTCCCTTTAGGTTACAATATCCCTCCCAGGCATAGCTGGTTTAACGTTTAAAGCACTCCTCACTAGGTTAGTAAGTCTGCTTATTAAGACAAGTCTTGTCCCACTTCATCAGATGTATCAACCCTTCTCAACACTCCTCATTTCTCACAGGAAACCAATGGTAATAGAAGCTACAACACCTGCCTTTGACACTTGCTGTGCAGTGAGGTGTTGGTCTACTTAAGGAGTCCATTTCTGCTTGAGCCTTTCGCCTTTATTGGTGTGATTGAGAAGGCACCTCCTGGGCACCCATACCCTTCACCTTCACTCTTGCCTCAGAGGTCTGTAGTCTTTGACAAGAGATCAAGGTCCAAGACAGAGGTCTTGACATGCTTCAGGTTACACTGGCAGACTGAAATGTTTTTCAAAGGTATCATAAAATTATCTTTTGAAAAAACCCCAATGAACAACCAAAAACCAAAACACAGGCAAAAAAGGAGAATGAAGAAAAGTCACAGGTCTAAAAAGCCATCTCTATTACGAAGCTAGATGGGCAGACCTTGGCTTTAACTATAATTAACCGTAAGCTGTTCAAAGCTATTTGAAAATAGAAAAAAGAAGTTCATGAACTATAATATTTACTTTGAATTCTTTGCTATGCTCCACAGAGGGAGCTGATATTCCTTCTAAAGCTCTTTAGTTAATCTGCCTTGTTTCTCCCTGCCAGAGCTGTGTCTTCCAGATGAGTAAATAATGATTTAAAGTGCAAAATTTATATAACAAAGTAAACTTATTTCCACCCCCACTATAGTTCATGAGTTATCTGTGAAGTGGTAATGAAAACCTTGTTATTTTGGCACATGCTTCTGGATTTTCTGAAGGTAATCTTGATTTACTGTAGAAATTCACAGCCCTCTTTTATCAGTCCTGAAGGCCCTATAGGAATATTTGAGTTTCTTTCTTGGGTGACTTAAATAGTGAATCGAGTTTGTGATAATTTCAGATGATATGCATGCTTGATTTTTGAAAAGAAAGGGAACTAAAAGTAGATCGTTATATGTAAAAGTAAACTCCATAAATGGAGTTTGAAGGCTGATAAGCAGTATTTATGGAAAAATAGGTTGAATTTTAGTAGGTGTACAAAAAATGTATTGTTGAAAAATGCTGAAATAAAGGGAAATAAATAATAAACTCTCAGGCATTTATGATGAAATGTGACAAAATGTAGAGATGATACTTCTTGATAAAAAGGGAACACTGAAATATTTGGTGTGGTATATTAATTTTCTGTCTTCCCTTCCCCCATTCTGGATCTGTCTGCTGTCTGCCTTTCTCTCCAACCCACAGCCTGTCTTGTTTTGTCTTTCTCTCTTCACTTTTCCTAACCTGTGTTTCTATCTTCCTCTGTCAGCCTCTCTCAGACTCTTTGGCCACCCATCTTTCCCCTTTCATTCTGCACCCCTACCCTGCCCCTCTGCCCCCTCTCCTTTTCCTATCTCTGTCTCTTGAAATGACTGTCCTAATATGAAGAAGGACTTGTACTAAAAACTTCCCTGTTCTTTCCTGCAATATTGCATGGCCTAATTAAAGATACTTTTTTTCCTCCTTACACATTCTGCCTGACTAAGTGCAGTGTAATGAAACCACTAGTCACAGATATTTTAAACCTACAGGAAAGCAAGAAACTATTTCAGTCAAACTACCTGCATTAAAGAGAAAATCCCCAGAAAGCAAAGGATACTCAGGAGCAAGATGCTGCAGCTGAATTAAATTGTTTGATGAAAACTGACAAGGTCAAAATGAACTTTGAGAAGAAAGTGATCTCTTTCTTTTCTTATAGACTATGTGATAAAGCTAAAAAGCAGTGTACTGAAAAATGATTTAATAACTCACTTGTGACCTAAGGCCAACTCGTCTGGAGAAGCTACGGTGCCTGGCTGGATCTGCTGCACGTAGTCCATGTGTAAAGTAAGGTAAACTGAGAAGGAGTTTGTCAAAACCTTTGTTGTATGATCCCTTGCTTTCACTTTCCATGTGAAGGTAGAGTTTGAATAAGGTATACACAGCAGATCAGGATCCTTAGTGCAGATCTAAGTCATTGTTTAGAGAACATTCATTGTCTTTGTGATGGCCTTGTTTTGATGTGTGCTTTATCACACAGCTTTGAGCGAGGAGCTGTCTGAAATTGGCACCTGAATTTGCTGAAGTGAATTGATTTTTTTAAATCTACCTATTATAGAGACTTCAATTCTGTCTTTCCCCCCATCTTTCTTGTTCAGACTTTTCTTGTATTAGATAAAGCCATGAGATTTCACAAACACATTAAGCTACTATAGACTGGAACTCTAAGATGGAGAGGTTATCGAAGACAGTAATTCAGGCCACCTTCCAAATTCTAAATCTCCATGTATTTGAAAGCATGTTTTTTGCTGGTACAACAATGAAGACAGTTTTGGTGATGGTGGAAGGAAGAAGAAAATGGATGGTTTCTTTTGAAGACCCAGTTTGGATCCATGACCTTGTAATCAGCTTTCATTCCAGACCCTGATTATATTTTGACTGTGGTGAAGATCTTGAACGAAACTTGTCTATTCTCTGTCCTGTGACAGTTAACTTGTCACATCTTAGATACTATGATCATGGCTGAGAAAACAGTGAAAGACAACATAAGATTAATTTCCCTTCTGTAGAATTAAAAAGGATTCAGTAGTATGTTTTCCCATGATAGTTGGATTGGTTTTGATGATCTGAGGAGTCCCCTGTTGTCTATAGTCTTGAAAGGTACACCTGCAGAGATCTGGGTTCAGGTTACAAGTGTGTAGACCTAGAATCTGTTGACAAGAAAGGTCAGAAGGATGATCCAGGGAACCAGATCTGACCTCTGTGCTGGTCAAGTGAAATGCCAGGTGATTGGAAAAAGGTAAACCTTGTACCCATCTTTAAAAAAGTAGTAAGAAGAACCTTGGTGTGGGGGAAACAGCAAAGGACTTTGCCGAGTGGAAAGATCAAAACACTGGAAAAAATTCAGGACCTAAGAAATCTGTGATAAAGGAATGGTTTTATAGGCTTTGGACTCGACAGGTGCAAAGCGGACACCAAGCTGCTGGTTTAAAAGTTCTTTCAGTATAGATATAGAATGGTTGTATTAGAATAGTTATTATTACCTTTGCATTGTTCAATTGTTCTCATTGGTAGCTGAATCCCCAGTTTCTTATTGGCTGGCCACCAGTGCACTGCATCGACACCTTATAAGGCTTAGCTGCTCCCCAGTTTTCCCCTTTAAGTCACAGTTTCTCCCCTTTTTTCCTTTTTGTGTCACGCTCTGCCTTAACTCCGTTCCTCACTCTTCCCCAGTTCTAGAACCCTCCATCCTGACCCTTTATAAGTCCTATGCACCCCTCAAATAAAAGTCCATTCCTATTTTGACCCTGACTCGGTGTGGACCGTCCCCTTCTTTCCTGGAAGAACACATCACCTTGGGAACTACTGGCCTGTCAGTGTCACCTCTGTGCCTGGAAAGATCAGAGGACAAATCCTCCTAGAGGCTATGCTAACATACAGGAAGGTAACATAAGGGAGGTAATTCAGCACCATTTCACTAAGGGCAAGTCCTGCCTGACCAACCCTAGAAGGGTTACAGAAGTAATTTATCTGGACTTCTGTATAGTCTTTGACACATTCCCCCACACCATCTGCTACACACCAGATCAGCTATTATTGTGTTAGGACCACCTTGTGGGGATGCATGTGTGTGTGTGAAGGGGGAAGGAATGGGGTGAACCTCACAGAGGTGGAGTGGCATCGTATCCCTCATGACAGCTCCTGGAGTCCACAGGGGGAATCCCTGGAGCAACTACCAGTCACAGCCTGGGGAAACTATAACACCCCACAGTTTCTGGAGCTCCTGACCCAGCTTGGATAGGCAGGGACAGTGAGAACACGGCCCCTCACTCTGGCCTGGGACCCCAGAGTGGCCAGCGGGTCAGAGGCCCCACCTGGGGGGTTTGGCCATAAAGACCAGGGCAGATGAAACCAGAGATTTTGGGGTGCAACATGTCACAGCCACGCCACTTGGGTGTGTGAGAGCTGGTCTTCCACAAAGTCTCAGTGGTAGCTATCTCTCCCTCAGAAAGTCTCCTTTTCTGTCTTCTTGCTCCCTCTACTTCTTTTTCTTTACTCCTTTCTCGATGCTTTGGGTGGCTTGGAGCTGGAGGGGTTGGATTTGACTTTAGTGTGGTGAATTGCTTGACTTTTGCAGGGGGTGTCATTGATTAATATGTGCTGAGCTGGTATCGTGGTGGAACATTTTGTCCAGCTTATGTATTGCCCTCTTTGGGCCTTTGCCAAGTTTCCTTATTTTCTCCCCTAAATTAATAAATAAACTCCTTGAGAACAAGTCCATGGCTTATTCTCTGGACATTTTCATGAGGTATTAAAGAACCTTATATATACAAAATTATTAAAGTAATACTCTTAGCAGAGCCCATGAGCCTGCAGCTCTGGAGCTGGAATGTTACACTATCCTTCTCTCTAAATTGGAGTGAGATGGGTTTGGTGAGTGGACTGTTAGATGGGTAAGAAAGTGGTTAGATGATCACATCCAGAGAGTAGTGGTCAATAGCTCAGAGTTCCAATGGACTTCAGGGACAAGTGCTGTCCCTCAGGGGTCTGTATTGGGACAATTGTTATTAAATATCTTCATTAATGACTCATTAGATGAAGGGATTGAGTGCACACTCTGCAAATTTGCAGATGACACCAAGCTGAGTAGTGTGGTTAACACACCTGAAGGATGAGATGCCATCCAGAGGGATCTGGACAAACTTGAAAAGTGGACCCATGGGAATCTCATGAGGTTCAACAGGACTAATTTCAGGGTGCTGCACCAGAGTTGGTGCAACCCCCAGTATTAATACAGGTAGAGGAATGAACAGGTTAAGAGAAGACCTGTTGAGAAGGATTTGGTAGTGCTGGTGGATGAGAGGCCGGACATGACCCAGCAATGTGCAATTTCAGCCCAGAAAACCAATTGTATTCTGGGCTGCATCAAAAACAGCGTGGCCAGCAGGGTGATGGAGGGCATCCGGCCCCTCTACTCTGCTCTGGTAAGACCCCACCTGGAACACTCTGGGACCCAGCTCTGGGGTCCTCAACACAGGAAGGACATGGAGTGTTGGAGCAAATCCAGAGGGGAAGCACCAAGCTGATCAGAGGGCTGGAGCACTTCTCCTGTGAGGAAAGTTGGAGAGAACTGGGATTGTTCAGCCTGGAGAAAAGAAGGCTTTGGGGTGATGACCTACTTGTGGCCTTCCAATGCCTGAAAGACGAAAGATGGAGAGGGACTATTTACAAGAGCATGTGTGACAGGACAAACCAGAATGGCTTCTAAGTGAAAAAGAGTGGGTTTAGATTAGATGACAGGAAGAAATTCTTTACTATGGGAGTGGCGAGGAACTGGTACAGGCTGCCCAGAGAAGCTGTGGGTGCACCATCCCTAAAGTGTTCGAGGCCAGGTTGGATGATGCTTTGAGCAATCTGGTATCTTTAAAGTCCCTTTCAAACCTAACCATACTATGATTCTATGACACTGGGGAAGGTTATGGTGCATATCATACTGAGTACCATCACCCAGCATGTGCAGGAAAACCAAGGGATCAAGCACAATCAACATGTGTTTACAAAAGGCAGGTCCTGCTTGATGGCCCTCATTTCCTTCTATGACAAGGGTGATCCACTTAATGGATGAAGGAAAGGCTGGAGATATACTCTATCTAGACTTCAGCAAAGTGTTTGACACTGTTCCCCATAGCATTCTCCTCAAGAAACTGGCTGCTCATAGTTTTGAAGCGTGTACTTCTCTCTAGGTGAAAAGCTCACTGGATCGCTGGACCCAGAGTGTGGTAGTGAATGGAAGTAAACCCAGTTGGTGTCCAGCCACTAGTGTTTCCTAGGGCTCAGAATTGGGGCCAGTCCTATTTAACATCTTTATTGATGACCTGAGTGAGGGGATTGAGTACGCTCACTAAGTTTGCAGATGACACCAAGCTGGGCAGAAGTGTTGGACTGTTGCAGGGTAGGAAATCTCTGAGGAGGGATCTGAACAGACTGGGTCAATGGGCAAAGGCCAATGATATGTGGTTCAACAAAGAGAGGTGCTGGGTACTGCACTTGGGTTGCAATAATCCCATGTAGTACTGCAGGCTGGGGAACATGAGCCAGCCTTGTGCCCAGGTGGTTAAGAAGGCTGATGGTAACCATAGTATAGCCAGCAGAACCAGGGCAGTGATTGCCCTGCTGAACCTGGCACTGGTGAAGCTGCACATTGAGTTCTGTGTCCAGGCCTAGACCCCTCACTACAAGAAGAACATTGAGCATACTGGAGTGTGTCCAAAGAAGAGCAACAAAGATGGCGAAGGGTCTAGAAAACAACTTAAGAGGAGTGGCTGAGTGAGCTAGGGTTATTTATTGTGGAGAAAGGGAGACTCGGGGGGACCTTATTACTCTCTACAACTACCTGAAAGGAGTTTGTATCCAGGTGGAGATTGACCTCTTCTGCTGTGCCTCAAGTGAAAAGACAAAAGGAAATGGTCTTTAGTTGCACCAGAGGAGGTTCAGATTAGATACTGGAAATTCTTTTTCTTTGCAAGAGTGGTTAAGTGTCGGAATAGATTGCCCAGGGAGATGGTGGTGTCACTGTCTCTGCAAGTGTTCGAGAGGTGTCTGGATGACAACTGGGCATATGGTTTGGGGTGATTGTGATAGTGCTGGGTTGAGGTTGGACAGATGATCTTGAAGATCTCTTCCAATCTTGATGATTGGGTGATACTGTAATACTGCTCACTGTTTATTTCTTACTGAATTGGAAGTTTTCTGCTGTGGTAGTCCTGTGATCTCTGACTGAGACTTTCCTGGCAGCCTTGTATCTCCACTGCCTCTTACTTCTCCAGACACTAGCCAGAGGAAAGTGCTGGACCTGTCAAATCCCTCCTCAAGTAAGTGCAATCCTGATACCAACTTGTGACTTAGTTACTGGTGAAACAGTCAGTGCTTGGAGACAGGGCTTAAAATGGTATTCCAGGATGGAAATTGTAGGGTGACCTCATTTCCTTCATCTGACTCAGTTGCTGGTGTGACATACTTGTTTATGGGTGGATGATTCCCTTAGCTTCCCATTTGCAATGGGTTATGTTTATTCTACCTTTGTGTAAGGAGCCTTAAAAACCTCCTTGGATGCTTGCTTGCATTTTGACAAATCAAGTGCCGAGGAAACTGAAATGTGAATGTTTTGGTTTGGGGATATTTTGGCAAACAGTTGCTCCCACACAATGCTGACAACCTTTTTATGCCCCTGCGTTCATCTCTGCCAAAAAAGGACATAGGTATTGAAGATATCTCCAGGAATAGAATAAAAACTCTGTGGAGGACTCAGCTCAACTTTCCTTTCATTTCTGTACTGGTCACCCAGCACAACAAGGTGAGGGTCTCGTTTCCCCACTCATCACAGCACATCACATCACAGCACAGGATAATTACATATTTATGCAGAACTCTTGGGTCATAGAGCACGAGCTTACCACTGACTTTGTTGAGGAAACTTTCCTGTCTGACCATCCAGAAGCCACTCTGGCAGTCACACTTACACCACGTGAGCTGGGAATGAAGTGCCTTTGCAGTGGGCAGCTCCAGTGAGATGATAGGTTCCCTGCTTGACTCTCTACACACACCATTTCCACACAGTCAGACAAGGTTTGCTTACCAGATCGACCCAAGGTTTCCCATAGCAGTTTCAGATGTCTAGATTCTTAAAATAATGTAATCATTATGCAGCAACATAATAACAGCTCCAACTGGTGCCTCTGACAGGGGACCCTGAACAAAGGAAACTCTGGGCTTTTATACTCTCACAGTCTATTTGTCAAAGTCTGGGGTCTTCCTTACACTCCTTGTCTCCTGCTGAGTCTCAAGGTCTGGTCACCTGGCTGGGTCAGAAGTCCCCATGCCCTTTTTTATACAAAGAGTCAACACCTGTTCCTGGCCTTTTGCTTCTGGCTTCCACACAGAGCAAAATCTAGCTCAATCAATGCTGGCACTGCAGCTGCACATCACCTACCTGCAATAGATGCATTACTCAACAGCTTGCAAATAGTGACCCTAATTCCTCTACTTATTTAGAGACTTCTATGCTGTGTTTCTGTTCCTGGTTGCAGTATCCTGAGGCAGGACTAGGCAAAAGCAGCAGTCTGCTGATGTGGATGGATCATGTCCTCACCCATGCTGACAAATGCCAGAGAAATATACCGCTATTGTGTCCCTGGCTGTGCAAATTTGTATTTGGCAGGAGCCTATTCATGCGTGCATTATTAGCTCTGGTCATCCTTCAATGGCCAGTCAGGAAACAAAACCACACCTTAGAAAGTTCTGGTAATATCAAAGGACATATGTCTGCAGTGAAATTGTTTAGGGGGCATCTAAAAACTATGTTTTTCAAGGAGATGCATCATCACTGAAGTTTGGATGAGTGTCAAGGTCACCTAATAGTACAGTTGCCACTGTTACTATTGACTCTTAATACCTCTGTACGTGATTCCCATCTTTTCTCCTCAGGGTTCCTCTTACTTTTCTAACTTAAAAAATCTTGACAATTCTTTCAAAAGGAACTGTTATTTGTTGTGTTTTAGTATTCTTCAAGTGAACTATATGTTAAATTTTTATGTTGTGCCCAAGAAATATTAGAGATACTTGAAGTCTTTCGACAAGTAAACTTCTTGAAAACTCATAGGCTCAGGAAGATGAGATCTGTTGACAGAAAGTACAAAGGAAGGATTTTCGTCTTTACAAAAATGGGATTCAAGTACATTCATTCGATTATTTTTAAGCTGCAATGGTAAATTAAAAGAGATAATATGAAAAAAAAGGGATTTATTTAACACAAAGAAAAAGTGTCATTTAAAAATATCTCCCTCAGAAACAACGCCTTGTATTTCAACTTCTGAATCATTATTCTCAAGTTGCTGCAAGTGCCCAGTGTGGTGAAAAGTCACCATGACAACCACCACACCTTATTGTATTTTTATATCCAGGGTATTAGCATCCTGCTATGGTTGTGATTTTTGATACTCGGGTTGATATGTGAAATTCCTTTGGATATAAACCATCTCATTCATGGACTCTATCAAGCTGCTTGTGTAAAAACTAAAAGTTGTGTTCTTTCCAGGACACCATTTACTGCCTGAGATTGAAGATATAAAATAAAAGACAGGTCATTTGTGGTTTCAGTCCCACAGAGACATTCCTTCTGAAAGCAAATTTTGAAACATTGAATGTACTCTGTCTATAAATGCAAAGAGGAGATTGAGACCTAAGCAACTTGGGATCTATGTAGCCTGTACTCCTGCTTCATGTATTTCAGTAGAAAAATGCAAATAGCAATTAGTAGTAGAGGTAGAGAGATGGTTTAATGAAGCAAATAGCAGAATGTGTATGAAAGATAGCACCTTAACCATAGGTCAAATCCAGGTGCTGTGGTGATCCTGGCATAATGCACCTGCTTGAAATTCAGGTCTTCGTTAGAGACTTTGGTTATCCTGCCTGTGAACATCTGCAGATTAGCAGTGAAATATAGGTTCTTACTATTTCTGCTTGTCTTCTTAGCTGAACTCATTCTGCCTGTTGGGAGCAGTCTGTCCTTAAACTGTGCATGGGATAAATCCATCAAAAAAGCATGTATGCAGTTCCTGGCACTGCCTAGGTATATATGTATTAAAAAAAAAAAAAAAAAAGGAAAAAAAAAAGAAAAAAAAAGGAAAAAAAAGAAAAAAAAAAGATGGTAGAAGAACCTCTTCTACCTCTTTTGATGACCACTCTTACACAGGAAAGTGACACACAGCTTCTATTACTTTCTACCCCTGAAAGAATGTAAGTATCAAATTTCAGATTGATCCTTAGCTATCTTCTTGAAACAGAAAGATTAATGTTCATGTCACTAGCCTCAAAACATGTAGATTTTATTAAATGTGTCTGGAAGCCTGAACACACACATTTTAAATGACTGTTCTGAAGAAGGATTGCTCCTTACTTCCCCTGTTTTTGAACTGCCCTGCAGATACCTACTTCTGGCCATAATATGAGATAACACCCTGGGCAGAAGACTTTCTGAAAAAGAGGTGTATTGTGGTATTACCTTGTACTCTGTTACTGTGTAACCCTATGATCTGGCATTGCCATTGCTACTAACCCTTGGTAGTAAGTTACTGCCAGGCTTACTTTACCTGATCTTAAAGGGATGTGTCTGCAGCTTATTTTACCTAATTGAGCTTTCGCAGAAATTTTTCTGATTTACCAGATGCTGTTTTTGTTACTTTTGCCTTGCTTCGTATGGTTTCATCACTAAAGTAATGATGTAGCATAGAGAAAACAAGTTTGGTGTGACAATAGAAGCCTTGAGAAATGAAGACAGAGGGTGTTGTGAAGAGGACTACAGGCACGGGAGGATAAGAGACAGGGTAAAGGGTAGACTGTCTGGATACCGCAAGTGTGCTCTGCTCCTGCTTTCCATACTGAAGGTCTCAGTGGTAAGGAAAGCACTGTGGAGGCAAGCCTGGGTTTGTCTGGCTTGATGCTGGGGATGCAAATCAAGCAGCTGTAGTCCCATAGTTCCATGGGATGAGGCTGTGTGCATTATTGTCTAGACTGGTGTGCTGAGAAACCACTTAGCTTGCATAAGTGAGTACAGAGACAGATACTAAGATCTCATCAGACAGCAATGTGAAATGCAACTCCTATAACCCTGTTAAAGCTTCAGGGCAACTGCATCATGGTGTACCTTACGGTGTCAAAAACTGTGACTTAGGGCATGTGGATGGGATGACTGATACTTCGTGTATAAGTTCAGACAAGAACTGATTTAGCCTGTTGCTGTTCAAGGCACAACTGATTCTTTCTAAAGCATTCTTGACAGCTGTTATTCCATTATTCCCTTTCTACCTTTGCTAATGGGGATCACCCTTTCCCAGGCAGGCAGTGTTTGGATCTCATTGTTTTTGCCATTAGAAAATATTTCCTCAAGTCTACTAAAGCTCTACCATGGTGCATTTGCAGCACACAGTGTAATAGATGAATTTATAATTTGCCTAAATCAAACCAAGAGAAGTTATATTTTAATTTTCTCTTATATTTTGTAAAAGTATTTGGGAAATTCCTTGGAAGAAGAAAGAGCTCTCAAGGTCCTGAGAAAGTTTATACAAAGGGATGTAACACTCCCTTGTTAATTCCAGGGAAAGAAGAAATCTTTATCACACTTGTAAATCCCATTGACACTTTGAAAATCAACAGGCCTGAGCTTTGTAAAGATAAGCATCCTGCTGGCTTAGTGTTTATATAAAAAGCATCTTGCTAGTGCCTGAGAGTGTGGGATGAGAGAACCAGGCAGAATTCTTACTAAGATAAGGAGCAATACACAGACCTTCTATTGTCTACAAGCCTCCTTCCCCCCTCTTAGTTTCACAAGGGGGGAACTTGCCGAATCGGTTTGGCCGTAAAATGGGATGTTTTCTGCTTAGTGTAAAGTTATAATTTTTTTTTTTCTTTCTTTCCCTTCTTAGTAATATGGATATGTTAAACCCTTCTTTACTTTTATTATTTCTTTAATCCCTTCCTATTACATAGTCTGGTTGTCTTTAATCTACCAGCCCCACCTTCGGCAGCCAGCAAGGCTTTGGCAAGACCTGCCCAGTCAAAGGATAAGTGTGCCATCACAAAGAAATCACTTCGGTCCCATTCTAGGATGAATACAGTGTTCCCCCCTCGCAGCTGGGGCCTGCCTGCCTGCATGCTGGCGCCGAGCCACCCCTGCTGTGGAGAGAACGCACTCACTCCGGTCCAGCCATGAAACTCATAACCCCTGTGTGCCTAACCCTGTTCTGGGGCACGTTCGGTGTACCGAGCCCTGTTCCCGAGGAAACTTCTCCCAGCAACATAGCCCCGTGGGTCGCATCACTAAGGGCTCGCCCCCTTTCTTGCCGCTTGGAGCAGTTTTGCCATTTCTCAGCCCGCCGGCAACTGTCCTTGAACGCGCTGCCCGGGACGAGAAAGCTGCCGTGTTGCCGCTGTCCCGGTTTTACGGCTCGGACAGCCAGTGCCGCGCCCAGCTGCTCTGCCACAGCCGCCGCATCCCAGCCCCGCTGGGGATCTACCCCGCCGGGAAAGGAAAGGCGGACACTGCCAGTGTTTAGAGTGTGCCAAAACAGCAAAAACACCCTACCCGTTCCCAGCTAGCACTCCCAAAACCCATTCGCAGCAAGCCCGGGAGTAAACTTTGCTCTCACATCGCCCTCTCACCGCTGGGTGCCCGGCTGCGGACCCGTCACCGCCTGCTGTGCCGGCAATTGCAGCTGTGTGAAGCCTCTCCCCCTGCGCTCCCGCTTGTCCACTGGTGCCTGTGCTGACCTCAGCCCGCTCCAGCAGCCTCGAAAAATGGGACCACAGCCGGTCGTGGTCGCTACAGCTTGCCATTATCGTCACCCCGAACGGGGCCACGGGAATCAGTGCTGCCGTCGCTGTCACCTCCGGGGAAGCGGCCGCTCAGAGCTCTCGGCACGGAGCCGAGAGCCAGCCCTCCCAGCACGGCTGCCTCCACCCGCCTGCGAATTGTCGCATCGCAGGCAAAGCGGAGCCGCTTGCCTGTCCGCCGCCAGTCCTGGGCACTCACCACCCTGCTCCCAGATGCCCATGGCCGCCTGGGGTGGGGGGGGACCGATCCTGCTTCTCTGAGAGCCCCGCGGCTCGGGAACCAAGTTCGCCGCTGCCCGGTACCGGCCCCGGGCAGCCCCGCAGGGTGGCTGCTGCTACCCCGGGAGTCTCCTCCGTTGGCCTGTGCCCTCTCCCTTGCAGCTTAGCCACGCAGACCCCCTGCATTCTCCACCTGCCCATCTCTGCCCCAAAGAGACAGTAATACAGCCTTAGTAAAAAAGACATCTCAGTTTACAACTCCAGGACGGGATATTAGTTCCCTGAACCTGCCACCTCGGAGACTGAACTGAATCTGAACTGAGCATGCTCAGAAGAGGCGTGGTTTCACTGAGAACTAAACTGAGCATGCCCAGAAGGGCGGTGGCTTACACAGTCCAAGAGGAGGATAAATACCGCGAGCTGGCACAGTTCCAGTGCGTGTCTTGGTAGGGCTTAGTCCCTCCAGGCCGCCCAGCACTTTGCTGTTGCCTTCGGGCTCACCTTCCAAAAAGGCTGGATTCACTGAGGCTGAATTAAAAGAGCTGGACACTCATATCACTAAGCTGAAATCATTCATTTGCCTTTTCTAATAAAATACACTCCTTGTTTTTTATTTTAATAAATAAATTACTTAATACCTTTTTATATAAATAAATAAATTTAAATGCTGATATCACTCTTCGCTTCGGTTGCCTATAACAAGCACAAAATGTCACTTCTCTGCTTCTGGCTTACTTGCAGCTCTTACTGTTACTTGACAATCTTTTTTACTTCCTGATTGAATTCTCATGCAATCCTGTCTTTAGATATATTGTCTTCATAACTTGCTTTTTTGTGTTTTCACCTCTTAAAATATTATTCTTGAGTAATTGTTCTAACTTTAGTTTATTCAAAATATTTATTTACATATTTCCCTCTTGTTTAACTCTATTTCTTTACTAATCTTACCTTTTCAGAAGTCTTAACAGGTTTTTATGAGTCTTTTGTTGTACTTGTGTTCTTTCTAGCACAACTTTTTTTTTTTTTCTGTTTTGTGTTTCTTCATGCTTTTTATTACTTCTTTAAATGTTTGGAATCTGGGTTATACTGAGATTTCTTTTCTGACCATGATGCACAGATACCTCTGTGCATACTTGTTATAGTTTCAATACTCAGTTGGAATTCCTTCCAAAGCTTGCAGGCAACGCCTTAGAACCGATAAAGGGTTTTAA
>JAWWEE010000085.1:27756769-27810756 GCA_035221455.1 Xenops minutus
AGTGACAGAGATGTGGAACAGCACTGGTCCCAGCACCCTGAGGGGCATCACTTGTCACTGGTCTCCACTTGGACATCGAGCTGTTGACCACAGCTCTTTGAGTGTGACCATCCAGCCAATTCCTTATCCACCAAGCCGTCCATCTGTCAAATCCACGTCTGTCCAGTTTAGAGCCAAGGATGTCATGCAGGACAGTGTCAAATACTTTACACAAGATCAGATGACGTCATTTGTACTTCTCTCATTAAACAACTTTGCAACACTGTCATAAAAGGTGATACTGCCTTTGAAAATATTTTTTCTATGTGTCAGAGAGCATATACATGATTATTTTATTCTAATGATATTTTTTGTGCAGAATGAATTATCTCCTTGGTTCAAATATTAAGATTTTGCACCTTTTTTTGTTTGCTTATTGTTTTCTTGTTTGTTTTTCTTTTATTACCTTCCTTTCCCTTTTGAAATATGACAATCCAACTATATTACTTTGGTATTCTGTAGCCTGACTCCTAAAACAGTTTAGAGAAAAATGTAGATTTTATTCCTAGGTTTTATCCAAGGATTTTAAAGATATGGGACATCCATGAGAATTTCAACTCTGTTAATCTGATGTTTCATTAACTGCCAGACCCTTAATTATGGAAAATGACAGGGAGAAAAAAAAAAAAAAAAGAAAAGGCATGAAAAAGTAGAACCACCAGATAACATAGAACTAAATTCCTAGAAGCTGACATATGAATCCTTGAAGACTAACCCTGTAAAGCACCTGGATGGTCGTTCACTACAAACCCTATAAAGATTTCTTTTTTCTTTTTGCTTCTAGCACTCTTCTTAGTTTAATTCTATCAAATTCGGGACATAAAACTATTTTTTATCCTTCTCATATTCACTTCATTAACCTTTACTTCTTGTTTACTGTATCACAGATATTTGACCTCTGAGATTAAAAAGTAGAGCACATAATAGTACCTGTCTTCATTTTTCCTGTTCCCTTGTTCCCACTTTTAATTTGACAAACTAAATGAAAACACTTTTTGATGTCTTTGAGAGAGTCTCTTTGTGTACACATATGTAATTAAACAGTGTTTATATAAATTAGTTTTAGAAGGTTTGCATGTTTAGGAAATTTTATTTATCTCTTATTAAGAAACTAGCATTTCCATATAGAATTTGAAACCCTTGCAATTATTATCTGAAATTAAGATAAAATTAGTTCAGGAATGTTGATGGTCACACTAAAGATCATGATTTGAAATTGCAAGCCAAAAAAAGTGAAAACTAGTGTTTGTTTTGTGTGTGCACAGATTCTGTTTATATAGGAAATAGGGCACATATACAAGTAGATGACCAAAATTAGTTGTTTGTTCTGATGGGTAATGAGGCAAATAAAGATTATAAAGCAGACACATGCAGCTGCAGCAATGACCATATTCAAATCAGGTATGCAATTTCTTATGTCTGATGTTGAATATTCAGTACTTACATAATTTTTGCTGCTTCACATAGATATTTTTCTAGTACTACTAGTACCAGTTTATATTTTAACAACTGAAACTGATTGTGATATCAAAGCACTTCCACTTCTGTGTACATGACATTAAAAAAATATATCCTAGATTCAATAAAACAGAATATTGAGAATATTTTAAAATGTAAAATAGTATTTCTTTGTGCATTTTAATGTTTGCTAGAAATCTTTTAATACTACATCTGAAACTACCTCAGCAGGGCAAGTTACTGCTAGCTGGGGTGAGAGATGCCTTTGTAAAGTCTTAAAGCTATTTTTTTTTTTGCTGACACATTGAAAGATGACCACAGATATCCAGAATTAGGTACATATATTGAAAAGAAAGGACAAAAAGTTTTCCATTGTCTGAAAATTTGAGTAGGATAACATATTCAGTCTCAGGTATTATATTTGTACTCCATTAATGTATCTTGTATTTTCATGTCTGTTTTTTTGTGATACAGAGAAGCGATAGTCTTCAACTAGGATCAAGCTCACTTCATGCAACTAAGCAACATGCTAAAATTCTGTTCTAGTCTTTACAGATATTTATATAGAAAGCTATTTTCTATGGTGAGTGACATTGATAATGTCCCTCCATACCCACACACAAAGCTTTCTGATCAGCAGGCAAGGTTGTGGTGAGGCACTCAAGCTTGGCATTATCTAGTAGCCTTCTGTAACAAATCTTGCTTGTAGATTCTTCAAGCATTACCTTAGAACGTATTGTCTGCAAACAGATAAACTGATGTAATTGCTTTACTTATTTGTTTATTCATGTCAGAGAGCAGAAGAACAATAAATAAGCCCCATCCCTTTCAGTGGCCAACTTTTAGCAGGTTCATTTAACTTAGTTTCTCTGTGGGATTTAATTTTTAGTGCTCAAACTTGAAAGAGATCTTGGGATTTCTAAATCTTTTATGTTATCTGTATGCTGTATGCAATACAGCTGGGGGGCATGACAGAGTGTCAAACTTCATGTTATCCTCCACATTCAAAGCAGAGTATTTCAGAGTAATAGCTGGGTTGGTAAATGGGAAAAAACTCCTCCCTTTCAGGGTGCATTCTGAAACTACCTATTCTAGGAAAATGGAAAGGGTATGTAGCAAGTATAATACTGCACCAATGGTTTTATAGACCAACATTTCAGACCAGAGTGAACCTGATGTGAAAATCAGGGAAGAAGTTAGATCTTCAGGTTGTATGGATACTAAGATTATTGTGTTTGACACATCCTTTTCAGTCATTAGAGATCCTGTTGAATTCATCCCAAATATAAAGCTTACATATTTCTACAGGGTTCAGGAATTCCTTGAATCCTACTATCAGTGCATTCATTTGATTATTTCATTCTTCGATTTGGCCACCTTTAGAGGGAGATGATACCCTTAAGGCATCTGAGCCCCACAAAATAATGACGTGGTCTTATAACACCACATTCAGCAGCTGGCTGAGTTGGACTAAGCAGAGCAGAGTCACTATACGTCATTGACTTTTTTTATGTGAAATACATGCCTAAAACACCTGAACTTGTGGGTCATAAAGGCAATGACTTGTTTTGAAGCAGCTGCACTGCTGCCTGCCATAGCTGGGTACACCTCCCGTGGCAATGGCTGCTAGAAGAGTGTCTGCTATAGGGGTGGCCCAAGCACTGGTTTAGGAGCTACAGACACACCATAGGTTACTGTCTGGTGAGTCAGTATGGGTTGTCTTTTTCCTTTGATATGACAGTCTATAGTTATAACACATCCAGTTGTTCTGGCACAATAGATAGGACAGCAGCCTGTGCTACTGGAGGACAGAGGAAAAAGGAGAAAACAAGCAATGAGAGATGGCCAAGGAGGGAACTCCATTATCTGGTAGGCTGCTAAATATCATATCTTCTGAGCTCACAGAGTTATCCAGGATATCTGAGATGGAACAGTTTCAGATCCGTGTCTCCCAGTACTTAGACAGGTGCCCTAAACTTCCCTATCCATTCTCCAGAATACTTCAGATGATATGAAGGGAAGGCAGATGAATGATAAGGTATGTAAGTGGAGGGGGTTTTGTCAGGCTTTTGGCTTATATCGACTTCGTAAAACTGTATTTTTTTTATTTTGTGATTTCTTTTGTGTAAGTAGTATCACAAATCACATCTTACAGGCAGCTATTATTTTTACATTGTTCCATCAAGGAACAGTTTGGTTTTCTGTTCCAAAGTGCAAAATTTAGAGAGAAAATACTATGGATCAAAATATCTTTTCTTAATCCAAATACTTGTAAATATATTACTTGAGAATGTTAAACTTTTTAAAATATCTTTTAAAATACTACTTAGGTTAGCTTGAGGTGGTCAAAGGCTGATATTGATCTGTCACTGCCTGTGAAAATGTTTGCTATGCACGTGCAGTTGTGAGTGCCTTGCTACAGATGTTTTCTTACGGTGAATTATATGTGTCATTAGATACTTTAAAGACAATACTTGGTTTATTTTGATAATATGTTGTACGTATAACCTGACACTTAATTTTTATGTATTAAGTCACTTGAAAATATTGTATGATGTATGTAATATAAATATATTTATGTAGAGTTTGTATTTTGCTCATGTGGATGACACTTTCCAACACTTGAAATAATACATTGAAACTTTCTTCTGACTGTTGATGCAGAATTCCTTAGAATGCATAGGAATGCCAATTTAATGTTTCAGGTTTGTAGGTTTTTCTTAAATATATTTCTAAACTAGTTATGTTAAATGAATTATACTTTGTAGATTAAAGAGCAAATTTGATTCAACAATCACAGTTTGTTAAGCAGAAATAATAAGGAGGAATGATTGTAGTACTTGTTAGATTTGTATTCTCTTGCATAACAGAGGATTACTGAATGTTCTTTTCAGCCTATTTCCTATCAAGTCAGGTTTTAATGAATTGTCTCTTTTTATTTATATATTTTATATTCTATACTAAGATATATGTTATCCATGGCTTTGCACAAATCTATCACTTTTCATGTGGTAGTGGTTTTATACTTTCTGATTTTACAAAGGAGTACTTTAAAGGAATACTAAGAAGCTGTTCAGATCCAAGTTCTCAATATTATATTTGTTAAATCTTATTCATTTTTCCTACAGGGACCCTGGTAATCCTCTAAAATCTGCTTAAGCAGGACATTTATAGCAGCTGAATCAAAGTAATATTATGTGCTTAGAAACACTCAGGATAAGAATTTTGAGACTTTATGTACAAACTAATGGATGCATAAACAAGAAAGCCAAAAATGTTAGTTAATACTTAAGGTTTTTGGGTAGAAATGCATTGATTTTGTACAGTTCTTGATTGTGCCACAGGTCCCCTTGGTAAGTCTTTTCATCTCTTTTTATCTTTGACTCTGCTTATCAGAATAGATGATGAAATATACTTTCTTCCTATACCCGTTGTGTTTAATTTGAAAGCTCTTCAGTTTGGTGGTAGACAATCAAGCACATAAGAAACTAGTTTTGATTGTTTTCTCTGAGTGCACCCATGACTTCAATAATGGCCACCCATGAGTTTAGAAACACTACCTCATTTTCTCTGTATCATTTTGAGTAACCTGACCTGTAAATCATAGTTCTACCATGGATCTGCAGGTTTCTACAAGATTTCTAATGCCTTAAATTTATATTCTAAATCCATTAGGCAACCAAACACATACCAGTCCTTTTGCAAAGATGGTATCAACTTCAGCTTTTAGAAGCAGTTTTTGAACCAAATCAACTTACTGGTCTCATAACTATCTCATAGCTAGTCTCTATTTGGGAAAAAACCCTCTGTTGTGTGTCCATAACAATACTAATTAAAAAAACTAGGCTTTTTTAGGAATAAGCCAAAGTACTAGCAAAACAAAGTAGATCCCTTCCTGTAGAAAATAGGGAAGATAAATAATACAATATTTAATAAAGTTTGTTCCTCTGGGCTTGCAACAAGGATTTAATAACATCTAGTACTAAGATAATGAAGTAAAATCATTAAAATTTTAACTCATTTCCTCATTTTTAAGGTCTCATTCAGTAATATATGTAAGGATTTTAATGGCAAAATTAGAAACACATTAAGAAGAATAAGCTTCTTTATGTAGAAATCAGTGAAAATTGTCTTTAGAATGATCAGCATGAAGTATTAATAAACACTTTAATCTAATTTTAAGCATTTATTTTGAATTTAAATAGTATTCATAGTCTGCAATTCAATGGAATAGCCATGATGTAGAATTAAAAAAATATACTGTATATTCCTGGGAATGAAATTTAGGAAATGTATTTCTCCTGGGTGGTTCTTTTACTAAGGAGCTCAGAGCAACTAGAAAGTTGATGCAACCATGTAAATAGGATCAAAATCCCAAATATTCCATGCAAGTATTTCCTATAAACAAATAAAAAAGAAGAAAACACAGGATGAGGATTCTGAAAAGTTCTCTGAAGGATGCCAATTTTTTCTCTTCTCCCCTCTATACAGTGTAAAAAGATATAAACCCCATAATTATATTAATCCTTGAAGTTCCAACCATGAACAAGAACACAAAGATCAGGAGAAAGCAGTGATGAAATTGTTCATAACACCACCTTGTCCAAACTTCATGGTATGACAGGTTCACTTTTATCCTTCTTGGTGCTGTTGTTCTATATTGTGAAGATTACTGGTTTAAAAAGAGTGAAAATTGCTTTCTCTTTAGTAAACTCACATCTACTAAACATGTACTTGTAGTGAATCCAGTCTTACCTAATGAAATAGTAAATACACATATAACACAAAAAGCCAAAGCTTCTAATACTCATGATGTTTGGGGTTTTTTTTGTACTTTGAATGTTGAAAAGGAGGGATGCGGGAGGGAACCCTGATCACAATTTAAGCTTAACCCAGAGAAGCTGTTGTATAAAACATCATTGAGCAATAATTCTCATTTGTGCTTTGAGCATCTCCACAAAGGCATTTTGACCAGTGAATATAAAACACATAAGATTAATCAAAACCCTTTTTACTATTCTTTTTAAGTGTTCTCTTGCTAAGTATAAACAGTTCTACACGGCATAAACATTTGGGAGTAAT
Source organism: Xenops minutus (assembly GCA_035221455.1). NCBI lineage: Eukaryota > Metazoa > Chordata > Aves > Passeriformes > Furnariidae > Xenops > Xenops minutus. The sequence continues at coordinate 27,763,349 of JAWWEE010000085.1, forward strand.
GACTGAAATGCTTAAAGTAAGACCCCTAAGCAGTAATCATTGATAAGAATGATGCTTAAAAACATACTACTGGGACAATTACAGCGTTTGCAGCCTCTTTCAAAGTACCCTGTGCTGGCCAGCACTGCAAACAGCATATCTGGCTAGACATCAAAATATGTGGGTGGGATAAACCACTGCCTTGGCTCCTGCTACCCTTGCAGGAGCAATGGGATATACCTTTTCAGCAGTGATTGCAGTTCAGAAAAGCATCAGAAGAGAATGTTATAGTAAATTCAGTTTGTTAAGCACCTACCTTCAAGATTTTCTCTGTTTCCATAATCGGAAAAAAACTTCTTGCACTTGAGAAGATGTTTCTTAGGAAAATGAAGTGCATGAAAAATGATGTTAACTTGGGTTCAACTCCTTCTGTAGCTGAGATCTTCTGTCTTCTGTTTTCCAGAAGCTACTATTTGATGGGCCCACCAGCTCCATGGGAAGAGGGTATGGGGAACAGACTCCTGGGGCCAGAACAAGCATTGAACATTTTATGGTAAAATAATGAAAATCTCAGTGATGGATTGGGGCAAGCTAGTGGAACAATTCTCACCAAATTCAGTGAGACTGGATGCTAACACCAAAAGTCTTCAACCCATCAGTATAAATCAAAGTAGGCAAAACATTTCACCAGCATAGTTCTTTCTTATGGACAACTATGTAACCAGTATGAGGTTTATGCATTTCAGGTGATATGAGTGTTAAAATTTTCTTTTAGAATATAAATTACAATAAGATACAAAGAATGTGTAATATAAGCTGTTCACCAGAAAAGTGATATTTTCGCAAGTGGAACAAAAGTTGTATATTGTTGCTATAATACTTCATCATGAAAGTTTATTTGAGCAGTAGAGATGATTTTTCTAATCACTTAAGACTTCCAAATCCATTTAGAAATACTGTTTTATGCTTTTATGCTCCCAGACAAGCAGGACCAATACAGTCACTCTCATGTCATGTTTTTCTCAAGAATGTTGTCCCTGTTTGCCTATAGGAACACTATTATTAGGTTTACTGTATTTTTCAAGGCATTTAATTTGTTTCTGTTTTGTAATGTGTTTGAAAGAATGTAATCAAAACAGTTTAGTATTTTCTGCTTAGAACATGATGAAAATCATTGCTTTTAAAAGACCTTGAGGAAAGCTCCTTCAAGTTTATCTTTTATTTAGACAAAAAATATTTTAAAGCTTCTTATCTGTTCACTGTATAACTTGTGAACTGTTAAATGCAATTCAAGAGTGCCTATATCGACTGCTGAAATAAATTGGTATGACTCCATGGGTTTCTTTTCAGCCATATACAGCATGAGAGATCTCGCTGGAGTGTTTTTTGTCTTACTGTACATGATATGAGAGAGATCAATACCTCTCAGCAGAGATTGTTCATCTCTACAGCAAGATTACTTTTGACAACCACAGGAGATACATGTCCCTGCTGCATGCTGGGGTTCTGCACACAGATCCTGAGCAGACATTGAGAGACAGACCGAGGCTGGGAGATGGATATCTTGGTGTTCCATCACCCATTCTGCTTGTGTGATGGAAAGGAGGGTCCTGTGAGCTACTAGCCACTGTGCTTGGACAGGAGGTGGATGGAGTCAGCAATCTGCATGAACTGTTAAAATTATGACAATCAAGTAGATTATTCTGCAATAGATGACAGCTGCTATAGGTGTCATACCCTGGAGGTAAGTCTGTGAATTCTGGGTTTGAATTGCAAATAATGGCTCTTAGATTAGATTATTCCCAGCCACCCTTAATCACACAGTTCTTCATTTTCATTAAATCCTTATGTCAGAAATGTTCACTAAATTACAGCAAAAATCTGAATTGCCCTCATGTGTTATATTTTTTTTCTTTAAGGGGTCTCTAAATCTTTAGGACCTGTCTTTTGCGATGGCTTTGAAATAGCTGAAAAGCAAAACAGAAAGTGGAAGTTAATTTTTTATTGCTCTGCTCTTACACAAATCTTTCTGCTGCTTTTAGTCATTTGAAATAATTGTTTTAGCAATTTATATCTCCATCATACACCAAGAGTTCTTTCAGCCAGTCTGCACAGCAAGTACAGGGAGATTTCAGTTTATGCTTTCATATTACACAAATCTTTTCATTTGTGCTTTGTAGTGACTCCCTCAATGTTCTAAGTTAATTTTACTAAGATGAATTTGCATGGAATTCATAATTCATTGTTGCTGAAAATGCAAGACAGGTGTTTCTGTACAATACTACAAATAAGATGCAGCACATTTTACAGAGGTCAAAACATTTGAACCATTAGTTTGTATCTGTGGAAAGCAAAGGTTCTGAAGATGATTCAAAAAAATTACAATATGTGTTTAGACACTGGGGTGTGAATACCTGACTCAAAGCTCTCAATTTGAAATCACCCTTCTGATGCACTTGAGTAGGGAAAGCAAAGATCCACCTTTCACTAAAAATGCAGCATATCCTCTGAAACTTCTAGGAAGCTTCATATAAGATCTTGTCCTCAAGATAGCCACTCTGGATGGTAAAGGAATGTCATGCTGAACTTGACCTTTCTCAGCTCTAACTATGAGACCTGCACAGAGATATGAGGTAAGAGGCTGCCCCAAATTGCCTGTGTAGCCCTTTCTCCAAAGATAGTTTGGAATTAAAATCTAAAATTCACAAGCTGACTGAAAAGTCTATTAGTCAAGCCTGTTTCTGGACACTTGATTGCAATCTGCTGCTATTTTTCAAGGCAGAGGCTTCTGGGCAGTGGGAAGAATGTGCTGAAACACAGCCCTTGTGGAACTTGTAGTAGTCAGCACCTCCACTGGTTGAACCTTCTTGGCCATTGCACTGCATCAGTCTCTGTGATAGGGTCATTCCCTTCACCTGTCTGATCTCTCTGCAGCTATTGCTTCCCATTTCACTTTGAATATCATATGCTTAATGCCATTGCACCAGGTGTGTGGTCTAGAAGGTTTCTGGCAGTGGTATTCCAATTTACACTGAGGGCATTTTAAGATAATTAGAGCGAACTAAGTCTCTAGGTGTCCTCCTCATTACCACAAACACTACTTGCCTTTCAAAAATCCCCTGCAGAGAACCTGAAACTCTGACAGTCTTTTCTGCTGATGTTAGGTCTGTTTGTGGAGGAGAATGCTCGGTCACTTAATTGCATGGCACATTCATTTTAAATTCAGCAGCAGCAGGAATTTAGTGGAGAGATTTGCTAGAGTGGTAGCATGAAGTGGACACATCTTCAAAGAACACCCAAGGGACTTTAACAAACAGGGCATGTCAAATGCTGTGTTTGGAGTTGGGCTAGTGCTTGAGATTATGTATGCTACACAGTCCTAAACCTTCAACTTCTCCTGTTCAGAATCTTACCCACTCAATAACTAATGCAGAAACTTCCCTTTTGTCACTTGTACTTCCTTCTGCTCACTATTGTATACCTGTGCTATGTAAGATTCACAGATTTTTTGCAATGGGAGTTTGACACTGTTGCACATGATTATAGAATTAGAAACTATATAGCAAAAAACTTCATGACTTATGAAGTCAAAGTATCATAGGATTCACAGTGTTGAGTAAATGTATTATTAAAATAATCTGGTCGTATGCAGAGATGTTCAAATTAACAATAAACATATTTTATATTCTGTTCTTCTCAACACATGCCATGTGGCATGTTAATTCATTAAGGCTTGTTAGCTGCAAAGCTGTAGAAATGTGTTTTAATTTAGGAAGGCAGTCAGATCATAGAAATTGTTGGTCCTCTTAGAAGCTGAATACAGGTCTAAGAAGGATCTTTCCTCAACACAATATGGATATTTTAAATGTGCTTCAGATAGGCTGAACTTAGCCATGAACTTCTAAGCTTAGCAAGTACAATTTAAGTATCCAGACTATGAAGTTTGCAAATAACATTAACTAAAATACTCAGGGTTTGTAGTGTCTTGGTTAAAAAAGGTCATCCAAAGTCTTCTTGTTCCCTGTTTTTTCTTTCCACAGGGATTTTTGACAGGTTAAACCCCTCAACAACAACAACAACAACAACAACAACAGCAACAACTCAAAAAAACACAATACCCACAACAACAACCAAACCAAGCCAAGCCAAGCCAAGCCAAACCAAACCAAACCAAACCAAACCAAACCAAACCAAACCAAACCAAACCAAACCAAACACAACCAACCAACCAGACAAAAGACGAACACCCTATATGGAAATACTTTTGTTTGCACAGAGTTCTGAACCATGGATGTTAGTTGTTCTTCTGTCAGAATGTCTCCTTTTCATTGTGCCTAGGTAAGAGGAAACAAAGGAGCCAGTAACTTCAATTTTCAATAGTCCTCATAGCCTGAGAGACTCTACAGAGATTTAAAGGCTCTTATGCATCACTCTTCTATTGATTATAAAATAAATACTCTGGGCTTTTAGATGGAAATTAAAAACCTTTTCTCCAGAAAAATAGGCATCTGCAGGCTTTGGAGGTACTTTTGATGCTTGTTAGCAGAGTCATCAAGGGGTAATTTTTCTTAATACAATCAAACTGACAGTACTACTCAATTAAAAATAAATTCTTAGCTACAGTTCATAAACCTTCTTAATAACTCATAAAAACTAGTGAGAGTTTTTCATCAGAATTTTTTCTAACTAAAATGATATTCAGAATAATTTTGGTAAATCTCTTTTTAGAGTTCCTATGTCTTTGACCCTATCTTTTCCTTCATGCTGGGTGGATTTGGGTTTTTTTGGTTCTTGTGCTTTGTGGTTTGTTTTTTTTTTTTTGTTTTGTTTTGTTTTTTTTTTTTTGCATATGGCATTTTAACAATTGTTTTCAATTTTTTATGTTCTTTTCAGTGGATTTGTCTGGAGGATACTCTGTTGGTTCATGGAACGGTTTTACTGGAATCATGACCACACTATGTGCTGGTTTTGGCTAGGCTAAAGTTAATTTTCTTCACAGTGTCTTGTATGAGACTCTGTTTTGGATTTGTGCTGAACACAGGATTGATAACACAGTGATATTTTTTCTGTTGCTGAGCAGGACTTACACAGAGCCAAGGCCTTTTCTAGTTTTCTTACTGCCACACTGGTGAGGAAATTGGGAGTGCATGGGAATTTGGGAGGAGACACAGCAGGAACAGGTGGCCCAAACTGGCCAAAGGGATATTCTGTACCATATGATATCATGCTCAGTATGTAAAGTAGGGGAAAGAAGGAGGAAGTGGGAGATGTTTGGATTGATGGCTTTGTCTTCCCAAGTCAGTGTTACATGTGACGGTGCCCTGCTCTCCTGGAGGTGGCGGAACACCTGCCCATGGGAAGCAGTGAATTAATTCTTTGTTTTCCTTTGATTGTGTGTATGGTTTTACTTTCCCTATTAAACTTTTATCTCAACCCATGAGTTTTCTGGCTTTTACCCTCCTGATTCTTTCCCTAATCCTGCTGGTGGAGGAATGCACAAGCGGCTGCATGGGGCTTGGCATGGGAGTTAAACCACAACACATGGTTACAGGAGATTCCTCATCTAGGCAAATTAATCCATTGATCTCAGTGATCTATTCTGAACTTCAGAGGAGCTGTGAAGCTGGTCTGCAACTGTAACATACAGCACTCCATAACCAGAGCTGGTACCCAACAACGACAGGTAAGGATTTTTTTTAAATTCCATTTTTCTGTTTAAAATCTTCAATTGTTGGAGCTGTAAAATGAACATTTCAAATGCACAAAAGCTGAAATCTAAACCTTTGCTTACATGTTGAGTGAAAGATTGCATCAATGAAAGCAATCATCTAAGACACAATGATTGAATCATAGAACCATAGAATAATTGAATCACAGAATCATAGAATGTCCTGGCTTGGAAGAGGCCTCAAAGATCATCTAGTTTCAATGCCCCCGTCATGGACAATGACACCTTTCACTAGGCCAGGTTGCTCAGAGCTTCACCCAACCTGACATTGAACACTTTCAGAGATGGGGCCTCCACAGCTTCTCTGTGCAACTAGTTCCAGTGCCTCACCACCCTCACAGTGAAGAATTTCTTTCTAACATCTAATTCAAACCTCTTCTTTTTCAGTTTTAGACCCTCCTTCCTCATTCTATCACTGTGTGACTGTGTCCTAGCACTATCTCCCCTACTATAACACTTTATTTCATAGATTTCAGAAACCTGTGCCTGAAATGCTGTCAAGACTACTTTTTCCATCTCACAATTTCACAAAACATTGCAATGAAACTTTTTTTGTCTTTTTCCTTTTTTTTTCTTTTGCTTCTTATGCTGTTTTTTTCCATGAGAAAAGCCTATTCATTTCCCTTTTTGTCCTGAAATTTCTGGAAAAAACCCTATTATTTTTGACAAAAATAACTGAATGTACAGCTGTAACGTTGAGGGATGCAGACAGTTACAGTATATTGAGATTCTTAAGTATACCTTCTTCCTTATTAAGTATGTTCTATCATTGAATATAAATAACAGACGTGCCTTGAAAATTTTGGAACGCCATGTGTCTGAAAGCCAAAGGTGTCACAAGTATGATCTTTAAATTTGTTTTGTTTAGAACTCAGTGGACATCTCACTGTACTGTGTTGTGTATGCTTTCACTTTCTAGATGTTGCATAAACATGCAAATTATTTCCACAAAAAATATTTTTCTCTCTAATGACACAGATATTTCTAAAGGCACAGTACAATATTTCTGTCCTTGGTCTGAAATTTAGATTCTGTTTTCTCTCATACATGGATTAAAAAACTTGAGAAGATACAATGGCTTTATGAGTTAAACATGCATTCTGAAAATTATGAATTTTTAATGTCTTTTTTTCAATAATATATCTTTTTTAGTTTACCATCACAATGAATTTTTTAATAGAATTCAAGGGGTTTTTTTCTGCATTCTTAGTATATTTGCATTTTTTTGCCTTATTCAGACCAGTCTGTCTGGCCTGTGTTAAAAGTATGTTTTACTTGGGAAGGTCTTCACCGGTTTCTTCTATTAAATGAAACACATGGGTACTGTGCTGACAGCTTGCATAACTACTCAGAGGCTTCTGTTCACAGAAGAGATTGTCTATTTGTTGGAGCACTAGGAAACTTCCTTTTCCTAAATCATGCCTGTGACACGATCAAGATCTTCCCAATATTAAAATAACTGCATCATGATGGATAATCATTAGGACTTTGATTGCTAATAGTGATCATGATTATCACCATAAAGGGTTATGAGTTTTTTTTCACTGATACTGAATCAGTTAATAATCCTGACATTTTGCTTTGAAAGGTGTTTTTTAAAAGTGGTTGAGTATACTAGGTTCATTTATATGCTAAAGATTAACATTGACATAAATATGTCAATGATATGCTAGGGAAACTGAACTCTCTGCTATTGCACATTAATATTAAACACCTGTTGAAAGCATTTGAGACAAAACTGCACTTGCTCTCATACTGGGACAGGAGCAAAATGGTGTGAGTTTTTTGTATGATCCTACAGACTTGACAAGGATCTGGAGTCAGAGATCTGAAGATCATCTGAAATGGTGACAGAAAGTAGTTGTGATGGAGTCTAGCTTCAACAGCTGTGGTATCAGATATAAACCCAAGACACACTTCTGCTCTCACCTATGCAGTGCCTGTATAAGTAGACCCTTAGTATATTCTAGCTCATTTGACAGGAAGGAAAAGAGACGACTTTCTGAGCACATGCTCTCTTACCTACATTGAAACTTGGAGTTTCACATCCTTTGCATCATTTCACCCTTAGTATGTTTGTCATTAAATTTTAAAAACAAACAAACAAACAAACAAACAAACAAAACACAAAACCCCAACCAACCAACCAAAAAACCCCACACATGTTGTTTTACATATAACTCCAAACTAGATGTATAATTTGGGGAAGAGGAAGTCTTTCAGGAAAATGATCATTGCTCAGCCCAATCTCTTAACCCAGAGGTAAATTCACTAAATGTTTTATAGAGTTTCAAATTATTCTTCCAAATATTGCCAAGAGAAGCTTCACAAAAGGGAAGGGATTTCAGCTGGTTTTGCCTCTATTTCTTTCTGTGGGCATTTCACAGTATTTGGGGATTTCACAGTATTTGACATTTGTATTGTCTAAAATCCCAGATTAGTCCTGTTCTTCATTAACATTCTTCTGATTTATACCTCTTTTCCTAGGCACATAGTAATTTAGAATAATGGGTTTAGAAAAAGATCCTCTACTTCTTATAGTCAATACTTAAAAGTTAGTGTTGAATAAAAGAGCTATGTAGCTTTACTGTAGTATGCAAATATTTGATATTCACTGTCAGAAGTTATACACATGTATTTCTCCTTGTGGCAGATAAAATAGCACACTTGCAGGAAAAAATATTCCAACAAGAAAAAAAAAAACACATTGTCTTGGGAATATCTACATAACAGAGTTAAGGTAACTCATGAGTAAAAGTTAAGATTATGTTTGATTATATCTACAGTTCTTTATGTTCAATGAATAAACCACGGAAGATTCTCATCTTGTTATGCTGAATAACTTCATAGAAGAAACCTCCTGTGCCTTCGAGTAAAAAGGTGCTCCTCAGCAAGACCAAGTGTACAAGGACTTTTACTATCATGTTCCTGTGTTACTAGGGGATGGTAAGATCAACACTCTTTGTATAATATTTCTTTAACTGCTTGGATTTTGTAAAGGATATTATGGATTAGTTTCTTGTTGCAATTTAATCTTTGTAACCAATTTGGGAATTTTTCCTTTCTTTGAAATTAAATACACCATGACACTAACTGATGATGCCATGAAAAGCTGTGAATCAGGATGTATCAACCTTTCCAAGTGTACTATAGGTCTCAGAAAAATCTTAAATTCATTTACACTTTATTCTGCAAAATTCTTTATGTACAGTAACCATTTTTCTGTGCTATTTTACACTAGGTCATTAAAAATTTTGTTGTAGCAGTGTTATTACCTTTCAAAAGGCCAAGTGACAAGTGGACATCAAAAGGATATGCCTTATATGTGATCTGAAAAAGTAATCAGCAAGCAATTTCAGTCCAGTGTAAAGAGTTGTAAACTGCCTACCACTAAAACAATTTGAGTTTTAAGACATTTCTACATGAGACAACACAGCCCTAGCAATTTAAGGGTATAAGGTAGTAATCTATACATGAAATTCTTTTACTTACACCAAGTTTTATAAATTAAAAGAGTGATTTAAATTAATTTTCCACTGTTGTTTTCAGATAGTTTTCATCCTCCTTCTGATTCTAAGATATACGGATCCAGTTAAAAATACTTTTATACAAGAACTTCTTGTTTCATGTAAGGATGCATGCTTTGCATTAGGAGGCTAAGTTATTGTGACTGTGTGCTTTAACATTAGCTCTTACCTTTTCTCCTGTCACTGGAGATTATTTTCAAAAATGCTTCTCAAGTATTAGTGGTCCTTGAACAAGTGCTCTAAAGTTCCTGTATCACCCTGCATCATAAGTTGCAGAAGTAATTGGATATTTAGGCTTTTTATCTATTGATTGTCCACATAACTAAAGGAATAAATGAAATAAGCATTTCAGCTCCCATCCAAGAGAGCCTGGTATAACTAACCCAGACGCCCAGACTGATTCTGATGTTCACTGAGGTGTTTCTATTAGGCAAACCCCCCTTGAATTACATTCTGTACCTCAGAAAGGACAATTTTGTAAGCAGATGCAACAAAATGGGCAGGAGGAAGAATCAGATATCATGGAGTTTCCCCCACAGGCTTAGAAAGAGCTATTTAGAGCACTAATGCTCCTATGAAGGAAAAGATCTCTCTGAAATATGGATAGAATTTTCAGTAGAGGCTTTTACTACAAGCCATTGTTACCTCTTGGAGCTGCACTCAGAGCTGAAGTAACCACCAAAGCTAAGTAAAATATAAAACGGGTCACTCTAGTCAGGACTGTTTTAGGTCAACCTCCTTAGATGCTTTTTTGAACATAACTCCAAGCAGTGCAATAAATCCATTGGTATGGTGATCTGATCTTACAGCTACAAAGGTAGCACTCTTTACAGTGAAGTCTCTGTTTAAAATGAGCTATTACCACCCATTGAAGGCCATAGTGAAAAAGCTCAGGCACCTTATCCTTTAAGAAATAATAGCATATTGCTTCAATCTGTAGACATACCATCCTCACCATCACTTTTTAGATGGAAGTACTTTCTGTTGAGTAATAGCACCACAATCTGCTTCTTTCTCTCTGACAGAGATGGTGGGAAGGATCTCATCATGCAGATGGAGGAAATGTTAATTTTTCACAGTAACAATTGAAGAACAGGAAGTTGAAAGGCAGCCAGAGAAGACAATAAGTTGTTGTTTTCTTCTAATGAACATTTAGAGAAGTGCTGTGTTACCCAAAGAGATAAGGCATCTACATCAGATCATGTCCTTTTGTAGTTCTACTGTGATCAGTAGGGAATTTAAAATTGCACGGGTAGAGGTGTCATTCCCACCCACAGTGGTGACTGAAAAGAAGCTGCTATTGAGAACAATACTTTTTTCCCCTTATATTCCAGGAAGTGACATGATTCCATTATGTTTTAATAATATATAGACATATATTAGAGAGCACCTAGAGACAGCAAGTAGATAATAAAAACTGATACACTGAAGTTTAGCAAAATAAAATTAGTCTTTTATACACTCCTTTTAACCAAGCCTACCAACCAAATTGGAAAGGAGACTGTATTAAATAGAATTTTCAAAAAATACTACTTCAGTAGTATAGGCTAGATATGAAATCTGAGCCAAATTAAATCAGTGAGCAATTTCTTATGTATTATGCCAAGATTTTGCCGTAATGGCACAGAGGTAGTCAGTATTGGGATGGCAACTGTCTTCCAAGAGGTCAGACATATTTTAAACTAAGTAGAGTTTCAAGATGGCAAGAAACAGTTAAGCAGTGAGACAGCTAAGAAGGCACCATTGACATTATATTTGATTGCCAGCACATAGAATTAATTTTCTTTCCAGTGTCAAAACCAAGATTTCATAATTAAAAAAAAAAAAAAAAAAAAAAAGTAACTTTTTCGGAAAGACACATTCTGTTAATGTGTTTCCCAAGAAAACATTCCAGTCACTCTGCTAGTATAAGCTAGTATGATTATGGTTTATTTTCATATACAATATACATCATCATGAGACTGCAGCTATGACTTTCAAATCTGATAAGTGCATGTCACAACCACACCAAACAAAGATGATAAAACACAAATACATTGAAAACAAAATTCTGCAAAATTTATAGTCATCAATGATCATATAAATTAATTTAACAATATCTAAAAGTTCAAAAATTCATAGTGATACATTGACACTAGTGTTATCTTGTAACAAATACATTGTAGATTTGAATTCTTGTCTATCACTTGTCACAGATCATGACATAATTACATGTGGCACTAATCTATGAAATAAGTAACGGATTTCAGTATGTTTACTATTTCGTAACTACAATCACTAACATCAGGAATAATTATGTCCTGAAATAATTTTAATCCCCTTCTGTGTATGTTAGCACATATAAGTACACTTCTCTATTTGAATTAAATTATCTAGCAAAATTACTGGCAATATTCACTTTTAAATTATCATGCTCATCTTTGAACACCTTATGCAAAATCCTTTGAAACAGCTTCTATAAAATTTGGAGCAGACATGAGTATCGTAAATGTACAAATGATGGCAAAAAGGGTAAATGCAACCAGGCATAATCTGTCTATCACAGCAGCTGCAAACTTCCACTCACTGCAGATCTCTTCGCCCTCATCTTGTTTCCTGAATCGCATTGCTATGAACTGGACTTCCTCCAGGATCTTCACAATGACTGGAATAGTATCCATTAAAGCTTTCTTTTGAACAAGCTCAATATCTTCTGCTAAGGGGCAAGTAATCTTTCCGGTTTTGCTGCCCAGATCAGTCTTCTGGGGACAGCACGGACTATCCATTGCGTGGTAGCTGTAGATCGAGTTGCCATTGCTGGACTGGTGCCCAGGTAGGACGTTCACCTCCATGCTGTTTACACTTAGGTGGTGCTTGGAATAGCTGTATTTGCAAGAGAGGGGCTTTATATTTTCTCCAGGCTTTTTCATTCGTAAAAACCAAGCACACCAATTCAGCAAGACAACACGGACCTGAAAGAGAGTTAATATGTTAGGAATATAGGGGACTCTTCAGCACTTTAAAAGTTTTTCAAACACTTTATGACCATCATGGTTAGTCTGTACAGTCTTTTAGAAATACGAATGGATTCCTGGGTTCTGCAGCTTTCGAATGTTTTTTTGAGGGTCTAACTTCTTACAAAGGATGGCCTTTTTTGGACTTGTCTTGAACATAGAGGTGTTCAATGCCCACTTAGCTTATAGAGCAAAAGAGACATAAAAAAGTGGTTCTTTAAGTCCCATCCTTAGCAAACAATCCCATATCTCTGCAATTGAGCAGAGTGCACAAAATTGGCTGCATAGTTTTGAAACATTTCTCAGACTGTAAGGAAAGGGATACACTTAAATATTTTGGAGAGTCAATATTTAGATTCTGCTAAAAAAAGAAAATAAAAAAAAAATCCACATACCACAGAGTAACAACTAATTCCAGCACATTCCTTGCCCCATTTCTATTGTTTATGTCTAAATAAAAAGCTTTTACTGGCTTTGGTAGTTTGTTGGGGTTTTTTTGTGGTTTTTTTTGTTTGTTTGTTTGTTTGTGTTTTTTTGTTTTTTTTTTTTTGTTTTGGTTTTTTGGTTTTTTTTTGAAAGCCATTTTGTACTCCTTTGAAGAGTTCAGCCAGGTAACACAGCAGGCCTTCTTTTTTCAAAAGAGTAAATCAGTTAAATTTAGCAGTTCAAAATCTGAATGCTGCTATTAACTTCTGTCACTTCCCGGTGCACTGGTGCATCACAAGAGCGCACTAACTTGCATGTGGCAGATTGTGCCTCATATGTTTCTTGTCAAGGTCATCAAATTATCTTAGCCTGGAGAGTGTATGCAGAATTTTTGCCCAGTGTTTTGTCTGAAATCTGAGCCTGATAGAATTCCTATTGGTAACAATGTTAACTCTGAAAGGCACTAAAAAGCCTGTGGAACCAGTAACATTTCATATGAAAAGCAGCAAATTAAATCAATAAAATCTTGTAATTAGAAAGTCCTCCAGGTGTTATTTGTACAAAGTGGACATTTGCAATTTGCTTGTGAAAGATCCTGCATGCAGACAGGCCTCTTTAACAACTTTAACATTCTGGTTGCAAATCAAATAATCTGACAATGAGTAAAGAACAAACATGGCCTCTGTTTTCACTTCTAAGCCTTGGCCCAGGACTCCCTCTGTAAACCTGTTCCAGTTACTTTGGTCATATTTGACTTAGGACCACAATTTGTCTCCAAAGTTGTTTTAGATGCAGGATGAGTTGACTCCTGTGTTTGCACAGGATGGACACAGGAATGGGAAAATTACAGCTAGCACTTTGAGTTGCTACTGTAACGACAAGCACAATCTCAGATGGGAATAATAATAATAAAAACAAAAAACAATGACCAATGTAAGGCAGTTAGACAATTTTTGAGTTCTGCAATGTGAGCTGTTCTGGGTCGCAGCCTTCTGCCATTTTCTGTGAGCCATTCTGCATCTCTTCCACTAATGAATGTTTCATTCCTCATCCTTTTCCTGGTCGTGGCTGAAATCGAGTTAATTTTCTTTCTAGTAGCTGGTACAGTGCTGTGTTTTGAATTCAGTATGAGAATAATGTTGATAACACATGGACGTTTTAGTTGTTCACAAGTAGTGCTTACCCTGAGTCAAGGACTTTTCAGTTTCCAGTGAGCAGGTGCACATGATGCCATGAGGGAGCATGGCCAGGACTGGTGACCTGAACTAGCCAAAGAGATATTCCAAAGGAATATGAACTGTGGGGAGTTGGGAGCTGTTGCTTGGTGCTCAGAGAGAGGCTAGGCATCAGTTAGCAGGTATTGAACAAACAGATTGTGCATCACTTGTTTCTCTTGTGTTTTATTCCTATCTCTCTTCTTTTATTTGGTGTTATTATTTTTTATTGTTGTTATTAATTATTATAATTAATATTAGATATATTATTATGTTTTATTCTGTTTCAATTATTAAACTGTTCTTATCTCAACACACAAAATGCTGGGTTTTGTTCTGATTCTCCTCCCCACCAAGGACAGGAGATGGGGTGTGAGCAAGTGGTTGTATGGTACTTAGTTGCTGGCTGGGTTTAAACTATGACAGTCCTGAAAGACTGTTTTCCTGTTATTCATATTATTTTGCTTTTGTTTTGATCTTTGAATATTTTTTTATTTCCTCCATAGTCACCACAGACAAATGGAAATCCATAGTGTTGCAGCCTAAAAACCCTGATCCTGCAGTTACAATGTACTCTGACTGCTCCTGGACATGAAATGGGACAACATAGAACAAGATAAAGGTCTTAATTACTAGCAATATGTTAACAGTGTCAGTGGCAAATGCCCTAGTTCTAGAAGGAGATGTGAATTGAAAAAGTGCTCTTATACAGGAATACTGCTTTTTCTTTTGAGACAGAGTTTTTACTCCTTAAGGAAATTACAGCTATAGTCAAACCCATTTCCTACAGAAAAATAAATACTCAGAAGACAGCAAGACAGCTTTTAATAAGTTTGGATTTTCAAATGTCTTATTTCCTTGACAATACAGACATTAAGGCATCAATCTGTTCTTGTCATACCAATTAACAGAGGAGACAGCTGCAGCATACGGGTTGCTGGAAAACAGACTGAATATGATGATACGAATCTATACTCTCACCTTCATTGTCATATCTGGGTTTCTATGAAGGAAGGACAGAGATAGAGATGCTTTCAAAGGGTTTCAGGGTTACAGCTGCTGTGAGCCTTTCCTCTATGGCCCTCCCCTAACCATAATACAGCTGTACAGCTGGCTCCCATCACAGCCACCTGCCTGGCCTAGTCCAGAGCAGAGAGTCTTCCCTCAGTGATAAGGGGCACCAGCACCTGAGCAAACCTGTGCATGTCCAGGTCTGAAGCATATCAGAAGAAAAGCCTGAAACCTAATGAAACTGACTTAGGCACAGCAAGGAGCCAGAGTGCTCTTGCCTTTTCCCACAAAATTCTTTCTTCTCTCAGTGCTTGGTTTCTCCATATCTCTTTCCTATGCAAGAGTCTTCACTGACAGTAGAGAAAAGTCAGTTGAGTTGTAGCCTATGCCCGATGTTACCCACTCCTAAACAGATCTTTAGCTGGGCCTTCTTTAGCGCTCTTTTCCACACTATCTCATCAGACATTGTCAAAAATATCAATTAGCCAGCAGTTCTCACTTCTCAGCTGAGTAGCCAGCAAATATCCTGACTGAACACCTTGGATTTAAACTCCTCTCTTGGAAAAGCTGGCTTAGTAAATCATCAAGGGTTAATAGAAAGGAAGGTACAATTCTCACAAGTGGAATAAGGGAAGAAGTGAACACCTACAGAGAGGCTAACAAGCAGTCTCCTCTTCCTTCTGGTGCAAATGCCAAGCACAAAGACCTTGAAAGATTGGAAGAGAAAAGAACCTGCTCAACTGTAAACACTTTAGAAAGAAGGTGCTTAGGCAATGCATCCAGTCAAATCCTCTGGGTCTGCAGCTGCTCCCACACAAGTGCAAAGGTCAAGTGCTTTCTCCTGCAAGTTACTGCAGCAGCTAAATCCATTTAAGCAGTAGATGAGAACAATCCTGTAACAATACCCAAGTAATCAGGATTGAGTTTTGCAATAAACTAATGTCTGCCTCTGCCAGGATGAGGACATTGTAGGGAGTAAGTACATGGTAGGGATAGCTGCTGGTACTGGAAATGCAGACAACAAATTTTATGTTAAAAAAATTCCTTTTTTTCTGAAGCTGACAGTCTTAGATTCCTGTTTTTTACTGAGCAAAAGTCTTTCACAGTGTCTCTGTAAGAAACCCCTGACATAGGTGGAGAGGCAAAACTTTTAAAAAAAAGGGAGATTTCGTCATGAATCCTAATGACTGAGCTTTGCCCACGTGTTGCAGAGGACAGTCACTTACTTTTGTGGTGTCAGCCTCTTCCCTACACACTTAGAATTCACCCTTTTGCTCCTGAGATCCCTGAGCCCTGTCAGCTTGCCTTGTCTACAGCTTTTACAGTCTATCATCTGCACTTCCCAGTGATACTTTCTCCAGTCTGTTTTCTGATGGGTTGTTTTGTAATGTATGCCACTTCAGCTGCCAGGCCACTGAACAAGATCCTTCCAGACTAAGAAATTACTGCACGCTGCATTTCCAGCCAAGAAACCAAGAGAGTGGTAGAGAGCAAGAGCTAATTTGCAGGGCCTTTGAGACTCATGAACCATTGTGTCTAAGCTGCTCAAAGAGCAAGCAAAACAATAAAATTTTCTATGTGAGCTGTTACTCTCATGCATAGCCTGTCCACATAGACCTCTGAAGCATGTTTCCCCAGACAGGTGCCCTCAAGTTTTGCTTACAGGTTTTGCAGATTCTTCTAGTATTCACATGCTCTGATGGTTTGAAAGTAAGAGGATTTTAAATTATACAACACTTTGATAAATAATTGTGAGTATGCTTAATTGTTATTGAACGTCTTGAAAAAATCATTGGAGCTGCAGTTTATTTTAAGAGAGGCAAAATTAGAAAGCTGTTCTGTACTTTGGCTGACATCGGTAACAATGTGATATTCAAATTAATGTCAAAATAATTGTCTAGGATGACAAATGTGTTGACTGAAATACCAGAGGATGCTGTACAACCAGAATTCTGTGAAACCAAAGTGGCAGATAGTTGACTGTGACTATTTGTATGTTTCTTCTTTCTTTTTTTTTTCATTTTGTAAATACAAAGCACACCTTGCCTATTCTAAAATCCAATAGGAAATGTCATTTTGTCAATACTGGTGTCTGCTGAATTAGAAGTCAAAAGTGTTGCCCACAGGATCCGCACTTGTAAAGTGGGTGCTGAATGAGATTACTTTGTCATGACTCAACGATCACCTTGTAAGTGTAAATAGAAAACCCAAATAACAGACACTGTTTTTAATGGAAAAGCAAATTTAGGATTTTAATTCTTTACCTCCATTAGCAAACTTCAGTATCAAATATTCTGTCTGTAGCTTAGTGTTCATGTTAACAACTTCTGTCCCTCAACTATAACAAGTTTACTATAGCTTTTAGATTTTTTTTTTTATTATTTCAGTAGTAGCCTGTTGAATATTTACCACCAAAGCTGCTTACCCATTTGGGCATCTTTCCTGCTTGTGGGTCATGATGGTGAAACTGCAGAACCAGCACTGTTACAACCACAGACAGACCAACGATGACCATGATGCTAGCAAAATACTGAGCTGCAAGGAAAAGGATGACTTGGTTAAGGAGGGGAAAATCCAGGCAAAGAGCAAATAATATTCTTTAGCCATGCTTTGAGATCTACATTTGAGAAGCACTGAATCACATCCAACATCCTCTTCTCTGGTCTGCTACACTGAAACATTTGAGGCCTTTGAGGTTTTCAGTGCATCTGCTCAGGTCCCTCCTCCCCAGTGAGGGAATGGCAAGAACCAGTGGAAGGCAAAAACTGCTTATTTTGCCCTGGAGAGGAGTGCAGGGCCCCATGGTAAGACCAGCTTTCTGCCTGCTGCCAGGGCAGTGAGAAGGTGGGTTGACAGGACCTACTGAACACCAGAATCCCCAGTCTTACACCCCCATAGTACAAGCAGAGGTGCTGGAGGGAGATGCCATGCTCATGGTGCCACAGGATCCCTTCAGGAAGTGTCACCAGTTCCCCACCTTTGTCCCACTGCTGCTCACAAGCGGTTAGGCATATTTTTCGTTACTCTTCTTAGCCCTCAAGTCCACTTCTTCTGGTTCCTATGAAAGCACACTAAAGCCTTCTAGAGTGCTAAATTTAAATCTGCAGTGCAGGAAAGAAATCAAGACCTTGAATGCCAGAACTGAGACTTGAAGCTGTATCTTCTAAGCGGCAGTACAGCTTCATCATGAAGGTTGAGGCACTGGAGTGTAAAGCAGAATTACCCACAGGGGTAATGATATTTGAAGGTTTCAGTGGCAAAATACCAAGAAACATTACTGTTGGCTGCTATGATGGTACATTGTGGGAGAGAATGTCACGCTGCCCCAGACTGCAGCCTCTTCCCACTTCCAGCCCTCCCTCCTGCAGCTTGCAGGAAAAGTCAAAAATTCAATACAAGCTGCAAGGCAAGTTTTGTTTTGTCTGTGTTTCTTAATACCAAATCCCACTGCTTCAGCAGTAAATAATAATAATAATGTTCATAATAATGAGGCTCTCAGGACTTCCTGAAACCAATGTTGCAACTGCTTCAAGAGGCAGATACGGTTTTCTGTGGCCAAATGAATTATGTATCTAGATCAGAAGAATAGTCACAAGGGTGAGGTAAATTTAAAGGTCTCTGTTGCACTTAGTCATGAGAGAACAAAGTCAGCAAGCAGACAGAATCAGAGCAAACCAGGCACTCAGGTTTCAGGGAAGTTGTTACATGCCCCATGTAACAGAAACACGGCAGTGTTGATATCATGGGTTTAATTATGGCTATGAGTCACTAAATAACTTCCTTAAACTCTATGCATTTTGATGCCACCAGACCTCAAAGGTCTGTAGTGGTCTTTAGCTAAGATTTTTTGCATATCTGTGAAAAATTAATCACCTGGTTAAAGTTAGAAACAACCTGATATTATCTGACTCAAGATCCCAGTCAAGGATTAGCAGAGGAATTTACACTCCTGCGTTCCTTTTCATGCTGGAAACCCAGGAACAGAGGTCAGGGAACTGCTGTGTATATCTGCTAGTCAATGGAAAACAGTTCTTTCAGGAATAGGCTGAGAAGCACAGGAGAGCTGTGGACCCATAAAGAAAGATGTTCTGTGGTTATGCCCAGTGTTAAGCAAGGAAGAGTCTAAGTGTGCATCATGTGTTTTTTGAGGGGGTGGGCCAGGGAGCTTCTGTTCAAGGCACAGTCAAATTTTAAGGTGAAAAGTAAGGATGGAGGACATAGGGCATGCTACCTCAGACCTATATATTACTGTCAGGAAATCAAATGTCACAAGATCTCTCTGAAATCTGGCGGACAGATTTATGGCCTCCAAGTATGTGCAGAGAAAGTTGCAAAGTCCTGCAAATGCCCACACCTACTGTAAGATGGATTTTGCCAGCCCTGAAGAACAAACAATGAAAGAGGAGGAAGAAAGTAGCAATGACTAACATACCTGTTAGTCTTTCATATCTCTAACTGGAGATATGACAACAGATGTTCCCTTTTCTGTGGCAAGGGAAGGTAGACATAACAGCTTTTGGTTACAAAGGAATTGCTGAATCACATGCCCATGGGTCTCTTTGACCGAAAACGTGACTGTCCTTAGAGTCTACAACCAAGTAGGGATGGGAAAGACCCTGGGTTTGGACTCAATGGCAGTTCCCCTGTAAGAGAAGGAAAGACCCTGGAATTGAGTGGGTATATCCACCAGGCAAAATGTTCCTGGCTCAGAAATGGTATCCATACCTATTCAGCAATTTCTGATCTTTCCTTCCAGGGTGTAATGCTACATCGTCTGTTTCTTGGCAGTAGAAAAACATGGTCTTCCTGCAGCAGTGAGGATAAGTGGTGAGGAAGACTCCTATCTTCCATGCATGTCCCTAAAATCATGGTTTAATCTTCCTCCAGTCTGCTGGCTTGGCCTCTCTTCCTGGCAGCCTTTAGCCCTCACACCAGCAAGATCAAACTCATCACTTGGTGACAGCTACAAAGGCTGCTGTCCCTGTTTACCTCCAGCACCACCTCTGATACAACCATGGCTCGACCTTCTCCAGCACCACTGTGAGCCGAGAAGCCTTGCTGCTGAAAGGATTAAGCTACAATGTTCATGGATAACACTTCCCTTGGAACCATAGGACTGCAATTTTTATTCACTCTACTCTAGCCCCTCACTGCCATGAATTAGTGAACTTTATTTCTGGGTTTCCACTGGTGTTGCTGAGCACAGAAACAGGATGCTCTCCTGTTAGATATGGCAAGGGAAGACAAGTAGTGGAGTAAGAACTGTGCTTTGGTCTCCCAAGCAAGCAGCTCTGGCCTAGTCACCAGACTTGTTTTGGCAGTATTTTAGGTTATATAGGTATATAGGATCCTAAATCCTATAACACTTATCTGCTTGGTGCTTTGCAGCTGTTGCTCCCACAGAATCCTATCCCCATGTGTGTCTGTTCACAGGGATAAATGCAAATCAGAGTTTACAAAGAAGTTCAGCCCCTTTCATTTAAACTGCAGGAGGGAAATTCTCAGCAACTCTCACTAACAATCTCTCTGTGTCCTACTTATTACTCCTGGTTACTAGGTCAGCTTGGAGTCTTGAACAAATTAGTTAACTGTGGGAGGTGTCAGGAGCAGCCATCCTGGAGGAGGGTACTTTTGAAAGACCTGGTTGCTGTTATCTCAGCTGCTCTGAGACACAGCTGTGAAGTGACTGACCCGTTCTAAATGGGAAATGGATCATTTGCACTCTGCTCTGGACTGCTGCCATGGGCCAGGGAAATGAACCAGAAGACCTGTGTTTGGAGCCCTTGATATTCCTGACTAACAGAGGAACATTCCTCAGGGATACTGAGGTCTGTACTGATCACTTCTAAGTGCTCTTCCTATGTGTTAAAACCTGTGTGATGCTTTCTTCAGCAGTTGTGTGTGAACAGAAAAGCTGTTTTGGATGCTCAATTTATCTCCTTAAAGCAGTACAAAATATTTGCTTTTCTATGATTGATTTTCTTCCCTTTCTGTGCCAAAGGAGGAATGATTTAGCATACTTTCTGGATAGCTGTTTAACATCTGGGAGTGGTCAGTCTCTGTCTCAGCAGTACTAGAAGATGATCTGGTGCTTTTGTCATAGCAAATATAGATTAAATAAACAGATAGCCAGAAGGTTTTCTAAAAAGTCAGGGAGAATGGCTATTTGTTCTTGCGGGCATACTGTGATGTCAACTGTATCAAAAGGATAGCAATGACTTACAATTTATAACTTGAAGGGCATTTGATACAATTTTTGGATGCCCTGTGCTGTTATCTGAGGTTAGAGAAGCACCTTAGGATTTCTTGAGAGATGTTTTTGAACACACATTTCTGAAGTGTAACTGGGTTAACTTCAAGGACTGATTAGCAACAGAGTAAATAAAACAGAATCCCAAAGAGGAGCAAAATAATTCCAGATAGATGCTTTGACGTGTTGATTTTATCACTGAACAGTAACTGAGAAAGCAGTTATCATATCCTGATTTTTTAAAACAGTCAATCACAGGAAAGGCAAAGCATCTCCATTGCAACCAGTTACAGTCTTGTTCCTGTGAAATAGTGGGGGAAGGAGGAAAGTGCTGTGTTCAGTTACCCACATTGATCAAGTTGGATACCTCCCACTGGTGTTCCTGTTTCTATTTTGCCTTTGTGGGAAATGTCAGATTTTGCATGTGAAATTATGAACTCATTTAGAGTTGCTCTAAATCAGGTAATTTCATTCATTCAGGGGTGAGTGCTTAGTGCTTCTTGTGATCTCAGAATGAGATATTCATTGCTCTTCCTTATGGAAATGGTCCAGGTTAGTGAACTGAAATCTGTGGGGGATACCAGAAACCTCAGATACAAACAGAGGGGCTTCCAACCACTCTTCTTCTTTTCTCCTGTGGCAGGGATCAGGCCTGATGCTGGGCAGATGCTGTGGTAGTCTACAACAGGCAATGGCAGAGTTACTCAGAGACCAAGAAAATCAAAACATAGAGGAGAAATTTTCTTGCAGAGTTACTGTTGTACACAGCAAAGAACTACAGAAGAAGACATAGGCAGGAAAACAATTCCCTCCATTGTCAAGATTCATTGTGGCATACACCTTGTGCTCCAGTAGCTCCCGCTGACAGTAGAAAGTGAAGAGCATCATCTCAGTCCAGATGGCCCCTCATAAACACGAGATGTTTTAAAAGAGTGAGACATTTCAGGATTGGACTCTGTGTCTGCCTTTTGATTATGGTACTTGTAGAGGGAACAGAGACAGTGTTTTTGCAGTGTTTAGAAACTCTTTTCCTCCCACATGCTTTTGAAGAATAGAACTGGCTGTTTGAAAACTGTTTGGGTTTTTTGTGTTGGTTTTGTTTAGGTTGGTTGGTTTGGTTGTTTTTTTTTTCTTTTTTTTGTTTGGTTGGTTTGTTGGTTGGGTTTTTTTTCCCCCAAGGTAAAAAGGCAACCAAGGTTCTTGGCTTTGGGAAAAGCACCACTGATCATGAGGCATAAAACTGTAAGACCTGCTGTGAGTGAGAATTTGTTTCATGGAAGAGATTGAGCAGGGCCCTGACACTAGCAGAGTACCAGGCAGAACCATGAAAGGAAGGAGGGAAGAACAGTCCAAAAACTCAAAAAGAGAGAGAGTAAAGTGAAATGGCATCAGCTGAGAATACATAGGAAGATGACAGAAAATGTAACGGGAGATTAATCTATTTTCCCCTTCTAGTTAGAAGCACTAATGACTTATGTTTGTAACTTAAAACAATCTGTGACTCCTGGAGGTGGCAAAGCACCCCATTGTTTCCCTGTCTTAGCAATTTATAGTCTCATTTGTTGCATGACTAAATGCAAGAAATCACCCCAAACATATGTTACAAACTCACTTATTCACAGTGTAAAACCTACAAGTTTATTGGAATAATGTAGACATGATGAGGAATGGTAAGGAGGGGACACAGGTGAAAATGCCATCATAACAGAGCCCTAAGCAGCAAGTAAGTTTTGTATATTTTTAAGAAGCAAGCAGAGAAACTTAGCAAAGGAGAAACAGAAATGCAGTTTTCATTAACTGGTGACAAAGATAACTTTATTTTTATTGTACATTATTTGATATGTTCAATCAAAATGTCAAGCATTATGTGGATGTTAATCATAGAAAGTGACAGTTCCTCATATTCATGAACCTCATGTTCCCCTTTCAAACACTGTCCACAGACTAACTTCTGGATGTTCCACAATTTCTGCCATAAACTCCTTTTAAAGCAAAATAAAAATTCTTGATCCAAAACCAGTAGTGTTATTTTGCTATCCTTACATAGAAAATAAGGATTTGTAGCACTTTGAAGTTATTTTGGCATGGAAAACAATCAGAAATTATTAACCACTTCTGTGCAAGGGGATGCCTTGAATTGCCAGGTGAAAAAAGTGTTTATGGAAGAAACAAATCATCTGACTGGCCTGAGAGGTCTCAACATTTCATTTCAATATTTGACTTTAGAGCAGAAGCATGCCTTAACTGCTTTGACAAATTACTTTGAAAGTGATGTTTCCTCAGAGCCCTGAGTAGGATGGATGAAGAGCAACCAACTCAGAGCTTATTACAACTTCAGTCTCAAACTGAAAGTGTTCTGCTGTGGGTGCTTCTGGCTGTTTCTCTGTGTGAATGTGCTTTCTGTGCTTCCAGAAGCCTGAATTCAAGGCCTGTAGGGACCTGAACTCAAAGCCTACAGACCCTTGGACCAATACAAATGTAAAGAGCTGAGTGGGGTTTTCAAAGCAAGCATTTTAGGGTCTGTCTCTGCACAGTGTCAGTCTGTTCCCCCAGTCATGGGACTACAGCACAGTAAACCAGAGGTGAATGCAAGATGGAGGTAGGTGGATGAAAGAGGTCCACCCTACCTGTGTCTCTCAGCAGAATGGAACAACAGGTGAACCTGTGGCTTACTAGGGCTGGGTACTGGTGTTTTCTTAAAAACAAAACACCTGGCACTGGAAGAAAACAGGATCACAGCAGGATGGGGAAGTACAGACAGCTAAGAACTCATTGCCATGTGGCCTCAAAAAATTTTCCCCCTCTGGAAGTGATACTGCAATCATGGAGGAAGGAGATGTTCTGATTTGGCTCCTAACTGAGTTGGTCTTAATTTTCCAAAGCAGTGGCTTTTGACCATGTCTG
This sequence comes from Xenops minutus, assembly GCA_035221455.1. Taxonomy (NCBI): domain Eukaryota; kingdom Metazoa; phylum Chordata; class Aves; order Passeriformes; family Furnariidae; genus Xenops; species Xenops minutus. The sequence goes on from JAWWEE010000085.1 coordinate 27,787,381, forward strand.
ATTTTAACATGGGCTGTGGATTGTTCTGTCTTTCTGAAAAACTGGCTGGGATTTATTACATTAGGAAATTAATTTTTTTTAAGTCTATGAGCCCAAACAAGCAGCTTATCCTGAGACATTTTTGAAGACATTCCTACAGCAGTGCATAATAAATATGATTCTGGTCACTGCTTTGTTTTATGCCAGTGGATGTGGGACCATATGACCACCAACTATATAATCTTAAGGAGGTGCCAGTCAAAGAATAGTCAGGAAGAGGAAAAGTTATAGTTAAGAATCTTTGTTGACTTAGGGAAATTTGTTCCTTAGTGACCTCTTAATGCATCATTTCCTAGTCTTATTTACTATGTTGCTTTTGAATTGAAAACAAAGTTTAATGAAATGGATCAGGGATATGAAGACTTTAAAGAAATTCAGGCATACATCTATTGCCTAAGGAAGAAACTTTTCTTCAGAGATGGTCAGGTAACCATTACCAAACCCAGATCTGATTATCCACAGCTATTTACATAGAATCATAGAATCATTTAAGTTTGAAAATATCTCTAATATTGAGTTCAACAGTTCATCTAACATGGATCACATTGACATTATAGAAATAAAATCATCCTTACAGTTTGGACCTAAAGGCCTCAAATGTAGTTCTCAGATGAATTACCTAAGCCTTAGTTTCAAAGGGCAGGCCTGAGTTTGTACAAAAACTCTACTATAAATAACAGTATTTGTTTAATTTTGATTTGCTCATTGAACCAGGAAATCAACACGTGGGACATGGATATCCTTTCTTACATAGTGCACTGGACTGAGTGCAGTAGTAGGGATGAAAAAGCACCTGAAATTCCCATGAAATTACTGGCATTTATAATACAAGACAAATTTGTGCAGAAATGCATAGGTTTTTAGAAACAGAAAAAAACAACTGTCATATACCTGAGCTGTATCACACAGACTTTATGATTTTACCCAATGATTAGTGCACTCAGGGCAATAATCTAGCTATGTAACATATCTGGAGTTCTCTCATACTTTCCTCAAGTAATGAACTCCAGCTGCCTACTTGCATAGGCTACTGGTAAAAGTAATATTAAAGAGAAAAATTAAAAGTGAGGAAAATCATGAGTGCCTTCCTGTGAGGCATGATTAAGCTATTGTAGGAAAGGTAAGTTTAGGACACAACTTCTGCCTTATAGCCATGGTCTGAAAGTCTTTTAGGAGCTACACTCTAGAGGTTTTAAGTGACAGGAAGGACTTCCAGGACGCTGTAGAGAAAGAAGCCTTATTCATAAATTTGTCTTGTGTTGGATTCTGGCCAAACTGTTCTGTTTGTAGATGTTGTGGGACTTTAATGCTTTTGATTGCAGTGCTATGGCTGGTTAATGTTTTAAACAGAAACAGACACATCTTTCTTTGGTTCAGCCTTCTCCTTTCTTTGGCATCTCTGCAGAAGGGCAGGATTCAACTTTTCAAATATTGTGGTTCCTTGCTTCACATAGGTGTGTGCTGCTGAAAACAGCTTTGAAAATATTTAGTTTCCCCAGAAGAGAGGATGTGCTGGAGAAGGATGGAAGCAGACATGCTGCTGGGCAAGATTATGTTATGTCCCCCTGTTAGAATAATGGTAAAGCTTTTAGAACTTGAGATCATGCAAAACCACACAGCCCAGTTTTGAGCACTTGTGGAACAATGGCTGTTTGGGTTCAGAAGCCAAATGGTTGAGCAGTCTCCCTGATTATTTGTAGTGGTGTAAGGAGTTAGGAGCAGGGTTTTAAACTAGGAATACTGTGGAAGGGAGACAACAACCCACATGTAAATGCAGAAGTAGCAGACAAGGGTGGTAAGAAAATAGTGTTTGGAGACCAGAGCAAGAAAGACCTCAAGAATGGAGGATGTCACCTCCAGAGGGAGAAAATGCATGAAGTCTGTGAAATATGAAGGAACAACTGGAACTCTACACATAGACATGAAAAAATAATGTGGCTGGAAAACTGAGTTGTGGAGGGACATTTCTCACTAGCAGAATGCTCTGATACTTAGGTACAAGCTTTTCAGGGGAAACAGATAGTGAAGACAACATGGATTGCCCTCTAATATGAAGGAGCCACTTGGATGTGAAGGGCTTTTCTCTGGGACAGACAAGAGCTGCTGAAGAGCTCGTGAATGAATCAGTGAAGAGGCCAACAGGAGTGATGTTGTGGTGAGAGTGTATTAGAGACCACCCACACATGGGGATGAGGACTTCCTGAAACAGCTCAGGGAAAGTTATGTATCATAGATTCTCGCTGTCACCCAGGTTTGGTCTTCCCTGCTGACTGCTGAAAAGGCAGCACATATATTTATATATATATATATATGTATGTATGTATAGTCTGTACATATATTATACATATTTTACACATGTGTGTGTGTCTGTGTATATGTATATATGTATATAATTATAATGCAAGGAATCAAGAGGATTTCTGTCAGATGTCAGAAATAATTTCTTGATATAAATACAGGACAGGCCAAAGTGGTGCACAGTTGGTTCTGCACTTCACTAATAAAGAACTGTTTGGGAATATGATAGTCAGTGACAACATAGGCTGGAGTTGTTATGAAATAGTGGAGTTCAAGACCATGAAGAAAGTGAGGGATGAGAACAGCTCAATATAGACCTTGGACTTCAGATGAACAGACTTCTCATTTTTGGAAGGAACCCACTAGAGGATGCTGTGAAAGATAAGGAAGAACAGGAAAACTGTAAGGGCTTAAAGTACAGCAGCCTCCAAGTGCAAGAAATAAGTAAGCACACCAGGAGATAAGTGTGGCTACACTGGGAACTCCTGGTATGGCTCCAGTGCAGAAGAGAGGGAGTTGTAGAATCAGGGGCAGGTTATGAAAGAAAAATCTGGAAGCATTGTCTGGACATGATGGCTGGTGCAATGGAATGTTAAAGCTCATGAATTGAGAATGGCAAGGTAGTCAGAGGCAAGCAAAAGAGTTTCTATCACTTCATAAAAAACACACAAACAGCTGAACAATAAAAATATGGGCTTTCTCCTTTGTAAAATAGATCAGGTTTATTTTCTCTACCCTGCAATGATATCTCCAGTTCACAGCTGAGAAACTGAGGCCCCATGAGATTGAGTTAGAAGGACAGTCCTATAAAAACACAGGATGTAACAAGGTTTGTCTGGCCCATGTTCCCAAGATGATGATCTGTCCCATAGTTTTCAGCACATTTTAAAAAGGCTCCAGCAATATATTTGGATTTTGACTGTTCTATCCTGAGTTGCTCTTCAGAGAGTAGAGAACGAGAAGGGGGAAGGCAGGGAAGAGTTGCATAACAGCAGGGAGGTGGGTCAATGCAGAAGAAGAAAAATCAATTTTCCCCAGTGTCGCTGCTGTGTCCTCTCAATCCTTACAGTTACTAGTTTATCTGATATTTCCACTGCCTTTTTGTATCCCTCATGTAGGTTCTTTTCATACATGGAAATGATAAAGTCCAGACTAACATTCAGACTGACATTGCTGAATGCAAAACTAGAGTACCTAAAAGAGTCTATCCTCCTATCAGCTTTGAACAGCTCTTGAGAGGCATCATGCGTTGTGCACAAAGCAGAGAAAATCAACTTACCTATTAGTGGGACTGAGTCAGAAGTTGCAGGCATGATCTCAGCCACAAGCAGCATGAATACAGTCAGGGAAAGAAGGACAGTGATACCTGCAGGGAGTGAACATGTTTGGGAAGAATGAGGCACATGAACTCTGCAGCTGCTCCTCTGAGGTCTTTGCTGTTAAATATAGCTTTGTCCTGATCTACAACTAAACCAAACCCATGAATTTATGTCTGTCAATGCAGATGAGAATTTCTACAAAGTGAAAGCATTTTTCGATACAACTCTATCTGCTGTCTTTCTCCTCCTAAACCAAGGGAGAAATCTTTCCTGCTGAGTGAAATGAAGCTTGCAAAACTGGTAAATTACATTGCTTTTCCAAAACATGGCACAAACAAAGCCCAGATGGCTGTTAAGAGCTAAGAGAGGCTTACGCAGACAGGAGTCTAGGTTTTGCTACTGCATATTATATAATATCCCTCAAAGAGATACAGCCTATTTTAAAAGAAGCCCTTTGCTCCATCTGGAAATGCTGTTGCTAGACTTAACTGTCCTGGTCCTGAGAATTCAAAGGGTCAATGCATGAACATTAGCTTGTATTTTTGTGTCAACCTTCTACTTAAGCTCAAATAACTGTTTCTTGCCTGCATCCTGTATTTCATAGATAGCAATTGTAACCCCCATAGCCTATGTTTTACTTCTTATAAGACAGGCTTCTCAGATACCTGTTTCTCTTACTAACACTAAGGATACTTCATATGATCAAAAACGTTCTATCCTGAGACAGAATCATGGCCAATTAACTCTTAAGGTCTCAGCTGGGCCAGTTTGGTGTATTTCCAGCTCTCCTCTGTCTTTTCTTGGAAGAACCCTTCCTGGTTTTATCAACACACAGAACAGTAAATGTAATTTAGCCCCTCCTTGGCTGTCAGTGCTTTTCATTCTTATGGGACTCATGGCTAGATGGTTTGAGACACTAACTTTGAGGGTAAAAATCCAGTGCCCAGCTGCAGCTGTTCAAAATGTTTCACTCTGTGCACCTTAATATGTCCTATCTGAAAAACAGAGTTAATCAGCTATGAAATGTATTGAGACATACTCCAGAACGTAACAACAGGCATGACAGAACAGCTTACTGTTCAACCTTCTCTCATGTTAAAGCCCAAAGGATTTTTGAAGTGTTTATCACAGGAGGTGTGAAAGCCATATAGAAAGCTGTTGTCCTTTTTTCTGCAACCAAAAAAATAGTTCTGTTCCTTTCCTAGTGAAGACTTTATTCATCAAGCACAATAGCACCATGAGGTTTTTATTTTCTATTTTATAGGATGTTTATGAAATAAACTAATACTTTAGCACTTACCTAAAGAAATCTTCTCCCCTGAATCAGCTGGCAAAAGGAATACAAGCAGTGCCAAGCCAGATATGAGAACACAGGGAATGAGTAGATTCAAGCCATAGTAGAGGGTGCGTCGACGCATGGTGATGGTGTATGTCACATCTGGGTATGGTTCTTTGCAGCATTCATAGTACATCTCATTTCTCTTTCCTGGGACACCTAAAGATAAGAGCAGTGGAGAGAAGTGCAAGACTCCTAGGTATTTCCTTTGCCTGGGCCAAGAACTCATGGCTTATGTGACAATGTGTGTCACCTCCATTTGTGATAGGTGCCACTGCTTCTTATTTTTCTGTCATCCTCTTATACACATTTGCTTTTTTTTTTTTTTTAAATCAGGAAAAATAAACAGGATATAGCTTAATTTTCAAAAATGATGTTAAGTTCAGCTTAAAGTCTGTTGTGCCTGAGGGTTAAGAGACATAGTTATCCAGTATATCTCTACTGCAGGGTTCATGGTGACCCTGCTGCAGTAGATTGCCTGACATGCTGCATGATGGGGACTGCAGCAGCACAAGAAATGTCAGGAGAGCTGGAAGACCTCAGCACCTTGTGTCTTTCATGCCAAAATTGCTCACTCCTTTTTTGTTTCCGTGGACATGACAGAAGATATGATGTGTATGTTTTGGCAGGAGCCTAGCAAAGCATTCATAAAGGATATGGCAATGGCTTGCCTGAGGTGCTACTTAATGCTTTTGTTGTATGAGCTAAATACATTCCTGTTTTGTTCTCCCCTGGTCAGAGTTGAAGGCAGAAAAATCATAGACTCTTAATCAGATACGTAAAGTTATTGGTCAGAAATAACTACTAAAAAGGAGCATTGGACAGTCAGGAGTGCTCTGAAACAAGCACTAAAGCACTAAATTAGACTTTAGGAGGATTTCACTATGGAGTCCTCCGGTTTCTCATTAAACTGAATATAATTTCTCAGATGTCCTGAACTGTAAAACTACTGCATGCAGTTACTCAGAACAGTTATGTCCTTATCTATTTATCCAGACTGGAAGATAAAATGCCTTTTTTGCAACCTCCCCTTCGAGTTGTCTAAGTTCCATTAATTTCTGTAGCATTGCTTCTGAGTTACAGTGATATAAATGAGTTCAAAATAACTCACTAGAAACTCACTCAGAATACTTAGTTCTGGTCATAGATTCTTATTTTGAAAATACAGGTGTCTTCCAAGCACAGAAGAAAAGAGAAACATGCTAACGTGCAGTTATTATGAACTGGTAGACACTTTGATGGTTTTCTGGGTGAGAGAGACTCATTTATGTAAAAGTTTTCCTGAAGTACTTTTTACACCAGTTTGCTGATGTGTTAGAGTAAATGTGACAGTAGTGTTCTGTGCTCTTACATGAGACACATCCAAGTCTGGTACTGACAAAGTGCTCAGATGCATCTGGATTAGTAGCTTTCATTTTTGTACTCAATGTCAGGCACTTGCTTCAGAACACAGTGTTTTCAGAGACAGTTCAAGGAATGTGGCTGAAAGGCTGCCTCTGATAGGATTTCTTTTTTCCTTCCTTTTTGCTTCTTATATATAAATTTTTAATATCTGTATTTCATGTTCCGGTGTGATTGATCATTTCTATGTATTTGTGGTTTACCTTTGAATATTAGACTATTGAATATTTTTGGCAGGTTGATTTACCTACTAAATCCCATTCTCCATTTGAGATGTAGTTGGAAATATCAGCCTCAAGCATCTGCAGGTCAATCAGCCAACCACTGTGAGTCCAGGAGCCGAACTTCAAATCACACTTCTGCACATCAAAGGGGAACCAGCGGACATCAATATAACAGGTGCTCTTCAAAATGCCTGTGGATAGAAATCAGTCACAATCAAGCATATACAGGGTGCATTTAATCTTACACTTATCAGTCTGATTAATTGTGAACTCTCCAAAAGGTCTGTGTGATACAGTCCTGGGGTAACCAAACAAATATTGCAGGTGGAAGATGCTGTCTTGAATGGAATAACCTCCCTTCTTTGGCCAGTGAAGACCCCTCTTTCCCTGCATCCTTGAGGAAGGTTGCTGAGGATACTACAGTGCTCAGGAGCAGCCCAGCCTCTCTCCCAGTGCTGGCTGGCATCAGCAGATTACAGATAGTGCTGCAAGATCTGACAGGAGCATAAATGTACACTTACAGGGGTTGATTGTACTGTGACCAACTCTTTGAAAGGAGTTCCTGGTCAGGCCCTGCCTTAGACCCACAGTCCCTTGAAAGTACATTACTGTTCTAAACCTTGCTCAGTGTTGGCCTTTATTGTCTTGTGTTAACTTGAGCCTTGAATTTTACGTTGGATGTGTCTCGTCCACTTTATGGAATGCTTTAAGAGGTAGGGAACAACAGCAGACCAGCCATCAGGGAAGTCCCTGCTGTTCCCTGCTAAGTCCTGTGGACATGCTTGGGCACTGTCCTATAGTATGACATAAAGTTTGGACATTTTCTTGTCTACCACAGGGAGCAACTGTGGAATAGCCTGTGTGTTTGCTATTGATTTCTGGCTGATGGACCCTGCAGGCATGGAATCCATAATACAGGTGGAAAAGAGGCTGAGACTTGGACCCAGCTGGCTGAGACCAATCCCAATTTCTCTTTTCACCTGGAGCTGTAGCCTCAACCTGGCAGGAAGGCCTTCAATGCAGTGCAAGCACTTCTCTGAGGGTCTCCTCTAGTCACACACTTCCCCACTCAACAAAGATCAAACTGCATATGAAACATGACATGATGGTGCACACCACCTTGCTTTAGATGACTTCTCAGATGGGTCTCTGGAGATTCTAAGCAAACTGTTTAGGAGAATTGATTTGTGAACTGGAAATATACCACTTAAAATGGACTTAAATTATCTCAATTGGTCTGTCCTATAATTATCTGGCTTGAAAATTTTCCACAGACTACTTTTAAATACCTTGGTTTCATTCATGAAAGAAAACTACTCATATTTATTTGATTAAAAGGAAACAAATGTTCTCTGTGCCCTACCTGGTGGAATATATTGGCAGGATCCAGAGTAATTCACCAGTACATTTGTGTGAAATGTCGCATCAAACCTTTCATCTGCACTGTAACATAATATAAACAAAACAGAGCAAAAAAAAGTAAGTTGATGTTTGAGAAAGGTCTAGTAACTGTCAACATAAAAATAATCTATAGGCTGAATTTAACCCACAGAATGTCTGAATTAAGTCCCCATGCCTGGCTGAAGAGTCTGCTTTTGAACAGTATTTCAGTTTCTCATTGACAACTTTGGCCTGAACCTGGGCAGGTTGGTTGCATGCTGCCACTTCATCAAAGAAGTGAGAAGCAGAGTGTTGGATGTCTCAGAGCAAAGGCAGAAGGGAAAGGATCTGAACTGTCACATTAACTGTATCCAAAAACTGGACAGTCAGGACAATGAGGCTTGTCTAGGGAAGCTGTCAGATTGAGGCTGCTCACCATGTAAATCAAGTTATTTGTTACTCAGATGTGTGTTGTAACAGGAATGGTGGCCTGACTTAACAACTCCACAGTCTCTTAAGTTATGCAGAGGGCTGAGGGTTTACTTCTAGTATTATCAGAGGAAGGCACTGGGGAAAAGTTGTTTTAGAAGGCTTGTAGAAGTAGATTCATTGAGACTCCAAGAGCAAAAACCAGGTGAAAGGGATGAAGAAAAGAGAGTTTCTTTACTTTCTCAGCAATGTGGAGAAAACTAAGGGAGTAACAAGATAGATCATGACAAGAATTGTCCAAAGGAACAAGTATTGGGGCCTTGTTCCAGAGGGTCTCTTGGGAAGAGATTAACCACAGAGAATTCTCCTGGTTTGTGGAACCTTGCCTGTGGTGGCTATGTGCAGGTCTACACTGCATGACTACACCACCTTACATATGCTGTCTCTCAATCAGATGTAGAAAATTCAGACCTTCCATTCCTCTTCTGATCTGCTCTTAATCCTCAGTATTGTGCCCAACACAAAATATAGGGGATAAAAATGAAAAGACTAGGTGCAGAATGAGTGATGATCATCAAAGACATAAAAGGCAGCAAGAAGGGTTTTTTTATAAATACAAGGAAACAAAGAGAAGACAAGAGATCAGATATATCCATTACTTGTTGTGAAAGGAAAGAGAACAGTAGGTTGGAAAGAACTGCAGTATCCTGCACCATCTGTGCTTCACTCTCCACAAACAGTGAATTGTCTCACTGTGGCAGGAGTTCATGACAGAATAGGGGAGGAACAGGTTAAAGAAATGTAGATAAGACAGATTCAACTCAGCAGAACTGATGAAATTTACTCTTGAGGACTAAAAGACTGGCCGAAATAACCTCTGAAGCATTAACAATTATCTGTGAGAGCTTGTGAGGAGCAGGGAATGGCACAGTGAATTAAGGAGATCAAAGAGAATTCTGTCGTTTTTTAAAGGTGAAATTATAGAGACATCATCTTAAATTCAAAGAAAATGAGGTCAAAACAGCTGGCACAGATTTGTGAAGGGCCAACTGCATCAAATCAATCTGATTTTCTTATTGACTAAAAGGAGGTAGGTGATCTATCGGAACTTCAGTGTGTTCTTATAAAGTACAGTAATGTGGACCAGGCTGTATGCCTCCTTTTTTTAGAGACTGAAAAGCGGTAAAGACATTAAGGAGCAAAGGTGAAGTAAAGAACACTGACACATCCAGCTCTCTCCAAGCCTCCATTGGATACTTTGTATCAAGGGCTTGGAACGGACAATGAATCTTGGTGAACTGAGGGAACTAAGAGAATTAAATTTAATCTGGATAATGAGAAAGCATTAATCTGAAAACTGTCGCAGATTTATCAGTGAAAATCTTGTAAGGCAGCAGGGCTTGAGCACAACATCTAGAGTTTGCAATAGATCCAAAAATAAGTCCAAAACTAACATGTTATCAGAGCAAGACCAAAATCCTCTCCTCCTGGAAAGCATTAAGGAAACAGCTATCTAGAGAGCTTCCACTCCATTCAACACTGCAGAAAGACTGGCTAGAGAGCTAGATTCATCTCTGGAGGAGGAAAAACAGATTAGAGAGTGTTCTGAGTGGAAGAAGAATGATGGAGAGATTTATAAAAAAATATGATGAGGAAAGTGAAAAGAAAATCTATTTGTTTACTTCCATCAGTATGACAGATACATTACAATAATTTTCCAGGAGACACATGGTAGTTATGAAGAGAATATGGACAGTTTCTTCTCTGCATTCACTGAGAAAAAGTTAAAGAAGACATCTGCAGAACTACAGCAAGGAAGACTTGGTTTAACTATTAGAAAACTCTATTAGCTAATGTTTGTTTATTTTTGTTACTCTTTCAAGTGTAAAAGCCAAATCCATAGATGGCAAAAGGCCCAGAATATCACTGAAGCACAACTGATTTTCAGCATCTAGTCCCCCAGCAGCCGTTGCATATCTTGCTTACCTGTTATACAGCAGAATGTCTGGTACCCAAATCTGGTCGGCAGGAAATCGCAAGTTCTGGACCCCTGGGTATTCATACTGATCCCAAGACAAGTAAATGTCAACCCAGTACTGTTGGTGAACACATACATCAGATTATATGAGCTTGTAAAACTCTTCAAAGTTGTCTGGAATATTATGGGAACCAAATGGATTTTGCCAGTAACAATAGCAGTACTGTGATAACAGTTCAATGCTTGATTTTAATTATTAAGAAAGGTTGGCATATATACAGAGGAAATAACTGTGACTACTGAGGCTAGGAGCTATACATGTCTAGCTCTCTGCCTTGAGGCCTGAAGTCAGGCATCCCAAACCTTTCCTGCACGGCTGGCAGGCACACTGGTTCTGACGTTAGGTGGTTTAAATGACCTGGGTATTGTCACTGGTAGGTGGGCCATGGTCTATGAGTCCCTCTTTGGTGGAAATAATTTCATCTGTTACAAAGATTGGGTGATTCTTTTAATAACCACCTTGCTATTGAGAGGTAGGCAAGTGAACTTTATATGCCAAGGGGTTGTTTCTGACTTCCACCTCAACACAAACAGTTTATTCAAGAAAGGCACAGGAACAACTATTTGGCTGAACCTTCTGACTTACAGAAAAGCTCCATGGGCGAGGTGCAAGAGAAGCCCTTATCAGTGCTGAGATATATATACATTATATATATATATATATGTACATATATATACATATATGTATATATGACTGCTTATAACTAATGAACACTTCCACAAGGATAGAACACCCACAGGCTCTTTCCAAACAATCCTGTAATCATATAGGTTTGTCTGGGTTAGTTTTTGCAATAGAAAACCATTCATTCCTGCTGCAAATCCCAGCAGGTAGTTGAGGAAGAATCAGCCCATTCAGCTGAACACATTAACATAAGATAGGATTTGGCTGCAGAAGTCAAAACTGAATTAGTTCAATCACTCAAGTGTCCCACTGGTTTTTCCCTCAAGAACTGCAGCTTTCCTGAGCACCAGCTGTTAAGGAGATCTGTTTACACACCATAAGAAAACACTGTGTCCCTCACCACAGGCAGCTGCAAGCAGACTTGATGGGAAGTTCCCTTTCCCAAGGCCCTTGGTGTCTATCAGTTTTACTTATCCTGCATGACCTGTGCAGGTGAATCCACATCAGGAGCAGGTTGCAGAGGAGGGATGAGGAATATTTACAGGTGAGGTTTGTAAAGCACAAGGGAAGGCAATGTTCTCACTGACATTTCAGGGCACTGCCAACAGTGCAACAGGGGGTTGTCTGCAGTCCCTGCCCACCCCAACATCCAGTCTGAGCACTCTCCATGTGTTCCAGTGCGGCTGGGTCACTTCTGTGTTCAAGGGCAAGTGCTGGGGATTTTGTGCTCTTGTTCCCTCTTTCAGAGAGAGGTGAGGATTTTCCCGGAAGCGGTGACTGCAGGGAGCCTGGGTCATACTGGTCAACAGATCCGCTCAAAGGATTGTGTAGTCTCCTGAATTTAATTTTCAATACTAAAAGGAGTGCTATGTAAATTTTAGCAGACTTAAAATGCCTGCTTGGACCACACTGTAGAGAGGTTAGAAGATAACAATCTTGCTTTTCATCTAAGAAATCACATTCAGTAGTTTTCAATCAGACACAGTTTCTTTATTGACACAGGTTACTCACCATCTGCAGCCAAGCATTTGTGATCAGCACCTGATTTTTCTCATCCTTTGAACAAAAGGGGGCAGGAAAGAAAAGAGAACAGAAAAAGGTATGAGAATCAAAGTACAGTTTGATTACAGGTGAAAGAGTTTCTGTTTCTTTTAGAAAACCCAAACTCTTGGGGTACATAAACCAAACTTTATAGAGTAGATTGTGAGCTTAGTGAAAAACCACTGAACTGCATTATTTAGCCCAGACAATAGTGACTCTTTGCTGTCCTTTAAATCTACAGATCTTCTGCGTTTATCATAACTAATCAGTAACAAAAGAGAAAAGAATTTTTTTTTTTTTTTTTTTAATTTTGCTGGGGACAATCTGACTCCTTACCAAAAGGACAAGTTTTAAATTTTAGCAACTTGGTCAAAAGAGGGTGATTTCCAATATCACCCAGCATGAAGAGATTTTATACTCTATTTGCTGTCACTGCAAATCAATGGTGAAATAGTGCTGGAAGAGCTGTTCTTTTGGAGTGTCAGCACTATGTAGCTTAGCTCAAGTTGAAAGGAAAGAAAGGGCTGGCCTTGCAAAGTAGGTAGCACATGGAAAAAGGACACAAATGCTGCCTGAGAAGGAGCTCATATGATGCCTGCACAGAGCAAGGGTCTGTAAGTTCAGGCAACCTGCATGCAGAGGCCATGGGGACGCAGCTGTGACTCACAACAGAGATGTTCTCACCACCTACTTGGTGGCCAAGTGCTTTGGGGAGTTAAAAGATTGCTGCAGTTAGCCTGCAGATGCAGGACCCTGCAGTGCTACTGCCACAGTGTCCCATGCAGGACCTGCACTCACAAGCTAATGCATGAAAGAAAACTGCCCAGAAAAGCCTCTTTATTACTGATTCCTCAGCACACAGGACACTAGACGCCTGGTACTGCTGGACTCCTAGCATGAACCTTGTCTGTGTCCTTATCTACTCTCTTCTCATATTTGGGTTGTTGAAGCTGCAGAAACACCACAACCTACAAAGGGAGACATGACTGATCTGGAGGATTACTGGTTATTTTGGCACTGTGGCCACAGTTATGTCCTGCAGCCAGGCTTCTGTCCCCAGAAAAAGTAAATTTTGGGCATGAAACAGGTCTTTGTCATAGTGATCCACACAAAATTGTCTATCAGTCTACCTCCTCTTGAGTCCCCCGAGACCTGACTAAACTGCTTCTGCTGCTATAACATGGCACTCAAAAATCAGATGTAATTTTATATCATTATACTGTTTGTGCATTTCCCTTTCTTCTCTCTGCTGCTCCTGAAATTGTGACTGCAAATGTGTGCCTCTCTCTGTGCAAATCAAAACCTGTCTCCAGAAGCCCTGTCCATCTGCAGCTCCTTTTATTCCCTTCATTGCTATGGCTGAAGTAATTGTAAGAAAGTCCTCAGAAAAATAAGAAAAGAAAAATTCCACACAAGACTAAGTTTTTGAAGACACATATTTTAGATGTTGAAGCATTCAAATGGACAAATGCTAACTTGAAAAAAAGACAAAATCTTACATTGAATAAAGCCCTCCACAGCTGGTAATTGATAGGTCATCAAAGCTAGCTAGGCCCACTGATTTGAGAAATGAAAGCAACTCAGCAACACAGAGGTTATGTCCAAAGGATCCTCAGAGGCCAGCCATAAGCCCATCTCACTAATGAATTCCTGGCCAACAATGACTCCTGAGGTTTCTTCTAGGGATGGCAAGCATGATCCTTGCCTGAATTGTGCATCAAATCCTAAAAGTATTTTGTGTCACTATCCAATCAATAAATGCTTCATACTTGCAAGCTACATATGTCCTGCTTACAAAGACTTTCTGCGTACTGTTAAAGCGTGAACATCATGACTAAAATGATTGTCAGCAACAGTCAGTCAATGCCTTTCCTACGAAAATTAAGGATTGTGCCTATCTACATTGCACCCTATGGTGAAGGGAAGGAAGAGAACCTTCCTCATTTTGTTGGCTACCTGAGCAATCCACAGGGAGGTGCATTAAAGACTAGTGTAGATCTGGAAGATTATGGGTTTCCAGCATGTGCAGATGCCTTCCATCAGAAGTCTTTCATATGTGGATCTGGATTTACAAGGAAACTCCTTTTCACTTGGCTTAATAAGTTTATACTTGGCAGCTTGCAGAGGATGACGTCTCAGGCTGATTTCTGTATTTCACAAAACAGTCTGTTGCCCTTACCTGTGACCTTTCTCTGTTACAACTCTCTGTGTCAGATACTGATGGCCTGGCTGATCAGTTTTGACTACAAACAATTCATCAGCCATGTATTTCATGTAGCATTAAATTTATTGTCTTGGCTAGGCTTTTCCTCGTTTTCACAGGGCTAGTGTGCTCACCGTGTTTGTCCTACTTCTTAGATTTGCTTTTTAGTCAAAGGAAAACTTGTCCTTTAGAGTTCTCACAACTTGGTCTACAGAGTAACAATGGTCTTCCTTATCTGGTGTTTTTATAGCACCAGTCTGCAAAAGCACAAAGACTAATCAGGGCTTTGGGCTGCTTATGCCTCTTTCAGTTTGAGTGAATAAAAGAGTCACTTTAGGATGTTTTCATGGCCATTTGGAGTCTGTTCTCATCCTTGCCTTCAGACTGCTGAGCCTTCAAATGGTCTTTGGATTTGTGGATGGGAAGACAGAGCAAATGTTGTTTCCACACTCAACACTGATCAACAGATACAGGATTATGGGTCCATCTTATTGCAGGACAGAGTAGAATAATTTCAAAACAAGGATGTGAGTTTGCCAGAAGTGCTTTGTTTGCAGAAGCCGCAGAGCTTATCTTCCCCTGGTCAAGCATTTGTCCACTTGTAGCTCTCTTGCTAGGCTCCTTCTAGAGAAGGATCCTGAGGAACCTGGACAAGGAAAAAGTGCCTGCTGGGACTACCCAGGAGGTGAGGGCTGTGGGAATCTTGAGTCTGAATCCTGTTAGAGTAAAAGATATTTAAGAGCTGCGATGTTTATGGAGCTTTCCATCTTTGCAGATGTGGTGGTTTACTGAGACACATAGCTTTGCAATCTTTAAGGAAATCATTTGGCGTTTGGTGTGGGCTGGTTGCCTTGCCTTTCCAGAGTTGCAGGAGAATTACAGCTTCTGTCATCTTCATCATGACCTGTGTACTGTATGTATCTCTAAAATACATTGGCACAGGAGTGACTGTATTTTTCTGTTACAAAAATACAACCAACCATGAGAGTGTATGTGCTTTACTCTGTCTTGGGACATCACTGGTCACTTAGTTTGCATAAGTAAGAGCTAAGTATTGAGCTTGGGAAGTGCTGGAGGCAGTTCCTTCACTATGTGTCATTAGTTTGTAGAGAGGGGTTTAAGGTTAATTGAGAGGATGCCTTCCCTCCCAGAAGAAAACTTGAATAAACTATCATACTGCTTTTTCTGTGCAAGATTTCTGTCTCACTTGGCACTGTCAGCCTTGGGGATGACTTTTCCTCTGCACTGAGCAGGTTCTCAGTTCCCATCTCTACCTGTAGAAAAGCACCCAAAGCAGCTCTGCAAAGATCCCAGGTGAGGTTGGAGATTATAAGCCCCCAGAGATGCCTCTCCATCACTTCCCTGGCAGTTTTCCTCGTTTGCAAATATTCAGCTCAGACAAACCACTTTGCTTCTGGTATGCAAAAATGCTGGAAAAACTGTGATTACTGGCTAGCACAACAGTTGTTCTCTAAATCCTTCCTATCTTTATCTGGGTCTTTATCTGGTCTCGCCTTTCTATCTCCAGCCTGACTCCATTTAATCCTCTGCCCTGGATATCTGCCTATTCCTGCAGCCACTTTTGACCCACAGAGAGTGACAGAATTAGTTTGGTTTGTCCTGGTGCACATGCTGCACATGTGAATGTTTTACTTTGGTTTTCTTTTCCCTGCCCTCAATCCAAGGCTTGAGGGTACACTGTAGGTACAGTGTACCTACATCTGCCTGTGTTGTGCACCACTGACTTGTCAGTAGATTCTCTCTTGTCAGGTCAATGTCTAAATAAAATGTAGCTGCCTCAGTGACATAATTACCTGAGTCATATCACATGGACAAAAGAAGCCAAAGCACTCCCTGGTTCAGTAGTCACATGGTAACATGTCATCTCTGTAGAAAGGCACTTGTTTACCAAATGACTTGCAGGAGTCACTAATGTTTTCCCTCTCACAGAGCCACAGAACTGGGAGCTGAATCAGCCTTCAATTTATTTGAAGACAGTGATCAAAAAGATCCCAAACTGAACAGGTAGCTCTTAGATGTCATGTGGGACTATTTTGGTACTACTTGAGCTAATTTTTTTAATTCTTTTTCCCCACTGTTTTTGTGCCTGAAGACAAGGAGGGAAATGGCCAAGTGACATGGAGGCATTAACAGGGAGACCTGGAAAATTTTATTAGCAGAGGCATTAGTTTTTGCATGGGATTTTTTTCAAAATATCCAAAGGAATTGATGAGGCTTTCAAGGACTGCTTTCTATGACTGCAGCAGGTACTCCTTTTCACTGCTGAACCACCCATCTGCCCACAATCTTCAGATGATTGACTAAAACTCAGCCTAAATATATTGAATGGCTGAAGGCTCACAAACCCAGTCATTTTGAAAAAGCTGGAGTTGTCTTGGCAATGTTCTAGTAAATATTGCTGGACAGCCTTTATAATTCATCAAAAGATGGAATAAATGTTGCCATGGTAACATCAACTCTGTAGAGATACCTGAAGTTTAAGTATTTCATCTCAATTTATTTAAGAAAGCACACTCAGGATGAAGATGGAAATCAGAGGCGAGGGCTTAGAGTTAAAGTGAAAGATTGGGAAGAGATACAAAAATACAAAGGAATAACAAAAGTTGAACAAACATCCGCCAACACCTGCTGAGTATTTTGTTGCCCATCAGGATAGAGATGCATCTAGGCTGAGGTTGTCAAGCCAAAAAGGATATAGCTAAGAGCTAATAGCTGAACACTCTTGTTGCTTTGGCTATCTCCTCCTATGAACACTTGGACGTGATGTTTCATATGTGTTTTTAATCTAAGGTTGAATAACATTCCTATCTGATACCTCTGGCTTCTTCTTGAGGTTATGCCTTTCTTGGTTCCCTGCCTGTCTTGGAGAGGTATTTGTTCTTTCACTGTGGGAAAGCAGTGCACTCTGCCTTTGGTCTTTCCACTCTGTAGGAGCTACTAGATGAGCAGTGTAGTAGCCTGTGTGGTCCCACTGCCTTTAGCCACTCATACTCTCCTTTCCCTGAAAGAGCAGTCTGAGGGGAATATCAGTGTATCTGTATCTGCTGCTTACAGAAGTCCTGGGCACACTTGCTTTCAAGACAGAAACTTCACGTGTTGGAGGTTTTGGCTGTCAGATCACACTCCTCCCCTTGTAAACCCCTGAGCGAGGAGCAAACACTTGGGGTGAGACTGGAGAGTTTAAGAGAACCTTGTACTGAGAGCACAGCATTCAAAGAAACACTGTGCAGGAACAGTCTGCAAATGCAGGGATGCCAGCCATGTTTCTCAGGCTAAAAAGCGCAGGCCAACGAAGTTCTCAGAAGGTATTCCTTGTGAAAGCCTTGTCTCGCTTTGTCTTGCCATATGTCAGAGACCAGCCAGTTGCCTTTGTTAGAAATAGAATTGAGGTTTTGCTGAAGCCAGAGGAGTTGCATGGATAAAGAGGAGAAGAGGGAGGAGGGGATAGTTGAGTTTCTGGCAGTTGGGACTTGGGGTGGTTTGAACCTGTTTTTTTGTGCCTTTTTTTGGGGGTGAGGGTCTCAGTCAGGTAGGCAGATCAGGCCAGGCTGTGAACTCCCTAGTACTAGCCAATAGAAACAGAAGCAGGGACCCCCAGCTGGGACAGGGTATAAAAAGCTCTGGTTCTTGCTGGCCTATGTCTGTCTCTTAGGAAAGAGGGACACACCAATTCAGCTGAATTTGTTAAATAAAAAGTTTAATTTTGCTTCGAAGACTGTCTCTTCTAAATTTTATTGGTAAGTGTGAGCATTTCTCATGCCTTGACATGGATGTTAAATGCAAAGGTCTGGATGCAAAAGAAGCAGCAGCAAGTACGGAACGTGTGATTTTCTCAAAGGTGAGAATGGGAGGAAGAAACAAGGGAAGAAATTCCAGTTTCTGCTGCCAGTCAGGGCATCAGAGTAGGCAGTCCTTCCATGCACTCACACAGCTGGTGGCTGAGAATCTCCTAAACCTACGTGATTTGTGCCTTGCTTGCCTTTTTCCCCAACACTTTCCAATTTACAATGCCACTGTGGAAAAGTCAGACTTGTCCTTGCCCTGGATATGTGACATGACATTGTTACTGCCTGGGTTTCTGGGTACTTGCCTTAGGAAAGTAATTTTACTTTATTTAATTGTAGCTTTGCACTAGTGCTTGAGGATCAGGATTCCAATGAATTGTGACAGAATGTAGACTCCAGCACTGGTCTTGAGACTGTTTGACCTCAAGTCCCTCCACAAAGACCTGCATATTGCAGGCATTCCCTGTCCCCACACTTCTGTGGAATGCTGGGAAGAGTGAAGCCAGCTTTGTCCCGCTGTTGCAAAGATTCTTCTCATGGGGAAACTCAGGAGCTGTGTCAGAAGACTGCACACAGCTTTCCAGCACAATGCTGTTCTCTGACTTCTTGGATAAACTGACATACATGCTTAGTTCCTGGGGGGAAGGAGGTTATACCACCATCCAAAAGCAGTCCATTCTCCATCAAATCCTAAATCATCCACACATAACATGTAGGTGGCTCTTACATTCTCCAGGGTAGATACCTTATCCTGAAATAGCCCTCCATGTGTTTTGTGCACAGTTGGCAGGTATTTCAATAAACAGGACTAGACACATCATTCCAAGCTATTTATTATTCATTGTATTTTTCAGCATTTGAAATCACAAAGAAAACAGTGGGAGGATGGTTGAGAAAGGTCCCAAACAGGCTAATCCTGAGTGCTTGTCAGAGACTCACACTCAGGCTGTCTGCAAGTCTGCCTTTGCTTTTTCTTCCTATATTTGCATGCTGCTGTGACAGGACAGCAAGAAAAAAAGGGATGTAGGAGTGATCCAAAACTAAAGTGAGCTCTTAAAGCTTGTGATCTGGGGTAGAAAATGGGAGGAAAGGCTTTTAAGTCTCTGTCTCTCAGGACTTACTCTCAGAGAACACAGAGAAACTAAGAAATACTAGGTTAAAAGCCATCTGAACAGCTTTCGCTCAACTGCTTCATTGTAAATCCTTGATACCTCAAATGAGTTTCCCAAGATTAAGGAATGCGTTACGTATCTATATTCCTACATCTACAAATAATACAGAACAGCCTTTTCAGCAGGCAGACAGAAAATTGTTTATTTTGAAAATTCCAAGCTGGATGACCACCACTGAACACTTCAGGAGAAAATCAGCCATTCTTTTGTTAGTGCCACTGCCACTAAATACAGCTTTAGGAACCATGCTGAAAGAAAACAAACTATGGAATTGCTGCTCACTAAGTGAGCCGCCTCCACTCTTTTTGCTGAGTGGAGCAGAAGCCAAATTTAAAAAAAGCAGCCAGTAAAATTCTGGTGATTAAGGCCCCATCATAATGTTTCAGACAAGTGTGTGAGAGAAGTATTAGACAGGAAGCCATAATACTCATGGTGCTTTACTTCATCATGTTAGCAAATTCTCATGTTGCCTGCTTAACTGGTTTAGTGATACAGATATTTTGATAATGCCTGGCACAAAGAAGAGAGACAAAATAATCTGTGGCTCAATTAGCCCTGAATTTCCCTCTTTTCAAGATCTTCCCATTCTAATGAAGAGGTCAGTGTATTTAATTTTATTTCACAGAATTGAAAATTGGTCACACTAAGTGACTTCTGTGACCAGTAGAGAGAGTTTGGGATTTCACTTTAATAAATCGGCTGGTCTAGAATCTTTTCTGTAATATTTCTCTCTGGAATTTTAATGGCTACTACTTATGATCACTAATTACTGATTTTCAGCTTTTATAATGATGTCCAGTTTGTTTTTCTTCTCAGTTGCACCATTTTGCATCAGTCTTGCTGCTCTGGTCTCATTGAATTGGCTCTTGCAAGATGAGACTGAAAAAACTTTCCAGAAAGATATGTGATTTGGTAGAGTAGGTCTTTCAAGGAGAAACATAGTAAACATAGCTCAGAAAGGCTATGCAGGAAGCCCATAAATAAATGCAAAGGCATTATTAGGAAAGAAAAAAGATACTTTAATCTGGAAGGACTGAAAAAGTCATTTGAGCGGCCAAGCTTATATTGTTGAAATTATCTATCTATAAAAGATTTATATGGGATGTACTGTAAGGATTATGGTTTAATCCACTGAATACTGATGCTATATTGGGAATAACATATGAACAGGTGCTTATGTGCACTGCACGTTTTTATTTGTTTCCTTAAAATCACTTGTCTGTTGATCTGGGTTTGCTACATAACACCCAACATAGATTTTTGTACATGTGATGGTCCTGGGATTAAAGGTGCTAGGGGATGAGCTAACTGCTTTAAGGTCAGTTTAAGAAGAAAAAGTTTATTTAGAGATAGAAAACAACTCCTTGAATTTTTTTGCCTTTCAATGGACCTGCAGAACTTGCCTAGGAAGCTTATGAAACAAAATCTTTTAAAACTAAGGAAATCAACTGTCAAAGGCGTTCAGATCTGACAGAGATTTTGTGAAAAAGTCAGCAGTATGAGAGCTGTGTCAGACAGACATACCACAGGGCTAGGCATTGCCTTGCTCCTGCCTTCTCACCTTTGCTTTATGGAACAGTATAATGGTTGCCTCTAGCTTTGGCAACTCTCACTCAAATAAAGAATTCTCCAGCAAAGAGGTTGTTGCACATCAGCTCTTGTGGACTGAATTGGAGCGTCCTATTATTTAAGAAGCAGATCACCTGGGAATGGAGCAGGCTGGTGAGGACATCTCTGATGTCAAGATGCCTGAATTTAAAAGTTGTTCTTACCAAACACTTCCTCAAAAAACCAAACCAAACCAAACCAAACCAACAAACAAACAAAGGAAGTAAACAAAAAACAAAACCAAAAACCAAACCAGACCAAAACCAAAACAAACAACTCCTTCAGGACTGCAGTCTCTGATTTTGGGGAAACCAGTTCAAGCTTAAGTCTGAAACCAACATTGTTTTACCAGTGCCTGGTAAAGCACAAAAACAGCTGTGCTGCTAAGCTAGTGTGCTGCTTAGAGCTGTAGTGACTGCATCTGAGTGCTCATGGATAGTATGTGGGAATCTTTTCTCTTGTTTTCCCTGCAGAGCAAGGCACAGACCAAGTTTTCAGGAAAAAAAACCCAAACAGTATTTGTTCTTTGTTGTCCGACTTAGCACTTCTGTTACTTTGTCTTGCTGCTTTTCAAACAGATCAAGAGCTTTGACACACTGTAGCAACAAAATCTGAAGTTTTAAAAGTGAGATTGTTTGCAAGCCTGTGATCAGGTTTGGGATGATCCTACAATCCCTAGGATGTACAGTCATTTTACACAATGTTCAATCAAATCAGAACAGTCTATAATAAATTTTTCCAGATACAGCATTTGGTTTGGGTTTGCAGTGCAAACTACAGTAAAATGATGGGGGGGTTTTTTGGCATCTGGAAGTGCAAAATGACTCATGGATGGCTGGGGATTTTTTCAGTATTTTTGTGGCTTCCCACTGGTCACAGTCCCTTTTTCTAGTCATTATGCTTCTGAAACATGAATAAATTTCTACAAGAGCACCTGAGAAATCATTTGGCATTTTGTACTTGGGCAACCTGTAATCTGATGAGGTGATTTTCCTGGTCAGTGGCAGCTGGAAGGGTGAACACGGAGGAGAAAAGTACGAAAAATACTACAGGAGTTCACCATATGGAGGGAGCTGGACAGCTGTATTTTTAACCTTTTTTTTTTTTTTAATAATTCAATAGTGCTTCCACATGTACACTCTTTCTGATAAGGTCTCCTGCAAATGCCAACAGGAGCAATGAAAACCATCATTCATGATGATAAATGCTTTCTACTTAGCAGGTTCCTTTCACGTTGTGCCAAAGGAAAATGCATGCATTTTCTCTGCTGAGGAAAATGTCATGCCTCATTTCTTAATTGCTCTAGCCTAACCAACTGGCTGAGCTCTTTTTTCTTATTTAGACTAAATAAGAAGAGATTTCTTGTTCCAAGTACTCTTGGATGTCTACCCATGCTTGGTCTGGCAGGGCTTGGTAGAATCTGACAGTGCTCTGTGGGGGAGATCACCAGCCAAATACCCTCCTGATACACAGGGAGTGCCTAGGGGACAGGCAGCAAGCAACAGTGACCCTCAAAAACTGCATACACATGAGATAGCTCAGCATGAAATTGTCCTAACACAGAGAGGATAAGGCAAACTGAATTAAACCCTGCTGCTAAACAGGGGCTGTAACTGTCTCTTTCTGCTCATTTGTTTCCTGGGTGTAAGAGGCCTGTCACGGCTATAGCTGTGAATTGATACAATTTTGGGGAAAAGTCCAAATCCTACAGCACTTCATTTGCATTTGTCTGCCACAACTGTGACAAGCAGAGAACATGTTCTTCACAGCTTTGAGTATGATGTCTGTCTTTGATGGCTAAAAACCTTAGATATCCTGTAGAGGCAAATACATGCATGTACAAGCAGAAAACCCAATCCAAAGTAGCCATACCTAAAAATTTTCTTTGAATGAATGTAAGAAGAGGAGATGACATTTTAAGTAATCACTTGTCACTAATATTTGGAAAACCACAACGACCTCAGAGCAGTCTTTCCTCTCTATATAGCAAAGTGAAACTAGATTGACAGCAATGCTGTCCTCAGAAGACTGGCTTCAAAGGATTAATTTAAGACTTACTACATTGTAACACAGTATGGTAGGAAACAGACTTATGGAGACATGTCATGGTACCTGTCCCAGATCGAAGTGCACTAGATGTGATGCCAGGTCTTGGCAAGGGTAAGACATGCGTTTCTCTGAGTATCAGTGGCAGACACTTTCTAATTTCCACACAACAATAAAAGAGGATACTTGTTTATATGTTCTTCAGATTGTTTTCTGCTGCAGAGAAACCCGAACAGCATTGTCCTAGTTCAGCAGGTGGGATCAGTTATCACTGTGTGGGGGTGATCAAAGCCATGTATTCTACCCCCTCTATTCATTCCCCAAGAACAATGGGCCATTCGCAGCAGCTGCCCAGGAAGTCCTTAGCACCTCCACACCCAGCCGGAGGGGGTGTGGCTGCTAATGGGCCAT
>JAWWEE010000085.1:27810954-27830249 GCA_035221455.1 Xenops minutus
TTTCTCTTTGTGTCAGTGTATTTATTGTAATATCTTTCATTAAATTGTAACTCTGACTTATAATCTCTCTTGTGGTGTGTCCATTATTCCTGCCAGTTTACCTTTAAATTAGCACAAGCATCCACTGCCTCATGTCCATAGCAGTGACTACTTGCAAAGCATCTCAGTGAGTCTAGCAATACTGTAGTATCTCTTGGCACACCATTCTCCCCTGAGTATGGAGTACTTGTTTCCTCCCCAGTGAGCATAGTGTATGAAGTCCCCTCAGGCTGGGACCTTGCCTACCACCCTGATCTTTTATGGAATATACAAGTCCTCAGAAAGAGGAGCTTTTTGCTTTGTTAGTGCATACACCATTGCCAAGGCAATTATGTTTATCCTGTTCCTATATCCTATTCCTCTGAGCGAAGAACTGTACACCACCTGCTTTGTCTTGTGCCAGGCAGGGCGACTGAGAAGGCAAAGTCTACCCACCCCCTACCTACCATCTGAGTGAACCACTGATGTCCACTTTGTTTGCCTCATGATGCCTCAGCTAACTCAGGTTACTTCTCTGTAGCTTGCCCACTACTCTTTACATCACAGTCGCTATAATGAGCCTCCTTTTAAACAGACATTTACTTTAGCAGCTGGAGCAGGCATATGCTGCAGTCTGTCCAGTCAGCAATGAAGGATGAGGGGCTCATAAGTACAGTCCTTGTTGCTGCATATTACTGCGTTGATTCTTGATTTAAGGACCCATGGGATTAGTGTCTTCTGCATTTTCAAGCTGGATGGTTTAGCCACTTTTTGATGCCACCTTTTTTCTACCGGGACTCCACTGCCAAGTGATTTTCTGTCCCTCCACAGAGGAGAGAAGGCACTTTTTTACATCATCCAAGATAAACAGTTCAGGTCAGTCTGGATGTTTTTTGAAACACTATGAGTGCAGTTTGCAAGACCATGAGCCTGGTACAAGTCATTAATTCTCCGAACTGATCAACATCTAGCATCTGTACTGTGTGCACAGATGTGTAGGGAAGAAAAGCTTTATTTAGAATATCTCTTTCCTATTGTGGACAATCAAAAGAGAAGACTGGGACTAAATTTCTTGTAATGGACATTGACATAATGTAGACAAAGTACTTCATAACTGCTAATTTCCTAAAAGGATGGGTTTCATATATGAATATGAAACCCAACTGAAAAACAGTTTTATATAACTCCTCATGACTGACTGACTTTTAAAATCTACAGTCAGAGCCGTAAGGCTAAAGAGTGCCCTTTACCACCTTCAACCTTCAAATTACTGAAAGAAAATACCACCAGAAAAAGAAGGGTTGAAGCAAGGTCTTTGGAGCTCAGACACCTCTGCTAAACCTAGAAAAATTTGCTGAAATTTATTTGAAAGTAGCTGCAGGAAATCTCTGCTCTTTCATTCATGTAGAGGACTTTGGTTGAGAATATTGATATTCTTTCTTCCAGCTCAATGAATTTGGTAACATTTCAAAATAGAAAGCTGCTTACCATCTAGAAGTGGCTGCTGCCTCTGCTGCCTGCCTCCAGGAGCACCATAACTGACTGGATCTGCCACTTGTACGGCATAATACTAAGTGGCTACACTTTCAAGGTCCTGCTTACCTCTCCAGGGAGAGCACTTGGTGTACTACACATTTTCAGAAAGACTGTGAGAGATTTAAAAACTTTGAATATTCGAGGCCTCTGTCAAACTGCTCTGCGACTGTACAGATGTTTCCACATCTCTCTCTCTATTCCTAATTCCCTGCATAACAGTGTATCAGAAATCAGCCTATAATATGTCTTATAGAAAAGGTAGGATGTAGGAAGATGCACATATGTGTTCACCTGTTTGCTGTGTTGACATTGGAAAGGTAGTCAAAATTGTTCTCCTGGCTTCTTTTTTCCATGTAGATAAAAGAAATCCTATCTATATATATCATGATTTATCATACAGAATCCTCTTCATGATGAAAAAAAGGATTTGGATTATTATGTTAAAATTTTCCATGGGTCAAATCTCCAATTCTGTAAAAGCATGTTGCAGTCAAGACAATTAGAAGGCTGTGCCTCCAGGTTTTGTTTTTATGTATTTCTAAGCTCATCTCAGGGGAGATTCTTTCAGCTGCAGTGCATGGTAAAAATATGACAGGAGAAGAGGCCAATGCCATTATAATATCTAATGAAAAACTGTAAGTGCAGTTATGGTAGCTTTGAGCACTGCACATGGTCTTGAGTTATTCCATCCCACGTAGCTCTAAGAATAATGTATCATTAATAATTTGTAATAACACACAGCTTCTAATTGATTGAATTCTTTCTTCTGTTTAAAACAAATGGAAAAAAAATACATAATTAATCTCCTTGCAGCTCATGTTATGTCAGACATGGCTGTGCTTTTAGGAGGATATTTGCTCCTCCAAAGTGTCAAAGCATGTACTCCTGCAAGGAGGATGCTTAGCCAAAGACAGACTGCTTTCATCTCTGATAGCCTGATTAAGAAGAAAAGTATGTCTCCTAGATGAGAGATCAGATTTGTTATGCTGAATGGGTGCCAAAGAGAGGAGAACAGCAGGTAACTTACCACGTCAATTATCTGCAGCAAAGAAAGCTGGAGCTCAACTACCAGTGGTTGGGAGTCATTCACTACAGGTCGTTCCAGGCGATTATAGTTTCTCAGCAGTTCTCTGTACAAGCGTCTCTGGCTTTCACCCTGTTGAGAGACTAGAGGAAAACAAAGAAAGTGTCTGTCATTCAAGCTGGTCTCACTGTCACAATTGTTTGCCTGTTTTGTTGAAAAACCACTATGAATAGCTTTGTAATTTGAAAGCAGTTCCTAAAAATATCCCCCAAATTTTGTACATGGGTGTGACAGACACAGCTTTATATGTGAATGATGAACTCTTAAAATTAACTTCTAACACTCTAACTCATTACTAACGTTCAGAAACTACTGAACAGAATCTGGGGCTCTGAGTGAATGTCTCCTTTCCTTGGGTCCCTCCTGCTGATGGTCAGTAGAACTGTGGTTCCAAAAACACCACACTTCCTGGAAGGCAATTACAAATCTTTTATTTGATTATTCTTACTTCCTAGAGACTGGCTGCTGTAAACCATCACTGGCATTACTTAGACATACTATGTTTATCTAGCAGGTGTATTTCTCTGTGCTGATACATTATGCTTTATTTCACACTCAAGGAACAGTAACAACCCTTTATACACCCTTCAGTTTCTGTAGCAGTCTTATCAAGCTTTGGGTTACTTCCCTTGACTTTTTTCCTTCTGATACAGCACACCTTATTAACACCTAAGGAAGCAGTGGTATGAAGCCTAGAGTGTTTGACAGCCATGTACAGTGATACAAATTTCTGGTACTACACACCTAACTCAGTTTTCACTGGGAACAGACTCAGCACAGAAGCTGTGATGCAACACCTGAGCATGTTAAAGACTAGTAGAATTGCAGTCTATGTTTAAGCCCTAAGATGCCTTTACTCTCCAGCTTCGGAGTGTGTGTGGAGAGCATCCATCTAACCTGCATGACCAAATTTCCTTTCATAAAAGCCATAGATGGTGAAGGCTTGGGTGTCTTCCCTTGGGAAGTTTGCTGGACTTAGGAAGTGCTCAGGACCCTGATTCCCCCAGAACTGTTTGCTGTGGCTAGGAGCAGCCTGAGCTCTACCTAAGAGGTGCACATAACAGAATGAGGGTCATGGACTGCAGGTTTCCTGCAGTCAAACAAGTCCTGTCAGCATGAGTGTGTATCCCCTGAACTGTATAAATTCAATTTCTGGCAGAGAATCTGCACTTTAAATCATTATTACTTTGGACTGAAGCTTTTTTCTTTTTTTTTTTTTTTTTTTCTTTTAATACTCTGCAGCTCCCAGTCTCTTTGTGCATGAATTTTTCTAATTCTTGAGCAAAGTTCTGTACATTGACAATAGGATTTCTCTAAGAGAGGTTACAATGACTAACTTCTTGACAATGTAAACAAAATGTAATAATGGGTTCTGCCTTCCCCAGACTCTTACTATGCTCAGCAAACCTTGAAAGCCTGAAACAAGTAATCCTCCAATACAGCAGCCATGCCTTTTAAAGCTAGCAATAAATTCAGTTTGAAAACACTTTTTAAGTCTGTTTAACTTGTATTCTCTTTAGCTTTCCTGATATTCAAGGGAGCTTTGTGGCTTTCTAGCATGGCAGGGCCTGGTAAACAAGGAAGTAGAGGATTTTTGTTTACTTTGGTAAATTACACCAACACATCAATTTCATGAGCCTTCTCTTCTCTTATGTAATTCATCACATGACAATGGTGTGCTGGTTTAAAAGTAAACCAGCAGGAGAAATGAACCCAACTCAAAAAGAGATTACAAGTCAGAATTACAATTTAATAAAAAGATCACAGTAAGTACAATGATACAGAGAAAAAATCCGCTTGACCCACAAAACCAGATGTATAATGCAGCACCCTGGGGCATGAACAGAATGGAGCTCACCCCGCCCTGTGCTGAGCAGCACATGGTCCCCCTGAGTGCAAAGTAAAAGAAAAGAAGAAACTTGTTGGTGAAGATGATGGTTGCAGTCTGGTCAAGAGTGGCAATCACAATCCTACTGAGGTTCTGCTTGTCCTCTGGATGGAATGAGTGGTACCAGAAGTCCCCAAACCCAAGACTATATATGTTTAAGCTCAGATGGGAATGCCCAACATCTCCTCCAGGGCAAGGAGTTTCACAATAGGTGCTTTACTGTGTGAGTCATGGCATATTTCTAGAATACTTGATGGCCCCTTAGCAGACATGACCCCTTAGACTGCGTGTGAAGGTGCTAATGACTCCCTGAAGGGGAGTTGTCACACCTGAGTCATTGGTGTGAAGACAGGAAACTTTCCTATCTCACAGAGTTCTTAAGCACCTAACCTGTAGTCAGAGGTGTCAGGTGTGCCCTGGGCAGCTGCTGCAAATCATCCATTATTAACAGTTCATGAGAAATGACATAGAGGGTGTAGAATACATAGCCCTGGCCACATCCACACTGTGACAAACTGGTCCTGGCCACTATAACCAGGACACCATGGGCATCCAGAGGAGCAGATGCTGTAACCACTGCTTCTATAGCCCTTGCAGGCACATTAGTATTGGATGCTATGTTTTTCTCGGTGGCAAAGACAAGCTCTGGACACAGTATCTCTATTTCAGCACTTTAAGCACGTTTCCCTGCTTACTTAAGCAGTGATTTAAGTTCTCCGTTATAGCCTTAGTAATTTTCAATGCCTCAGCAGGCTTGGACTTCATTATAAGAGCCTTTTGTGGAAAGGAAACCCTTGAAAATCACCACACATTGTTCTATGAAAAGAGGTTCTGTGTTTGGAGTAAATTTGTTCTCCTTTCACTCATGTACCTACCCATGTTCTGGTGCTTTAGGGAAGAAATTACTTCCTGAACTCTTGCTCTCATCTTCAGTACTTACATAATATTTGCCTTTACCCTTCATTTTAAACTGGCTGCTTCAGCTTTTGTAAGGGAAAACTGCCCTTCCTCAGTCTCTGGACTCAACTGGGCTGCTAGAGTGTCCTGGTTCTGTTGCTGACATGGTGCATTGAAGCAACACCCCAAGGGATGTCTAACTTGGAGAAATCTGAGCAAAACCCTTTGCTGCATGCTTTGGAAAGTTCTCTTTGTGCTGTGTGTTTCATCCATGCTGAAGCCAGGCCGCTTTTCCAGTTAAAATTTGTGAGCTGACTAGCCCAGGACTGAACCTGGTTTTCCATCCTTTCTTCAACTCTTCCCTCTCTAATGTGATCCGAATACTTTTCAATCTCTTGTATTCAGAATGGTTAACATTGTCTCAGCTGATCTATTCTAAGTTGGCATTGGTTACCACATACTTATGTGCTGCATGGTTTTGGTTGCAAAATGACATAGATTTGTCAAGTGATGGGCCACAAAGACCTGGCTAGTCTAATCACAGTGCCATCTCTCTGCTACAGCTACTTTGGAGAAGGAATTGAGGTGGATGTCTAGTCCGAATTGTATGTTCAGACTTTTTCTTTAAATTGTAATCTTGAAATACTTAATGTTTCACACTCCAGAGAGATTTCTGCTTTTTTCTCCCTATAATGTTTGTGCTAATGCGTTGTGACACTACATCTCTGTGTGCTAAATGGAGTGTTTGCTGGTGATGGGAAAGCTTGAGTCTCTCAGGAGTAGTGGTAGAATAAGCTTTAACACTGACTACCCCTCAGTCACAGAAATTTAACCAAAAGCAATGGCACTGTTTTATCTTTTAAGGCTAGAATATAGATGGCAATATTTAAGGTTGCCAAGTCAGTGTCTCGAAACAAGTGCCAGACTTACTTGCCTACATTATGTTACTGGTAAGTAAAAGTAATTGGCAAAAGGCATGATGCTTTCTAGATACAGAATTTTTGAGCAACAGAGAGCCTTTATGTCCCACTGCCTCAGACAGTGTCTCCCTTGTTATTGAAATATCTTTGAAGCAGTAGGAAAATATACAATCTCATTAAAGTTTGAGGGAAGAGCAGTGTATGATGTTTACCTTAGCTTTAGCAAGACTTTTGACACCATCTCTGAGAAATCCCCATAGGCATTTGTCTATGCCTTTCAGGCTAGATGAGTTGACAGTGAGGTGGACAAAAAAGTGGCTGAACTGTCAGGGTCAGAGCATTGTAAACAGCAGACAAAGTTCAGATGAAGGCCAGCCAGTGGTAGAGTATTCCAGGGATGGATACTGGGAACTGTGCTATTGAACACTGTTATGAATTATGGGACAGAGTGCACCCTGAGCAAGTTTTCATATGGTATAAAACAGGGAGGAGTGGCTGACACAGCACATGGTTTTGCTGCCACTCATAAGGATCATAAAAAAATGGAGAATGGCTGATAGGAACCTCATGAATTTCAATGAAATAAATAATAAAGTCCTGGATCTGAGGAGTTATAACTTCAGGTACCAGAATAGGTTGGGGAGTCACTAGCTGGCATGCAGGTTAGAAGAAAAGTCCTGAGGACCTTACAGATACCAAGCTGACCATAAGCCAGCAATGCACCCTTGTAGCGAAGGTGATCTGCATCCTAAGTTGCAACAGGAAGAGCCACACAAATGGGTCAAGAGAGGTGATCCTTTCTCTCTACTCAGCACTGGTGAGACACACCTGGACTGCTGCGCTCATCAGTACAAAGGAGACATGGAATTACTAGACAAAGGTCTGGATTGTGCCTCAAGATTTACTGCCTAAATGATCCAAAATGGTTCCTTAACTGCTCCTGGAGTTTGCAGGTAACATGGAAGCACAAGACAGCCCCTGACGGTTGTGAATTGCTCTATGGAAAACAGTTATTCATGGACCACATTAAACTTTTAAATTCTCTTCTGTGTTTCTGCATGTGCAAAGAAGTCTGCAAGAAGCCCACTGATCTAATGACAGGACCTATAAATAGTTATCAATCTTTTGGGAATAAGATTGATAACTTGGGAATATCATCTTTCTTTCTAGGATGCAATTGATGAGAATTGTACAGCAAGGGAACCTGCAGCTAGCTCTGGGCAGAATACCCATATGGCATCCACAGGAACTACATATGCTCTCTCATTTCTTAGGAGCTGTGCTGTCATGCCTGGTCTTGGCTGTTCAATTCTCCTGCTCCGCTTTGCATGTCAAGGTCCCTGAGCTATAAGGCAATAGTTCAACCCCTCCTGTTCCCCAGCTTTGTTCACAAAGTGGTCAGCTCCTTGACTGAGAATCCCTGGCGTGGTACACATTCTGGCTTATTGTGCACAATAAAAAATAAATAATTATATATTAACAAGAGAATAAGTGGAAGAATATGGATTTTCATTAGGTTTTCAGGAATGGTACCTGTATTCATCAACCATTTCACCTCTGTTTCATAGTGTTCTGTGTTTTTCTTTTCATAATCTTTCAGCTTTCTTGGTGGGGGGCAACTGCTAGTTGCTTTCCAGGTGCTGGTCATTTGTTTTGGCAGAGACCCGAGCCTTACACACAAGTTACTACTTTATTCATGCAAGATTACTAATACCTAAAGGACCCGTGGTTTTCAGCCGAAATATCATGTATCACTGTATCACTTTATCCTGTATCACTTTATATTAGTACATATGCATGCTAACATGTCTCTGAATTAGAAAATGTCTCTTTCTTTTTTCTTCCCTTCTCCAAAACTATTCTAGAATAATTTTCATGTAGGATCTATTTGCAGAACATAGTAAGCCACAATCAGAAGTATAATCCTGCTCCATCACAGGGTTGCTTTTAAATATTTTGTCCCCCAGTACTTCACAAAAGGTCTAACCTGCAGTGATATTGTGGTTGTGGCATTTATTCACTCCTCTTGTACATTCTGCATGTCACTTTTTTCTCTCTGCATTGTTACTTTGATACATACTCTTTGTTTTGGTTTATTTGTTCATTTTACTGTTTCCTAAAAGAAACTGAGTGACATTCTGGACTTTTTGGAAAAAGAAACCCAAAACCAAAACTAACAAAAAACCCCACACAGTGTCATCATACTGTGAGGTATTGTTAAATTTTGTTATGTAATGATTGTATATAATTTTGTTATAATTTGATTATTTACAGAGAAAAAAAATCCATTAACACCTATGGGTATCAGAGCTAAATCCTGGAACTTCCAGCTATTTTCCTTACACACTTCAGACTCCTCTGCTGCAGCTCCTCTTCTATTATTTATTTTCTTTTTAGTTTTTCACTGTACTCTTACAGGAATTTTTAGCTATTGCTTTCAAATTCCAAATAGAATGATCACAGGAAGACTTATACACACATTTTATATGTATTTATGAATTATGGGGGAAGTAATGGGAGTAAGACCAGGAAAAAAGCAGGTTGTCTCACAGACAGCTTCATTGGTATAAAGAATTGCAATGGCAAAAGCACTTAAAAAAATGTGGTATGTTCTAATGATTTGATAGCTATAAAAACACCTAATTTTGAATATTTTGCGGATTTCTGCAAATGTAAAGCATGTCACTGCCATATGTCACTTAATCCCCTGAGAAACAGATGTGTTCCATCTGCCTTTGTTCTTGTGCACAGCATTGTTACTTTTATCTGTGGCTGCAAATGCATAATTTTTTTCAATTCCTTTTGATTTAAAATGCATGCCATCACGCCTTCAGGGAAGAGTACTCACATAAGAAAGAATGGAATCACATGAGCTACCTCCATCCTGTGTGTGCCAGTGTCTCTGTGTGTGTGTGTTTGCGTGTTGTGTATTTGAATACCTCTCTCATTTAAAACCTCTTTTTAATCTACTTCCCTTCTGGGTAATCTGTGACTCTAATCTTTGTCTCTCGCTATGCAGATTGTTTCTGCATCTTAAACACAACACTCATTAGATACCCAGAGGAATGTGAGAAATTACTTGGTTTCCTAGACAAAAAGGACCAAATATTCCTGAAACTGGTCATTTCTGTTCTTTAATAGCAGATAAAGAGCTCCCAGCAGTGATGGGTATTAAAAAGGTGGGCTAGGAGAGGTTTCATCTCAAAGACTCCAGGTACATGACAACTTGCTAAAAAGAGGCCACTAAAAAATAAAAGGATAGGATTATATTTTTGGTCCTACTACCTTGGTGCAGATGTTTCAAAGGCTGAGATACGTGTGCAAGGTGGAGACATACACATTAAAGTATTAACAGTGGGATACCTCTGAAATGTATTATAATTATCTAAACTGCCTCATTACTCCAGGTCAGAAAAATAATTGGCTCCAGCCCACTCTACACATATGGAGAGCTCAGATCTGGAAAAGCTGTAAGTCCACAGACTGGTGCAATAACAATTTCTGTGGAAACAGATAGCCAAGTCTGATTATGGCTGCGAAGATAATGGGTAGAAAAAGTTCTTTTCACCTAAATCCAGTGCACACAATAGCAGTGATAGAGCCTGCAACGATGTTGTGGTTTAACATCAGACTACAACTGAGTATCACGCAGCCAATCACTCACAACCTCCCTTCCCGCAGTGGGATGGAGAGGAGAATTCAAAAAAAATTGCAATAATAACAATAATGAAAAATATTAATAAAAATAATGAAAAGGGAGACTCCAAAGTGAGAGAGAGAGAGAGAGAGAGAATTAAAACCCAAAAAGAGAAGTGATGCACAATGCAATTGCTCGCCACCCACTGATTAGTGCCCTGTCTGTCCCCAAGCAGCAATCAGCTTCTCTTGGTCAGTTCCCACCAGTTTATATACTGAGATACAATAACTTTGCAGAAAGAGGGAGATAAGTCATTTTGTCTCAAGACATGAAATGAATGAGCAAAGATTCCAAGAGCTTTTTCTTAGTCTAATCCATGCCTTTACAAGGAAAAAAGCTTGTTCCCCTTTTCCTAGTTCAAAGATGAGGGAGAGATCTTGTCTCTAAACCATTGCCTTAGTGTGTTGTTAATGAAGCGGAGGAAATATTATTTAACTTCTATGGGCAATGCAGAGGACAGGCTGGAGTGAAAATGACACAGACCATAACATTTTGAAAATGAACCACTCAGTGTGCTCAAAGATGTTGCAGCAATTCTTTTTCCTTCTGCAGTGCTCATCAGCTGGTTATGATCCCAGAGATGGCTAGTTTCCTGAGCAATGACCTTTTGCTTTGCAAGCTTGCCACCTGCACTTGCATAGCAAAAATAAGCAACAAAGGCACTGAGGATGCAACACACAAGGCTAGAGATATATCTTCCTGCCTTTTTCCCTCATCACTCCAGCCTCAGCTGTTGCCCATGAACAAAATGTGAACTTTGCTGGCCTCAAGGCAAAGGTAAGGCACAAATGTCCGAGGTGAACATGGATCATGGAATGCAATGAAAGTTCCAAGTTTGCCTTTACAGTATCAGAGACTCAAGTGCTGGATGCTGTGAGATAAGGTGTTAGTACCCTGTGAAAGGAGTGAGGGTTGACCTGATGAAAATTTTGAATGCACCGTGAATGGCTACTAATTTGTTCAGTGCTTACTACATGAACTGGGAAATAAGGAGGTACATTTTCCTAAATCTGAGATAGTTTCTCACTTGGGAAGCAAAACTTACATAAGATACCCGTAGATGAGACTCAGCCTTTTTTAAGCAGCACTGATAAGCTTTCACTAGGTCAGGCTAAACTTGCTGCCTGTCAGTGTGAAAGATGATGTGCTGCCAACTGGTTGGCAATAGTTCAGATGTTTTGGCAGCAGATGTGGCTGCTATCAAAGGATTTTTTCCAAGGAAAGGAATTCTGAGGCTTTGGTGGTAGAGGTCTTCAAAGACAAAGAGTACTGTAAATAGGGGCATGAAAATGCTTAGCAGTGAGTCTGACTTTATTTTATTTAAGAGAAATTATATTTTCTTTAAGAGAAAAGCTGCTTCTAATACTGTCTTGGTGAGTAAATGATTGGCTTTGGGCAAATTAGACTTGTGAGCAATCGAACAAGGTTTGTAGAGATCTGACACAGGAGACCTGAAATTTTAAGTGCTATGCTTTGGCTGATTCAGCTGAGATTTGCTTATGTGCACATAAACTGGTTTAGCACAGTCTGCATCATAAACTGTACATCTGGTTTGGTTGTGTTTTTTTCTTTTCACCAGATTCTAAAGGCAACAAGATCTCAATGACAGCTGAGAGTTGGTTAGCCTTGATCAGTTTTCAGAATGATAGATTCTAATGTTTTTTCCTCAGGTATGGGGCTCAGATCCTGGTTTTGTTTGGATCAGCAGGGATATGAAATATTTGTCTCTCGTTGCTGCACCCTGCCAGGCAAACCTGCATTGGCTGAGTCATTCATCCTGACTAAGAGCAGAAATTAACTACAGTGAAAATGAGGCACTTCCAGACAATGACGATCTGGGGAGCCTGATTTTGTCTTTCTGTACTCTGTTGATTTAAGGCTTTGGTAACTTCAGTCTAATATTCCTGCATTATGTTGGTGCAGACTAAACAAAATTAAAACAAAACTGGTGCTCCTTAAGTCTAAGTGGGGCATGACTGTCATCTTGTGATACAGTAGCAGTGCTTGCAAATGCAGGAGGCTTGGTCTCCATGTTAGACCACAACTAACCTGAAAATCAGAAAGTGACCTGTGCTGTCTGGAGTGCCCTCTTTTATTGCCCAGCATAGACTTCCTAAGCCTGCTAGAGCATTTCAAACCAATAATGAAATGATTTGCCCATTTGGCCAAGACTTCCTCTGGAGCAGGATGTATTCTCTTCTTACACACAGATGTTTCCATTAGATCTACCCTTTTTCTACCCTTCTGCTCCCTCTTTGTCATCATCAGGCAACACGTAAAGAAATCTGATGATGTCAAGAGTGCTGAACTGCTTGGACTGAGACACTGATACAATAAATGTGAATTATAAAGTAGATGGAAACCGGTGACCCTAATATCTTTGAAAACTGCATTAGAAGGCTTAGACCTTGAACAAAACACTGCTGCAGAGAGTATGTTGCTAGGTAGCTGTTTGGTTATATTACAAAGTTATTTGGTTATGTTAGAAAGACAACTCTTTTGCTTAGAGCTCTTGGACCTGCCCAGTAGCATTTTATGAATTGTGTGTAAAGCCTGAACAAGAATGGGTCCAGTTCAAAGTTGCTACCCATTTGCCACTTGAAAGTGACAACTGCAAGCTATCTAACAACTTTTCATTTAATTTTTGATCTCCTTTTCTCGTTTTTGCAGCTACTCAATCTGGATTTCTGTTTGCTGATTACCTTTCTACAATGACACAATATTAGAGGGAAAGCACTCCATCATTTGTCATGATCTGCTCTCCACTTTTGTAAACCCTTCAAAAAGAGCACAAGGTGGCTAAGAATTATGAAATATGTTTTCGGCATCATTATATGACCTCCTACTTTTATTTTTTCCCTAAACCTACTGACTCAGAGGTGATGAGGACACTGAGCATCATCCTGCTCTACAGCCAGCCTGCGCTGAATATCAGTGAGACCCACTGCATGACACAGTTAGCTCTGTGTCATAAAGCCTCCCCAGAACAGTACAAGACACACACTGACCCTATGGAGTGATTCAAGTCCAAGCCACTGAGGCAACAGGCTGCTGGAGCACAGCATGGCCAAGGAGAAATGAAGAGATATGCCTTTGATCAGCATGGAGATCAGAAAGCAAGAGAGAGTTATTTTGGCTGCTTTCAGCTTCCTTGAAAAAGGGCACCATAATGAAGAAGCCAGGCTCTTCTGGAACATGCACAACGACAGCACTGATGAGGCAAAGTTGCAAGGGTACTGGCCATAGGGGACATCACTTCCCAGATTGCCCAGATAATAACCTAATAAAGCTATTCCTGCTCTGAGAAAGGTTGGACTGGTCCACCTCGGGAAGTCTCTTCCAGACGAATTATTCTACCAGTCTATGAATCTGTAAAGAGCAGATCCTCCCTCACCTCAGCTAACACAGACACATCTTTTCCAACTTAGAACTTCATTTTCTCTCCTGGTTTGGTGGAGATCTAGGTAACCAGAAAGGTTTTTCCACATAACCACAGCTGAGCTTCAGGGAATACAATGTACAATCTTGTCAGCCCAGTCTGCAAACTGACTTTAGGCTGTTTCAGCTCTCAGTGTGAAACGAGACCTCCTAAAGCCTGCCTCTTCCTTCCAAGTACTTTTTCTGTCCAAATTTATGTTGCATTAAGGACAGAAATGAGGCCTGTGTCTTTCTCTGAAACATTCTGGAGTGTAATAAGTGCTGAAAATATCCATTTCTGAATGGTGATAAAGTTTGCAGACACCTGTTTCAGCACTCTAGTAACCACAGCTTCTCTAACTGAGCAAAGCCGATTTATAGGAAGGCAGCACAGAGACAGCTGCACCTCACTGTCAAATATACAAGTAGTCATGCCAACTACAGGTTCTTTTTCCATTGCAACTTACTGACTTAATTGCAGGTCCCAGGTGAGAAGACTTATATTTCCAAACACATCATCTGGTTCTAGTCTCAGCCTTCTTATCATCTGCTTTGGTCAATGAAGAAAGTACTTGATAAGCAAAACTCTTTCTTCAGGACATATTTTCTCAGGAGAGTATTCTAAACCAACAATAAACTTTTGCCTATCTTTTTCATTCCCTGGGATGATACTGATTGTCAGTACTAGCCCTACCTGTCTCAGTCAGATTTGAACCCTTAATTAGATTATACAGGATCTCTGGGCAATAGGCATCCTCAAACTACCATGTCAGAAGAGATGCAAAGGGTTTTGGTCTATTTTAATCACACCCTAGACCTGGAGAGACTTTATATCTCCCTCCTTGCTTGTCTCATACAAATGAAATTGTACGTGCTACCACCATCACTAACTCAAGTTCTCCTCCATGTCTTAGGAGAATAAACCAGAGAAAAAAGTGTGTCTTTAGGGCATGAATCCTGTGCTTGGAACAGGAACTGCTGCTCTGAGACCACCAGAAAACCCTCTAAGCTGGATCAAGGCTGAAGATTCCCAGAGCACTATGTGGTGCCATCCCAAAGACCAGACGAATGCTACTTTATGATGCACTGTATCTGCTTCTGGATCCCTCCCCACATGCAGAGTGCTATTCCAATAGGTGCACATAACAATAGGTACTGGTGATATCAGGGCCCAGGTGTTTTTTCTGGACCTTTCCACTTTTTCCAGTGAGATCCGAGAAAAGTTAATACCTCAAGATTTAGCCCAGATCACTGTCAACAAACGTGCATAGAAATATCCCCTATTTTCCTGGAGCCTGGCAACTTCTCAAAAGCTTGGGCCAGCTCCACAGTTGCAGCTGTGCCTACAACAATATAGATCAGCCTTAGAGCTGTGCCAGTGAACGCACATAGAAGATTAGTGACTGAACGTGAAGTCCGGTTCATTGAACTGAAAAGTCAACCTCAAGAGGCAAGCACGTATAGCAAGTCACTGTAGCAGAGAGTAATTTGCAGAAAATTCCCAGGACTCTGCCTTCTTCCCTTAGATGTATTGACAGGTGTGAATGGCACTAGTACTCTTGATCACAAAAGCAGTGTCACTTATAAACATGCATGTTCTGTGCCAAATGCATTCAATCCTGTCTGACTCCATACGTATGCAGTGCCTCAGCATGGTCTCAGCATTCAGTGAGCAGACCCTGATGTGTGTGCTATCAAATATTGCAGCAGTGACAGGGACATGACACTAATTTCCCATCTCTGCAAGTTGTAGATTGGCATTTTTTTTACCCAATAAGGAAGAAAAGATCTACTGGTACAAGCAAAGTCTTCCTCATATTTTTCTTCAAACGTGCATCAATTGCATTGTTATCTTTTAGACTGTATCACTTAGTACAACAACACAGAGAGTGTGAAGAGCTCAGGTGAATACAACCTTCAGACCTCTAATTAAGAGAATAAAAGACTCTATATTATCTGACTTTAACACCTGGTTCTAGTCTGATAACATTTATGAGATGTAAAAGCAGAGCTCCTTTAACAACCACCAAAATTATCAATGACATTACATTGTACTCTGTTAAACAGTATCTTTTTGGGGTAAACCAGTTTGTATAACACAGGTCACTGCAGTTTCATCAGTCCTACACAGGTGAGGCCTGAAGTTTAGACTCCATAGACAGGTATTTCAGTAACACCTTTGGTTCTTCCTGCTACATAGATCTCTAAACTAGTGTCACCTCAATCTAACTAGCACACATTAGAGAAATTGTATCTTGGCAGCAGAATCTGGCCTTTTGAGGCTTTCTTGCCAATATTTCTGTTGTTGCAGAAACAGCACCTGCTTGTATGGAAGTGAACCAAGAAATTTGTAAGGATTTGCTCCTAGAGATCACCAGTTGTGTTCTGATGTGATCACTAGAGCTCATCTAAATCAGCAAAGCTGTGAGAAAGCATGAAATGAGTGTAGCATAGCAATTCAACTCTGTATTGTGAGTGAGCCAAACAAAATCTGCTTTGCACCAGCTGGGTACACCGAGTCAGGCTGAGTTACTTCATCATTTACATCTTTAAGCTGGTTAGCTCACTTGCAGCATACCCTGCACTGTATGGATTTGTCCCATACAGCTGAGCACTTACATTCCCACCAGATTGCAGAGAAAGGACTCTGTCTTTAGTTTTCCCACTGCCTTTGTTGGGCTTTTCAAAGCCACATGGCCAGAGTATAACCCTGATGTCAGTCTGTATAGAGCAAAGAAATTAAGAGGTCTGACTATGCTCTGTGTGGCACAAGGGCACTGTAATGGACTCATTTTGAAAAAAGAAAAAAAAAAGTATATAAAAGCACAGTACTGCTCTTCAGGAAGGAGGGCTGCAATGACCTCACATGAACGAAATAACCAGGGCTCCTAGTAGTACTGCAAGTTGAAGTCAGATTGAAAAAGAAAGTTGTGGAAAAAACTGGAAAAAATGGTCAAGTTCTTCATGTTTTGGGGTTGTAAGGTTTTTAGCTAGTTCTTGTCACAATTTTGCTGTCAAACAGCCCAGTAGAAGTTTTCAGTAGTTGATAAATTATTATGAACTCTCTTGAAACCACTCAGCACCATGTGAGAGTAATGTTAGTTATGACGTATTGCCTATGACTTCCATGTGAGTGCACTAGGAAATCCTGGGGGACATCGTTTGGAGTTAGTGTTAAAACACTCTACTACTGATAACATGCTAAGACCATCTTGACGTTTTTCTCCCAACTGCTATATTCCCAGGGTTTTCCTATTATTTGTTTCTTTTTCTTCTTTTTTTAAGTTAAAAAAAAAAATCTGCAAAGTACAGGCCAAATACAGACCAGCTTAATCAGAAGTTCATTTATTCTGTTTTAGCAGATGTCTGTAAAATTGCATATTTGTAAACTGTTGGTAAAAGTATCTAAAAAAAAATGCTCTGTATTATTTATGAAAGCAGTTTGCCTTCATGTGCTGCTCAGAGAAACTAAGCATCCCCCCTGATGAATTAGTTATTACTCAGTATTTAAAAGACAGTATTTACATGATATACAACTTCTCAAAATGGGACTGCACACAAAATTACTTATATCATAACTAGCTGCCATCACCTGCCTGTTAGTTCAGCTTCTCGAGTAGTACAGAAGTGTCTTAAAGATAGCAAGGTTTTTAATTTAGCAAGGTGGGATAATATTTTTCTACAATACCATTACTACATTAGGCAGCTGAAATGTGGTTCTCTGATAGTGAAATACACAGATGTTTTGCAGCTTCAGATGAACTAATGAGGAATTATCCGTGCCTCATGAATAGTCCAGTGCATCCCATATAGGTAAGTTTCCTGTGCCCTTGCACTTCCAAAATAAGTGGACCATTTTCTTTGCAGTAAAAAGATAATCCTGCTTTACACATAAATTGTGAGGAACATGACATGATCCTTCACACCTGAAGTGCTCAGTCTCAGAACTTATAGCTGATGCAGGCTTGTATGTTTCAGCTGTAAGGGAGTAATAAAAGCACATTACATACAGCAGAATACTGAACATCTTTCAGAACCGTGGCTATTTCAACTTTCTCATTTAAAAACACTTTATTGCTAACCTTGTAATCCTCCATGTTTTGGAATAATCACACAGTTCCTATTTTTCTTTGTATCATGCTTAGACTTCATAACACAGCTTGGTCAGAAGTGACACTTTAGACCACAGAAGCCCATTATTATTTTTATAAGTTGCTTCCAATTTATATCCATCACTACCTGGAATTTTTTTTACTAAAAATACTAGAAGTATGTTTAATGAAAACAAACCAAAATAGTAAATCTGTATTTATAGAGATATAAATCTTCCAAAATGATGCACAGAAAGTAAACAGTTAAAAATTTTCTTCTGGTCATTTTTCTTTGTAGAACACCATTTCACCCTCACACCTACAGTCATCCTGCCCAGCCTAAAGTTATAAATTTCTCTTCTCAAAAAAAAAAAAAAAAAAAAAAGGTAAAATTTTTAAGGAAAATAAGAACATGTTGGGGTTTTTAAAATATTTCAATCCGTTTCTGAAAGGTAAAATGACTCACTTCTAATTAAAAAAAAAAAAACGAAACCAAAAAAAAAAGGCCAAAAACAAACAAACAAACCAACCAAAAAAACAAACAAAAACCCCCACAAACCCCAAACCCAACCAAATGAAAAACCCAACCAAATCCCAACACCTTTTCCTTCTTAAAAAAATGTGTTCAGCACTGTAAGATCCACAAGCTTACCAAAACTGATGACAAAACTCAGTTAGACCAGCACAGAACTTTAACAAAGTTCAAAATACAAGCAGATACAAGTCCTTCTGAAAATAAGAGTTGGGGTAGGATGTGACTAGCATTTAGGAAACAAAACAAAACAAAACAAAACAAAACAAAAAAGAAAGGAAACAACAATAACAAACCATGACAAAAAAAGAAAACCCTGGACAACCACAGATGAGCTTACCTTTTAAGAAAGAGAGGAACAAGGACGACCAGAGGCATAGTGCAGAATAAACAAATCCCAAGCACTTTTCTGTGAGCATTGTCAAAATAAGCTGGTTATCTTTCCTGAGCAGAGGGTGAAAGAGGATGAGGTCTTCGAGATAGCCTGCAATGACTGATGGATTTGGCAATTACGGTAATAAGGCATCAAATCAAAGCTTCCCACCAGAGGAGAGAAGTGCATTTGCTCATGTGCTTCTCCAGTCCCCAGGAGCCAAATCAGCTGAGTGCTTGGTCACTAAATCCAAACACAAAGAAGCAGGTTACATTACTTTGGACTCACACTGCTAGACACACTGACTCTTTCCTGGGTCAGGAGCAAATGCTAGTGATCCCTGCACACAGCTGTGTGTGTACGGCAAAAAGGGGGAGTGTGCTGCCTCGGAGATGCTTTTCACATCCCCACAGATTGTACCTAACTCGAGACAGCACGTCTGCAGTGCTTCCAGAGCTTGCACTCGAGTGCCTCTAGAGCTGTTTCCCGGAGAAATGAGTTTGTGTCCCTCTCTGCTCTTTCCCAGCTGCCAGGGCAACTTGCAGCAAGCACCTGTGGCATGGCCCCTCTGAGAGACATCTGCTCTTTCTACCAGTAGAGGTGGCCAGAGAGATTCAGTAATGAAAAAGATTCCAAAGATGAAAACGGCCAGTCTCCTGTCCTTTTTGATTCACCCCTTCCTGAAATCACTTCCATGAGAAATAGGGAACTGCCCTAAGTGCCCTCTTCCTCAGCTGCCCACTGCTGCTGGCGCCCTACTGTAGCATTTTGCACAAACCCTAGCTCCCTTTCTCCCCACTTCACACAATTTTTTCACCAGCCAAGAAAAGGCAAAGGCTTGA
>JAWWEE010000085.1:27834318-27903869 GCA_035221455.1 Xenops minutus
CTCCTGACACACCCTCCAGTGTTGCTGATGGCAGGGTGGCTTCCTGGGGGCCTGGGAAGGGTCATCAGAGCAGCTGGCCCTCCTTTTTAGGGCTAGTCAGGGCCCCCCAGATGAGCATTTGCTGCTCCAGCTACATGCGGAGGACCCAGTGTAGCACACAGATAATATAGAATTGCCATAAATAATGTTTTGCCATTGTTTATGCCTGTTAAAACTTCCTACCAAAAATTATCTGACAGCTTTCTGCCAGAAGTTCTCATAAGAACTTCCTGCTGGAGTTTTTCTGCCAGAATATCCTGCTATTTTTTCATCTGAATAGAGCTGCATGCCAAGAAACCATGTACAACCTCCTTTAAACACTATAAAAACTTGAGGAGAAATTTTGGAAAATCAGGAGTGAGCAAATAGAGAACCAATTACCATAGCTGAGAATCATTCCCCCCCCCCCCCTCACCTTCTCACCTTTTCTCCTCCACCTCCTGCTGCCTACTGGCCACTGGAGATGGAAACCCTGCCAGTCCATAGAGAACTGGGACCCACAATGCCACATGCAGGAGTTATATCTTATCCTTCTATCCTTATCATATTTTTGAGGGCCAAATGTGCTGCAGAACTGGTACCCTCTATGGCCTGTGACACAGCTCCTTATGAGCGACAAAACCACACATCCTGGCTGCATTCCAGAGAACTAAAGCAACTAAGACCCTCACAGCTACAGAGGGAACATCAAAAAGTGGCAGAAAGATAAAAAAAAGCAGAAACTGATAGTAATAAATTTAATTAATATCTCCACTTTGTGTCTGTTTCACCCAAATGGTGATCAGTAAGTCACCTCTCCCAGCCCTTGTCTCAGTTCATGAATCTTTCATTGTATTTTCTCTCCTTTGGCCAGTTGCATAGGTGAGTGAGAGAGTGGCTTTAGTGGGTACCTGGCATTTAGCCAGGGTCAACCCACTACAGATGATTATGCTACAATTGTTTGATTTTTTTGATGTGTACCTTGCTTAATTTTCTCCTCCAAGCAAGGTGAGATAGCACTAATTTGGGGGGAATCTGGGGGACAAACTCCCTGAACTGCATTAGCATCCCTCACCCCTGCCACATCTGAAGGATCAATGGGGTCGTACTGGCGATGATTAGTCTGTGTTCTTGGTGCAAACAGTAGGCACCCAGTCAGAACACATAGGAAAGTGCTGCCTTCCCTCACTGTGTGCAAGGAGTGGCCATGGGGATGAAGAGTGCTGAGCAAGGCAGGGAAGGGAGAGACAAAGTAGTGTGTGTGCAAGGGCTACTTTTCCAAATGGAGAGGCTGCTGCTTTGGCCATAGGAGTTTTGACCACTGCGACATTATGGGGGAGCCCAGGAAAGTCTGGGGAATGCCAGAAGAGGAAAAGCTTTAGGAAAAGCTGGGAAAAGCCTCCCTAGCTTCTTTGCAGGCTTGCTGGTGGGGCTGGTCTGGAAGCCATAGTCCCTGAAGACACCTTCAAGGCGCCTTCAAGCTCTGGCATCCCTATAGAAGCACCACTTCAGGGATGAAGATCTGTTTGGGGAGCAGAGGTCCTCTTCCCTCTGCTCAGCTGAAGGCTCTGCTCTGCTGTGG
This sequence comes from Xenops minutus, assembly GCA_035221455.1. Lineage (NCBI taxonomy): Eukaryota > Metazoa > Chordata > Aves > Passeriformes > Furnariidae > Xenops > Xenops minutus. The sequence goes on from JAWWEE010000085.1 coordinate 27,835,919, forward strand.
GGTGGACAGCCCACCCACTCATGGATGACACTAGAGATCAAGGTCGGCTTCTCTTCATGTCCAGACAACTTAAGCTCCCCCAGCCTGAATGCTTTTGGCTTGTCAACACTGACACTAAGTACTGCGCAACAGTAATCCCTCCTCTGCCCTTCCATGTCTCCCCCTTGCATACTTCATGCTCCCAGAAACAGCAGTCCCTGAAGTGGAACCTCTCCTTTTCCCCTCACAACTTGCTTGGCAAGGAAAAGGAGACTAAAGTGAGGTTGCACAACAGATACAACAGCACCTCTTATGGCTTGTTTTCCTGTGTTTTCTCAGTGCCAGACAAGGCTCAGTGAAGGCTATCAGCTTTCTCAAAGTTTTCTGAGAACATGTCCTGCAGCAACCTTCAAAGGGAAGTGGCATGGAGACCTGTAAAGGCTTGGAGTCAACGAAGCAACCCAAACCAGGGCAGATGTCTGAATATTTATTTTTGTATCCATTGGGGAATGAATATCCTTAACACCACCATTCTTGCTAATGATTCATTCTTGCATGATATGCATCGTGTCTTCACTTCCCACCCTGGGGATATGTAGCTCAATAAGCTATGAGTACCACCATGGAGCAGATACCACTTATTTAGTATTGCTGGCTATGGTCTTTAGTTGCTTTCAGTCATAGAGAGGACAGTGATGAGACCCAAAAGCTCTTTGAAGACAGAGATTAAAATAAGCTTAAGTCTTCTGATTTTCCTCCATCATGCCTCACTGTTTTGATGCTGCCTCTCTCCCCTGATTGGGTGGAGGGCTCCTCTATTCCTCACACTCTTTATCTTGGTTTTACTTTTGCTACTGTGTATTCAGGATGTCTCTTATTTGCAGTTCCTTGTGCTCATCTTCTGGCAACATTTAGCTACTTGAAAACCTTTATTCTGAACTTGCACGCAACTTTGCCCCTTTGCTGGTTACACGGTTCACATAACAGTGTGTCTGCCTGTGACATCACAGTATTACAAAGTTACTGGATGCTGTTTGAAGTACAGTAGTTGAGTATGCTTACACACGTTTAAGAAAATATATTAGTTACATCCTGCTCAGTGCATTTATAATTCATGGGTAACTCAAACTTTTGCTTTGGTTATACAACTACTAACTGTATTACAGATCCTTGAATGTTGAGATACAATGGAGGATGTGAGGCATGAGGACTCTTGCTGGATGCAAATGGACCAAAAGTGCCAAACCCTGACCCACCTAAAGACATTCTAGAAAGTTTCATACCTCATGGCGGGGAAAGTGCAACCAGGTATCCTCCACAGAACACATGGTATGTCAGCTGCTGGAACTGCCTGGCATCATTTAGAAGCTGTAAAGCGATCCTAGAAGTCTGGGTCCCATGATGCTTGAGTTACTAGAGGGGATTTGGGGTACAGACTCACCGTGAGTCCACCACACAGTTGTTTTCTTCAGCTGAATGTGGACTCATAGATGTGCTGCTGACAGGTCATTTTCAGTCCAGCTGCCTTCTCATAGCAGGGCCATTCCTCGCAATAGGTCAGTCGCCATGGCTTTGCCAATGGCAAAACAATTGTTCCTTGACAGTGATTCATACAGCCTAGATACAAGAAGAAATGGAAGAAGAAAGAAGAAAAGAAAAAGGAAGAGAAAATATCCCGAAAAATGGGGAGTACTAGTGGTGGCAATAGTAGTAAAGGTAAAGTAGAACTTTGGTGATTTAAAGTGGTTGCGCCTAGATTTCTCCTTACAAGGAAGCACACCAAAGAGACCAAGACGATTTTCAGCTGAAAAGAGTAGCTTTCAAGCAGAGAGCAGGGAAAGGTTGTGGGTTTTTTTGTGGGGGAGCAGAAACTAGAGAGAGTCACTTTTTAATCTAAGAGATAAGGCAGAACAGAGAGGATGAAGCAGAGCCAAGATTCTACAGTCTCTTCTTCCAGGCATGCTTTGTTATTGCCTTTCTTTCCAGGGTGATACACTTGATTAAATCACTCTCTTCTATTAAAGGAGCATAATGTAACAAACTAAATAATGCCAGTACTATCCATCATATGTTAATAAAGCCCAGAGTTCCTGACCTCACATCACAGAGGGTGTATATGAGTGAAGCATATCTAGGCAGAAAGTACTATAATAGGTATTTCAGCTAGTTAATATTTTTCCTGTTACCATTCCGGGCTCCTTTTCCAAGAAATCTCACAAGAAAGCTAGTTTTGTTCTGTTTTTGCAGCACATGTGGTTCCAGGATGTATTTTCTTCCATCCACTATCTGACTTCAGCCAAAACTATTGAGGAAGCTGCATGCAAATCAGGCACACATGTGAAAACATTGCAGCTGTGAGAAGGACCCCTTGTTTTAAACATGTGATAAGAATTCCTTGGGGAGTTTTAAAGCACTAGTCCCTTTTGATGTTCATTTTTTTAATACTACAGAGTATCAAGCAGAACCTGGACATGCTAGCTGCTGCTTTATACTCCTCTGAAGAGTTCCAACCTTGAAGAGCTCCAGAAAGCTAAATCACAGCTCATTTTCACTGGTAGGTCACGAAATTCTGTGACAAACTTTATCAAAAGAAAGGTGTAGATGAATGTGAGAAGTAGACAACAGGTCATGAAGATTTAGGGGTTGGACAAAAATAAATCTCAGAAACTCATAATGCACAAGAGTTTTCTGTAGCACCAAAATATAATTTCTTTTGTCTTCCAACTTGTTATCTGTCCTGCTTATTGAGTCTCTTTGTTTAGGGATAAAGGTGTTTAATTACACTGGTCCCAAAAGAGGGGCAATAACAGCTGATGGAATGGCCACTCCAGACATTGCCATAATTTGTTTCTTTCATGATGCACCAGCTCCAATCACTGCATTATTTTTATATCTTGACAGTTCATACGCAGTTCTGTATTTTTTTTCTGCATTATTTTCTTTTTTTTAAAACACAGAAGGTATCTTCTGTCCTAAAGTTTTCTTGGATTACTTTTTTGACATTTTGATGTTAAGTCTGCTTCTACTTACTTAAAAAGACCACAACAATGTTACTTTTCTTTGGTTTTGGGGTATTTTACAGTGTTGACAGCCACCAACCAACCATAACTCCAAACAGGGTCATCCAATCCTGTAGAAGCAGACCTTTCTGTGCTGGTATGTAAATACCTGTGAAGACAATGTGCAATTGTCTGGCACATCCACTGGCCCTCTGTGAGAAAAGCATGGGAGGAATACTGGACACTGACAACTCATCCTACTGCAGAACAAAGGACCTCACCTGAGTCTCTCTGCAGTTCTCTGATGAGGTGGATGTACTCACAGGACCATCCTTGGGGCTGCTTTTCTGCAGTACAACACCAGGCCTTGTGCTGTCCCTTTTGGGCTCCTAAAACTAACAGCCAAGTCTACTCAGTACTGGACAGGGTGCTCAAGAACTGCTTGGTCTTCAGATGGCAGCATATCTCACTACCAGGCTCATGTGAACTTGATCTTTCTCTGCCAGTCCCATGCAGTCCCTACGGGAGGCTACAGAGGCAGAGCAGAGAGAGAGCTGGCTGTTCTGAGGGGATGCAGGAATGCTGTAGGAATATGTAATCGAGTTGCTCTAGGGGCAAGCGGTTTAAGTGTCCTGCAGAAAACCTTTGGATTGTGCTGTTCCAGGGGCCTCAAGAGTAGCTGCTGTAACAACTTTTTATCCAACGGAAGTAGTGTCTGGGCTTCAACTGTGTGCAGGATGGCAAGAATCATTGAATGGTTTGTGTTAGAAAGGACATTACAGATCATTTAGTCCCAACCCCACTGCCCATATATCCCTGCCATGGTCAGGGGCACCCTTCAAGAGACCAGGTTACTCAAAGCCCCATCCACTTTGGCCTTGAACACTTCCAGGGATGAGGCATCCACAGCTTCTCTAGACAACCTGTTCCAGTGTCTAACCACTCTCACAGTAAGGAATTTCTACCTAATATAATAATATATATATTATATATATTTTATGCTGTGGGTGCCATTGATCCCACTGTCCATGTCACTGACAAAGATGTTGAACAGGACTGGTACCAGTACAGACCCCTAAGGAATGCCTCATCACTGGTCTCCACTTGGACATCAAGCAATTGACTGCAGTTCTTTGAGTATGACCGTCCAGCCAATTCTTTACACACCAAGTGATCCATCCATCAGATCCACGTCTCTCCAGTTTAGGTACAAAGATGTTGTGTGAGACAGTATCAAATGCTTTGCACAAATCCAGGTAGATGACATCAGTCACTCTTCCCTCATCAAACAATGCAACTCCATTGTAGAAGGCCACCAGATTTGTCAAGCACTATTTGCCATAGTGAAGCCATGTTGGCTGTCCCTAATCACCTCCTTATTTTCCATAGGCATTTGAATAGTTTCCAGGAGCATGTGACTTGCACCACCCTGACAGCTGTTGAAGAGACAACACAGCAGGGCACAAGCACCAAGAGGTTGCTGGAATACATTGATGATAATTTCCTTCTCCAAGTGATAAGAGAAGTCAACAAGGAGAAATGCTATGGTGGACCTTGCTCTCACCAGGACGGAAGAGCTGTAGGGGAATGTGAAACCCAAGGGCAGCCTGGGCTGCAGTGAGAATGAAATGGTGGAGTTAGAGACCCTTAGGGAAGAGAGTAAGGCATACAGCAAGCACACTTGTTGGAAGAAACTTCTACCACAGCACATGGGAGACAAAAAGGATCATTCAGACTATACATGGTGGAAAAAGACACCCCTAGAAACAAAAATGTCACTGTGACAACTTCCAAAGGATCAGAGACTTTAGAATTCAATATTACCTTCACCTTTTCATGTACGGGTCTCCCCCTTTTAGACTGTAATCACTGGGACCTCCAGCACACGAGTTTTTATGGAAAGACATGTTCCCTTTCTTCTTGGCCATCTAGCCCCACCCCCCTCCTGACCTTATTCAATGTCTCAGCTGTCAGTCCCCATTCCTGGGTTTCCACAGGGTTTTGGTCCTCCTGTTCCCTTATTGGCCCCTGTGCCCCCAAACCACTCCCCTCCCCCTGAACCCTTACCCAGTCACATCCTCCCTCCCAAAGCCCACCCCGAAGGGCCTAAAAACCCTTTCCACGAGTATTTAAAGATTTTCTACTACCACAGATCTCCAGAGTGTTTGCTTCACTTTACTCGTGCCCATGTGGGGATTTTCCAATCCCCTCCAGACCCCGAGAGGCTTGTGCAGTGGAGGAGCTATCCCCATCACAGCTGTTATTCACTGCCCTGAGCTTCTGGAGAGCAGACTTGTAAACATCAGGGTGCTTCTATGTGTCTACAGAAGGACTTACCTGCTTGGTCTTCATGGTCAGGCAGCCTGTAGTAGGGCCCCACTAAAACTGTCACCTGTCCCTGCCCTCTCTTTAATCTGGATTCATAAGGTCTCAATTGGCTCCTCAGCCATCCCTGGACAGAGCTCCATCCACTCCAGAAGGTCCTTGAAACAGAGGACAACACTCATTCCTTGTCTTCTCTGCCTGTCCTTCATAAAAACCCTCTATCCTCCCATTACAGCACTCCAGTTACAGGAGTGATACAATCAAGTATCTGTGATGCCACTAAGGTCATAGTCCATTTCTAATTCCTCTAGTTTCTTCCTCATGCTTTGTGTGTTTGCACAGAGGCATTTTAGGTGGGCCTACAAGGAAGCCAACTTCTTGGCTGGTGTCACCAATTCCTTTGTGCTTTTCAGATGCCTTCCTGCTGACCTGCAAAACTGCTCCAAGCTCTGGCCATCTCTCACTGACACTGACATCAAGTAGGAGTGGGATGGATTGAGGTTCTCCTCCCTCAGCACCTTGAGTTTAAATCCCTCTTCAGGAGCTTGGACAGACTATGGCTGAAGATGCTCTTCCCCTTTCCTGACAGATGGATCCCATCTCTACACCTGGTTTCTCCATCTGGTGAGTCCCATGGTCCAAGAAACTGAAACCCTGACTGTGGTACCAACCCCATAACCATTTATTGATTTGCCAGATTCAACTGGCTCTTTCCAACACTATTCCTTCGATGTGAGGATTGATGAAACAGCAGCAGATATAGTCAGTGGACTGTATGAGGCTCAGTAGTCTCTCAGTGACATTCCTGATACAACTCCCCAGTAAGAAGCACCTGTCTAGAGAGTGTGTCAGGTCAGTGAGTGGGTACCTCCACATACCTCCACACCCCTCAGAAGAGAGTAATCTACTGCTATCACCTGTTGCCTTTTCTTAGTTGTGCTGGTTGTGATACAGGGAGCAGATGGGGCTGCCTTACTCAGCTCCAGTGTCTCTTCTGATGTGGCAGGTCTTTCCTCTTCAGTCTGCAGAGCAACAAAGTGGTTATGTAAGGGCACCTCAGGCTTCATGGAAGTCTCTTCCTCCTGCTGGTCCCCTTCCTTCTGTGTGTGCCAGTGAGGGGGGGTTTGGCTGTTTGACAGCTATGGGGCCAATGCAGGCTGTAGTTAGAACCAGCTATCTAACTACTTCTCCCTTTTTTTATGCAGCCTTCTCAGCACCTCCTGCAGCTCAGCTACCTCCTGCAGGAGGTGCACCACCTTGGCACACATTTTTCAGGCAGGTTTGCTGCCTGTCCTTGCACCAGAAAAAAGGTCTTGACTTTTCCTGCAATCTGAGGACTCCACTGTAGCCTCTCCCTATAGCAGTTCTGTCTTGGTGGGGGTAGCAGCCGCCAGGGTAGATGGTGCAAACCCTCCAGCCACAGCAAGCTTGTTCATCCCTGCCTGTTTCAGATGGCTTCTCTCTGATCCACTGCTGTGATGGGACCAGTTGCCTGACCTTTATGTTTCTCTCCTTTGACTTTAAAAAACAGAGGGGCTCTAGTGAGACCAGACCACAGCCAGGACCATTCACCTTTGCAGCAGGCTTTCTGCAGTTTTCCAGTGACCCCTACAGACCTAATTGTAGATGCTTCTGCTGGAGTTACTGGGGACATGGAAGACTTAAGGCAGACAGACACTCCTTTGGCAGGGAGAGGACACAAGTCCAACCCCAGAGCATACTTTAACATATCTTAACATCAAAATCCCTCTGTTCTTCTAAGATTTCAGCCTCACTTTTTCCATAGGCTTTCCAGGAAAAGACACATCTAAAACTGACCAGTGACAGATAGATGAGTTATACAGCCTTGAAGATAAGAGTGTATAGCAGAAAGCCAACTTCAGCTAGGAGGTAATTACAGACTAGCAGAGACACTGGAACCTCTTTTGTTTCAAACACAAAATATGAAGTTAGCTGAGCCAGCAGGAACAGCTGATGATGCAAAGTAGGTATCTGTATGAGCTACCTAGCCTCACTGTTAGCAGTGTCATAATGCCTTTATGGTATGCTGTCAGCATATGACAAACCATATAGTGAAGGAGCAACCTGCCCCACTACACATTAGGAATCCAGTAACAGCCTCACACACCTCTGTGTATGATGCCTGATTAGGAGAGAAAAATCTTCCCTCTCAAATCTCTTTTATATGCTTCAATAAATATAAGTGTCTTAGCTGGTGCAACTCAGACTCTGACCAGAGCAACAGATTTTGGAGACTAGCAGTCTACCTAAATACTAGCAATATTTCCTTACTCCTTTAACCTATCCTTCAAAATGAAGCTAATTTCACACTGTCATTTTAAAGATCTTCACATCATCAGTCTGAGTACAAGTTAATGCACATCTGGGAAATACGGATTTGGTTTTGCCTTTGGTTTGTGCTATATAGCAGATCTGATGCAGCCTTGCATCCGCAAAATACGTTTTAGGGATTGACATAGTGAGAAAAGATTAGTATTTTCTTAAACCACCCTTTATTAAAAAAGATAAACATTTGTAAATATATAAAATTATAAAGTATCAAGTGCGTCTTACTTCCAGTACAGTAGAACTCAGAAGTGGCAGGTAAATTTGGTGTTAATCTATTTGGTGTGTTAGTTCCAGGACTGCAGTTAGTTTTGCAAAAGATAGCTAATCTCAGTCCTCTGACAGGTTTAAACAATTTTGTTTCATTTTCACTTTGGTTTCAGAATTCCTTCTTTCTCCTTTTGACAAACATCAGTGCTTACTGGTGAGAGCAAGGCCGGAATTGTAGGAACAAGTAGGCTCCCTAAAAGGATGCAGATTGCAGATACGTGTTTTGCAAAGGGAGAGTTATCCAGTTTCTAACGGGGAAGAGAATTCAGGCACTGAGAGATTTCCTTTGTACAGTGGTCCTCATGAAAAGTGAATCCTTGGCACTGGGATCACCTTTTAGCTGGACTGAATAAAGCCAGTCACAGGTCCAATTTGCATCAAGATCCCTTAATCAGCAAGTACTAAGATTTCCCTGCAATATGCATGGTATGAAGCATAATGAAATCCCAACTACCTAATTTTTTTTACCACTTAAGTGTTGTGAGGTAAAAATTTCTCAGGTTGTACATGTAGACTTGAACACCAAAACAGGACACCAGACTGCTGTGGAAGTACTGTAAAATGAAAAATCCAGTTGTACCCATCATAATTGTTAGTGTAACTGAACTCCAAATGGGATCTTTTGTGTCACTTCCCACCTCTTGTAACACTGAAGAACAGCTGTCAGTTGCAGAGAGAACTGGAAGGTATTTATTGATGTCGTTTCTTACTAGGTCTTCCCTCCAAAGCCCCCACCACCTGCAGAAACTTATGACAATTCCCTGGGCTCTGTAAGCAATCACCTTTGCGAGTCCTACTGTCAGCTTTGACCACAACAGGCCCTGCTGTGTCACTGCCCAAAAACTGAGCTGCCCTCTCAGTGTTCCTCTATAGGAGAGCATCGCACTACCCTAATATTACATCAGCAGGTAGGTTCATCTTGTGGAAAACTTAAACCACTGAAATTGCAGGAGAGGAAGAGAAACAAAAGCCCAAGTGAAACAAGCTTATCCTGAATATCTCGGCATCTTGCAGGGGACCAGATGGGTGAGGAATGCTGCCATATTTACCTTTTGCTGCTTGCCGATATTTCCTTTTATGGGTAGCACTGCAGGCAAGGCTTTTCTTTTCCTGTGTGCAGGTGAAAAGAAAGTGGCTCATTGCAATAGACTTGTATTACAGATCACATACTTACACTTCCCTTTTGGAATGAAAGGATGCTCTAGCTCCTACTGCCCTTTAACTAAGAGGCCAAATCAGATCCACCCTCAGAGAAGAAGACTTGTTATGCTGTACAAGAACCACAGTCCTTAAAAAGAAGTTTTCCACTGCGTTTGTGGTAGGCACAGATTCCATCCCTCTGAAACCTTCACCCTTGATCCAAGTACATGAAAATGAAAAAATGGCTGAAAGATGACCCTCCCCTCCTCTGTAACATTTCTTTAGCTTGAATCAAGTCAGCTAAAAATTTCAGCTACATGCACAGTTGTCCATTCTCACTTTGACCTTTCAGGAGGACAGCTTTTCTTTCAGCCTAGATCCCCAAATAAACACAAGATTGAGGGGTGCACAGCAATGGTGACCATTGCTGTACACCTTGGCTTGCTGTGCAGCAGGACCCAGATATCCCAGTGTGCCAGCTGAGCATTGGTCCATGCCCACACGTCTGAGTCCTTGGTCCTTGACATCCCCTTTTTGGCCTGTTTAGGATTCAGGAACATCTGTTGTTGCTGTATCTTCTGCCTTCACCAAATCACCGCTGATCGTCTCAGCATGAAGCCGTTTGTAATCCGTGTGGAAGAAGATGACATAGAAACAAGCCATGGCACTGCAGAGGCCAGCCAGCACCAGTACTGGAGCTGCAAGAAAGATTTTAGGCAATGAATTCACAACTTCCCATGGGTCTAGAGGTCAGCTCCCAGAAACTGCACAGTCTGGATAACCACTTCCCAAGGACTACCTCTGAGGACAGGGTGCAGACCAGAGTGGGGCAATACCAGTTTGGTAAGAGACAAACCTTGCTTCACCTAACACTGGCATAGGAGGAGTATTTAGGTGGAATGTGGAAGGTTTCCAGGAATTCATGTCCTGCATGACCCCACAGGTTGGAGATCTTGGACCAGTACACACAGTGTGCTTGTGAGAGTGTGTGTTTTTGTGTAAATGTACATATTTCGGGGGGTGGGACGGTGAAAAAAGTTGCATAGAATCATAACACTTAAGTTTCATAAGAGAACAGGTTCTCACAGGTAGTGCTTCTTCTTATATTATCTAAAAGCAAAGTGTAGAAAAAGTTCACTAAACCTAGATTTTTATCCAAGAAAAATTTCTGTTGAAAGGAAAAAAAAAAGTATATCCAAAAGACTATTCAGCAAGGCCTGGAAGTAGTTCTCATTACAGCAGTGTCTCAGATAAAGACCTCCATGCCTTTCTCCAGAGATGTTCCTGCAAGTATCAAACAACAAGAGTAGGAATGGGCACCTAATTCTGAGATTCAGCTGTGATGTGATGAAATGGAGAACTGCAGGCTTTCAGACATGAAACAGTCAAATTGCTTTTTGGGGACAGTTATTATGAAGCCTTGATCCCTGGCAGCTAGTGGAGCTTGTTCTGGGGAGTTTCTGCTTAGCCAAGGGTATATTTAAAAGATGATGGCCAGCCTTTCTTTATGGTGTTTCTAGGACTTGGTGCCAGTATTACATAAATATGAACCAGCTGAGAGATCAAGACAAGGGTTTAGCTTGCAGTGAGAACATATTTGTGCTCCTGTTCATCCCAGTTGCTGTCTCTTTTCCTGACCAGCTAGGAAAGGAAGAGAAATCTGGATTAAGTCAGAACAAAGCTGTACCAGTCTGTTACAAACACAGGCAGCTGTACATGCAGAAGCAAGGGAGGTCACCGTCAGTCAAGCAGTTGTAGTCTTTGCCTCCCACACTGCAAAGCAGCACAGGTTGTATTAAACAGACACGTCTTACCCTTAGAACAGCTGCTTTATAGGTCAGTGAAGCTCTGCAGGGTGACCAAAAGAGTAACTCTCACCCAGAGCTAGCAGTGGCATTCATGGCACCTTAGTGTTCTCCCCATTTCAATCTTGCACGCTTGGTTTAGCAGGGACAGCAAGGAGTGCACCATTAGGTTTGGAAAGGTGGGTAGGAAATATGCTACCGTAGGAATCAGCTTTGCAGTGTCCCTCACAGTGAGACCTGGAGGACAGGGGGAGTACACAGGATGCAACTGAATGTCCAGCATCATTTCCCAAGGACATATACTTACTTGTCCAGTCCAGGGCTCCATCCTGGTCAAGGGCACAGGTGGAGGATGGATCGTCAGAAACACGAACAGTGAGGGCTTGTAGCAGAATCATTAAAATCACACCTTCGACCTGGCTGTGGGGAGAAGCCAACATGCAGTCATGGCACCTGTTTGACTTATTATTGTAGACAAGCCCAGCTTCCCCAGCTGGAAGAGCATGAGGCCTCTTTCTGGAGCAGGGTTCTTCCAGCAGAGAAAGCTACTGCTGGATTCCTCTGGCCCTGGCTCACAGGGTGTCCAGGTCAGCCTTTTTGCACATCTCCAGACACAGGGCCAGTGTGGGAGGATCACTACATACTCCCTATGAAAGCAAGCAGGTGTTGAACTGATCTGTCAAAGAGCTGAGGCTTATTCACTGGGCAGACTTGGAAACACCTCTCACTGCAGGACTAAGGATGGAAAAAAGTCAAGCTATGACTTCAGCCTCCTCCTTATTCATAACTGGCTGGCAAAAGCAATGAAGTCCACAACCAGTGAGAGACAATAGCTTTCAAAGGCAGTGTCTAATGTCCCTCACTCTCTGATGTGTCTTGGTGCTGCAACTCCACCTGGCACAAACATGTGGCACCAGGTCACTTGTATCACTGCTTAGAGCTCCAACAAGTCATTCCTGTTGAATTCCAGAGCCAGGCCTAGGCAGGTAAATCATTAACAGAAAGGACAGTCACTGTCCCATCTCTTGTGACCAGCTGCCCTGTGACTGATGGGCCTCACCTCCCTCAGCAGAGCACTGAGACCTGACAAGTCTCTGTACTGTTGTGGGAATGTGTACCTCTCTAAGGCATACAGCCCCCAAGAGCTTCAAAGTGCTGGGCATGGTTAAATCTTGCTTTGTGCCAAGCAAGGAGACCTTCACCTTCCTTCTTGGTTTTCTTGCACTACTTTGACATAGTCCTCCTTGCTTTAAAACATTTAGCTCTTCAGGTCTACGGCTCATTCAGCCAGCTCCCTTCTTGCCATGGTCATGTGCACAGGCACCAGAGACAAGTTTAGCAGAATGGCAAGCACTGATGTCCATGCTCTTCTCTATCTGCACCCACACCTCTGTGTGTGTTTGAGTGTTTGAACCCAAACTCACCTGTCCATTGGATTTAACTTGCCTGCTTACCTTGCAACAAAAATCAGGCCTGTAGATGTGCCCTCTCCCACGGGGTAGGAGCACTCCACAGCCAGCTCCATGGCAATGGGGTAGATGGCAAAACCAAAGAAACCGAAGAGCGAGCTGCTGATGGCCAACACAATAGACTGATGTCTGAATCGAGAAGCCTGAAGGCAAAAAAAAAAATCATACCAAAGTCTCAATGTCAGCACTGTTGCACAGAAGGCCTCTGAACCTAAAACCTGCAGGAAGTCCCAAGGGCTAACTGTTCTCACCAGTACATTCTGTATCTGTTCCTGAAATTGATTTTTTACCTCCAACCCACTGGAGAGTTATTTATTGAATTGAAGCGAGGGGAGAGGATCAGAAGAATTACGTGAAAAGCACTGGTGTGGTTATACTACTGTAACTTAACATCCTGGTCAGTAAATTACCAGGAATGTGTTCACCACATCTCTAGCCACAAATGAAACACATGCCTTCCTCCCAATGCAAAGTAACATTTCAGAAGTAGTGTTTGCATTGGATTACATATGAGAATTCATTAGGTTGCTGCAGCTCAATGATAAGGAAAATTAGTCAGACTCTTTTTGTAATGTTGGGCTTTTAACAAAAAAACCCCACCCCAAAACCCAACAAACCAGGAAGCAAACAAAAAAACACCTGAAACATTAAAAAAACCTGGTGATTAGTTCAGCGTCTCAAACAGTCTTGTCCGTAACTCTGGAAGAAAGAGCATGACTTGTCAAGCCAATGCTAGTAAAGATGAAGTACTTTGCAGCCACACTGCTGGTATTTCCCTGCTTAACCATGTAATAAATTTCCACAGAGGAACATGAGGTATCTGTCCTAGCATACTGCAGGCCTGGCCCAACTAAACTGGTAAAGTCACAGAAAAATCTTTGTGTCTGAAATCTGAGTTTGAAGCATAAAGGCATCGAGCAAATTTGAACGGGTTATTTTTGTTCTACTACTTTGAACTAATAGTTCATCTGTGTGGGACGAATGTGAAGAAAAGAAATGAAGGAAGGAAAGGTTTGCTTGTTGCTCCTAACAATGCCTCTTGCCTACTAAGTGCTTTATCTGAATCCAAGCAATCTGACTTTTGTTCTGGTCATCCTCAAAACAAATGCTAGAGTACTAAAAGAGGAAATGCAAGGTTTGCTTTAGGCACCTTGTCCTACATTGACAAAGGCATCGCATTTGTCTGTCTCTTCCAAATGGAACTATCATCTCTTGGATCTTGGACCAGGGGGGCATGGGATCATGCTCTATTCAAAGTCTTGATTTTTCAATATAGAAGAGAAATGCATAGCATAAGCCTGCTGGGAAGGCAGAAACCTGCACCATTCTGGATCCTTTGCAGTGCTAGGAGTCCTGTGTGTCATAATCAGACTCTTACTGTGTGATGGCTCCCATTGGCAATAGCTATGTTTAAGTAAAGTACTTGCACTCTGGTCCATTAGGCCTAAAGTCTCCATGTTCTGCATTCCTCTCCCATCTGAATTCAAGTTTTCTTCTCTTTTGCTCTCTTGTCTTGTCCTCCCCAAGGACTACTGAAGAACTAGGCACATAACTAGGTCCTTTCTGTTAATGTTACACTCCTGACAGCTACTGCTGTTAAAGGCAGGTGTAGGGAAAACTAGGGCATTCCTGTTCGTCTTTGTAAGATGGACATTTAGCAATTCCATTTATTTTTTAAAAGAATGGCCTTGGGAGTCAGTAAGCAAACATGGTGATCCCAGCATAGGGAAGTAAAATCACACCAATTTATTTATATCTTGAATCAGGCTCTCTCAGGCTCCACGTTGACTGTAAAATTCTCAGTAAAGGGTTTTTCTTTAAAACATTCCTAGCCCAGAGAGATAATCCCAAAGCGTAACACATGCTTTAATAAACACTATGACATCAAATGACCTTGGTTTAAGCTGATGATTTATCAGATGGTAATAGAAATAAGCCCAGGGGTATGGCACAATGCAAGGGAGAACTCACCACTGCAAATACGATGCTGGCAAGTGCACTCAGACAGAAACAAATCTTGGTGGACTCTATGAACTTCCTTGTTCGGTCGACATACATGCCTAGTAGGAAAGCACCCAATAAACCACACACTGTGAACAGTGCACCATTCAGGCCAGCAAAATCCTGGAGGGCAGAAGAATAAGTAATGAGAAACTAGAGCAGTTAAGAAAGAGCTTTTAATGTCATTGACCGATCTGCCAACTGTCAGTGGGTCACTTACTGAGGTAGGAAAAGTTTCCTTGCCCATTGCAGTAATTGAGGCATTCACAGGGTGCTGAGTAGCAAATAACAGGGGCCAGGTGACTCTGCAAGTGTGCTTGGACAGCAGAGTGACAGCACTCCCAAAGGATGACAAGTTGCTGCACACCCACCAAGGGAGGCTGGGTGCAGAGCAACAGCAGCTCCCTGGCATTAAATATTCCAGCCTGGAGACACTTGGGTCTTTCAGGGGCAAGCAGGTGCTTTGTCCACACTGGTGCTAACAGATCCAACTGCCTTGGCATCTGTTGCTGTTTATAATCATCCTCCTAGCCCTTTTCTTACCAGGGACCTATACCAGCACACCCAAAGCATGTTAGATGGGACAAGCACCTAGCTGCATCAAAGTCTAATTAGAGAAGCAGTGAGCAGTAGCTAGGATAGAGTATACGCTCTGTTGCCTGCAGTGGTTACTCTTTGTTTGTACTACTTTTTCAGTTACCTAAGAATTCAAATGCAGACAGCAATCTTGAAAGCAGAGAAGCTTTTAACACACTTGGGCAAACATTTTTGGGAGCATCAGGAGCAGATTGGAAGGAAAGGGAATATAGAATAGCTTCTGTGGGCTAAAGGGCCAGGACAAGCCAGTCAAACATAGACAAAACCATAATTATGCACAGAAAGTTACACTGGAAAGTTTAAAAGGTTTCCAGTAAACGCCAAAGGAGTATGCGAACGTGACCTGGCTATGGAGCTCTGAGCCAGGTATCATATTTGGGAGCTGAAGAGGAGGTGGAGAGAGACCACACATGTAAATGTGCATACATAACAGCTGGAGAGGTGTTTTAAGAGGATCTCCATGATGAGACAAGCAGCAGGACGGAAGTGCAGCCTGCTGAGGGGAAATACATGAACTGGGACAGCCTTCTGCTATCACAGGGAGAGGGCAGGAGGAACCTGCTGTGCACACACTGTGCTGAACTGTAAAAGCAGTCACAGTTGTGGGCAATGTCACAGCAAGGATGGGGAAACAGCTGTCACAGTACCTGTGACTTCCTCTGTTGTCCTGGCTTTGTGTAAGTCTGTGCAAAGAGCAAAAGGTGTTGCCCTCAGCTCCACTTTAGAGCCTGTCTGGGCCCCATTTTACTCTGGAATAGGTGACAGAAGACTACATAGACATCAGTGCTCTGCAGTGGCTTAGAAAAATCACAATATTCTTTTTCCCTAAAATATTCTTCATTTGCAAATGGGAGCCTGGCCATGGGCAATAAGGAAAATGCAGGTCATCCATTATACTAAGCAAACGACTGTGCTCTGGATTAATGTACTAAGTGCTTAATCTATATTAGATAACATGATCAAATAAGATATGAGACTGCAGCATATTCAGTTGTCTTCATTTTGCTCTGAATCCCTTATCAGAGAAAATCAATTTGATTTGGATCATAGATGATTTGGAGTATGGGGAGAAAAGGAGGAAGACTCACATTTGAATACCCTTTTTCACAAAGGATCTGTTCTAGCAGAGCCGAAAAGCAGGTGAACATCCCAATTCCTCCTCCAAAGCACACTGCCAGGATGATGTATGGTTTGTTTCCCAGGAGCTAAAAGAGAAGTTAATGTAGGTGAGTGAAATGGTAAAAAAGGCCTGGCTGTGACAGTAGACTTGAGGGTAAGCAGCTGAAAATGCTGACAGGGCAACCCTATGATTATTGACAAAGTATGGCTCTGTTCTGTCAGTTCAGCCAGAGGACAAGTTAAAATGGGGACCATGTAGGGAGGAAGGATCTCTTCAATGCCCAGATTCTCCTTTTGCTTTGTCATGTGCTGTCCTACTAGATACCACATCTGTTCAGAAATGTCAGGTTCTGTGGTGCTCTTGGATGAGCCCAGATTTGTCTCTGAGCTATCTGAATGGCAGCCAGCCCACAGCTGAGTAGTCAGATAGCATCTCTTGCAGCTTTGCTGTGAGTAGCTTCCACTCCCTGAGGAAGGAAGGGATCCTGATCTCCTTCAGGGGGCTCTCCATGGTGTGTTTGGGGGGATGGCATTTAGAGTCTGCTTTGTGAGCAAATTCTTCAGCATATCCCTGTCTGGCAGGGCTGCATTCATCACACCAGCACAGCACTCTGTACTATAGCACTTACCATTTTGAGCCCTGTGAAGAATGGCTGTGAGTTGGAGTTAGCGGCACTGGCCGAAGGAGGCATTGGAGGAACCTTCTCATGAATCCCCAGAGTTGCCAGAGCACAGGCTGTTACTGCTGGGACGGCATAAACACCCAGCTGAACAACATAAGGACAAGAGAAGTTACCAGTCTTTCCAGCTTCACTGCCTCCAAACAAATAAATCAGCTGGACTCAAATTAGCCCAGTTGACTGATAAAAGCAGTTTTCATTTACCATCAATGGGATGTGCTTTCCTTCAGGAACTAGTGCCGGTGATAACAAGTTTGCTATAAGAATGCCCAAGGGATTGGCTGGAAGAAAATAAAAGAGACTTTTTTCATGCAGGCAGTCAGAATCATGTGTCTGCCCCTATTGCCTGACAGCAACAGAGCTGCAGTGTGCAGCAACGTAATGAGTAATGACAGAACAAGGCATCTATAGGGAGAAACCAGTAGGGGAACATTTGGAGAAGTTGACTGCATGGTCTTACTGTTGCCACATCTGTTCTCTCACCCCCATAAAGTCCATTCTATAAAACCATTTCCCTACAACTCCTAACTCCTGTAAACTGTTTTTCATCTATGAATTATGATGTCATCACCCTCACAAACCTGCTTCAGTAAATGTCAAGCTGAAGGGACAAAATTAAGGTGGATGAATCCATGTTACCTGTCCTGGTGTTACATAGCAGGAGTTACAAACAGAGATGTTTTCCATTCTTTATTCCCATATGCCATTAGGCATGTATACGTTGTGTATAAGAACCCCACGGGGCTTCTTGAGGGTGAACAGTCACAGTTCACTCAGCCTCGACTGGCACACAGATGCTCCATTCTCTTAGCTGTCTTAGTAGCTCTTAACTGCACTTACACTGATATGTTCATTTCCTCCTTATATTGAGGAGCCTCTAACTGGACACAGCTCTTCAGGTGTGGACAGGGCACCTATCTCAAGCTGCTGGCAATGCTCTTTATTAGGGTCACCAGGATGCCATTAGTTTTCTTTGTCAAAAGGGTATGAACAGCAGGAAAGCCAAATGACTGCTCTCTAAAGTGAAAGTAGGTCATTCCTGCCACCTCTCAAGCCTTTATACTTCCTTAGTAAAGCACAAGCAGGCATCCAAGTTGATCTCTGCTACCAAACACAAAAATCAAATGGCAGCAGAGAATCTTGGACACTCTGTACTGGAAGAGGGTGCTGCATTGTTATGGGGCTGGAGCTGAGCCATGTGTGAGAAGCAGGACTCCTGGGACTCAGCCTGGAAACATCCAAAATTGCAGATTTTTTTTTAACTTTAAGACAATGTTCTGCAAATAGTCAAATAAGTAAAGCTGGTTTTCTACCACTGTGCAAGTATGGGGTTAGGAAAGCCAAAGCCACCTGAAATGAGTCTGGTGAAGGGCAACAAAAATGGCATCTACAAGTACTTCAGCAGCAAAAGGGAAGTTAGTGCAACTGGGGGCCTGTTGTTGGATGGGGCAGGAGACTCAGTGACAAAGACACAGAAAATGCCAAGGTATTCAATGTTTTCTTCATCTCTTATTGCTAAGATTGGCCTTCAGCCCTGAGACCAGAGGTAAAGTCTGGGGCAATGAAGATTTACCCTCAGTGGAGGAGGACTAGGTTAGAGAACACTAAAAAGTCCAGATATACATAAATCCATGACACTGATGGGATGCAGCAGTACTGAAGGAGCAGATTGTTTTCATTGCAAGACCATTCTTGGTTACCTTGAAAAGACTGTGGCAATTCCAAGAGGCTCCTGAGGACTGGGGAGAGGAAATGTCACTCCCATCTTCAAGAAGGGCAAGAAGGAGAATCCAGGGACCTACATGCCCTTCAGTTTCACTTTGATTCCTGGGAAGGTCATGGAACAAATAACGCTTGCCACAATTTCCAGGCACATGAAGGACAACAAGGTGAACAGGTACAATGCTTATCTAATCTAGTAGCTTTTATACAGTGAAATGAGTGGCTGGACTGAGGAGGAAAAGGGCAGTCGACACTGTCCCCATAACAATCTTGCAGACAAGCTGATGAAGTACTAGCTAGATGAGTGGACAGTGAGATGAACTGAAAGCTAACTCCACAGCTAGGCCCAGAGGATTGTCATCACTGACATGAAGACCAGCTGGAGGCCAGCCATTAGTGATACACCCCATCAGGAGTTGATACTGGGGCCAATACAGTTTAACCTGGATGATAGGATAGAGTGCACCCACAGCCAGTCTGCAGATGATGTGACCCTAGGGGGAGTGGCTGATAGTGGCTGAATGGCCATGCTGCCATTCAGAGACACTGTGACAGACTGAAGAAATGGGCAGAGGGGAATCCTGTGAGGGTCAGCTAAAGGAAACGTAATGTGCTGCACCTGGAGAAGGATAATAACCCCATCCACTGGTACCTCTCGAGGCTCACCAACTGGAAATGAGTTCTGCAGTGAAGGACCAGAGGACAGATAGGTGGACACCAACTTGACCATGAGCCAGCAACACATCCTCCTGATAAAGAAGGCCATCAGCATCTTGGGCTACACATTAGGCAGACTGTTGTCAGTGGGAGGTGCTCCCTCACCTCTACTCAGCACTAGTGTGTTCATATCTGGAGTACTGTGTCCATTTCTGGGGCCCCCAGTACGAGTGAGACAGGAACTTACTGGTCCAGAAAACACACAAGATGATTAAGGGACCAGAGATTCTGTCATGTGAGGAAACAGTAAAAGAGCTGTGACTGATCAGCCTGAAGAAGCTAGTGGAAAGCAGTTTTGCAGAGAAAGACATGGGGTCCAGGTGGACTGCAAGTTGACCACAGGGCAGCAATGCACCATTGCAGAAGGGTGTCCAAGGGCATGCTGGGCTGCATTAGGAAGAGCATTGCCAGCAAGTAAAAGACAGTGATCCTTCCCTTCTACTAAGCCCTGGTGAAAAACAGAGTTCTGTGGCGGCTGAATTTGGTCTTTTCCCACAGAGTTCTGAGTCCAATGCTGAGTTCCTCAATATAAGACACTGAGGTAATGGAGCAAGTCCAGTCAAGGATCAAAGACATGATTAAGAGGCTGGAACTTCCTTCATATCTAAGGAGGCTGGGACAAGTGGGACTGTCTAGCCTGGAGAAAAGAACCTTGATCAGTAATTATAAAGATGGAACCAGACTTTTCTCAGTGGTGTACAAAGCATAACACAGGAAACTCTACCTGAACATAAACTTCTTTACTGTGATAGTAGTTGAGCGCTGAAACAAGATGCTCAGATAAGCCGCAATACCTTCATCCTTGGAGACAGTCAAAACCTAACTAGACATAAACCTGGGCAATCTGGTTTAGCCTGCACTGGTTGAGCAGGGGGTTGGAAAAGATGATCCCAAGACGTGCCTTCCAACTTTGTCTGTTCTAAGATTCTGATGAAGCATCATTAATAGTGCTATAGCACACAACAAATGTAGCATTTCTGCTAGCTTATGATGCTGGTGAAACCTTACCTGTTTCTAAGTACATGGACACTATAAAGCAACAATTTTCAAAGAGATGGATTAAATCTTCTCTGTTGGGGTAAAATGCAACTGATTTTTTCAGGGAACATGTGCAGGACATAGCCTGCAAACTAGTAAGCTGCTTATTCCATAAACTATCAACACGCTGAAGCACTTTCAGAAGGTATGGGTGAGGGTTGGAAATGTGAGCATTGGGCTAAATCTGAAAGGACTGAGACTGAGAAATTACATGGTTTCAGCTGCTTTCTCTTCCTAGGATAAGAAATTTTATGAAAGATCACAGGAGTTAATCAACTGTACATTATGCTCCAGGGGTCCTGGTGGATTAGCTTGCAGCACCCTGCAAGCTGTGTGTTTTGTGGGCAGATACTGATGCACTGAAACTCTTCAGGGTGCAGAAAATGACATACTGATAGACCACAAAATGAAGAATCCTAGGGATGAAGCACAGGTCAATTCAGTGGACTCAGACAACTCTTTCTGCTTCTGATACAGGAGAATTTCTCACGGTCTTCACCGGAAACCAGCTCTTGGCCTTGCACTGCTACTCTGTGATTAAGTCTCTAGCAGTGATGGATAGGACCAAAATACAATAAACACCAAAGCTGAGTCATTAATCACTATGACAGCTGAGTCAGTGATTTCAGCAGCTCAGCAGGATCCTGGGTGCAAGGTCCGTATTCGTCACAAAAGCCTGGGGAAGCCTACCCACTAACAGCAAGAGGCTGTAGGGCCGGTTTCTATGTGCAGCACTGATACCAGCTGCACTGGAATGCTGAGTCCTGCTCTGGCAACTACATAAGAAATGGGTATTGATAAATTAGAGCAAGATGAGAGAAAAAGCTCATGTGAGCAACAGGAAGAAATGAGACAAGTGGGAGGGAGCAAAGGGACACATGGTTGTAAAGTAACTGGGTAGGAGACATTTAGTCTTTCTAGACAAAAGAGACAAGAGGTGATTCTTTGCATAACTACCTGACAGGTGCAACAAGACTGAATAGCTGGGGGATAAGGAGTATCAAGATGAGAAGTAAGATGTTGACATTTGGCAGTGAGGTAATTAACCACTGGAATAAATGACTGGGGTTGTGGTAGATGCTCCTTCTAGGCAACATTTAAATTTCCCTGAAATTTCCCTGTTTTTGTACAGCAGACATTATGGGTGTAACCAGGCCTTATAAACAGAAGCAATCTGCAGCTGTTGCAGCAGAAAATAATCACAGCCTGTTCAGTTCACTCTCTGATATCCCAAGATGACAGAGACTGAACAGCTTCAGGTCTTTTGATTCTACTGTTCCTTGCTCTTCAGTTTTATTCTTACCATAGTTAGATCCATTTGGTCCTGTAAAGACTAAGGATGCTACGTCAATGAAATGCTCTTCGTCTGCTTTGTCTGCTCTCTCACTCAAAAAGAGCAAGTTATCTGCAGCTGAGGTCCTTCTGGACAGTGAAGCACTGAGTGCCCAGTGGTCCTTGGTGGTATTTGTAAGGTGGCATACTGACAGCAGAGCTCCTTCTCCAGCAGGGAAGGTGAAGGTCTGTCTCAGCACTGGGAAACAAGGTGAGTTATCACGTCCATCCTATTCTAGGAAAGGCAGTGCAAAACAAATTTATTTGTTTTGACACCATAAATCTATTCTTGCTAAACAACAGTGCCCATGCTCTAGGCTTTGGGAAACCTGTATAGGGGTGTTCTTGTACCACCCTTTTCCCCATGTTGACCCCTTCTTCACAACTCCAACGCAATAGGAGGCAAGGCAGCAGTTGGTTGTTTTGATGGAAGGACAGATGGGGCTCCCACACACATGTAGGTACTGTGAGATTTCTCAGCTGGAACCAGTGAGCCAGCCCAGTCAGTTTCTGGAGCACGTCTCAAGTTGTTGGAGAAAAGAGGAAGAGATTTCTTTGGCTGTCGGGTAAAATTTCACATGAAGGGAGGAAACAGGTCTGTCAAGTGCATATCCTGTCTCTACCTGAGCCCAAAGGAGCCAACAGAGGCATGAGATTAGAGCAAGCTTATCTGGTGCCTCTCCTCCAGTTTCCCAGCTTCCAGGCACTTAGCAAGGCAGGTGTGGTTTCTGCGTGGGCAGTCCCAACATTTAGCATCCCCAACGTGTTTATGTGGCCAGCTGAGGATATTTCATCTGCGTATGCATACATACCAATTAGGAATACGTGCTCAGTCTTGTTACTGGACAAAACTGCCACAAAACCTTACAGAATTTGGCAATTGTGACCATTGGCATCACATGCAATTTGGACACCTTCCTAAGAAGCTGCAAAATTAAAGCCACTAAAGACTCCATACTTAGTAACATTGAGGACTGTCCCCAACCTCTATGATATTTACAAAAAGATGACAGCCTCACCATGGCAGCGAGGAAGGTTAGGAGCCTGGGTGGCTTACTCTGAACATTGCACCTAGATGTAGCTTAGGACCTCTTCTTGCTCCCCTGTTTTGTTACACATGGCTACAACACTCTTGAGTGGAGCTGTGTTTGCAAGGGCAAATGGCTGCAGTACAGAGGATTTCCTCTGCCTGCTACCTGTGTGTTATAGTTTCAGAACCTGTCATGGAATTTTCTCTTCCGACCAACACAGAGTTTGGGAGCTAATGCCCAACCCTCCACCTACTAGCTAACAAAAGGGGTGGCCAATTGCTTGGCATTCCAACTTGATTTCTGGGAAGGAGCCAAGGGAGAAGGGAGAGAGGTTTATCCCTGGTCCTGCACTCATTTCATTTTGATGGCTGCTGTGAGTAGAAGCATCTTGGAGGGAGCCCTTTTAGCTTGGTTCCTCTTTCCCACCCTCCAACCCCTAACACTGGGCACCCTGCACTTCAGAGAGAGAGAGAGGGGGAGAGAGAGAGAGAGTCATCGCTACCTTGGGTTTGCTACAGACTTCCTGAGGAGGCCGATGTCATCAGCACAGGAGGTGCTGTCCCCTCTGCCCCCAGCCCAAAGCTTTTTCTGAAGAAAGGACAAGGAGAGGGTCTGTACTGCGCCACAAAAAGGGTTCCGCCCCATCCCTTTGCATTGGCCAGCCCTACATGAGTTTACTCATCGCAGAGGGAGCTACCAGCATCTTCCCTAGCCTTTTGTCTTTGCTGTCGCTGGGAAACCCACCCTGCAGCCAGCTGAGGTGAGACATCACTGTCTGCTGTCTGTAAATATAACTGCATCGAAGGGAACAGAGACTCCAGTCATTTAAAGGTTTTGATTACAAACTGTTTGTTCAGTTTTTTGGATATAGATATGTATTTTGTAGTTAAGAACTGTTATCCTTCTCTGTACACTTTCCTAATTAAAGTTTGTTTTAAATTTTAAAGGGATGTGGTAGTTTTTTTGGGAAGGAGGCCCATTTTTTTTCTAGTCTGAATAGACACCTTAGTTTTCCTCTAAACTAAGACACTCTGAAAAGCAAACAAACGCAGCAAGTTCTGGGAAGCAGCAATATTACTTTAAAGCTATCACTTACACATTGATGCAATCATATTTGCTGTTGCTCTCTGGTGGTCAGGGAACCATAATGCTGCCAGCTTTGTTGGTGAAAAGATGATAAGAGGCTGCGCCAGTGCACAGAGGCATTGCCCAATGAACAGGTACCAGTAGCTCTGGGAACCCAAGCTCAAGAACTTCAGAACACTGAACATCCGGGTGATGCTACCCATCATGTTCAGCCAGGAGCTCAGGATCACCTGCAGCAAGCAGAAACAGCCAGAGTTTGTGTACTGAAACCTGAAGGGCAGAACTTGATAGATTAGTATGAGCCACAGGAGACACTGGGTGTTATTAATCACTGCCTGTAGATGATACCCACCCCTACGGGCCACTGCAAGATGCTACTGACCCAACCTGCCTCGTTAGGTAGCAGTGTGGCTGTTCTGGCCCCATATGAGAACTACACCACAATGTACCTTACGTAAGAGAGCAGACACTGGCATGGAATTGATAAGAAATTGTGCCATCGCCCGTATTTTGTTGTGACAATCCAAAGATCATGGCAATGAATCATCCAGCATATAGATTCTGCAAATGCTCTTCTATACCACTAGCATGCCAGTGTTTCAGTGCCACATTCCACAATACAATTCTGGAAAGACTGTATAGAGATCCCAAGCTGGCTTAGCAGAGATCAAGGTCTGAGCTGACAGAGGTCTCTTGCTTGCATCCAGCCCTACTGCTCCTTAAACAAGTCCTGTAAACAACATAGTTTTCCACAGCAAATCCAACCCAATTACAATTAGGTCTTCACAGAGTCAGCTCATGGCATCTACCCCTGTCAGTTGGTCTAGAGAACAAAAACTAAAGCTGGAAAAGGAAAGTAGGGGTACAACATTATTATGACTTTTCCCACTGCTCTCCACCTCAGAGGTGATGTGACAGCTGTTACTGAAATAGGATAGAGTTTTCAACATGCCCATCCTCTGCAGTATTTGGCAAGATTCCCATTTAAAGGATGCATACTAGTGATTTGTGCATCTGTGATCTCTAAGTGAAACTTCCTCAGGGAAACAGTACACTTCAACTCACAGCACATCGGAGCCCCACACTGTCGAGAACCCATGTTGCCACCAGACCAAATGGGATTGAGATGAGGAGGTACACTATTGAGAGCCAGTTGACAGTCTCCAGGGAAATGTGGAAGTAGGAAGCTGTCTTATCAGCCACAGGAGCAAACGTCAGCCACAGCTGCAGAGTAGAGACAAAACACAGGTAAGCATGAACACCTCCAATAGAAGAGAAATTCAGCATCCTCTCAAACTGAGTTGTGAAGGGGCTCACTACCTCATCCTCTCCTTGAGATTAGGATTTTAAGGCTGGTAATAAAAATTCAAACCCCCAGTGTCTGCAGTTATTTGACCCAGAGCAGCCCATCCATTTCACTGCCTCATTCCCTATCCCCTAGTCCTGATGCTGGAGTCTGGCAAAAACAGAGAGCAGTACTTTTTTTCTGTCCCTATGTTAAACATGTTGTCCCTGATGCACTTACTTATATGATATAAAACAGAAGCAATTCTATGTTAGCATAAACAACATAGAGGCTGCCACCTCCTCTCTGTTACTAAGATCCTCTTTAATTCAGACTGGTACTTATAATTCCATTGCTAACTCCTAGATGTGGCCTTGTAAGAACAACTTTGCTATATGTCAGCCAAGAGATACATTATTCCATGTTTCCTATATACACTCTACAGTTAAAAAAGGGCCTAGAAATTTGCAATTTTCAATGTATGAGAACATGTAACACGAAAGGCACACACAGAAGAGGCACTATCCATATTTTTCTTCCACTGTCATATCTGAAAGTATCTACCTAAACCTTGTTTGAGGCACTGGTTTCACAGTAGGAACTGCTTCTCGTTTCTTATGGGAATAACAAGATCTGCTTGATCATGAAATCAGATCCTGAGATCATGCCCGCAAGAAAGAAATGTCTCGTTATGCTTTGCAAAAAGACTGGCCTAACCCAAGCACAGGTTTCAATAACGTGGATGTAAGCTACTCCACTGCCAGAAGATGATCTTGCTGCTGCTAAATACTCAAGATTATAAAGATTACAGAAATGTGAATAAAATGTTAAGCTATAGCTTCATACAAAAGAACTCCAGCCACTGTTGCTTTCCAGGTACTCCTCTCTGCCATCACAAGGTTCCTCTTCACAACCTGCATCCTTGCAGACAGGATCAGCAGCGGCATTAATGTGTAACTGAAAAAGGGATTGGGTAACCTTGGGGGACGGTGTTCCCCTACACTCTACTTGTTATTTCCAGTGTTCTAGTTTTTTCTTATATGCTAGGGACTATAAAAACTACTGCATTAGACAGGAGAAGAAGGGAAGATGTGTGAGAAAAGCCACATGCAAATCATTGTTTAGCTAGGCTTTTCTCTTCACAGGGATGCAATGAGTAAATGATAATTTTGAGAGAAATTTTGAATGTATTATCAGCATGCTTGCAAGGACTCCTAGCATCAGCCCTTTCCTCTTCTCTGGAAGGAGCTGTCATGCCTTGTCTGCACTCAACTCAAAGCTCACATTACTATGCTGAGCTCAGGCACACCCATGTGACATCAGTCAAAGGTCTGGCAGGGGATGGATTTGGTATTTACTCAGTTTCTACAGTCAGGTGAATGAAGATGCTGGTGCTCAAGGAAACTCTTAGACAACAAACTGGCTATTCCAGATCACTGCCCAGATTTTCATCAGACTGGGATGGGAATGTAAATGTTTAATGCTAATGTAACTGTTTAGATGTTACAAGAATCACTAAGGCGTGAGCATTAGTTTGATTACTGAATGCTAAGCTGCCGCTGAACAAATACCAGCTGTGTATTTCCAGCACTACCAATTCTCTTTTCCTCACTGCCTTCCAGACGGGGGTGGTGGTGATGAAACACTGTACCAGGAAACATGTAATTAGAGATGATACATTTTGTAAGCCAGCTTCAGGTACATTTGCACCCCTCTGTTCCTCCTATAGAAGCTGCTCACCCATGCATGACATCATTAGGAGAGTGATGCCACAAGCCAGAGCACAGCATTTTCTGTTCAGTGACTGTACGGATCTACGCAAGCTCGGATCAAGCACTGTGGCACATTTCCATTAGACCTAGTAAAACCATTCCATGCTGAAAGCCAAGCATATGGGCTACCCTGTCCTCCCATCCTGAACAAGAACTCCAGTTCTAGCATACATGTGTCAGAGCACAGAGGGTGGAAAGTTGACACCTATCAAAGACTGATCTTGTTCCTCAAAATAGGAAGTGGGTTTCTTCATGGGTCTGGAAAGAAAAAGTATGTTTTGTTGTTTACTATGTGTTGCTCTAACAGAGAAATTCAGAACTAGGCAAAAGGTGTAACTATAGTCAGAAGCCAGCAAATGCCCTTGCAACACTGGAGTTTTGCCAACACAGGGAAATAGCGAGTGAGTATGCTCCTTCTTTTGGTTTCCCAGCTCTGGTAACTTCATCCACAGGTCTTCTGCTGGGAGCTAGAGCCCTTATCCTACATGTTTTTCTGAAACACTGCCCTGCCAGGGCTGCTACTTAAACAGGCACTGCCCTGATAGAAGTCCACTCAGGCAAAACAGGTAAAGAAGATACAGTTCTTTCTTAGTGAGGTCAAAGTCCTGCAACCTCTAAAGATGCAGAACAGAGATAGAGGGTCCACTTTCCCTCACTCCCCAAGAGCCATTGCCTTATTTCAGCTTTGGCCCACCAAAACCACAGACAGATACTCTGATTTGGAAGGGATCCACCAGGATCATTGAGTCCAACTCTTTAAGTGTATGGCCTTGATCAAAGCTCCCCACTGTAGACCACAGTGACAGATACAGCATGAGATAGAATGTACGGAGTTACAGGATGCCAGCCCCCCAAATCTGGCTGCTTCTGGGACAGATAAAGGAAGAAGAAATAGAAAGACAGATACCTCTGTCCTTGTAGGCTTGTTCAGTCCTTGCACTTGTTCAGTCCCTGCACAGGACCCACTTTGTGGAAATACGCC
The DNA here is from genome assembly GCA_035221455.1 of Xenops minutus. Classification (NCBI taxonomy): domain Eukaryota; kingdom Metazoa; phylum Chordata; class Aves; order Passeriformes; family Furnariidae; genus Xenops; species Xenops minutus. The sequence goes on from JAWWEE010000085.1 coordinate 27,863,614, forward strand.
CTCATGGTCTGGTCAAGCTGCACTCAGCTCCATTGCCTGAGAGGCCACACAGAACTAGAGTGTCAGTGTGAAGTGCAGAAGGTATCAAGAGGAGTCTGTGTTACACACTGCACTGCTTCATCCATGTCCACATGTGCTTCTCTGAAGACAACTCAACAGATGTCAGAATGTGAATTTCTGACTCCAATGGTGACAAACAATTTTCATTCACCTACTATAGTTTATGTCCCTTCAGAGCCCTGCCAGGGTTACAATTAACCAAAACCTTTCATCACACTTTGACAGAATTCCCAACTTAGGGTGGATGATGCTGGATGTCAACAGCAGTCCACTTTCTGGGCCATGGCATGTTAGGTCAAGAGATTTATTCAGAAGCCAATGCAGAGCTAAAACAGCCACAATGAGTTTATGAGCCTAACCCCTAATACTTGGTAAAACTCACTTCCCAGCGTTACCTCACAGATTTTGCATTATTTGTTCTAAAAGGAAGTTTCTCCTATAGTACAGTCCAGTAGCATTGGCTATGTTCACTCATGTTGTAGACCACTGTATTTGCTCCTTTAGCATATGGTATGGACTTTTCCCCCCTTTCAGATATGCATCTAGCAGGATGTTGGAATAGCTGCTGTAATAAAATAAACTATTTCTTCTCCAAAAGCAGAAATTTTAGTTCCCACACGCTTCTCCTGAGCTCAAGCTGTAGAAGTAGATTCATCTGACAGTGATTTCTGGGTTTAGAGACAGAAAAATCTTCAGTGCTTGCTAGCCTGGGCCAGAAGTCATACCTCAACACACACTGCTGTAAAAATTTGTGATCCACAGAGGAAGCACAGCAGCTGAGGAAGTGGACAGAAGGTTCCCTGAAGACCCCCAACCCTGTTCTGTCTTGCATGCGAGTACAGATCCAGCTCCCACTGCGCACAGCTGGCTGACTGGGGAGCCATGCCCCATCACCAGGAAAAAAGGGCCACTAAAGGGCCCTGACAAGAAAGATAGAGAGGGACTTTTCACAAGGCATGCAGTGGTAGAACAAGGGGGAATGGCCTTAAACTGAGTGAGGTAGATTTCGATTAGAGATTATGAAATTTACCATAAAGATGGTGAAGCACTGGAACAGGTTGCCTGGAGAAGTTGTGGGCTCCCAGTCTCTGGAAGTGCTCAAGGCCAGGCTGCATGGGGTTCTGATCAGTCTGATTTAGTGGAAGGTGTCGCTCCCCATGGCAGGAGGATTTGAATTAGATGATCTTTAGGGTCCCTTCCAGCCCAAACCATCCTATGATTCTATGATCACGATTCTATAACTGCAAGCCCACGTGGGCATTCCTGTAACCAAAACCAAGTTATAGCTGTTCTCATCCTGATTCCTTTTTTAAGTTTTTCTGTTGCCCTTGTAAACCCTTAACTGATTCTCAGACATGAATCCAGTCCTCTTCCTGTCAGAATCAGCCCAAAACCTCATTTTCCTTCTGCTCTTGTTCCCCTTCCACCTCCATCTCCTTCTGGTTCACTTCTTCCACCCTATTGCCCTTACTGTTTCCATGTCCATATGGATTCTCCAGGAACTATTTCACTCACAGGACCCAGTTTCTCTGTACACATTCCAAGGGAGCCCAAAATTTGTTCTCACTCCCATTTCTGCAGAAGGTTACTTGGTGGGCTGCAAGACACCAGTTGTGTCTGCAATGGTAGCAAAGTGAGGGCTGAAGCCAGGACTCCATACAGACTCTACACTTTGGTAAGCAACTGGCATGAGCTGCAGAAGGCAGCATATGTAACACAGCCCCAGGATTCTTGGAGCTCAAAGAGCAGTAATGATATATTGCTGCACCACACCAGGCTCAGCCCTGCCAGAAGCAGTACAAAAAATGTTTTTCATGAAAGGCAATCTGGTAGTCAATGTCAACTCTTCTCCCCAACAAATCAAGATTTTAAAAGCAAAAAGCAAAATATTTCCAGAAAGGCAAACACACGCAATCAGGCAGGGTGTAAATAAGGCCATTGTGCCATGTCAGTGGAGGTAACAGATAGCAAAGGTTACTATATGAAGTATTTTTCACTGTCTGGCATTCTGTATAGCCGAGTTCAGAGTAGCAGTTCCCCTGTAGTACCCTTCATGTACAATTTTAAAAGGAGGAGCCAAGGGTGATATCTTGAATGAAATTGGAACTTCTGCTTTGTAACAGGCACTGGCACAGTCCCCAGCTTTGCCTAGAGCAGTTCTCTCCATCCTAGCATGCTTTCTTTCATGCACCTGGACACTGCTTAGAAGGTGATGTAGGATGTCTGTCTGTGATATGGAGGCTCCCTCCTTTATTCTGAGACCAGGTTATGAAGCCCTTACACCACAGTTCTCATCTTCAAGGTTAAAAAGGGCACATAGTCTGGAAGCAAACAGCTCCAGCCTCAAACAAAGGCATCCATGCTAACACAGGAGCGTAGGAAGTTAGGACAGAGGCAATGATCTTCAGAAAAGGTCAGATCCTTGTCAAGATGTCTCTTAATATCTACAGCTCTGAGGAGAAATAGCAGGAGAAAACAGGCAGCAGCGGCTGTGTGTGCATGTGTATCTACAGGGGCACTGCTGGAGCAGACAGGTGCAGGTGAGGAGCGTGTGCACCCTGCCCTGGAGTATGCCAGTCTGCACCTGTGCAGCTCTCCTTCCTCTCTCAAGTACACTAAGAGGTGGAATAAGTCCTCCAGCTGGTGAGTCAGGAACCACTTGGCCAAGCACGAGCCAGTTCCAACCCTCCACTCCCGTGTTCCTCCTCAGCTTGCTCATACTGACAAGGCACAGAAAAGGTCAGCGTTTCATTCTTCTCTCAGTTTCACTCTTCTTTTTCTGAGTCCTCAGTGCAAGAAAACAAGAAAAAGTTCCTCCCCTGAAACAAAAATTTCCAACTTGTTTGGTTTTACAGAAAGGAGGCAAGAAGGAAGGAGGTATTTGCTTCAGCAGTTTACTACTACGGCAGCTGTGAGCACATCATGAATACTCTTAAACACTAAGCCTCTGGATGAAAAAAAAACACACTTAAACCCACAGAATCAGTTTGGCAAAACAAATCCAGGGAGAAACCACAGACAGAGTTATGTCACTCCTCATCAGCAGTGCTGCAAGAGACAGCTGGGGACAAATCACCTAAGCTTAGCTGTGGCCAGAACATCCTCTCTGTTCAGGACTTCAGACAGCAAGGCAATTATGCTGATGTCTATGGTGCTTATGGCCCTGTCAAGGTAAGGCACAGGTTGGTTCCCTAAACTACACTCTCAGCAAGGAATTCTCAGAATAGCTGCATTTAGGAAATGAGAACCAATTCCTGCTAAGGTAGCACCCACCTTGTACAGCAAGGAGAGACAGAGGCTTTCAACCTCAGGTCAGTAATAGAGGTACAAGCAAGGGGCTACTTATCTTTGGTGCAAAAGCCTTCATTAAATAGTATTAACCCCACTGTGCTCTGGTTAATGAAGGAATTTCACATGATGATGTAGAGCAGGGGATTTAGGGAAGAGTGCCCCTTTCATCACCACATGGTCTGTTCTGGCTTTGCTCAATCATATCCTAAACCACACTGAACTAAGAAATACTCCTTTCTCAGCCTGCCCTTTGTGCATGATCAAGTGCCCTCTCCTGTAGTTAAGTCACCTCTACATTGTCTTTCTGATACTGACAGTGTGCCCCTTTCAGGACCATCTCCTGACTGCCACTTTTACTGACACTGAAGGCCACTAATAGAAAACTATGTATATGAGTGAGAGTGGGGAATCCAAGACATCATCCTGAAAGCTTGGTCCAGCAAATGAGGCCCAAGTCAGACAATTCAAGAGTCCCTTGTCCTTAGTCTACGCATATGCAGATAGCCTGACACAGGAGTACGCAGAACAAAGTGCTGCATGCAACATTTGCACAGGGATTGAGGACACAGCTTAACTTGCATGGCAGTTTTTCACACAACAGAACAGATAAATTAATCCTTTCATCTGTAACTTTTAAACACCAACCAACCATTTTGATTTCATGGACTTCCAACCACTCCCTCCATTTGAATGTGACTTTTATCAGGAATATTTAGGAGAAACTTTAGAATCAGGATATGTTTGGTTCCAACTTTATATGTCAGCATACTTGCCATTCCAGACCTTTGCAATGGCTTAGAAATAATATTTCCACTCCATGATAAGGCACCCAGTTTTGAAGTAGTGAAGTTCCAGCCTAATTTCATACTGTGGAAAAATAATACTGTGGACAGTTAGGAAGCTGTCAAGAGAACAAGGAGGCAGACAACAGGTCAATCTTGCAGGGCTAGAAAGTTTTCAGCAGCATGACTCAGGACACAGTTATACTTGTATATGCACTGAAAGGATCTTTTTAAGTAACCCTCCAGTTTCACTGTTAAAGTTTCAGCAAAGACAAAATCTGACAAGACATCCTGAAAAGGCTTTGTACAGCTTTCTTTACCCATGCTGTCAGTGTCTACTTTTAGCAGAGTGGTTTCTTTTCTTCTGTGCCAATGTAACTGCAAACAGCAGTGGAGCTTTTTCTGTGGGACAACTTTTTACACTCTTAAAGGATACACTGATTTTCTCTTGAGAAGGTCCATTCCTTTTTTTTTTTTCCCCCCCAATATAGAGCCAAATTCTCACTATGATTTTCCATTTCTCTACTCCAACACTCTTGCATCATGTAATACCTAATCTTCCTTCCAGCATTTAAATGTTTGCAGGTTACAGTCCCTGATCTTGTCTGTCAGACAGCCTGCATTCACAGCATGGTAATCATTAGGCACATGAATAATTCTACATCAATCTGATAACTATCAACAATGTCCTCAGTAACTTGATGAGCAAAGATCTGGGCTTCTGTCTTGTACAGGAATCCCTGGTAAGCTTATGAGTTCATCTCAATCATTACTGAACTTAATTTAAATCTGTTCAACAGGTGAGATCTACATGCCAATTTTTTACCAGTCTTTCAGAATAAAGCAGTAAGAGTAGGCAATAAGAGGTTCACATAACCATCTGCTTAGTGCAAAATCACTCTTGTAGTGTTCTGTACGTGCAACAGACCCTGAAAGGAAACCTAGTTGCTCCTGTTTCCGACCAGACAAATCTGCTGTCACAGGCCAGCAAGGAGGCAGAGCTCACTCCTGCTCCTCTCCCACGGCGTTTCAACACTGTCCTGCTATTCTTAGCCTTGAAACATGTGACCCCCACAGACGCTGAATACTCTCTGTTTTCCCCGTGGCCTACGAAGCGGACTCGGCAGCAACTTCTGCCGTGCTCCAGGACACATTTTGCTTCATCCCAGTCTGCCCTGACGCTGCGGTACTTCCTGCTGTGCTCTCGGAGATCACACACAGCCTCCCGCCCCATCCTGCCCTTCCCCTGTCACCACGCCTCGCTGTCCCGGATCCCACCGCTCACACAGGGAAGCGTGCAGGCCGAGGTCATAACCAGAGAAACTAAGTTCAAAAGCAAAAGCCACTTTTTGGGTCCGTACGGCACGGCCAGGCTGTGTCCTCTCGGAGCTGTGCGCGTACACCCAAGTCCCGCAGCTCCCAGGTGAGGGCGTGGATCTGGGACAGGGCACTGGGGCACAGCCATGAGGACTGCCTGGCTGCTTCTAGGAAGGAACAGGAGGTGATTTTGGCTCTGGCAAGGCAAGTCAGCCCTTCCTCCCTCCGCAGCGCCAGCAGCAGCAGCCAGAGCTGCTCTCCAGAGCCCCTGCACAGCAAGGCTGCAGGAGGGCTGTGTGCGCTGCGCCTCCGCCTCTGCTGGGGCATCCCGGGGCTGCCGGCCCCCATCCCACCATCCCACCATCCCCCGCCCCACCGCCCGTGCCTGCCGCTCGGCGGGCGAGGCACGCGTGTCCCGCCGCACTCACCATGGCGTTGGAGCAGTTCAGCAGGCACACGGCGCCCAGCAGGACCCACCGCCGCCGGTACGCCTTGAACTGCGACAGCCGCGACACGGGGCGCTCCCCGAGCAGGCTCGCTGCCTCGCCACCCTCCATCGCGGCTCGGCTCGGCTCGGCTCGGCTCGGCACTGCCCCGTGCGGCCCCGCCCCGCCGCCCTCGCCGGCCTCCCCGGGGCGGGCACGGCACGGCACGGCACAGCCCGGTACGGCACGGCACGGCACAGCCCGGTACGGCACGGCCGGGCACGGCACGGCACAGCCCGGCCCGGCACAGCCTGGCACGGCACGGCACGGCACAGCCCGGCACGGCACGGCACAGCCCGGCCCGGCACAGCCTGGCACGGCACGGCACGGCACGGCACAGCCCGGCACGGCACGGCACAGCCCGGCCCGGCACGGCCGCCCTCCCTCCCTGCCGGGCCGGGCCGAGCAGAGCCGAGCCGGGCGGCCGCCCTTGCCCGCGGAGCCCCGCCGCGCTCCCGGCTGGAAGAGCCCGGCAATCCCAAACCGCGCCGCCGAGGTGCGCGGGAAGTGGGGCGCCCTGGCCGGGAGGCGCCTCTCCTTGCGCTTGTGTCGTTGAAACAGCAGCAGCATCACCAGCATCACTAATGCCCGCCGGCGGGTCCGAGTCACCACTAGCTGTCACCTCCGGCAGCACCTGAGCCGCAGCTTCAGCGGCTGGGGGTGCTGGGGGTAGCAGGAGAAGGGAGAAGCCATGTGGGAGTGGCCCTGTCCGGCGGGTGATGGGTTACTGGAGTAGAAAAAGGTCTAAAGGAGAATAAAAGTATGTTAAGACCCACAGGTGCCTATCAGCTATGGGATATATAGTTTGGTTATGGATTTATATGATTGGTTTTGCTGCAGATAGCAGTACCTGCAATGAAGAGACACCCACAGAAAATTCACCAAGGGAAAAAGCCAAGAGTTCAAAGGAAAACCCCCACTCCAGCTTCCCAATGAGACCTGTGACTTCAAGTGGGTTGAAGATTGGTAGTGCTTGGATGTCTGACCCAACTCTGAGATCTAATCACCCTCTCACACCCAGGACGCCCCCACTTCTCAGCCTCAGGAGTACCTAGCCAACAGGCTCATGGATTCCAGAAATGCCTCCAAATACCAACATCCACCATGTCATCTGTTATTCAGCCATTTGAAATCCTTGTGCCATTCCTCGCCACAACCTGCTAAGAGCATGCTGCCTTCTCAGTCATAGACTGGGGTCAGTTACTGTGAGAAGGACTTTATTCCAAATGCTTTGCACACATCTGGAAGAGGAGATAGGGAAGGTTACCCTCATGCAAGTATTCTTTCATGGACATTTTTAGCTGAAAATTTCTGAGTGTATGTGGGAGGAGTAGGAAGTGGCCAGACTAGAAGGAGTAAGAAGAAACCATTTTTTACCCCATGTTGAGCCTGTTGTTTCAGAACAGAAGTATGGGATTTTTGCTAGTGAGCAAGATTTACTGACTGATAGATTGTGCCTTCTAGTCTCTCTCAGCTGGAACTGGGGGTTGACATTTAGTAATAGCAGCTGACATTTTGTAATAGCAAGTGGGAATATTAAGGTAATATTATTGATGACATGTTCCTCTTTCTATAGATGCCTGACCCAGTGTGCTTGGTGTATGAGCTGCTGACAGATAAGCACTGCTTTTTGTTTGCTGTAGGCTGATGCAAAGCAATTTCTGCCCTGCTCTGAAAAGACATGCTGTGATCTGGCTGTATGCACAAGCTAACTGCTCTCCTGACCCAGCAGTGCTGACACATGGGAAGAAACTTGTACATTGACGCGCTAGAAAGAGGCCTGGGTGTATGGGATGGCAGAAAGACACAGCGGCCAGTGCTTAGCAGGAGAACCATGATTCCTTTCTCTCTCTGGTCTCTCCTGCTGGCAGGCAAGCCCTGTTTGAAAATGAACTTCAATGAGGCTCTGTCCACATGATCTCCACTGTGCTCACTCCTTTTTCAGCTTAAAATCTCTGTTATCATTAAAGATGTTTGAATAAGGCTGTCAGAAATGAGCATCCCATGTGAAACATATTTACTGCTTCATTTTGTTAGTAAAATACATTAAAAGTTCAAATTGCACATATTTGTAGGACAGATCAGAATCAAGACTGCCCTATTTATCTCCTTTCTGCATTATTTCTTATGTCAAGATATCACAGTGTGCTGTTTTGTACTGGAAATATGATCCCAGAGTGAGTTGTATCTGGACAGTGAAGGACATGCTGTCTGGAAGAGCTCTGTTGATTTGGGAGTAGATATCAGAAATCAGAGAAAGGGGAAAAGACAATTGCAGCAGGAGAGAACTGCTTTTCTGTTTGGAGCAGAACAATCAGCAGCACAATTTACTCCCACGCCTGGGACTAAATTAAGTATTTTTCTTCCCTCATGGTTCTGCTAGATGTATTGCCTTGCTGTACCTACCCTGCAAGGACTAGTCTGGGGTTGCAAGAAGGTAGGGGCACTCAGAGCAGCTCTGTGTAACTTCATTCCTCTGCACTATACCACATCTCCCATGAATAGGGGCACCACTTGTTACTGGTAGCACACCAAGGACAGCAGTAGGATTCATGTTGAAGGAGAATGGCCCCATCTGCCCTGCACCTTCTCATTCTTTCCTAGTGCTCTGCTTCTTCCTATCTCCAGCAGTCCCTTTCTCCCCAGTGTCACCATCTGTTTTTTACACTTCAGCACATCCTACACCCTGTTTTCATCCTGTCTCTTGTTTGCAGGAACTGGAAACATAAGACATGTCACAGGTGCTCCTCAGTTAAGCAGTTCCTTGTTTTGTAGGTACTTGTACCGAGGTATCAGTGGTCTCTGACATATGTGCATATGTAAAATACACAGAACAGACCCACCTACACAACTTGTACACTGAAAAGTCCATGCTGAAAAAAATAAATTAGAAACCCCCAACTTCCCTTCCCCTCCCCATGCCCTTGCCCACCCCCCAAAAAAAGAAAAAAATAATTTTTTTTTCTTTTTTTTTCAGAGAAAAACTGATAGGTAGTAGAAAGTTTTCAGCAATGGAGTAGTTGAAGTCTCTGTACTTTGGCTGAAAAATAGATGTAAACCAACAGTGTTGGGGGAGGATTCTGCATCCGCTTTGCCAGTATTGAGCCCCTATTACTGGAATTACAGGATCATCCAAGTTCTGAGAGATCTCTATTCCAACCTCCTGTTCAAAGCAGAGTCAGCACTTGTGGCATACCACCCTTGATAGGAAGGAAGCACCCAAGATTTGTAGATACTCATGGTTGAAAGAAATTACAAAAGTCAGGGGGTCTACAAAAACTTCCAAAGTTTTATTAGTAAATCACACACTTGGCATAGAAATTGCTATAAGTTAGTCCTGAACCTACTATATAAGCACATGGCAGTGGGTTTTGAACAGAGAGATGTAGAGTGAAAGGGAACAGAGAGATGAAGAGGAGGAGAGAGAAAGAAAGGAAGAAGGAGGGAAAGAGAGATCACCAGTGTTGGCTCCAGTATCAATCCAGCTGATGGGATATCCAGGGTTCTGGAAATGCCTGCACACCCAGGCTTTGTGGGGGTAACTGTTATAGATAGATTTCCCAGTCCTGGAGGTATATTTCCCACTTTCTGTGCAAATTAGTTATCCCACACGGTCCATTCTTCTAGATCTTCCTGAAAATGGATTGTAGGACTTCAGGGATCTTTGGTGGTCTTGATCCTCCCATCCTCCACCACTTCTTGACCTCATACCTGTGCTTGTGCTGTGCTGTGCTGTGTTGTGTTTATCTCCAGGAGCCAAAATGAGGATGTTTGTCCCAGCAACATGCTACCTCCATGTAGCCCCTTCTCCAGCCACATCCTGTTCTTTCTCACAGTGTTATCAGCACCAATTCTTGGCTGTTATTACCAACATGGTTGGCTCAACAGCTATTTGGCTATTGGTGTTGGAGACATGCATATTAGCAGCCTTGTCTCCTTGGCTTCTACAACAATGAAGTCAAACCAGTTTGCTTGGGACTCAATCTGGTCTTGAAAACCCTCAACAATGGAGACTGCACAACCTCTCCAGGCAATGGGTTCTACTACTAGCTTGATCCTACGATAGATGCCACAATACAGCCTTCAGGTAGAGCACAAGTCATTAAGCACAACCCTCTGACCCAATTCAAAGCTGGATCAGTTGGCTACCTATTTAGACCATAATGCCCTAACTTAAATACAAGAACAGTGTGAGACAGAGTTGAAAATGTTGCTAAACTCGTGATAAATGACATGCATTGCTCTCACCCATCCACAAATCCCATTATTTTATAAAAAAAAGTGCAATCAGACAGGTTCACAGGTGTGATTTATCCTTGGCAAAACCATGCTGATTATTCCCAATTGCCTACTTCTCCTTCACATGTTTCGAAATATCATTCATGTTTTTTTCCCAGGGATTCAAGTGATACTGGACTGCCTGCGGTTGCCTGGACTGTCCTTGGAGTTCTTTTTAAATATAAGTGCAACATTTCTACAGTTGGCAGGGGTATCCATGGCTCCTCAAAGATGATTGAAAGTGATCTTGTGCTGGCATTAGCCAGCTCTCTGAGTGTCCTTGGACACAGTCCTTCTGTTCCCATGGACTTGTATGAGTCAAGATTTCTCCAGCAATTCCTAACTCACCCACTAATGGTCATCTTTCCCCTCCATGAATCCCAGACCCTCAGGCTTGGGAGACCTTGCTGTGTAAAGAAGGTATTTCCTTAGGTTTGGCTGTGTCCACTTTCAATAAATCACCCACCCTACTCAGTGACTGGCTGCCATTTTACTTGTTCAGCCATTTGCCACTACTTAGCTGTTGAAGCCTTTCTTGCTACTATTGACATGCAATCTAAAACTCCAGCTGAGCTTTGGCTTTCCTGACACCATCCCTACATGCCCAGGCAATGTTTTTAAATTCCTACTTGTATAGCCCATCCCTGCTTCCATCTCCTGTATATTCTTCTTTTGCATTGAAGTTCTGCCACAATTCTCTACTTATCCAAGCTGGTCTGTTAATATGTCTCCCTTTTTCCTGAAAACTTAGGTGGCCTATTCTTGCCCTTGGCTGGAGCTTCAAAGACCCTATCACTGCTGAAAGTGGTGACAGAGTGAAAAGCAGCTCCATCACCCACTGTGCACTGAAAGAGTCAGGGAACAAGATGTCCTGAGCTGCAGCAATCAAGAAACAACATATTTTAGATTGACTAGCACTGAGTAAGTTGCAACCTTTCCTCATTGTTGGGACATGAGTAATATCCTCCTGCTGCAGAGATCATCTGCTTGCTGCTGACATTGCAGATTTTGTATGCTGCAGTGCTAATAGATTCTTTTCTCTCTTTAGCCACAGATTTTCATAAAACTGTAAGGACTTTGCTGCTGTTGAGAACACTGTCCTTCTGTCAAGTTCCATTAAAACTTGGTAACATTAAAAAAATTTAAGGGAAGGGAAAGGAAATAGACAAATACACTAGTTTTTTGCATTCCTTACCTTCTAAGGAGCCCACATTAAAATGGTACCTGAAAGTGTAATTAAAGACCATGCAGGCTCAGTAAATGCAGAGTCTGTGTATGGAGGTGGAGGTGGAATTAGGATTCTCAAGTAATTTTTATTCTGGCATTTTCTAATGTTTTAATGTTTAAATTAGCAAGTCTTAATTCAATTTCATTACACAAAAATATGGTGAAAAGTGCTTTTTTACCTAAATGGATCCACTGTCCACTGCTGTTTTCTCTCTAGGTCTCATATTAGAAGCATGAGATGTCCACATGGAATCCTGGATTTTGTTTATTCTGGAACTTTTAGTACTATTTAAAGTGTGTATTTGAGTGTTTTGAAGTGGAGAGGACTCTGAAGACTCATCGTGCAAACCTGGAGGCCAGCAAGCATACTGTTTGTTTCCACCATGGACACTGGAAAGTGAATTGGAAGAAACCAGTAAAATCTTCATTTTCAAGTCTGTCATGAAGCAAGTCTAAGACCCTTCATGAAGTAGAAGGTCATACAATAAAAACAACAACAAAAAGATTTTAAAAAAAGGAGAGCAGTTGTTGAGTGAATAGAGTAAACCAGCGCAAGTATCTCCCAGACTGCAAGAGATTATTGCATATGCAAGTTCAGCGTTACTGGCTGGTATGGAGAGGAAATAGGAATGCAGAAGTCACTGCACTGGCATGTTTGCAGACTGCTGAACCAGACGTTTTCCTCCAGAGGTAGAATAGTTGCTTGCTCTAACAAACAGAGCAAAACAGGCCAGTCAAGTCAGAAAAAATATCATAGGAGACAGCAAAATGCATGTTCAATACTCTGAGTAGCAAAACAGTTGTCCAGTCTCTGAATCTTTTCACAGTGAAGCAGGTCCTGAGAATGGTTCCTTTTGTTTCAATCTCTGGTAGTTGTGGGTCTAGAAAACTGTAAGAAAACTGCAAGCAGCTGCCAAAAACACAGGAAGCTAAGCCACCTCTGCTCCTCTAAACACCAATTGAAGGACCATTATGCAGTCTTATGTCTGAAAAATTTTCTCCAGAATACATTTTTAAAGACTTGTCTACACTTTGGCTCACTCCTCTTTGTGAGCGTGTTCCTTCTTCCAAGGCCAAGCATGGATTTGTCTTTGTAGCTGTAAATGGGGGGATCCAACCTTACGACAAGTCTTTTCTGGCCAAAATAAATTACATATTTCTTAGAAATTTCTGCTTGTGAACTCTCTGAATGTGAAATAAAACACTCTCCTGATTGCTGTGTCTGTGTTGCCAATCTTTTCTGAAGCCCAAGATCACTCAATGAAAGACTTAAAACATTACCTAATATTTTAAAGTATTGTCTTATTTTGTTATTTAGTTGTCCTTGAGCCAAGTTTTTGCCATTTATGTTTATACAAAATTTCCCCACTCATATAGGACAACTGAGTGAAATTATCAGTTTGTCTACATAAAAATCAGTCCTTTGTGAACTGACAGCTTCGTTAGTGCCTGATAGAATGAATTTTTCAAGGACAAAAATGGAAATAATACTTAATTTTAGTTTACTAATTTATTTATTTTGTTTTCTGCATAGAAAGACATAATAATTTTAATGGCTTTGCAAACATGAATAGCTGAAACTATTGTAGAATTATTATATCTGACTATATGTAATGCTTCATTTAAAATAAGTGAATGCAAAATCCAAACAGAGTAGGTGCCCAATTTACATTTTGAAGCAAAAGGAAATTTTAACAATTAACTTTCCTGAGGCAGGTGTCCCTGGTGGGTTGGGGTTTTTTTGTTGTTATTGTTGGCTTTACTATTTCTCTGGCAGCACAGACATGGCTCACTGGGTCAGTGGCTGGCCCTTGTCCCCCAAGAGCAGACAAGTAAAGACAGGCTTTTTCTCAAAAACATTCACAGATTTATCCTTTGTTCTATGCAGAAAGAAATGTGTTAAATGGGAGCTAATGAATGGAGTAATGATCCACATAATGCACACAAGATTAGATGTCTGATGGTCCCAGAAAGCAACTGCTACAATTCCAGGTGCATTGCAGTCGAGATAAAGATGAGAAGAGACAGTCAGTGCTGGAAGTGAGCTATCCAGGTAGAGCACACAAGAGACTTAGTCAAATCTGCTTTGGAAGGATACTGTGCAAGGGCCATATGGTTGTATACCTTAACACATCATTGCTTAACTTCCCAGAAAGCAGTGATACCTGTGGATAGTGGCTCCCTGTTCTCCCTTTCTCTCTCTTTCTCTCTCTTTTTCTCTCTCTCCCCTTTCCCTTTTTTTTCCTTCTCCCTGCAATACAATAACAACAACAACAACAACAGCAGCAGCAGCAAAATAGTTGGATGATTTATCTGTGCCTTTCCTGCATGTTTGGTCACCTTAGTTCAATTTCTAGTGATTGGAAGTCCTGTTTTGTGGTAATCTGAATTTCTCTTCAGTGCAATTTACTGTGTGATTGGATGCATGTTCTGTTGTATGCGCTTTCAGCAGGACATTTACCTGGAACAGAACTCCTTTCCTAAATATAATTTAAAACACCAAAGATAATGTCATCATTTGTGATTACGAATAACTACAGTTTTCAAAAACCTTTATTTTTGCCTTTCAGTAGTCAGATTCACAAATGTATTCCTTCTGCTTCTTACAGCTTTGAAGTTGTAGAGCTACAATATACAGGCTGGGTGAGGAATATATAGGCTGACAGAGAATTTTAGACAACTCAGTGCAAAGGTCTACAAGGACATTCCTCTCTCTTCTGTTTTCCCTCTCTCTCTGCATACCAGAAATCCCCAATAGGGGACTTTTTAATCCCTCTGCAGAAGAACACAGAGAACATACATTATGATCACACACCCACAACACATGGAGGCATGCATGCTTTGTTTACTTGTGGTGTTCTGCTGTCAGTTTGTGTAATTGTAAAAGAGCAACTCAATATTTTTATTACACAGTGGCTGCAGAAACTGGCATGTGAAACCTTCAGAGAAGCCCAGAAGTAATTAACCTGTTTAGGGAGTACTCTCAGTCCTTCTTTTGTTTCTGAAATAGCTGTTGACCAGTAAACATAAAAGGAAACAACTAGATGCTAAGCAAGCCCAAAAGGATAAGAAATGGTGAAGTGACTATATTTGTCCTTCATACAGTCAGTGCTATTAAACATGTATTTGTGAAAGAAGCACAATTCTCCTACTGCTGCAGTAGAAGACCCAGGCCTTTCACAAGGGAAAAGTCTGTGATCTGTAGGAGTAACCTCTTGTATATCTTGGTCAGCTTCAGACATGCTGGATGGAAGGCTGAAAATCCCAATGATTTTTATGTCTTATAAATTTTGTAAATCTTGGTATCTAGGAAGACCAGAAAAAAGACACAGTACTGTGTGTAAGGGTCGGCAGAGGAAAATCAAGTATTCTCTCTTCTGGTGAGCTCCCCAAAAGCTCAGAATCAGGGTTAAGATAGACAGTTGGCACCCTGTCTCCTGTTCCAAGCCAGCCAAGGCACACACTGCCTTTTGGCCCCCTGTCAACTTGCCCAGAGACAGTTCAAGGCTATGGAAGGCACTCTAGGTCTTAGAGGGAGACCAAAAGAAGATAGCATGTGGTAAAGTGGATGTTGAACAGAAATGCATGAAAAATACATGATTTTTGTAGAAAAAACAATTTTTAGATTTTTATTACACCAGATCGGAAAGTAAAAGTCACCTGGTTAAAAAACTTGCCTATTTTCTTGCTGCTTTTTTCAGCCTTAAACATTCTTGGTTTACAGCATCAGAGTTGCTAAGAAAATGTGTAGGGTATAGTTTAGGTCTTTCTTTAAATTTGTTAGACTAGGATAGTATTTCACAAAGTACCTCTTTTATGTTCTCATGCTGAATTTCACGGTTCCTTCCCGCCTTGAGCAAATACCCAGTTCTTGTTTCCATGCATAAATACCAGACTTCAAGGCAGAATTATTTCATAAGGATTTCAATTGTTATTATTTTAAATTCTCCTTATGGCTTTGCAGAATCGTAAGTTCCTTTTGCTGCTTTAAAGCTAACTCCTATCAAAGCTTAATCACCATTCATTTTCTGTTCTGTGGTATCACATGTGCTAATATAGCTGAAAATGTAATTACGTTGT
The DNA here is from genome assembly GCA_035221455.1 of Xenops minutus. Classification (NCBI taxonomy): domain Eukaryota; kingdom Metazoa; phylum Chordata; class Aves; order Passeriformes; family Furnariidae; genus Xenops; species Xenops minutus. The sequence continues at coordinate 27,879,134 of JAWWEE010000085.1, forward strand.
TTAAATGTCCTCAGTGGCACAGGTTTTTAAAATCAAAATTGTTACACTTTTAGGGAATAATTAACCTCTGTGTAGATGATGGGGGGCTTACATCTGGTGTCTTGAGACTAGGAAGCTGGAATTATCATTTGACTTTGAAAAACTTATAAACTGCATGGACTGCATATCTTCTAAGGGGTAGACTCAAACTATTTTTTATGCCAGCAGAAATCTCCCTGAGATTTGACTGTTGTAGTGGCCTTTACACGTGCTCAAGAGAGACATTATGTGTTACACAGAGGAGCTGTTCATACAAAGAGCATGGGATAAACTACATAGTACAGAGGCCAGTAAAGGTAACCCATGGAGAACTCACTGCTTGTCAAACAAATACCAACTGCAATAGCAAAGCAAATGCAGTCAGCCATTCAGCCTGGTGTTACAATACATTATGCTGATTCATTACTAATGTAAAAAAGAACTACTTGAGAATAGTGTATTTTACTATGTTAATGCTCTAAAATTCAGCTGTTCAGTTAAATATTGAGAACACCATCAATTCCATTTTCAGATGGGCTCTCTTGTAGACTGAAAGGTTTCCAGTACGATCTTATATTTTTAATGTAAATGTGGAAGTGTGCAGACTCATTTCATAAAGGTGAGATTGCTTACTTTTCACCTGTGCACTCAGAAAATGAATAACACTGTTGCAAAAAAAGCAAGCTCTTACCTTTCTCATGCCAGAAGTACTGTGAATTGTGACAGAAGTTTCTGTTGCCTACTCAGACACCAGATTCCCACACTGGAAGAGAGGACTTTCTGCTGGTGGTAGTTCAAGCTACTCTCCTCTGCTTTGTCTCCAAGTACAGTCAGCATGAGTTCAACAGTAAAGCTGTTCAGTCTGCCTAGTTACTGAACAGTCAACAGGGCACAAGAGATTTTTAGCCACTTTTGATTTGGCACTGAAATCTAGAAAGAGGACCAACAAAGAAAAAATTGAATGGAGAAGTCTGAATTTTAAAATTCAATTTCTCCTCCATGACTTCCTTTATTTCTTGGGCAGAGATGGTGTCTGTAATGTGCTGTAAACTACAAGAGGCTTAGAGACTGCCTGGAGCTTGTGCTTCACTGCAGTGTCCTCATAAGCTTTCCTTGCAGTCACCTGCTGTACACTCGTTACTTCTGACACCAGTGCAATTAACTTTATGGCCCTAGATTCTGAGATCTGTTTTTCAAAACATAGAGGCCAGGTTTGCTCCTCTGACCTCTGCTCTATCTATAACAGTCTGCATTTTATTTAAAAGATAAGGCTTCCTCTATATTGTTATAAATATTTCAAATACCTTTGAGAAAGCAAAAAGCTGACTCTCTACAACTTAGCTGTACAACCTTTCTTCCATATTTTCATTTTCCTAAGGAGAGGTATTTTGCATAAGACTTACTGATATCATTCGTAAAACCAAAAGCATTTGTACATTCAAAGATAACTAATTTTCTTCTTTGGCCTCTGACTATTTTATAAAAGAGTTGGCAGGTTCAAAGGTAAACCTATTATGCTAATTCTATAGTAAAAAGTCCAAATAAGTTTTCAATCTTTATTTAGGTTCAACATCTATGTTTACTTGAATAAAAGACTTCATAATAAAATAATCACTAAAGATCTCAGGGAGTTTTTCAAGCATGTATTTAGGTCCTATATTAATAGTTCATGTTCTGTTCTTTAATCTGGTTCTAATTTAGTGAAGTAGCATCATTTCAAGTGACAACATATTAACTAATTGAGAAATTAAAGAAGAGGTAGAATAGTAACACTGAACAGTAAGTATGCTAGATAATGTTTAATGTTTAAACTAGAGGAACTGTTTTGAAGTTAATAGTGAAGAAACTGTGAATGGAGATGCATATTATAATAAAGACTGTTAATAGGGGAAGGTAGATAAATCATAATAGCACTGACTGCCTCTTGCTGGGAACATGCATGTAATGCTAGTAACACCACTCAACCAAAGCTTCTCATGCTCTATCATGTTGCTGATGTTTTGAAGGCTTTCTCCTGCTGTGGATTGTTCTGGATCACAGCATCAAATACACAAATGGTCTGCCTTGGAAATATGGTTGAACCACTGTGGATTAAGAATCAGTCACATACTAGCAGTCAACCCCTTTGACCTGTAGCTGAAAGGCACACCAGAAATACCACAATTTAACTAAATTTTTTTAATAACACAATGAAACACATACCACACACACTGGAGAACAATTAGGATAAAACTAATTTGCATGAAATTGTAGTTTTCTATACTCCCAGTGTGAAAACTACTATTTTAGCATGTTTGTCGTATGTTGCTGATGTTAAATGTCTGAAAAAATACTTGGTGTAATGTACCCAATTATCAAGATGGAGATATTTGATACAGGCACATTGGTTATAATTAAGCCATAGAGGATTCTGATGAGAAATTGCCTCCCTCTTTGTAGAATTAGTTTCTATCTTTCTATCTGTCTATCTGTAGACAGATGAAAACTAACATGGGAACTAAGGTCTCTAGCCTGCTTCAGGGTTACTGCTTGAGACATAGGGAGAAAAGCTTTCCAAATCCATTGTTACATCCCTTCTGCAGAGCATGTAGAAAGGTTTGGCTTGCATTTAAAAACAGGATTGAAAGAACATATCACAGTAATGAATCCTTTTTTGTACAGCCAAGTACCTATCTCCAACAAATCCTCCTAAAAAGAAATCTTCTAACAAAATAATTTATAGGCTGGTCTAAGTGGAAAAATGCCTATTTCAAAAGCCTGCTATGTCCTGAGCAAATTGGGAAATGAGCAACTTTCAGACAATAGCACATCTGGCATGGCAATGTGGTTTATCATTTCCTCTTTCAGACACTGCAACAACAGCAAAACACAAACGTGCTTTTGGCCCAGTGGTAAGCCCTATGTTTGCCTGATGTAAACATTCACTTACAAAGGAAAGATAAACCCTACTCTGCTCCATTTTCCCCAATGTTACCCAGATGCTAAATCACTCATTTAATAGAAATAATTTTGGGAACTATATCATTGTTTCCTGGTAATCAAGCTTTTAGGATCCCTAATTTGATTTCCACATTATTTCCAGAAGACTAGAATTTTACTGCTGCATTTTCAAGTGGAATTTTTAGTGAAATTTTTTTATTCTTATGCAGTTATACATACTATGAACACTAAAACTGATTGCAGGAAGATCTGGATTACAATAGGGTATGGAAACCCCAAACCTTGTTTGCAGCAGTCTCTTCATTGTCCAGTATGTTTTTCCTTCTGGGTCTGTTTAACCATACTTATGCTTAGCATATATTTTTACAATGTAGTGTTGCCATACCCACATTTCTAAATCACTCCATGTTCAGGAATTTGGTTTCTTGCTTCGATTTAATCTGAGTCAGCAGCTGAATTACGTTTGTTCATTTTATGTCCAGCAAGAATGACTTGCTAGGCTGTTTTTTCTTTTTTAGCATCCTTTTGAACAGGGTTTGAATAGAGAGGAGAATGACAAGATTGTTTTTGTTGGAAGAACATTAAAGAACATAATAAATTAGATCAGCCATGCTCAGGTAATTTCTGCATATAATCTGTAAAATTGCTCTGTAACGTAACTTCAGAGCAGGAATGTATTTGTGCACATTAACAATGTCCTAAAGGGTATGGAAAATAAACTCATGTCAGCTCCTCCTATTCCAATGAATGTTCTACCTCTAATGTGTAGCCTGTTTTTCCTGCTGGTATTTTGCTGTGGGTGGGTATGGGAGGATGTTTGGAGCATGGAAATGTTATTAAAAAGGCAAGTCAGGACTCCAAAAGCCAGGGCTCCCAACGTCTGTGGTATCTGGGAGGGTTTCTCATGTTTATCACACTGGCTGCACTTGCGTCTCCTGTCAATTACCCTACCACCACAGTGCAGCTCTGGCCCTTGAATCATGCTGCCTGTGAGCCTGTGCATTTTTATTTTCTCTGTCTCATCAATATGTCCCATATACTGGTCGTAGCTACTTCATTGAGGGCAGATGAAGGCTCAGTCTCTACAAAGGGATTCCTCCCATATGCAGTGACAGCAAATAATGAGTTCCTCAAGAATTACTCCTACAGGATGAAGCAGTTTCTCTTCTTCCATAACAATGTGAAATTACCCTCACCACCAACACTGGCCTCCAGAGAAGCAGCCAGTGTCACCTGAAAGAAAATTCTATCACATCTGAGGTGGGAGCCCCTGTTTTCTGGGCTTCTAAGCTTTGGGGTCTCCTTTATCCCCCAGGTCAGGGCTCCAGCTTCATTCACAGGGCTTCAGCTGTGGTGATGCAGCTCTGCTCTGCTGGTCTACACTTCATGCTGAGGTGAGTGCCTCATCATTTTCAATCCCTCTTCAGCTTTCTTCTCAGTGTGAGGCTCCAGTGACTTCAGCCCAGCGGGAAATGTTTCATTGCATCCTCACTCTGCCATTGCAGCTGGTAGGGGTCTTGCTGGGCTCTGGTGTAGAGCAGGAGTACGGAGTTGAGACCTCTCAGCCTGGGGTCTTTCTGGGTCACTGCACTATGCAGGGACAAGGGCTCTCTTAGGGTGGCTGCTGACAGCATCTTATTGCTGTGGTAGTGAACACAGCACCACAGGACTGCAAAACAGCTGAGAGCAGAAGGGACCTCTGGAAATCCTGGTCTGGTCCAACACCCCTGCTCCAGCAAGGTCACTGAGAGCTGGTTGCCCTGATGAGATAGGAGAGTGAGCTGGATTTAATTGCTGAGAGAGTTTATATTAGACAGAGTCTGCAAATTCTCTGCAATTAAAGGCAGCTAGTGGCTCCCAGACTGCAGACAGTAATTATATGTGGTTTCTTACTTCCCCATCATCTGAGAACTGACGCTGTAGGTTTGTGACAATAAGCTCTTGGCACTCAAAGGAAAGAGCTGGTCTTGTTTTCTCCTCCTCTAATCTTGTTTGTAAGTACTTTTTATCTAAAATGATTACAGTAAGACTGAGCATGAACCATGGTATTTACTCTTCTAAAGTGGTTGATTTTAGTTTTTCAAGTCAGATCTTACTCAAGCTTAGAATGCAATTATAACTGATCTTTGAAGTCAAGCTCCAAATCCAGTAGTTTATTTAAAGAATCTAAAATTATGTCTATAGATTTCTGTGTCTAAAATTAATTCTGTCTTTTAGAGAAAGATGTTTTAAAGACATTTTTATATTAATGCTTTCATTCTGAAAATAATTAGCTTCAATGGAAATGAAAAGCATTTAGATCATTGTACAGAGACAATTGTGTTGTTTTGGACAGGTACCTACACAAATTAGAAATAAAATACTTTTATCAATGTTTAAGTATAGTATGATGTGTGTTGATACCTCAAGGTGAAGGTTAGGGAGCCTTTCATTTGTTTCCTGGTGCACAAGAAAGCCCTCTGCCCTGGGCAGACAGGCAGTGGGAAAGCATTAACTTTATTATGCAAGACTCTGAATCACTGTTTCACACATCAGCATCTGCCAGAAGTGAAAAACAAAATTAATAAGTTCAGTTATTTAGACTCACAAGGATCATCAAGTGCAACTCTGAAGTGAATGGCCCATATGGGGATTGAACATACAGCCTCGGTGATACAACCATGCTCTAACTAGCTGAATTAATCTCATAGCACAAAATAGATTACAGGATTAAATCTGACACTTTTTTCCCTCTTATGAGGCCAAAGAAAATCAGGTAAAAAAAACTTAAGCTAAAGACAGTGGAAAGTGACACATCCCTTGAGGACAGTTGAATAGTGCACCCTCACAGGACTGGTACAATGTTAAGAAACTATTGTTTACACCTTATTCTGTGCCATTTACAATTTGATGGCTCCTGCAGGAAAAATCATTATCTTGTACACACCAAATTCTGACCCAAGAATTCCCCTGTCAAGGTGAAGAGAGAAAGAAGGCCACTGCTTCAGATATCTCTAATAGACTCAAATGCCTAAACTTGCTTCAGTGCCAATTCATCCCAATCTTGGGTGGCTTTATCCTTGCATTAGCACCACTGAGCCTACTGCATCTGGGGACTTGTGTCCAGTCTGGCCTCTCCAGAGCAGGGCAGCCATTGACTCCATGGGAAAAGTTCAGCAGATGCCACAGAGACAGGAAGAATGCTGGAGCACAGCCCATCTGGAAGGAGAGGGAGGCAAATACTCTTGTTCAGTCTGGAGACAAAAAGGGAAAGGAAGACTCTTTTGGATGTCTTCAACTTCTTTGTGGTAGGGAAACAAAAAGGAAAGAGATGGACGCTTCTCCAAGGTGCAGAGGGATAGCACCAAAGACATTTGCCAGAGACCAAAGGAGCCCCTTATTCCCCAGCTGCATGCTTGACCTAGGAAGAGAGACCCAGAGAAGCCATGGGATTTCCACTCCCGTGGATCTTCCCAGCTCTACTGGACAAGGCCTATGGCAGTGTGATTGAGCTGGCATCCCGACTGAGCTGGCATCCCGACTGAGCTGGCATCCCTTTAAGAATGGATCTTAAAGGTGTGATGGGGCAAATGGTGGACCACAGACTTCTAGAGGTCCCTTGTGAAGAAAAATTATTCTACAATAGTATCTCACAGCTTCCTGAACATTGTTTCAGCTCATTATCCTGAAATAACCTTTGCATTCCAGAGCTAACAGGAGTAGTAGACAGTATGTTGGATGAATCCTCACCTTGGAGGACAAATGCAGGCAATAAGACATAATTTGTTGTGAGGCTGCTTTGCCCTGAAGCAGTAGTATTGGTGACAGCTGCCCTGGCTGCCCGCCACCAAGTGTATTTCTACTTCCTGTTCTCTATCAAACTATGATGCCTGGATTTATCATGATTTCAGAAGCTTGTAGTGTTTTAAAAAAAGAGACTTTCAATGTGTCATGTTCCAGTCAGGCAAATAAACTGGGATTCCTCCAGGTATGAAAGTTAAAGAAAGCCCTACAGGAAGAAAGGGAGTCTGAGGCCTTTATAAGTAAATCTACATAGTGGCTACTAGAGAGAGGAAAACTTGATGATAGAACCTATAGAAGCGGCACCAAGTACAAAGTAGAAAAGGCTAATGTCTTAATCCAGGGAGGAAAGTAACACAGTAAGATGTTTATGAATGTGTTACTTGAGGGAAAAAAAGACAAAAACAAACAGCTTAGCAAGGAAAGGGACAGAGTCAAAGTCTAACATACGTATCTGCTTTCAGTTTGTCACAAATGGGGAATACTATCACTTTGGTTTGCTCAGAACATGAAGTTTTTTTCAGAGGAAATTAGCACAGAGCTAAAGGAGAATGTGTTTCCCTATATAGATAGCTTTTGTAAGAAATGCTGTGTGGTTTATATCTAGATACAGACTTTGGGATTATTTTCTATTTCCTGGGTCTGAGCCTTGTGTCTCATGATTTGCCTTGGCTTTCTTAGCAACAAAAACATCAATGTGCATGCTGAAAAAAATTGAGCTGTAATGTTTTCCTAAGGAGAAGCTGAAAATACAGTCTTTATATTCATCTGATATCCAGCTTCACAAATGTGCCCATTGTTTCTGCTTGTTTTCTGCCTTTTGCACTAAAAATACTGAAAAATTAGTGCTGTAGTCACAGAACTGTACTTGGAAATACAAGAGCTCATATCTTAGCTCCAAATTTTTGCATAGATAGGACAGTCTTTCCATCTGTATTTTTGTCTTGTAATCTGTTTGAAACACCTTTTAAAGTGTATTCAGCTTACCTAGAGATCTGGTGCTTCAGGAGCCAGGAATCCACCATTCACATCTCTTATCACTATAATATAAATATGAATGCACTGGTCACCATAGAAATACCCCATCTCTGTGAGTCTTTCATGCATTTCTCATCATGGAAATATATTTCTCAATTTTCTTTTTTAAATCTGAACTGCAGTAAGCTAACCCACAAATGTCTCAGCATGATCACACTATTAATCACTGACATTGCTTTATAGAAGCCTGGCATCTTGTTTTATCCTGTGTTTGCAGTTTGCTCCCTGATATTAAGGCTAGCTTGGGATGAGGGAAGAAAGGTGGGATGGCACCTCTGCTGCTCTCAAACCCCTGCCCACTCAAGGCTGCAAAATCTTATGGAAGTTCTATGCCACTGAAATAATTCTGCAGCCTCCAGATCCTCCCCCATGTGCTTGGAAATGTGGCACAGATGGAACTGTGCTGTCTGTGGGGATTACATACTGAGGGAGCGTGGCTACGCAAAAGAACGCTGTCAGTGTTTAAACCCACTCAGCGGAGGCTCATGGGGTGAGTGGGAGGAAAAGAACATGGAGAAGAGCTATGACATCCCAGCACTGAGCTGGGTGCTGTCCCAGGCTGGGAAGCACAGTCTGAAAGGCTTTCCTCTGACCACAGAGAGAGAAGCCCACAGTGAAGAGAAGCCATAGATTTCCAGCACCTCTAGGAAGGCAATAAATGTGGCTGAAAAGTAGATTTTTAATGAGCAAAAGACAGTCAGGAAAAGAAGTCAAATTATGTATGCTTTGTGCTTGCACAGAATGCAAGTCACAGTCCAGGGACCCAAAAGGATCAGATTAGGTCAAATGGAAGTAACTTCTGTCTTTCGCTACTGTTCCCTGCAGAGCTGTTTCTTCACAACTCCTATTTTCAGGACACTGTAACTCCTGCATAGTGTACTACTTGAAGGCTACATGTACTACCAAATCAGGAAGTGCCAAAAATCTTTGTGAGATAATTTTTCCTCCTCAAAGGAGAATCATGCACTGTTATATATTCAGAAGAGTTTTAGGGTTTTTAGTGTCCATCTGGTGTTATGCATGGGGCTAATAAGGAGGAATTATTGCTGAGGCCCCTTACTCAAGTCTAGGTCTCTGCGCTCTCAGAGATTTTTTTTTTTTTATTGCTATGCTTTTTTAATGATAATTGAATGTTATATGTATTTCAGATAATATGGTAATTGAGGTGGTACTGTTGACCAAAGAGGCTATTGTAATGAAGCGGTGGATGGCTGCTCAGTATGCAAATATCATAATTACACTGAACTCTGGAAAGCAAAAAGCACCCATATGGGAACTGTGTACTGTAGTGTGCAACAAATCTTTGAATTACCCAGTGTTAAAGGAGTCAAACTGAATCTTTAAATAAATGGGTGTATATTAAGCATTAGAGAATTATATTCAGTAGTTGATTAAATTCTAACTTGCAGCACTCAAAAGAAATCTCTTTTCCAGAGATTTGGGCTCCACATTGCTACCTGTTCCTGCCCTCAGCCACTGTGAAGTGAAAGGTCTTCCTGTAGGAATCTGCTGAGGGAGCTGCCCATCTCTAGATGAGGAGGGTAGAACAGCTGTAGTCTCATGCTCAGATGGTCCCAGTATTGCCTTCTATCCATGCCACAGCCTTTTGAGCAGACAGAACCCTTCATTAGACTGAGATAAATGTGAAGATTTGACTGTCTCTTTACATATAATGAAATTTTCATTTAACCATCTTAAGCATAGATTTAAACACAAAACTTTGTACTCACAAAACTGGTGAGGTTGACATTAGTGGCTGGATGTGATTTCAGAGAGTGCTGACTGATGGAGCCATATAATTAGTGTTTGTCCTCTTAACTACTCACCTTCTCCAAAGTCCTTTACGGTCAATTTTCTCCCAGGTTAACAATGAGGACTAACTCTCCAAAACCACTAAAACAGTGCTTATAAGCTAGTGTTTGAGATAAAAAGAAAGAAAAAAAATGTTAAGGAAAAATCCAGAGTTTCAAAGCAGGCTAGTACCATGGTTGGTACTTCAGAACTGCTTGCAGTTTTATGCAAGTGGATTAAGCAGTCTACTTTGTTCTCAGAGAAGCACAGCACACTTTCATTCAAGCCAAAAACCTAAGGGAACCTAAAATGGAATTTAAGAATGGAAGCATGTTGCTAATTTTATTTTGCTAAAATATTTCATAAGGGACTAAGGTATTGATTTAAAAACCCAAACCCAGATGCCTGACTTTCAGAGTGACCACACAATATTTCTTTAACTGCACCTTTCTGAAACAGCCTAAATCATTAGTCACTGGTGAATAACATCATCTCCAGAGTTCACAGAAGGGATAAATATGTTCCTGTCCATGACTAGGAACCTCAGCAGACTAGGATTCATTTATCAGCATTGCCTTTTCCTCAAGGAAAATGACAGCACTTCTAAATTTTATCTGCAGTTTTCATATGTGTGGGTGATTTGGCTGACTCATTAACCCTGAGCAGAGATTGTTAATCAGTGGATGACTACTATGTGCGCCACAAACCCATGATTCAGATTTGCTCCTTTAAAGGAATGCCTGATTGAAATAATAGCATGTCTTACATTAAACTGTAGTCTTCTCATTTTGATCTTTGTTCTCCTGAGAAACATGGCTTAGTAAACAGTCCCTGTCTTTATCTGCCTTCACCAAATCTTTGCTTTCCTTTTTCAATCTCCAAGCCATTCAGCAATAAAGTAGTGACCTCAGTCTCTACTTGTCACAGGGTTTATGATAGGTGGCTTGGTCAAGAGGCACTGTATCAGTGTAGCCCTCTTGACAGAAAGAGTTGAAGTCCTTACTAAATCTGGGTGGAAGAAAGTGTGGTGGGGGGGCTAGGCCTTCACTTCTCCTGTTAGTCTCAGTGAGTGCATCACAGCAGGAAGAAGGTCCTCCTTCTACACACCTTCGTGGCCACTACAGAACAGCTTTTAGATATGCAATTACACATCTCCCATTGAAATACTTGCATTTTTTTCCACTCAGCCAGTTGATTTATTTCTTTGGTTGTGAGGTAGATAGTTCTACATCCCAGTGTGCAGTTACAGAAGGGGTCAGATACTATAGGTGTGAAGAGGACTGAGAGGAGGCAGTTAGTAGACTATTCAAGTCTTAGGATTCTCCAGTATAAAACTACTGTTAAAATGTTATCTTAGTCATAAGCCTGAAAGTGTTGCAGGGCTTGATACACACAAATGGACAAAGTTGCCCCAACTTGGCAGTTCCTTAACTAAAGCTGCTTAAAAGAAATCCGAAAAAACTCGCCACAGAAGTTCCTGGGTTTTATAGTGGCTGGATTTTAGAAGAAGGCCCGCATGCTGAATGTTCTTTCAAAAATTGATGTAAATTCACAGCTTCAACTAAACCTTAGTTCAGCATACCTTGTTTTGAAAGTGGAAGAGCAATGCATGAGTGTCAATCTGAAAATACAATAAATCCAACAAACTAGGTGGCTTTAGGTTATGGCACATAACCTTGAAACACTGCCACATAACCTGGGCTCAGTCACAGGTCAGACACCAAACAGAAGGGGGGACACCCATTTTATTTGGCCTACCAATGCTTTCAAGCTGCATGCAAAAGAGGAGTGTGTTTGTGAAATGAGTAGCTGAAAGTGATAAATGAGAAATCAGCTTTTATGTAGGGTTATTATATTTTCTGTAAAACTTAGGAAAAAAACCCCAAAAAACTAATCTAAACTTCATATGTTGTCTCCTCCACTTTCTTTCTTCTTTTCCTCCCCTACTACAGATTTTCACAACAGTTTGTATTAACTTTTTTCCTTTTCTCTGCAGTATTCTTTTCTCCCTTATTATTAATTTGTGCTTAATGTTTCCCTGCTTAGTTTGCTTGCAGATCTCAGGGTGCTCATCTCCCAGCCTTCCTTTGCTACACCCGCACAGCCCATTTTTTGCTCCTGACCGTTCCTTTTCACTCCCTTCAGCAACGTGCCCATTAATTTAACACTCCTCCATTTCTCTGCTTCCTTTTAGTCCTTTAATGTTTGCTCCTTCCTCCTTAGTCTTCTGTGGTTTTGCACACTTCTTTCCTTCTGTCTAGTTTCCCATCACTAGCTGAGGCTCCTATGTACTTCTTACTTCTCTCCAGCTTTCCTCCCTTTATTCTAGTTAACAAGAGCTCCTTACCTAGCCATGGAGAAACCCAGACCCAAGCTGTAGAGTTTTTCACTTGTATGGGCTTTATGTGACAGGGTTTCAGTAGGGGAAGGGTGCAGGACATATTTGTGAGGAGAGGTTTGGGCTGCTCTGTGCCAGACCCACCACAAGGCACAGCTGAACCCTTCAGCCAAGACAGTGGCACCTTAAAAAAGGGGGGGAAATGCCACAAAGGCAAAGTTGGTAGGAAAAAGGTGAGCAATAGCCCTGCAGACACCAAGATTAGTGAAGAAGGAGGAGGTGCTCCAGATGCTATAGCAGAGATTCCCATGCAGCCCATGGAGAAGACCATGGTGAAGCTAGTGTGGCTCATGGGAGACACACACTGGAGCAATCTGTTCCTGAAGTGCTGTACCCTGTGGGGAGGGGCCATGTTGGAGTAGCTTGTGAAAGACTTTATCCCATGGAAGGAAGCCTGTACTGGATCAGGGAAACAGTATGTGGAGCAGGGAGCAGCAGGGAAGAATCATTTTGGACCAAATTCTCCTGCATGTAGTGAGAAGATGAATTGGGAGTGAAGGACTGACGTCGAGCCTGAGAAGAAGGTATAGGATGAGGGAAAAGTGTTTGTCTTTTTTTCTCAACATTATACTAAATTTCTAGTTGGCAAGAAATTTATATAATTTTCAGCAAGTTGAGTCTGTGTCTGCCTGTGACAGTAACTGTCAGGCAAATTCTCTGGCTTTACCCATGAACTTTTCCATCTTACTTTCTCATCCTGTCCTGTTGGTAAGTGACCACTCTCCACTGGGCATCCTTCTTTGCCCAGTTCCTTTACCTGGACTCTCAGCCCTCTGCATTCCTGCTATTCACTGTTTGACAGCTTATTTGCCCACTGGATGTTGGATGCTATCACTTTTCCATCCTGACCTGGCACTGCAGCTCTAATCACATGGGTACATTTGGGCTCAACCCCTCTCTCCCTGTTTGTTCTCTGACCCAGGACATCCAGGAATCAGCTGTCTTCTGAAATCTGGTCTAAACTTCATCTTGGCATCCACTTTCCTTCTTTGATGTAGCAAACTTACCCTACACTATTCCAACTCACTGCAATGTTCACACGTATTGCTTAGCTTCCTCCTGCTCCACAGAGGACTGGCTGCCGTATTGTGCCCTTAGACACCAACAGTCAGGCACAGAGGAAAAGGCATCACAGCAGCTTCTTCTGGCCACTACAGCAGGTGACATCTAGGAGCAATCCTATTTTATGCTGACTGCTCTGTCTGGAGACACCAATTATTAGAAAGTTGACACCATTCTGTGAAAACAATCTTTTTCTCCTCATTATGGGGCTGGATTGCCATTCATGCATTCTTTAGCATCAGTGAGGAAGAAGTTCTAGCTTTACTTCAGTCTCTTGGGCAAGGAGTGATCATACCACATCCACATTAGAAATAAGGACAGTAATTCTCCTAGGCTAAGAGAAACTTGGTTTGCTAATTCCTGAAAATGATCTTATTGGTTCAAGCTCCTCCTACTGAATATTACAAACATGTTAGCTTATCTAGTTCTCTCAGGCCAGTGCAGAACAGATAGACTGATATATGCTGGAATGAAATATTGTATAAACTAACTTGCCTTTCAGGGAGGAAGAAGGACTCAGAGTGTCTTTCTAGGCAAAGTGCTGTTGACACTACAAAATGTGGTCAAACTCTGGTTTGGAGTAGAGAAGGAAGTCTGGTGTAGTGGAAGAATGTCATGTTCAGAAGAGTCATCACCTGAGAACTCTCCAAGCTTGCAATCAATTAATTCTCTTTGTTTTATTTGGCAGTTGCCAAGCCCTTAATATGTAGCCTTTTCTATAATGTGCAAGCCTTTTCTGTATTTCTTATCTTTCACCTTATTATGCAAATTGAATATCTCTTCTTAGGCTGCAGTTTCCATGTAAGCTTCCAGAACTCTGGTTTTCAGGTCTGTCAGTTGGACATGAGCTTTTCAGTGGAGCCTGCCAGTGCTCAGAACTAATTTTTGAATGTGATTTCTATTCCCTCCTGTCCTTCTGAAATGGCATCTCATTAATGCATGTAAGTATCTCAAAGGTGGCTGTCAAGAGGATGGTGCCAGACTCTTTTCAGTGGTGCCCAGTGACAGGACAAGCAATGACCATAAACAAAATAACAAGAAGTTTCACCTCAACATGAAGAAGAATTTCTTTACATGGAGGCAGAGCACTGAAACAGGCTGCCCAGGTAGGTTGTGGAATCCTCCACTCTGGAAACTTTCAAATCCATCTGCACACATTCCTGTGTCACCTGTTCTGGGTGACTCTGTCTTGGCAGGGAGGTACGACTAGATGATCTCCAGAGGTCTGTTCCAATCCTAACTATTCTGTGATTCTGTCTGGTTTAGCAACTGTTTCTGTTGGAATTCAACCTTCCCCCATGGCTTCCAGCTATTTCTGTCCATTTGCGGTCTTATGATTTGTTACTTTCAAATAGAAGTCCTCACAGCTGTCAGTAGAAATACTGTTGCCTGCCTCCATAGTCAGTAATAAATTGTCAGGAAGTCTGGTAGTTGTAGCAGCTTGTCCAAGTTGTCTATGGTGTGCAGTGTAGCAGTTCTGCCTAAATTTCTTCAGTAGTTTGAAGGTTAGCATGATCAGTCCTTGGTTTCTGTATGACTTAGAAAAATATTTTTTGTTTTACGTTATCTAGGATCTCATTCAGATTCAAGGCCTTACAAATTAATTCTGCTCCTTGTCCTAAGAGGCAATAAACCTTAGGAAACTGAAGGAAGTCCACCTATAGCCTCCAAAAAATAATACTTTTCTTATTAAATTATTTTCTATTTGTAGTATTACAAAGCCTGATCTGGGGTTTTGGAGCACATAAACTTAATAAAGCAGACCTGTTCTTTCAACAGTGAGATGTATTCATTGAAATAGAGATGTTTTTAAATGAAGCTGAAAAATTTCAACTTTTATTTTGGCTGAGAATATTTCAAAAGCAGGTAACTTATTTTGCATCTGACCTGTGACCAAACAAGTCTACTGACAATTGTGCTCCCATTCAGAAAGACCAGGAAGTGTCGACTCTGCCTAACCACTTTTGAGGCTGAAGCTGAAGTATCCTTGAGGAACTGTTGGAAACTCTACATGTTAGTGTGGTGGCAAGCAGAACTTTGCAAAGCTTTTGCTGCAATCAATGTATTAAATAAATGCAAATGTTCCTTCATTTCAAGTCATTACACATGTCCAGATGAAAACAGTCATGTGCAAACCTCCTCCAAAGCAGAAATTAAATATCAGCTAAACAGGGAAGAGAGAGGAAGAAAGGAGAAATATTTGAAATAAGCTTCTTCAGGAAGAGTAAGTGTGGCATTGGTTTTGAGGTGTGCTTTACTTAACAAAGTGCTTGGCTTGATTTATAGTAATGTCTGTTTGAGTTCAAGGGTGGATTGTAGGAGATCTGTCCATGACTTGTGTGTGGCATCTTATTTTTTCAGTAGTGCAGGCAAAAACTGTGTAACTACTTAATAATTTAAATATAACCTCCTTTTGCCTAGGGCAAAAGTCTGCAAGAAGTGGCAAATATCAAGATTGTGGGTATATGCAGATGAAATTATGGCCACTCCTGCCTTCCAGTTGTCAATCCTGCTTCTGCAGCAGAGGTGATTTCTCCCTTAGCAAGGATGGCCAATGGATGTGACCATTTGCTTCTAGTCACCAGTTACTAACTGTACTGACCTAAACTAGGAAGCTGTTCAGAAAGTGGCCAACTTGTATTGTTCACACAACTTGAGAGTAGGTACCAAGATTTAAGTACAATTAAAGCCCTTTGTCAGAAAAATGACAATTTTTAAAAAGTTTTGTATGTTTATGCATAACTATGAGCCAGTTCTAAGAGAAAAACTAGCTCTATCCCAGCCAAAATCAGGGCAGAACTGTTGTTCTTTTGTTATGTATGTAAAAATATGAAGTAATACTGCTAAATAAAGAGCAGTATAAAAAGGAGATAAAATGATACTAAATTGAAAATCAGACTAACTGTAACTAAACTGTATTTAATACTTTCAAAAAATCTGTTATTTTGTTCCATCCTTCACTTTTGTTTAGTTTTCTTGATGGATTAGGTGACAGATGGGATGGTAAATACATAGTATTCCTTTGTAGTAGTAGCTGGTTTTCCCTCATGAAGCATTTTACGAATTGCTAGAAAATTGGAAGCCACTTTCATGTCTGTGAAATGTTAAGCTGGTGTAATTTCTAACTCTTGCCTGAGTTCAGGAAAAAAAAAATTTCTGGTGCACCATTCGTCTTTTAAAAATGGCAGTTGTTCATTACAATGATTTGAAGGCATAACTGGAATCCCAACTCCTGTTTACCTGCCCATCAACCCTGCAAAATTCCAAGGATGATCTGAATCTCTGCCCCATATTTTTAAAATCTTGCCTAGTCCTTGAAATTGAAATACTTTCAAAATGTCACCTAGGACAAAAACAGTATTCTGGAGAGTGATGCTGATTTGACTGGTAGGGTTCAAAGTGGAGGCAAATATTTGTCCATCAAATTGTTAGACCTAAGACTCCAGAATCTCTCTAGCTCCCTCTTTCTGTAGTTCAGGATTTCCTAAATTATGTATCCTTTTGATGGTATGCAAACTGTTTCAGAGTAGTAGTCTTCCACATCAGACTGCAGCCTCTTCCCTCATGCTGATATAGTAGTCCCTTAAAAAAGTTTGGAACACTTTGATCAGACAGGATGAATAAAAGGTCAGTCATTCTACTTCCTCCTCACCTAGCTGAGAGGTGAAGGCATGGAAGTATAGAGCTGGGATGATAGAGGAAATCTGTGGAAAACACAGATTTCAACTTGTGTGCACCTCGATTGCTGATTTACTGTTTCTTTCCATGGGAGAGATTGTCTTTTCCTTGTTGGGTACATGGCAGCAGGGCTCTATTTGACTTGGCAATCAGAAACCTTAAATCTAAGTTCTCAAGCATGACAGCAGTATCATCTCTGCCAGAAAAATAGTGCAGATTTTGTCCTGCTGAGGCGAAGTTTTCCTCTTGCTCCCTGCCTTTCCTGGCAAATCCCCAGAGGCCACAGGGTTCAGGGAAGGCTCCAACTCTACTGGACCTTATGCTGCAAATAGTTCATTGGAGGACTGGACCTTGTCCTTCATTATTTCTCACTTCTCCTGTGTTTTCAGATATTGTTTCTCTTAGAGAAAAAAGAAAAATATTACACAGTAGCAGATAAAAGGAAGTGGAAGAACAAGGTAAAGATTTATGAGTAGGTGTTCTGATTATAAAGAATCATACAGTTCAAACACTTCCAATGTTAATATCTACAAGAAATTTGCCTTGACTTAAGATGACTAAGACTGTCTTTGAACAATTATCCCACAAAAGTATATCAGTATCCCATCTGAAAGAAATAGCTACTTTGGGGACTTAGGCTCACCATTAAACATTTCTGTTTGTCTCAGGCTGTGTCTCTTCCTCCTTCCTGGTATAAATTCTTGCAACTAAATATCATAGAAGCAGGACACTGGTTTCCCTGTGAGACAGGATCACAAAAAACAAACGGAAAGAAATTGACTTAGAATAAAGTGAAGTGCCTTACCTTCACTGGGGGAAGGTGGTTATTTTTTACTGTGTCACATTAGTTAACTCAATGTCAAATTATAAGAAGTACTTTCTAGGTGTGGGTACAGCTCTCAATAGGTCCAGGTCGCTATCAAATGTGTTCAGTCAAACAGGTTTAGACATCCTGTTTGCCCTTCACATACAAACACTTGAATCCTTTTCAGTCCTGAGAGTCTCTGCCTGAAGTTGAATGTCTCACATGCTTCTGGCAGCTTGATGGTAATGATGTGATGATATATGTAGTTCCTGCTTTGAGGAAGACTGTGAGAACCACCTATGTGATGCAGACCTAGTTATTGCATGGGATGGCTCTGTGTCACTTAGCACAGAAGGTCTCATGCAGAATCCCTGTACCCCTTTGAACGCAGTCACAATGGAAAGTCCAGTTTGATCCCAACAGCTGCTCAGAACATGGTTTTCCCCTGTGCCTACAGGCACAGTATTACTTCAGAGTGAGGTGGCTGTTTGTGGCTGTGGCTGGTGCAGTAGGAATATGCTAGTCTCCCAAATGGATATGATCAGAAGTTGAACATATGAATTCTTGAGGTCTTGGTAGTAGTAAATGAGTCTTTTTGGGCTTTTTTTCCTCCCTATTTCTTTCTCCTGATTCCTAGATAAACAGCATACTTCACCTCAAAAGCTGTACTATCATCTGAAACATTTGCCTTCTATTCTATCTGCTATTGTCACTGATCTGACAAACTCTAGCATTTCATCAGGATGTCCCCATATTTTTTCTGCCATAAGAAAGCTGATCATAAATCTATAAAATTTGTGGTGATCTTTCCTGACTACATGCCCAACTCCATTTGGATGAGTTAACAAGTGACCATATTTATCAGGAAGAATGATTTCTGAGAGCATACTTGACATGTCCAGCTAATTCCAAGACAACTCATAAATCTCATGTAATACCATTGTAAAAAAATGGTATAGGAGAGTCTTGCAGAAAAAGTGAAAGCTAAGGGGGGAAAGTACAAGGATGCTGAAGAATGGTCTAAAAAGAAGACTATTAAAGGCTAAGGAATCCCTGTGCCATGCTGGACAACACAGCATGGACTATATGTGTCTTCCCATGGATGGAAGTATGTGTGCTTCAGCCTACAAGGCAATAGATAATAATCATGACCAGGATGCCACTGGCCTTCCTGGCCACCTGGGCACACTGCTGGCTCATATTCAGCTGGTTGTCAACCAGCACTCCCAGGTCCTTTTCTGCTGGACAGCTTTCCAGCCACTGTGCTCCCAGCCTGTAGCACTGCACAAGGTTGTTGTGACCCAAGGACAATATCTGCCACTTCACTTTATTGAGCCTCATACTTCTGGCCTTGGCCCATCCATCCAGCCTGTTCAGATCCCTCTGCAGAGACTTCCTACTCGGCAGCAGATCAACACTCCTGCCCAGTTTGGTGTTGTCTGCAAAGTGACTGAGGGTGCACTGGATCCCCTCACCCAGACCATCGATAAAGATGGTCAAAAAGGGCTGGCCCCAGTAGTGAGGCCTGAGGAACAGCACAAGGGAGCAACTGCCAGCTGAATTTAACTACATTCACCACCATTCTCTGGACCCAGCCATTCATCCAGATATTTACTCAGTGAACAGTATGCCTACCTAAGCCATAAACAGCCAGTTTCTTCAGGAGAATTCTCTGGGAGATGGTGTCAAAAGCTTGACTAAAGTCTAGATAGACAACACCCACAGCCTTTTCCTCATCCACCAAGTGGGTCATCCTGTCATAGAAGGAGATCAGGTTGGTTAGGCAGGACTTGCCTTTCCTAAATCAATCCTGGCTGGGCCTGCTCCCCTGATTGTCCTGTATGTGCCGTGTAATGGCATTCAAGGTGATCTGCTCTGTGTCCTTTCCTGGTACCAATGCCAGACTGACAAGCCTGTAGTTCCCTGGATTGTCTTTCCAACTGTTCTTGTAGATAGGTGCTGCATTGGCCAACCTCCAGTCTAGGACCTCTTTAATTAGTCAGGACTGATGGTAAATGATTGAAAATGGCTCAGTCAGCCCTTTTCCTTCAGTACATTTGGGTGGAATCTACCTGGCATCACAGACTTGTGGAAGTTGTATATCAGCACAGGCTGAATACTCAAGAATATTTTTTTTACCCCTTTTTCTAAATGTCACTTTATCTGTAGCCTTCTCCTCTTTCTAGAATTTACTTCTGGTTTTCCACCTCTGATTTAAATTTTGATTTTGTACAGGTTATCTGGAAGTGTGCCTGAAACTGAATTGCAGGAATTTAAGTGTTGATGTTTGTGGTTTATACATGTACCAGCAATCAAACACCTCACCAGTGTTCTGTACATCTGTAAATCTCAGCAGTGTTCTCATCAGTGTTCAGTATGGTATGTTATAGACCAATGATAACTAATTGTCATAAAGAACTGCAGCAGTCAGGCAGGTAACTGTCTCCTCAGCTTTAATGCAGTAACTACAGCTGACAGTCACAGGGAGAACGTATTGACTTGCACAATGCAGTAGGTTGCTGAAAGCTTTCCTCTTATTGGAGTAAGGTCCAGGTTCTGAGAAAGGAGCATCCCAGATGAAGAACTCCTGGGAACTGAGTGAGGGTTTCTGGTTTGCTTCTCATTGCTAACCCCTGCCCTCAGTATAAATTTCATAATTTAAAAGTAAGGACATAGCTGAAGCTTTTGTATCTAAAAACCAAATCACTGAAGGGCTCTAAGCTCTGTTTATGTAAGTAGTTAGTGGTAATAAACAGATTCTTATCTCCTGAGTTACCAAATCCCTCACTATTTCTACTTTTCTATCTAATGCTCATCTTTGTAGCACTTAGAGGTCTTCTGATGGGGAAGAATTCATAACCAGAAGTTTCTACTTGCTAACGAACAGTTATATGCTCTGGTAACAGCATTAATCTTTCACTTAGCAGTGGGAATATTTGTAAACCTAGAGATATTTAAATGGCTGGTATTTGCTATTTCATGTTTTCCAAATGATTGCTGCATCAGTTTGTCTTGTACAATTGAGTGGATTTAGCTAGAGAATGAAGCTTATTTATTTGACTTTGAGATTAGAGAGAAAACGCAAGATTTTTTTTTCCCCCATGGGAAATGGAGGAACTTGAAAGCCAAGTAACTGTGAGGATTGAAGAGCTCAAGTGGGTTGGAATGACTGAGATTATAGTTAGATATCTATCTCTTGGGTTTAAATCTTTCTGAGTTTTATGGCATCCTTCAATCCTAAAAAAAATGCTGCAGATCAGTTTAGGAATAAAACTGTTCAGCTAGAGATTTGGAACATGCTTTATGAATTCTATAGCAGGGACAACAGGGAGAAAGATATCAACACCCCAAAACCCAAAGACTAAAGGTTATTGAAAGAAACAGAAATATTCTACTATTTTACAGACAAATAAGGTTGCATAACAGCTATGGAGTTAAAAACTGCTATGGATTATGCTTAAGCCAAAGAACATCTATAACAAAATGTCAGAATTGTCAGAATGTCTGAATTTGTGGGGCAGTGAGCCTCCAAACTGTCTCTTGCCAAGTCAGTTTCACTGGTTCATTGGCCTGTCACCTATGCAGCCTTATCCATTGGGGATGGTTTGTCAGAACACCTCCTATTTAGAACCTCTAGGTCTTTGTTTTTAAATCAAAGAATTAATAGACCACATATCTGAGGTCCAAATGCAGTTATAGTTTAATTATCATTCAGAAGATTGTTTCTCAGTGATTCCTGAGCAAGAATGAAATTATCATTCAGTCATTAGGATGTTCATGCAGAACCTACAAAGTAAGAATGGCAGTACTTGGTCTGGTGATAACTAAAGAAGAAACACTGCCTGCTCTGTCTTACCCTCCTTTGAGCAGGGAGGCTGTCTCAGGTGATCTCCAAAGGTCCCTTCCAAACTCATCCATTCTGTGTGTGTGTTCTGATAATGCCCAGATCTTACAGACACTTCCCCTAGGAGTAGGGTACTCAAATAATTTGTTCATGGTACATCTGTGTGCAAGACAAAAGCTGGTCAATGTTTGGGATCTTTGATTTTATGCTGCAAGATATTTGAGCCCAGCAACGAGATCTTTGATTACTCCATGATTTTTTCAGAGACCAAAAAATGAAGTTGTAGTTCCCTGAATTACCTTTCTTGCTGTTTTCAAAGACAGGTGAAATATTTACCATTCTCCAGTACTGGACTTACAGGTCACTGTGATTTTGAAGAGGTGATAGTTTGCGAGTAGCCTTGCAACAGTATCAACAGGCTCTCTCAGCACTATCGGATGCAAACAGTCTGGTCCGTGGACCTACACGATTGATATAGCTTTACTGCACTGAGGAATTACTGGAAATACTAGTTCTCAATGTTGTTGTTTCTAAACATTGTACTATGGTTAGTCTTAAATCAGAATAATTTTGTCATATATTTGCCTACTTCATGCTTTATTCATTTTGTTAGCTACCTTTCTGATTTGTTCAAGAAAATACGCTGGTTTAGTTTCTAGTCATTTCCTTATTAATACCTTCACCATTAACGCCCTCATGCTGACCAATTCCTTCTCACTGTTAGAAGACCTAAAGCAGACAAAAAACTTCTTTCACCTGAAATGTTTGAGGTTTTTTTTCCTGTCAAGAGGTCTCAGATAGATTATGTTCCATAAACTGTTTTAGCTAGGACATATATTTTTTCCAGAAGCTAGAGATTCAATTTACGTGCATTCATGTTATGCTTTTATTTGGGTGAAAACTGTGAAGACCAATGCATGTAAAGCTAAGGAAAGAATCCTTTAAATGAAGTTTCTAGTTCTCCCTGAGTCACTCTCTGAACTTCTGTAGTTTGATCATGGCTCACCGACTGCAATGCAAACAAAAAACTTTACTTTTCTTCTAATATCGGGTGTTGCAGTTCATAAAAGTCATTCCAGTATGCAGTTGCAATCTTAGATACTATATTCACTGGCTAAACTTATATTTCAGAAACATTACTTATAGGCTAACACATGCTTTAATGGTATAGCTGAAGGCATTAGAACTGACGTGAGGTAATGAGGTTGAGAAGAGAGCAAACCATTGCCTGAGCTCTCTGAGGGGCACAACAGTCTTGTCATAAGGGGTATGTTACAGCAGATCAATTGTTCGAGTAGGCATGACCATATCATCTTGCTTCAGGTGACATCTTCTAAAAAATTCTATAGTAAGAGAAAACCAACACCCACAGTCAATGGTTTTCCCAATCTGCAGTGTTTGGTCTGAAAACACTAAGAACAAAACCAAACAAACAAGCAAATAAAGCAGGCATCTGGTTTATAATTTCATGCGCTTCCTTATAGTTCATTACTTTTGCTTCTGGCTACTTTAACCCCAGTTCCAGAGGTTAGCCAGAAGGCCCCACTATTTACTGCATCTCTCTAAGCAAAGGCCGATACAAAGTAATTTGTGGTTAAATTGGAAACAGAATTTGTATGTCTGATAGACAAGATACACCTGTGTAACTACACAGCTCTCACAGTGAAACAAAGCAAATCTACAGTGCTGACATATTTTCCATTAACACAAGCTTAGCTTCTAGGAAACATAGCTCCTAGAGCCAAGTACGGACCCTGAAGTTTTGGCACACAATAAAGGCTCAGTAGTTTGTTGCACAAGGAGGGCTTGTGCCATGTCAGACAGCTAATTTTCAGAGGCATTTTTAGTCAAGGTGGAAGACTGCCTTGTGGCTCATTCTTGGTTGGCAGAAAAAAAAGAAAGGGGTAAATATACAGGTATTTTAAAGCACTGCATGCAATCTACATTCATATTTAGGAATGTAAAGATTGCTTTGGTGTCTTAAGAGTTTGGACAGGTGAATTTTTAAGCACTTTTTTTGCAAGTTTAGCATTCAGCTACTTGGGGTGAACTTGAACTTAGAATAGGCTTCCCAAGCTTTGTGCATATGCCTTGACCCAAGACCTCACGTCTTTGGGAAGACAGAAACTTTGTTATTTCATCAGTTGTGTTTCGAGTTATCTGCAGTTCGACACCACGTTGTGTGTCTTGCCACTTATATTCCTATTCAAGTTTCACCTTCTACCCAGTTCCTGTTCAAGTGTCTGTGCTCACTGGTTGAAAACATGCCTGTGTGCTTTTGAGGAGAACCTTTCAGAGAGAGGAGGCAGCTTGGAGCAATGCAGAGCCACATCCTGCTGAAAAGCCAACCACCTTTGCTGAACTCACCCTCCTGCTCACAAGTTGGGTGGATTTTTCAAGACTGGGCACCCTGGGTACCCATCACCTCTGCTTTTTGCTGGCGCGGCCTCACCTTGAATATTGTGGGCAGTTCTGGATATCACAATATAGGAAAGATATTAAGTTATTAGACAGCATCCAAAGGAGGTGAAGGGCCTTGGGGGGAAGCCGTGCAAGGAATGGCTGAGGGCACTCAGCTGTGGGGAAGAGGAGACTGAGGGCAGACCTCACTGCGGTTACAACTTGTTTGTGAGGGGCAGAAACTGATCTCCTCTCTGTGGTGATCAGTGACAGGACCCGAGGGAACGGCCTGAGGTTGTGTCAGGGGAGGTTTAGGCTGAATATTAGAAAAAGGTTCTTCTCGCAGAGGGTGTTTGGGCACTGGAAGAGGCTCCCCTGGGAAGCGGTCACAGCATCACGCCTAGCAGAGCTCAAAAGGTGTTTGGGTGATGCTCTCAGGGACACTGTGTGACCCTTGGGCATGGTCCTGTGCAAGGCTAGGAGCTGGACCCGATGACCCTCGTGCATGCCTTCCACCTCAGAGCAGCCTGCGGCGCTGTGCCCGGGCCAGGCGCAGGGATCCAGGCCTGCCGGGGGCCGCGGGCCCCTCTCCGGGCCCCTTACCCGGCCCCTCTCCCGGCCGAGGGAGGAGGGGGCGGCCGGCGCCGTGCCCGGGTGAGCGCCCCTCGCGCATGCGCCGCAAGCGCGGCGCCCCCGCTCGGCTCCGCTCGGGCCGCGCTCGGCAATTTCCGCCTCTTTGTTTTAAACTCCGGGCCGAGCCCTTTAATTCCCCCTTTTTATTCGCCTTTTAATTTTCCTGGGAAAGGGAAGAGGGGCCGGCGCTTCCCTTCGCCTCGCGTCTCCGACTGCTCTGCGCTGTGCGGTGGCGCCCGGGCGAGGACGGGCCGGGGAGCGCAGGGCCGGCGGCGGCGGCAGGGGCAGCCCCCGCTGTGGGCTGGAGCGGCGGCCGCGCCCCCCCCCGGCAGGTCAGTGCGGGCCGCGG
>JAWWEE010000085.1:27904074-27939009 GCA_035221455.1 Xenops minutus
CATCCGCGGGGGGGCCGCGGGGCAAGGGCGGCGGGCGGGGGCGCCGGGGCGGGGGCCGCCGGTCTCGGGAGGGCTCGTCGGCCTGCGGGGCTCCCCTCCCGAACGCCCCTCCCGCGTCAGGGACCCCCCCGCGGGCAGCGCCGGTGTCTGTGCCTGCCCCGGCCCCGGCCCCGGTCCGGGGGAGGGGGCTCCTGGCTGCTGGGGCAAAGGAAACCACAGCAGCCCCCGATCCGCACCTAGGTCCTACCCTCGGGAGGAGTTGCCTGTGTGTGTGGGGCGGTCTGGGCAAGGCTCCAGAACCCTGCGGCTTAGGGAGAAAGGTCTCTTTGAGGGGAGGGGTGTGTATGGCGTTTCCAGTAAGCTAGAGAATAGAGGGGACACCTCCCTTGAGTGTGCGACCTCAGCTGTGCAGGTATGTGGCTCCACTGTTGTGTATCGGGGATTTAAAGTCATGAGAAAGAGGAAATAAATTGGCAGTTATAGGTAAAATATAAAATGCTGGTGATTTGAATTGCTTTAAAGTCTAAGGACATACATACAGGTATATGCACACGCATGTGTATACATATATGAGTATTTGATATTAAAAAATTCTGATGGTTTTCTAAACCTGTGAGTTGTGGTGTTGTCACATTTGGCCTTTTTAGTTTGTCACTTTTAGTCTGAAAGTGTCGGGTATTACTTCAGTGTCCTGTGTGGAAAGTTTAGTGTGTCCCAAAGTTAGTAAGGCGCACAGGAGGTTTGATTATTGTGAATTATGAAGTACTTGGATATTCTTTTGTTATTTCCCATGTTTGCGCTTACTCTTTTTTTTTTTTTTAATCGTTACAAAACTGTTATTCTGTGCATGGTTTCTGTCAAATCAGTTTAGCCCTTTCCTGCTTTCTGTATGAAATGCATGCCTCTGAGAAACTAGCTCAAGAAATTCAGTTTTATTACCTGTATGCTCTGGAATGTTTTTTTTTTGTTTGTTTTTTTTTTTTTTTTATATCTGTGTAATTGTCTTCACACATTTCACAGAAGAGTTAAGTTTGTGGATGAAAATCTTTGAATTTAAAAAAAAGGTTGAGATGAGCCTTTGTGTTTTCAGGAGCATTCCACTCTACAATCTTCCAATGTATATTGATTTCCTTCATAGAAATGAATTAGGCATATGTTAAATATGTTGTTATGAGTCTTTTTTAGTACTACATAGTGTGCTTTTAAAAACTATTATCGATTATTGTTGTATAGCACACTTGTGAATTTTTGTGTTTGTTCTTTTAGTGGCAAATCCAATGAGAATCTCAACTGCAATACTCCTCATGTACCTCATAAAGGTGTTCTGCAATTAATAAAATTCTTTGTTTGGTAACAAGGTGAATAGAAACAGAAATCTTGTACCCCTTCAGTAGCATTTCTGTTTCGTGTAAGTTGTATTTCCTGGTAATTTGAGAATATTTAAGAATACAGAACCTGTGCAGAACCAGAAGTACTTGGTGAAAACATGTAGGATGCAGTAGAAGAGGGTTAGGCGATTTTCTAGAGGTACATAACTGTACTGTGGCAGAAAGCTTGGAAATCCAACATTTCATAAACCACTTTTTGAGGAAAAACTGTTTGATTTCTCTCTGGGGGCTGATCTGGCCAGCTTGATCTTGTTGCTCTGCTGTCACCGTAGAAAATCAAGACTTAGCACTTGTAAATGTTGTAATAAAGTCGACTTAGAGTTTGTAATTATCCTAGCCTAATATTAATGCCTAGAATGGCAGAAATTAATTACTGTACTATGAAAGATTTCTGCTACTAAGAGACTGTGAAGTACAGCTTGTAGGCACTTCAGCTGTCCTGCTCTTAGTTCTTCTATCTACTTTTGTGATTTAGAGGTAATCTCAAAGCTTTCTATTAGAGGTATAGGTAAGTCTTCTTGTCAAGAAGCATTCTACATTTGCTTTAGTAGCTTGCATTTTGGTTTTCACATGTGGCTGATTAATCTAGGTTGTGGCCTTTTTAGCTTTTGTCAGGTAATGATATCCCAGGACTGAAATAATTCCAGATTAAATTCCTTAACTCTCTGGGAAGCACTCTAAGAAGTAGAAGCATCTCCATTGAAAACTCTAAACTAGATACTACCTATGAAGTGGATGTGGACACGGTGTTTTGAAAAGCATGCATGTTGATAGCATTTTAGTCTTCAGCTACTGTCTTAAGATATGATACCAGCTTACAAGAAAGTGTAGAGACATGTCTTTTTTGCTTTGGAACTATTGATCATTTGGCACGTGTGTAATTAGAATTACTAAGTGGAAGCCTGTATTGATAATAGTGTTTGGAGATGCAGTGGACTTAAGACTGTCAGTGTTCCCGAGAGTTTATTAATCTAAACTGTGGTCTCTTTTTTTCATTGCTAGTAAAGTTGTTTAGTGATAGTTGAAACTTCTTTGATTTGCCAGGTTAGGTTTGCTGTCATGTGTAGAGGAAAACCTGCTCATGGCAGTTTCATTGCAGTAGTCAAGCCAGGCAGAAGTTTGACCTTTGTCTTTGTCTTTTAGCTTATACAATACTCATTTTGAATCTCTTTCTTGATGTAAACTTACTGTTTTGTATTCCTTGCACCTCCCTTTTTAAAATGCAAACTTTACTTTTTGTTGTTGACTGCAAGTTTAGCTAGTATGTGGAAGTCATATATGTGGTAAAAGGGAAAAAAGAAACAGGTTATGCTGTGTTCAAAGCAGTCTTCTCCACTGTGATCATTGCTAAATGAAAAAATACTATAAACGGTGGTTTGTTCTATAGTTGCTCTAAAGTGCCAAGAAAAAAACATGTTGATTTTATCTAAGTTCATAGAATCATAGAATGGTTTGTGTTGGAAAGGACCTTAAAGGTAATCTAGTTCCAACTCCCCTGCCATGGACAGGAACATCTTCCACTAGACCAGGTTTTTGGGAGCCCTGTCCAGCCTGGCCTTGAACACTTCCAGGGGTGGGGCATCCATAACTTCTCTGGGCAACCTGTTCGAGTGCCTCACCACCCTCACAGCAAAGAACTTCCACCTAATAACTAATCTAAACCTACTCTTATTTTTGAATCCATTGCCCCTTGTCCTGTCAATACACAGCCTTGTAAAAAGTCCCTCTCCAGCTTTCTTGTAGGCTCCCTTCAGGTACTGGAAGGCCACAGTTAGGTCACCCTGAAGCCTTCTCTTTCCAGGCTGAAGAATCCCAATTCTCTCCGCCTTGCCGCGTTTGGCGAGGTGCTCCATCCCTCTAATCAACTTGGTAGTCTCCTCTGGACATCCTCCAACATGTCAATGTCCTCTCTTTGCTGGGGACCCCTGAGCTGGATGCAGTGTTGCAGGTGGGGTCTCACCAGAACGGAGTAGAGGGACACAATCCCCTCCCTCACTCTGCTGGCCATGCTGCTTTTGATGCAGCCCAGGATACAGCTGGCTTTCTGGACACATTGTCGCATCGTGTCCAGCCTCTCATCCACCAGCACCTCAGGTCCCTCTCTGCAGGGCTGCTCTCAGTCTGTTCATCCCCCAGCGTGATTAGTTTACAAGGGCTTCTGTGTCCGGACAGGGCTCTGGGCTGTTGCTTGTAGGTCTCCGAGCTTTGTTCTGCTTGATCTAATCCTTGCTCCCATATGTACCTCAGTCGCTGCTGATGCTGCTGTCGCCTTGCTGATGGGCTTAAAATTAGATTTTGTCACATTAATTTTATGGAATCAGTGTACCTATACTTAACAAACTATAAAAGTGAAATACCCAGTATGTAACTAATGAGACTGAAAGCCATATTTGCTACTTAAAGTTTGATTGAAGTTTGCTACTGTAGAGACCTGAAGTCTTGCAATTATATTGGAGAGCCAGCATTGTAGGAAGGGTTAAACCAGCAGTGAGTTTTCTTTTTTCCACCTCAACTCCTTACTATGAAGCAGTACTTTATACTAGAAACTTCAAACAACATGTAGGAACTTAAGGGTCTCTATTTTTTTGACAAACACAACACATACTTTTCAAAAGCAGGGGGTGGTACAGATCATTCAAAAGTAAGGGAAATGACAAACTATGGTGAGCTCAAGTTACTTGTTCTTTGTGCCAGAAAATGAGTGTTCTCACAGTTATCGCTACCTCTTTTTAAATCACAGTTATAAGCTGATGGAGCCAGTGGGGGAAATTGTTGAGGGGGTAGGGGTGAGAACTGGAGAAACTGAGGTATGTGTGGTGGCATTACTATAATGCAGAGTGAGATTTTTAAGGAAGAAATACACAAGTGTGGAAAACCAATCTTTTTTGTAGTTTTGCTGACAGTAGAGAACTTACTTAAACTAGGTCTGCCATGATTTTCCATCTCTGCAAAGTGGCAAGGAGGAGACTTAGCCCTATGGACGTGTTTGGGATGATCTTAAGAGATAACTATCTTGTATTCTGACCTCATAACTAATAATAACTTAGAACTTTGTCTACATTAAAAATGCTTGTGTTTTGACAGCAATAAGGATCCTTGTTTGAAACTGAGACTGTCACTATTGTTGGAAACTGTTGCTTTCTGAGTAGCATAAATTCATATTGTTTTAAGATAGAAAGCATTCTGTGTATGTTTGTTGTGAGTGAGAATATGCGGAGCAGTATTTGCTTATCTAAGAGACGAAAAGTTATTTTTTCAGGTCAACAGAATGAGTATGATGTTATTTGCTGACTTCCAAATGGCCATTTTGTCAAGCTTTTCACTTTTATTTAAGAACGGACTTTTTGCTCTCCACATAAGCAGACAGTGTATGATACTATCTTTAGTTAATTATTATCCAGTAATATCACAGTTGCTATAGACATAATGCAAATTTTCTGTGATTTATGGGTAATGTTATGCCAGAGCAGGTCATCTCTGTTATGCTTTTGCAATATGCATACAAACATGTATATAGTGATTGTTACCATAAATGCCATTTATTCATGAAAATGGGTTAGTGCAGTGTTTGATGAGTTTTCAGGTAATGTGTTGTGCTATACATTTTTGTCTAGTTTGTCACCTAAAAGCACAAGCTAAGAGGTACAGTACAGCTGGCTACGTTAGATACTCTTTATTTGTAACTGTCTCTGGCATTTCCTGTTGTATCTGAACTATTAATTTGAATACACAGACTGGCATCAGAAAAAACATGGGTCAGTTGATTACTTAGTTAAAGGACATTGCCAAATTTTAACCTATTAGATAGAATGTGTTTGTTTTTTTATTATTTATTATAAAGAATTTATTTGTTGTACTAAGCAGTGGCAATCAGTAGAATAAATTTGAGGAATGGGATTTTTTTTTTTTTTTAACTTAGTGCAGTGATTTGTTCTTTCAGAGGAAAAAAATAATTTAGACATAGAGACATTTGGAAGCTTAATTTCTGCCTTGGTTCTAAGGTCAAAATGGTCTGGGATCTTAACCCTGCATTTCAGATGGTTGTATTTCTTACTGTTTCATTGTGATAATAATGATTTTGTTTTGTTTAAATTTTTATCCTAAAATATAAATGATGTTCTAGACACAAGGACTCTGATATTGATTTCAGGATTCAAAATAGGATGAGGTAAGGGAATTTTTTATGTGCTTGTTTAAGTACCTAGTCATGCACACTGCCAAAAATGTTTCTATATAAAATTATTTATATTTCAAAATGTAGCTTTTGTTAAATCTGTATCTGTTAAAGGCAACTCTAGTACTATTTGCTCGCTTAAGGAGAGCGCTAACACATTGTGTTCAAACCAGTCTTCTTAATACTTGAAATGTTTTTCTTTCTATCTTTGAAGTTACTCCTTTCAAGGTGTGGACCCCAAACAAATGTACACTGTTTATCTGATTCCTTCTGTTGGCACGTAGGAAAGCCCTCTGCAGCTGCAGAGCTACAGCAAGTGATTAGTCTTTCTTTCTTTAGCATTGTTCTATTTGGTTGTTTACCATGTGTTTTTTAAGCTTTACTGAATCTTTTTTAGGGAAAGCAAGCATAACACCACCACTTGTTAAATGCTCACTTAGAAGTTCTTATCCACAAGTGCAAGTTGCTCTTGCCCTCTGCAGAAGTCTGCATTTGTGGAAAAGTTCTCTGGTGTGGAAAGAGAGTACTAAAAAAATTACACTCTTGAGTGAAATCCATGGGCTTAGAGATAAGTATGGTAACATTTTTTTTGTAACATTTGCATGCATTTGTTTAATTTGTTAGATGAAATAGATAATTATCTTTTCCTGTAGCAGTTTCCTTAAACTGATTGCAAAGTAGCCTTGCATCTTAAATCAATTTATACTTCAAGATTATGCTTTTTATGTTGGTTTACCATAAGATGATGATTACTTCACAGATTTTTAGTTAAAATCTTGGTAAAAGAAAGTTCTTTGGTCTATGCTTATACTGTTCTCAGAAAAATTGCAGAGAGATGCACAATATTTTTGTCTTTTTCCCCTGAAAAATCCATATATACTTTTTCTGTAATGGAAATACTGTGGTAATACCTTGTTTTGCCAGGAGGAGTTTAAATGAAATGTTCTGTTTAGTAACCCATATACTTGTTAATAGTAGCGTTGTGCTTGGTGGCACCAGAGTAAATCATTTATTTGCATACCAATTTATTAACTTTTGTGTTTCTGATGTTGTACTTCTCTATCTTGACTGACTAGAATGAGGTAAAAATCCCGCAAAAGATTACGTTAGTTTGTAACACTTTCAGAAGAATTGTGTTTACATTAGTAAAGTGCTTAATTCATCTGTTTTTTTCTAGACTTGTATAGGCTTGTGTCTGAGGTAGTGCAAATGGTACCAGACCAGGTGAAAAAGGATTCTGGGGTAGCGAGTGGGGCAGTTTTCTTCAGTTCACCTTACTTTTCAGATTCTTTCAAATTTTGGTAGAGGTTACCAGTCTGCATATTAATTCACATCATATTAAGTGAATCTTGGCCCTTGAAGGTTTCGTTTATTATCTTCAAAATATATGGGTACAGAAAGTGCTGTATTAGTTGCAGTAATTTTTAACATAACTTTTTAGGTATGATCTTAGATGCTACCACCGGAAATTACTAATTGGAATTCATTTGCTGAAATCTGTGAGTTACTCAAATTATGTAAGGTTATTTTTCCTAGACAATAGTAGCTCTTGCGCTGTGTGGTTATGATTTTACGACTAACAGCGGCTTGAATTTGGATGAATTTTTGTAGATATAGACAGGATAATGCCTTGTCTGTTTCCCTTTGGTTCTGGTGGTTTTTTGGGGTTTTTTGAACAAAGATATATTTTACCCTGACCTTCTTACTTATTCATTGAATTCTCAATGCCATGGGATGAAAATAAGTGTAGGACTAATTCTGTGTATAAGCTATTCTGTGATCAAGTATGTGAATGGATTATGGTCTTTAAATGAATTATTTTTGCTGCTTTCCTTTGGGAGGAGAAAGTACATGCTGTCCCCATGTTTCAGTTCCTCTCTCCATCACACAGCCAGATAAATCAAATGACTTGCATATTGGAACTGCAGGTAGACTTCCAAAGTCAGTGCTCTGTCAGAACATTTATTCTCCAAGTTCAAGCATGAGTTGACAGTGAATCGAATTTTTGGAGGTGTTTGGAAAGTGTCATAGACATTTGTTTGATCTGTAGAAAATCCAGAATATAAGCATATGTGGAAAGATTCTGGAATCCTCTTCTATAGTCTCCATTGTTAGGCCTGATATTACCATCAGATATACTCACTGAAGGAGTGAAGACCAAGGAAGATGAGCTGCTTTTGCTTCTCCCCCAGATTCCTTAGCCGGTTACGGCTTCCCATGACAAGTAACCTTTTTCTGACTTACTCATCTATTATCACCATCTGCAGAGTTCGACAATTTTAGCATTCAAATGGAAAAAAAACCCCAAAATTCAGCTCTTTCCTTCCAGCTGTAATCCAAACCCAAAGGAATGAGCTTTTTTTTTGCCCTCTGAAATTACTTCTTTGAAGTATGAAGAAATCTACAGGTTTTGCTGTGTGGAGATCTCTGTGGTGCATGGTCCTTTCTGGCCTTGTTAGCCAAACTTCTAGTGAGGCATGTGGTAATTATTAAGTTGTGTTCTGAAGACTGGAGGGAGACAGTGTCAGTGTAGATATCTGTGTAAAAAACTATTGCCATTTTATTAATGTTAGTAAGTTATTTTGATTGCCTCTTAAGGCAGTTCAATCTCCAAAAGTAGTTCTTGATGAGTTGCAGAAAGGAACCAAATTCAAGCCTGTAGATGTTTCTGGCAGGCTGCCGTAGTTAATATTTTGCACTGAAAGACATTCTTCTCTTTTTACTGCATGTCACGCATCCATCTAGTCTTTGAAATTTGTTGTAGGAAGGAATACAGGTCTACGAAAGGGATTTTGCTTTTAAAAATTCCCGTGGAGAAACTTAAAGTATATAGAATAAGATATATTATATATAAAGAATACAATTATTATGATAAGTAGCAGAGATAGTGTTTATTTATTTTCTTATTCCTTACATGGACTGTCAAACTCTGTTTAGGCTGAGCCTTTTCAGAGAATATTTTCTTTCTGCAGTATTTGAATAGTTCGTATCAATGTGGGGCTGAACAGTTTTGTTGGCAACAGCTATCTCTTTGAATGCTAATTATCAATTCTGTGGTTTTTCTGTAAGTTTAGTGATGTTTGTAATGAAGGATACCTTTTCACATAGAATGAGTAAAAAGTAAATATAAAAAGCTTCAGTTAATAGAAGACTTGACACTGCTTTCTTTGCTGCTTAGTGATCTTCTGTAGTGGAGTAGAAAAGTTCTGCAGTATATCATAGAATCATTATGTCCATGTGAAATGCTGTCATGACTCCTCATGGCATAAAAGCTTAGTTATTACTTCTCTGCTCTCATACTAGTTTTCCACATAGGTATTTCTTTTACAAAAAAACCAAAAAGTTGATGATCTCTTTCATTCTTCAGATTTTGTTTTTTGCTAAGTCTATTACTTTGTTTCACCTGTCTGTTAGTGCTCTTTTTTCACCCGAAATTGGCAAGAGCTGGCTGGTTAGCAATTTGTTTTCTGGATCAACTTCTTTGTTTTTAGTAACACTCTTCCATTATCTATAAATGCTGACATCAGTGCTTTGTTTTAAGGGATTCTGAAGACCTTTATGCAAAGATCTAAATGCAGAGCATGTCTTCAACTTGTTTATGGACTATAAAACTAAACTATTTCAGAGACTGTAGAGTACCATTACCAGGGCTAGACAGGTAAGAGCAATTTAACTTCTGTTCAAGTATGTGTTTTCTACGTGTCTGACCCTAGAGAGACAGACTTGCATGTGTGGCAGAAGTACTATAGGCAGGGCTGGAAAGGGAAACTTGTCCTAGCTGGAGTGTGTGAGTCTTTTGTTAGTACTGCAGCAGGTGCTGAGTTACTTGTAGTAAGGGAAACTGGTAATCACGCACTTTCTCTGAGATTCAGTTAAGCAGTTGGTATTTGGCAATTTAGCAAATTTTTTCTTGGTTACTACCAATTATAGTATAAATCTTAATGAATTTGAATACAGACTATAATTTTGAGAGATCTTGCTAATGTATACTGTAAAAAAAACAGTTGAGAATTTTGTCTGTCAGGCAAGTTGGTGAATCTAGCTCTCATTAAAAATGCCTTTTTTCCTGAAGAGTTTACTCCTTGCTCTTCTGCTACATTAAGCCTGTACTACCATAAAGTTACCTTCAACAGTGATTTGTGCTAATATTCTGTACTGTTAAAATAAGCACCTGATGTGTTAGGAATTTTTGCTCCAAGGTGGCCTTCTCCAGCAAGGGCGGATGGACAGTTGCAGCCTGTGATTTCTAAAACTGAAGAAGTGAGGTTGTCAAGGCCCTCACACAAGTGAAACTAGCCTCGTGGTGAGATTATTTTGCTGCCTTAGTAATTTAGACCTTTCAAGTCCTGCCTACCGCCGATCAAATTGTCTCTGTTTTAAATAAACCAGCAAATGTCACGTCACAGCAGTGATTAGGTCACAGCAAAGAATTCAGTTGCAAGTGCTGAAGTCTCTCATGCTGTTGTTGTCCACTGGATTTTTCTGTCTAGAATCTTCCTCCTTTAAACTGGTGTCACGTTGCAGTGTTAGGACACTGACAGACAAGATAGTGATGTTGTAATGGTGTCGCTCTTCTTTTTGATTAGAGTTTGCAGAACTACGTGTTAATAATTGCTTTCATGCAAAGTTTAGAATGATTGAATGATATTCTCTATGTACTATGAGGTGTTCTTGAACTGTGACATACTATTAGATAATGCAGTGGAAAAAAAATCATAACAATTAAACTTTGTAAATCTTTCCATACTGCAACATTGTCAGTGACATTGTCAGTGAAAAATAAAAACAAAACCACAAAAAAAAAGCCAACCTGAAACAAAACAAACACCTGAACCAAAACCCAACAAAACATAGAAAAGTTTGATAATTGCAGATATTTTTGCTGTGAATTGTCATTACATTGTGGAATATAATGCATTTTTTTTGTTTGCTAGATGTTTAACTTCTTCCCTCCATTTCTATTTGTGTGCATACCCTAGATCTAATGGTGACAAGGAAATGATAATAAATGGAATGTGGGGGCTTTAAAGGTATAATTCTTTCTACAAGTTTTCAAACACTGTTATCCTGCTGAGAATATTGTGAACCATTTTGAACTGGAAAGTTGAAACAATCTTCAGTCATTGACTGAAATCATTCAGACTTGAAAGTGTAGTTTTACATGACTACACATAGCAGCTTAAGAAAACTCCAAGGATGCCAGGCTCATGTCTCCATCAAAATTTCATTAAGCCTGCCACAAGTATGAGCGGAATCTCTCCTTCTTGAAATGGGGCTGATCCCAAATGCAAACATATTAAGACAAAGTCAGAACATATGAAATAGTAGAGACATGGCTGATTAAATCTAGTTATGAATGTCTTCTGCATTTTGGTAGAAGATACTTTCAAACCTCTGTGCTGTTTGCGGGTTAAAGGATAAAGCACCTAATTACTGAAAAGTTGTAAAGGTAAAAAACTGTTATGGCTGGGTTAGAATATCAGTAGTTTAGGGCTGCTCTTTATGTTTCTATTCTGATTTACTATGGTAAGTGTGGTATGGTCAGCATGTCAAAATAAACTCAGAGCTTAAAAAGCTGGAGTTACTGTATTGAAGAAGTGTTTTCTTGTACTTACTGAATGAGTTCACATTTTTTGCCGTGTTGTAATAATACTCCGTTTTTCAAACCACTGTTTTTCACTTTCCTTTCTGTTACCTGTTAATGTGTCCACTTGTTTCCTAATTCCTTTCAACTATTCCTTCTTCTACTACAAGCTTACATGGTCTTGTCACTGTAATGTCAGTCTTCATTTTAAGTGCTGTTTACATTTAGGCCTGTATGCTGAGTGCAGTTTACATGAGTACAAAGGGAGAAGAGTTCTGCTAGGCTTGATTTGTCCAGGTTGCTGGTTTCCCCCTGCCTGTATAAGGCTGACAAGAGCTTATTCATTGCCCTTCATTTGGCAGAGGACAGATGGCCTGAGGGTTTTTTGTAGAGCTGAGGAATAGAGAGTCTCACAGTTTCTGGACAGTTCTGCAGCTCAGTTGCAGTTGATGAAAATGCCTTTTGGGCATTCAGCACTATGACTGTCCACTATCTTTTCAGGGAAGTTTGTCACATGTAATGAATGGTATCTGAATGAAAAATTTACCATAAGAAACATGGAGTCACATCCTCCCTCAGGCATCCAGCTGCTCCAGCATGGGATCCTCCATGGGTTGCAGGTGGATCTTTCCTCCTTTGGACTCATTTATATGTCACAGTCCCTTCACCTCAAGTTCAGACCAAAGTTCCAGCTGTCCAGTACAGCAGCACAAAACATCAGCAGCACCCTCGCCACCTGCCAGCCCAGGGGCACTGGCTGTTATCAAAACGTTCCTAGGCACAATTCAGTGGGGTGATCAGCAGTACAGCACTGAGCAAGCAGCAAAAGCAAAAAGCAGTCACTAACAACCACTATACTCTTAGTATACAGTCAGGAGCTGCAGCCCCATGGCAAGCAGCTGTAAATTCAATCCAGTACATCCCAATCAAATCTGTTATTATCTTGAAGCCTTTGTTCGTGACATTGGGTGCAAAAAAGGACAGTAATGGTTTAACCCCAACCTGCAGCCAAGCTGCATCCAGCCACTCACTCCCCCGCTGGCAGGGTAGGGATGAGAATCAGAAGTGCAAAGGGTAGAGAACTTCTGGGTTGAGATAAAGATAGTTTAGTAGGGAAAGCAAAAGCCACATAAGCAAAGCAAAACAAAGAATTAATTCACTACTGACTGTGGGCAGGCAGATGTTCAGACATCTTCAGGAGAGCAGGGTCCCATCACATGTAGTGGTTACTGGGGAAGACAAACGCTGTTAACTCCAAATGTTCCCCCCTTCCTTCTTCCCCCTGCTTTACATACTGAGCATGATGTCACAGGGTATGGAATATCCCTTTGGCCACCTGTCCCAGATGTGTCTGCTCCCAACCTCCCATGTACCCCCAAACCTCCTCACTAGTGTGACAGTACAAAAAGCAGAAAAGGTCTCAGCTCTGTGTAAACTCTGCTCAACAATACCAAAAACATCCCTATATTATCTACCCTGTATTCATCACAAATTCCAAAACAGCCTCATACTGGACATTGTGAAGAAAATTAAGTCTATCCCAGCCAAAACCAGCACAAAGATTCTGGTACTTGTGTTTTACTTTGACACCTGAAAGTTCCACATCACATCATATGGATTTTTTTGTTGCATTCTTGTGGCCCTTCCTCCGTGTTTTCACTTTAACAACTATATTTCTTTCAAGAGAGGAAAAAAAGATGGAAAGTGTTTTCTAAACTGAACTTTCAAGACTTGAAGTTAAGAATTGCGGGAACCAAATGCTGGAGGATATGGAGGACTGAACAGCTTTTGGTAGAAATTGCTTTTGTGCTTGATTAAAATGCTATTAAATACAGTATTTAAAGCTAAGTGAATCAAGGTATCAGGTTTGTTTTCATATTTGCAGAGGATTGTCTGAGGTGAGAAAGCTGCAGCAGCAAGAGTTCAAAGGAGACTGAGTAACTGTTACATCATTGCTGCAATTTATATCTGAAAGAGCTGAATGTTAGAATAATGGGAGAAATGTGAGCAGAGTACATCTTAAAGCTCTCACGGGGTTTCAGGAACAAAAGAATGATTTTGCAAGGCATATCATTTGACTCCTATGGTACATGGGTAGCTAACTTTATGTAAGTTACTGTCTATACATTTGAATCCAGAAACTATACAGAATACCTGCTAACCATTTGCAAGTTATAGGGCAGTTCTAGCAATATTTGCTCATCTTCTGTTGTATCAGCACAGAGACAATTATTGGACAGATCTAATACTTAAGTTTTGTTCAGATTAGTTAACCATCAAGTGCTATTATCCAGGCTTAAACTACATAGGAATGTTAAAAAAGGATTGTTGGTAAAATGTGTTTTCAGCTGCATTGTAGCATCTTTCCATTTTTTCCTTCTGGTAGCTTCTGGCTTCTCACTACAGATTTCCATTTCGACAGGTACTGTTTTACTGCTGCTGTTTTAGTGTATCTAGACCAGTAAGTGGAGTCAGGAGACTGAAAACCTGCATTTTTAAAGGTCTTTTAATAAATACCAAGAGGAATTGTCTTAAGACAATTGTATGAAGTTTCTTCCTCTCCTTTTCAGAAACAGGTAATAGGGAAAATTGATATTTCTGGTAGAGATCTGTAACCACTTCAGATGAAAGATATAAAAATCCAAGTACTCAGGTTATCATACAGTTACTCACTAGGGATACACATTTTCCTTGTCTTTGTGGTTGATTTATTGGGTTGTAGAATTGAATTTAACGTTTTATGTAACTAGATATTTTCATTGTATGATTAGGATTTTTCAACAATGGAAGTTAAAACATACATATGTAAGGAGAAGGAGGAAGACAAAGATCACAAAAGCTTAAAGTTTTTTAGGAGTTGATGGCACAGGACCACAAGACTTCTTGCTTCTTCATGGTGAACCTTTCCAGCCCTTGTTACCTTGCATGATGGAGTTATAGAGCAATCAGTGCAAATGTACACCATCAGTTCAAGTGATAACTGAAAGTCACTTGGTGTTTTGGGTTGCCCATCTGTTCTGCAAAAGACTTAATAACAAAGACTACAGTCTGTTTCAGCTGTAGTTAAGACCTTAAATTGCTTTCTCTGAAATGCATGGATATTAAACATTAAAAAAAAATTATGTGGGTTCAGATAGTAGCATCTCACTGAAGGTTTGGTTTTAAAGTATTTTCTTTTCTTCGTGAGACTGAGGACTGGTTTTGATCTCACACAATTGCTGGAAGTCAAGGATTTCTTAGTCTCCTTTTGGACCGTGTGAAATGAAGTTCCCTTTTAATGACTTGTAATTTACACATCTAGATTCTCAACAGAGGATGTATGACAAATGTGTCTATAATAATTTGTCAAGACTTAATCTGGGATAGCACTTGAGAGCAGTCTTTTCTTCAAAAGTCGCCTGCCTCTAGCAGTGATTCTGATGAGCCAGGTATTTTTTAGAGAAGGACAGAGTGATGTTTGTTAATGAAATGAAGTTCAGTGCTGTGATAATGCTGTATTTTTATAATATTTTTAAAGACTTTTAAGAACTTTGACATTTTTAGGACCTCTTCCCAGTTTTATCAGTGGGTTAAATGCATGCTGACTGGAAATGATCTTCTACCCTCAGGACTAAATAAAGAAAACAGTAGAATGCAAGGGTAATTTTAATGTAATTAAACTAGTGATTCTTTGTCAGAGATGGAAAAATGTTTAGTAGAATAAAATCTGCCCAGTCAGACATTTTTATTCAAGCTATATTGCAGAAAATTTTAACTTTTTGCACAGGTATTCTTCTGTGCCCTAATATTTGTTAGTTTGTTCTAAGGACTGTGTCAAGACCCTCTTATTACCAACTCATGATCTGAACAACTAAGTATGTTTTAATTGGAAAGGGTGTCTGAAATGCACCTTACTTAAGAGTTCTGAAGGAAGTGGTTTCACAGGCTGTGGAGCTAAGCTAATGGTATGTTGCTGCCAAATAAAGTTTGGGTTTCACCCTGCAGTGCATCCTCTTTTCTTGGGTGTTCTCAAGTTCTTCATTAACCTTCCTGTGAGTAAATCGATTTAGCAGTCCAGCAGAAGACCATCCACAGATTTATGAGTCATTCTCAAAGCATCTCTAAGTCTTGAAACAGCACTACCTGCTTGGAAGATAGTTAAATAAGATTTTATTAAGAGCTGCTTTGAAGAATATAGTGATGAAAGTCTAATGCTCTGCTAATCAAGACAGCTAGATGGCAGTTAAGGAAATGCATTTTCTAATGTAAAGTGCAGCAGATTTTCTTTCTTGTAAGGAAATTTACTGACAATGTAATCTGTAAAAGCTTATCTAAACAAAAGGTTCATTAACTGAATTGTATTTTAAATGTGTTACTTAATAATCTGTGTAGAACTTCATGTGTGTACAGGTATTGCACAATAAACCATGTACAGTAGTAAGTCCATTTAATTTAGAGAGATACCCCAAAATAAAAATGAAGAATAATTGTGTTGATATTTTTGAACTTTGAAACAATTAAATCACCTTTTGTAGTTGGATTATATTAGAAAAGCTTCAGATTCCTTTAGGCTTTCTGTTACTAAATGAAACGTCTGCTTTGGGGCAGTGTGTTTCTTCATTTTCCTGTTGTAGTTCTCTACTTACGCTGCAGCTGCCTGAGTTCTACCAGAATGAAATGGAAA
Organism: Xenops minutus; assembly: GCA_035221455.1. Lineage (NCBI taxonomy): Eukaryota > Metazoa > Chordata > Aves > Passeriformes > Furnariidae > Xenops > Xenops minutus. The sequence continues at coordinate 27,919,884 of JAWWEE010000085.1, forward strand.
CAGTTTACATTAGCATAACATGATTTTGGATAGGTATGTGTAATGCTTGCTGTTAGTGAAAGTAACTGTATGGAAATGGTTCCTGTGCAGAGTACTGGCTGAATTTAAATACAAATTGTAGAAGTTTGTGCGTGAGTCAAGTGAATTTTAAAAACTCAGCCATCCCCATTAGCAGGTGAGTGCAAAAGTTACAAAAAATAATTCTTTGTGCTATGATTCTGTATATTCAATACCTTTTTCTCTGAGATGGTACTCAGTCTGTTGGTGTGTGTAAAAGAAGGGCATAAAAATCTTGGTAACAAAATTTCGTCCTGTTTCTAAATGGACTTAATAGTGTAATAAGTGACATTATAGTTACGTACACATCCTTAATTTCAGTGATACTGAGTAAAAGCAGAGCAGCCAAAACCAGTGCAAGACACCAAGTTTTAAAAGCATTTTGTTGTTTTCAAACCCTTTTTGTCTTATCCTTTCCATTCCCTCTGCTTTTTTGCTGCTGACTCCTACTCTACCCACTACATTACTTGTGTCAGAGGTTAAAAGGAGAGAACAACTGAGAAAGCTGGAGTTGAAAGTGAGAATCCCATTTCCCTTAGCAGCTGCCACTTCAGGTACAACAAAACGAAAAGGGCCACCTCATATGCTCTCAGTCTGCAAGTCTCCAGACATGCTTCTCATTGCAGACCTTTGCCAGACACCTTTTCTATGAAGATGCAGAACTTCAGTATAGTTCAAAAGTTTGGAATTCTGATTGCAGTGATGAGAGTCTTTTGCTAATGCAGTTCACTATCTTGCCTCTGAAATTCGGCTGGCTACCTAGATGCCTCCTAGTGCCTCATGTAGAAAAAGTCAGTGTAGGAAAAGGATGTCTTAAATGACAGACATTTATAATACTAGACGTCTCTGTATTTTTGCGGTAATATTTACTGCCATTTTAAATGCCACTTCAGAAACTTAGAAAAGTTTAATGACTTTTTTTTCCCTTTTTTGAAGTTTACAGGCTAGCTTTGTTATAATAATACATAAGATCAATATAATTTACTTGTGTACTGTGGTGCTTTTGAGGTGGCTGCTTGGAAACAAAAAAGCAAGTCACCAAACAAACACAGAAAAAACCCAAAAGCCTAATATCCTAATACACTTGAGTAAACTAATAGGAAAAAAAATAGCCACTCTGAAAGTACTCTGAGAATTGTATTAATCTTGTGTTTTGTAGAGTTTTGGCTAGTTACGGGAATACATGAATTTTATAATTAATGTTTCTTTCTCTAGCATGAGTGGTTTTGCCTGTAGCTAGCTCTTTTTTTGTTTGTTTGTTTGTTTGTTTGTTTGTTTTAAATCCTTTTTCCTTTTGTAACAAAGCATTAGTCTTTTGGATTAGTTTCAAAAACTTTTGAGGATTGATTTTAAGATAATACATCATTTTACAATAAAATCTGTATTGTAAATTATAAGCTCAAGGTAGATGACTATAACTGCAAAAAAGCTAGCTTTTTAAGTTAATACTCTGATTGAAAGAAAACTGAAAGTCCCTACAAAAAAAATCTCATATAATGTATTCTTTTGTGTTCATTATCAAGTTTTATTTTTTCTAAGAGATGTGTGCCATCTGTTGCTACTTGAAAATCTTCCTATTGCTGAAATATGAGAATGTGATCTCTTCCTTAATTACACTTCAAGTATGTTTTGTGTGGATGTGATACATATTTATCCCTTTTCTGACTTTAAGATATGTTGAGGCAGTGGAAAACGTGGAGGAGGAACAATATGAGGAATAACGCACTGGGGCTGACAGTTGTGATAGTAGGTGGAAAGCAATCAAGTAAGTAGGCCAGGTTGCATTTGGTGTGTATGTACATGTTACTTACTTGTAAATCTGCCATTCTCTTCTTTTTCACTCCTATTGCTTTCTTTCTAAACAGAACCTTTAAAAATGCCAGCTCTGATTTAGTATTGGTGCTTTATGCATATTAATAAAACACAGTTTTTAATCATTGTTGCTTGCCATCAGGAAAACCTTAGTCTTGAATTTCTTTGAACTGTGTTTGCTTTTACCTTCAGAGCTGAAGGCAGCTACCACCAAAATCCGTCTCCAGCTCGTGGTATAGACACAGGGTGGTTAATTTCTGTGCTCTTTTGAATTCCCATTTGTACATTGTAAATGCGCTTTTATTTTGTTTCCTCATGGCATAGTTCTGCAACAAAACTGTAGTGGGCTTCTATAACAAAGACTTAGAGAGGTTATAAGTGGTCTCTACCAGAGGGGTTTAATAATAGTTGTTCTGTAAATCAAAGAGTTAAGGCTATGGCATCACTTGGATTTGTTGATCTGCAGTTGACAGAATAAAAAACACATTTATTGTCCTCTTTCCGAGTTTGCTGTGACCTTGCTGTACCAGGGGCTCCATTTTAGAGAAACTGTAAAAGCCTGAAGTATTGTCTGGATCATTTAGTTAACTCCATCATCTTCCTGCTGTCTTTTAAGTAAACAAGGTTCCTAATTTCTACGCTATGTGAAGTGTAAGACTATTAAAAATATTTGGGAATGTTTTTCTAAAGCCCTCCTAAACATAATTCTTAGATACTTTATGCATAGGTTTTCTTTACATCATATATTTTTAAATTAAATAACTATTTCCGTTTTCTTCTTATCTTACAAGTAACAGTCATACCGCTCTCTCAGACCAGGATGTGATAGGTGAATATAGGAAAGACAAAGGAGTTTTTTTCATTCACAGTCTGTGTTGTTTCGGTTGTGATAACCCTTTCTGGTACTTGGTCCAGTTTCATGCCTTTCTTCCTTAATGTGTTCATCTAGAATTGAACATTATTTCAGAAGAGGCTTTACCAGTGGCTTACAAAATTGATTTGACAGTAGACTGTGCCTGTTGAAGTTGACCTATTCTAGGTTAATCTGTGTCTGATTATGGCTGCAGTAAATGATGTTTCAAGCTTGTGCTTTCACATACTTGAATGGAAGGCACTGTCCATGGGGTTTTTTATTTTATATTGCCTAAGTCATGGTGACTATGAGTTCAAATCTACAATGAATCTGATAAAACTCATCGTGTATCAAAAATGAAGCATGAATCTCAATGCAGGGATGATGTCTTCTTTGCAGTGTTCTTTTATGTTATTGGGTAGGTAAAGATGTAGACATGTTTTCAAAGTAGAGTAAAATACTGCATAGTACAAGTCTGGTCTTTTGCCATTTTACTGGCAAGAGGTGTTTATTGTCTTTAGTTGATATTAGAGAAATAACAGTATTTACTTAATTTTCAATATATATTCATTAACTTGTGCCTTGTAATCATCTGTTTTCAAGTGAAATGTTAAAGAAGAAAACTAACTGATAATTTGGGTATTTGTATGTCTCTTTAGGTACAGACATTGAGAGATTGATTAGCAACCATTTCTAGCTCAAATATAGCAAACAGTTTGTTCTGGATTCTAATACAGTCAATTTTAATAAAGACTCCAAATTGTAGGAATGTATAAAAGAAAATATTTAAATAAACTCATATTTTAAAGTGTCTTTGTATCCAGCCCTGGTATTAAACTCATGTCTAGTAACTGATTTTTAAGATTAGTTGCCAAACTGAGATTGAATGCCTTTTTTTGTTGTTGTTGGTAGTAGTTTTTTGTTGCTTTGTGGATTTTTTCTTTATTTTTAATATGTTTAAAATTTTAATGGTACTTACATTTTGTGAATTTTTAAAGAAAGTTAATTCCTGTAACAGCTGTGAGGAGGTGGTGTTTGATGTTCCTCATTTCTCTCTGCAAAATGAAATGACAGAAAATGTAATCAAAATTTGTGTGAGGGGTGTAGGATCCAGTTTTGAGTCAGTCAGTTTACTTCAGCTCCATTGCTATTTCTCCTGCCCTATTGAATCTTTTTTTTTCCACATTCTGTCTTTTACTAATGACATGTAAGACAGCAATTTTGGCTGTTTTGACAGTTCACTGCAGAGCATATTTCCTGTTCTATGGATAGAAACAGGTGTTTTATTGAAAAGTATCAGAGAGATGAAAATTAAGTATGTGCTGTGAGTAAAGAGTAAGTGGGTAGATTTAGTGCTGCTGTGTCCTGATTATTGCTTTTGCTTTATCTCAAACATTTGTCAGTTTTTATGTCATTTGTTAACAGTGCTGTCTTTACATTGAAATGTAAAAGTGAATGTGTTTTGCTTTGGGGTGAACATTTCTTAAGCCACCCTGGTACAACTATTGTTGTACTATAGTATGACTAAATGCCAAGCAGTTCCTCTTTAACCTCTTAGGCAAGTCTCCTCAAAAAAGACTAAAGTCCTCTTCAGATTAAAGAAGTGCATGCTACATGGTCATTTTCAGAGGATGTTTTTTGAAAGTGGTGTGATACTGAAGACTCTTCTTTGTTTTTTATGACCTGATAGCGGATGTTGCCATTAATAATGATTCAAATTCTCTAATGACAGATTTAATTTCAGATAATTTGGCTGAAAGATACATTATTCATACTTTGCTAGGCATATCTACTCTTTGTCTTTAGATCATGCATCAATTGTTAAAAATATGTATGTGAAATGGCATTTAATTGTAAATTTCTAACTTAAAAAGTCTGTCTAGCATAAAGCACATCACTGAAGCAGTCACTTGAGGAGCAGTATTGACAATGGAGTTATACTTACTATGTATAGGAAATTTTACTACAGAAATATTCAGACAGAGCTTATTTAGTTTGCCAGGTGGTTGCAGGGAGGGAGAGAAAAAACATCTCACTCATTTGTCTAGTTATGGAACCAAGACTAGAGAGAAAAAAAAACGCAAAACAACAAAACCAAAGCAGCCATTTCAGTTACCAATTCACATTGTCACTTTAAAAGTAGAATTATAAGCTTTAGGCTTTTGAAAAATTTTCTTCAGTATTGTTGTGGGGATAGTAATATTCTTGTACAAATTAAAAATGTTAAGATGTCTGTCCTGAGCTTTTACTTGCTGTCTACAAAATAAGGTGGGCATTTTGTCCCTGTTTGGGTTTTTTGTTTATTGGTTGGTTTGTTTTTTTGTTGTTCGTTTTTGTTTGTTTTTTGTTTATTTGCTATTTCTTCAAAACTGTGCTTAAAACAAATAGACTTAGACTTGGGGAATATTTCAGGGTGAAAAATGTGATAGCAGTCTAGAGCTTTAGGTACTGGTGCAGCATTTCTCTTTCCACCTTCCCTGTTGCTTGGTTGCATGACTCAGATTTTGTGAATGTGTTTTGTAGGCACTGTTCTTGGTGCCACAGACACAAGCATCCAATGATCCAAGATACTGGGAAGAAATCACTAACTTGCCTGCATCCTTGGAAGTTACACCTTCTAAAGAAAGCTTCTGATTTTTAGGGAACAGTGAATATCCCAGCATCCCCACCCACCTCTTCCTCCCCACCTTCAAAAAAAAACAACCCAAAACCCAAGTATTAGGATATATAAAAGACAAAAGAGGTGTTGATGCTATTCTTGCTCTAGGAAGGTGTGATGACTTTCTAGTCCCTTCACAAACGATTAAGTACATTCTGATAACTGTATTATATAGGCCTTGTAATGTTCTAATTTTTAGTCTTGATTGACTGACCTGATCTCCTTCAATGACAAGGTGACCTGCTTAAGTGGATGAGGGAAAAGCTGTGGGTGTTCTTTTTCTAGACTTCACTAGAGTGTTTGACACTGTTTCCCGCAGCATTTTACTGGAGAAACTGTCTCCTCATGGCTTGGACAGGTGTACTCTTGGCTGGGTAGAAAGCTAGCTGGATGGCCAAGCCCAGAGAGTGGTGGGGAATAGAATTAAATCCAGCTGGCTATCAGTCACGGGTGGTGTTCCAAAGGGCTCAGTACTGGGGCTAGTTCTTTGTAATATCTTTATCAATAACCTGTACTAGAGGATCAGTTGCACCCTCAGTCAGTTTGCAGATGACGCTGAATTGGGCAGGAGTGTTGATCTTCTGAAGGGCAGGAAGGCTCTGCAGAGGAATCTGGACAGGCTGGATCAATGGGTCAAGGCCAGTGGTATGAGGTTCAGTAAGGCCAAGTGCCAAATCCTGCCCTTGGGTCACAACAACCTTGGATAGTGGTACAGTCTGGGGACAGAGTAGCTGGAAAACTGCCCACCAGAAAGGACCTGGAGGTGCTGTTCAGCAGTAACTGAACATAAGCCAGCAGCGTGTCCAGGTGGCCAAGAAGGCCAATGTCACCATGGCCTGTATTAGCAATAGTGTGGCAAGCAGGACCAGGGCAAGGATTGCCCCCCCTGTACTTGGCCACACCTCAAATTCTGAGCCTGGTTCTAAGCCCCTCAATTCAAAAAGAATATCGAGGTGCTGGAGCAAGTCCAGAGAAGGGCAGTGAATTTGGTGAAGGCTCTGGAGCACAAGTCTAGTGAGAAGCATCTGAAGGAGCTGGGGTAGTTCAGCCTGAAGAAAAGGAGGCTTTTATTGCTGTTTACAACTACCTGAAAGGAGGCTGTAGCCGGGTTGGGGGTCAGCCTCTTCTGACAAGTAGCAAATGACAGAACAAGAGGAAATTGCCTCATATTGTGACAGGTGAGGTTTAGGTTGGATATGAGGAAAAATTTCTTTGCTGAAAGAGTGATCAGGCAACGAACCAGGCTGTCCAGGGCAGTGTGGAGTTGCAAACCCAGGAGGTAATTAAAAAATGCGTAGAGGTGGCACTTATCAACATGGTTTAGTGTGGGCTTGGCAGTGTTAGGGCAGTGGTTGGACTCAAGGATCTTAAAGGTCCTTTTCAACCCTAATGATTCTATGATTCGTTGATCTTTAATGAAATTAACTTACAACTGTGTTTTAAAATAGCTATTATGAAGGAACTGACATTGCGTTGTAATTGGCTAGAAACTCTGTGGAGAGTGATTGGTTATAAAAGCCAGGCTATTAACCCACACTGGTTGTGGCAGGCAGGTGATTTGGGAAGAAATAAACATGGGTAAGGGGATTTTGAAGATCAGGCATGTGTAAATAGTTGACTAGTCAGTAGATACCGCTGGCTGTGCCCAGTGTATGATCTGTGCAATCTCTTTTATCTTCTTAAACTACTTTGTAAGTCCTTCTGGGTTGAGGAGTGCTCTGTTCTGTGTCTGGCACCAGGAGGCCTGAGAGGCAACAGCTGTAAGTCAGATCATGAGTCAGATGGCCCAGGGGGCCAGCAGCTGGAGAGACAGGCATGTGTGGACTGAAGTGCCAACGACAGGAGTGGGACCTCAGGTCACTGGAGCCCGTTCATCCATGGTGCCAGGAAATGGGGCAAATAAGGTTCTGCAATGTTGTGCAGCTGGAGTGTATCTGCATGCTTCAACGATTGTTTCTTGACTGCCAGTAACTGGAGTGATAAGTGAGTGAAACCAAATGCCAGACAATGGGATAGGACAGAGGCCATAGTGGCAGCCACTGTTCATAGTGGCAGCAATTACAGCGAGTGAGTGAGTGTTACTGAATAGCCACCCAAGGTAGCCTCCAGGGACAGGTGAAGTGGCCAAGTGTGTGTGTATCTATAGGGGGCAGACCAGGAGAGGAGCTGGCTGTTGGGGTGGCCAAGTGAGTCTGTCTGGCTGGCAGCGACAAAGTAGAATCTGGGAATCTCTGGGAGTGAGACTGCTGGTGAATGTGGGGTTTTTTTTTCTGGGTCCAATTATTAAGATGCATACCTGCTTTTTTGAAGTTAGGATGCTGGTGCCATCTGGTGGTGTCAATGCATTCTCAGAAATGAGAAAAATAATATGTGAAGAGTTCCACTGAGATGTGAGAAATTACTGCAGGATACTAAAAGGAGTACACAGACACATTTGCTGCTTTAACATGTAATTATGCTGTTGTATTACGTCATAAAAGCTGCACATGCACTCACAACTTGGCTTGCTAGAGTGAATTTAATCGTTGTTCTGTTTCTTTCTGCTCAAGAGAAACATTTGTTTCTAGAAGTTTCTTTGATTAAACAGTGCTTTGCAGAGACAACATAAAGGAGTTTTATGGGGTTTAAAAGTATTTTAAAACTCAGTCTCGAAGACAGATTATCTTCTGTTATTGCATTTTGCTAAACCCTGCATAACCATCTCATTGCCAGTATGTTTGAAGTTGCTGTTCTCTTTTTTAAGTGGCTGGTAATTTGACAAGTTGTCAAGAGCAGTCGCAGCACTTGAGCAATCCTTTAAAGAAAATACTAGTACTCAATTCTTTCTTGTTAGTGTGCAAGACTAGTAGAAAAATCCACTTGTGCAGTGTCTATCAACCATCTATATAAAAAAAAAATGAAGCAAATTTCCCTGTCTTTAGCTTTTATAGTTCATCACTATTCTCCTGTAACCAGAATATGAAGAATATGGTGATGATTTAGGACCAATTGGGTTGTTGATGTTTTTTTCCTCACTAACTGAGTGCCGCTTTCTTCTTCCAGGTTAATCAAAGTATAACCTGGTCCATTTCCATTAGCAATGAGAGAAGATGCATGGCAATTCCTTTTGGAAGACTATTCCTGAAGTTTATGTTGGGATGTTCTCTTGGAATGATGATAAGCCTCTGAGTTGGTTTCTTCAGAAGCAGTGTCTCTGTCTGTTCTACACATTTTGCTGCAGAAACATCTTTTAAGTGAAAAACGCCTTCTGCAGTTTATCCTGCTTTCTATATGAGAGGCTTTCCATCCTCAATGAGGATTTTTTTTTTTTTTTTATCTGGATTTCAAGAAAAGAGCATCCTGTGCAACTCTTTACTGCTTTCAGTTAATTGAAATTTTGTCTCTGAATCCAGTCAAAGAAATTTACAGTGAAATTGCTAAGAGATTTTTATTTGCATTGTTCTGAAGTTCTTGTTTAGTGCTGTCATTAGTATCTTCTTATGTCATTGCATTTATAATTCGGTTAGCAATATAATAGCAAAATTAGTAACTACAGGCTCTGCCTTTGATTTTTTTGAGCAGCAAGATAAAACTAGTAGTGCTCCTTACCTGTTTCTATAACATCTGAATGTTTCCTTTTTTTAATAAAAAAGAAAAATTTCTTCTGTCAAACTTACCTATTCATGTGAGTTTGTATCACCTTTAGCAAGGGGATGAAGCTCTTCTTTATTACTATTTTTTACAATATAATTTTATTCTGGAAAATATCTATAGATTCTGGAAATAGAAATTACTTCCTTGAAAGTATTTTTGGCAGACTAAGGTAGAAAGTGCAGATTACTTGCAGATACAGCTTGAAAACTGAGAATACTGCTCATCTATCTGGCTGTAGATTTTCAGTCAAAAATATTTTTTCTTACAAATTGATCGCTATCTAGTTCATAGGTTGTGGTTCAAGGTTTCTGCTTATTTATTTGGTATTTTTCCTGTCATTTGTGAAGATAAGTAATTTCCTTTCATTTTGCAATCACATGGTGGCAGGATTTTTCCTTGTCTAAGTGTATTCTTTCATAGGAGACTGTGTTATATCTCTTTTTTTTCTTTCTTTTTCTCTAAGGATCTAATTTTGACAGTCTTTTTCCCCTTTTCTTGCTTCTAAGTGCCTCTTCCCCACTGTTATCGCAAATTTATATAGATACTTATATACTTTTAGGAGAATTTAGTGAGCTAACTACTTCTTTGTGGCAGCTGTATTTTGAGGAATTTTGGATGTTAACTTTCAGACTATTTTTCTGTCTTTTCAGGTCTCTGGATGGCAGACTCTGAAAAGAAATGCTGTTTTAAGAGGTATGCCTCATGTAGGCCGAAATATTCCCGACTAGTGTCTGTATAACTGATAAGGCCATACTTCTGAGGAGTCACTGCTGGTCCTCTCTGTAATCTTGCATGAATGGTAGTTTTCAGTGCTGAAATCTCTCTGAAAGGCGAAAGATTTTACACCGATATGCAGGCTTGTCTAACTGGGGACACAATTTTAGTAGAGGGACTCTTAATACATTGCCTAACTTTTTGATTGATCATCTTAACAGAAAACTGCCTTAGTGGATGAAGTGGATGAAGCATGAATAAAATGAATTGACTTTCTGACATATGCATATCCCTTTTCAGCCTCCCCTGCCTGTCTGTGGGTTATTTTGTTGTTCTTTGCTTGTTCTTTAATTGGGAATACAGTCCAGATACTTTTGTAATTGTCCTCACTCACTTCCTTTTGGTGTGATATAAGACCAAGCAGTAAGAGGCTAACACATTGCCATCAGCGCAGTTTAAAATAATGTTAGCTGGAACTAAGATGAAGAAATACTAATCTTTCTGCAAATTATGATTTTTTCATATTAGCTGAACGTTGGAACATTTTCTGTGTTTGTTTGGCATTTCATGTTCCAGCACTTAAGGAAACTGCCTCTTCTCTCTTCATTGTTGGTATGTTGTTTCTGAATAATTCATTGCTTGGCAGCAGTTAAGAAAACAGTCTCTTCAAAATGGAATTCTTCTACCAGGTCTCCCATCCATTTCAGGGTTCCTAAGTGGCAGATTTTAGAAAAGTAGTCTTTGTCTTTGTAAGAGAAGGATTGGTCTAATGCATTCTTTTCTGTGCTCCCCTTTTAATTTGTATTTTTAAACAGGAACTCTTTATTCTTTTTTAGGCACTTCAGAAGGGTTCCTGTTTCTCTAAAGCAGTACAATGCTGATTTGTTTTGTTGTGACTCAAAAATAATTCTCAGGAAGAAGTACTAACAACTTGGGTTAAAATTGGCTCTTCAGCTATTGACTGAGATTTTGGTATTGCTGTTTTTTATGCAGTGTTTACAAAGTCCTAAAGAAAGAGATACTAAAAGTTAGGGAAGATGTTAGTGCTGTCTTTAACACAGCCTGTGGATGGAGATCAAGGTGGCAGTCCTGCACTATTCATGGACATGCACTGTTGTGGGATGAGGGACTTGTACCAAGTTGCAATGCAGGACATTCCTGAGACAGTAGGAGCACTTTTATCAGTGAAGGTGGTCAGACCCCAGAACAGGTCACCCAAGAGAGGCTGTGGAATCTCTGCTCTGAAAGGTTTTCTGAGTGGAGCAGGAATATGTCCACAGTAGCTCAATTTACATAGGCCTGCTTTGACTGCAAAACTGGATTAAAGCAGCTTGGCAGAGGTTACTCCATTATATCCATAGCATTATCCTGTGAATGTATGTAACCTGCTGAGGGGATGCTTATTTTGCATTTTACATTTCCTGTAAAAACAGTTGAGGCTCAGGTTGGTATGTTTTGTTGTGTTGTGTTTTGTTGTATATCTTTTGTGGGGTAGTTTTGGGGTTTTGTTGTTTTTTTTTTGTTTGTTTTGGTCGGTTGTTTTTTTTAAAGAAGCATCTGTCGAGTTGAGAAGTGTTTTGTGATCACAGAACTGAGGAATGACTTCTTTCTATTCCACAACATGGTTTTGAGGTAGAAGGATTGTGCTTTGTCTCATGTGTTCACTTGTTGGCTAGGTAAAAGGTAAGACTCATAGTTTTTTTTTTATCAAATGCTACTGTTCAGTCAGTGAATTGAGAGTCTCAAAGTTAGTAAGAACTGCTGTTCTTACAGTTTGGGATTGCTTGCTGTTGTAGGTTACTATTTGAGTAAGGAAATCTGTTCAGAAGAACTCAGAGGTTTCTGTGTCATACAGATTTGCCTTTCTTGGCTTTGGCTCTCTAAAAAAACTTAAGGTCTGATATTTCTGCTGTCCATTAACTGCCATGGATGTGTAATGGGAGCCTAAGGTTTGCAATGTCCTACTGTGAAAATGGGCTATGAGGTTTGGGAATACCATTGTGCATGTTCAGTTTCTGGTCTGTCCTCTGAATTTGCCTGATTTTATATAGAATGATAACTTTTCTTTGAAACTTCTGCTTTGGAAGGTGGCTGTGATTCTGTGAAATACATAGAAGTTCTTGAGCATTCATCTTCTACAAGTATCGCATTAAAAAAATAAGGCAGGTTCAAATAGTCTGTTCTAAAGACTTGTTACTCATACTAAATCCTGCACAGCCTAGTGAGTTTATAAAGTCTCCGTAAAAGGCAAAGTCTTACTTTGGAGATACATTTTAATTTTGGTTTTTTAAAAAATTTTAGTCATGATGACATCAGTCTTGGTTGTGATTTGAACAAGTAAACTTACCATTTCCTCCTGTTATTACTTCAAACTGGTGTGCGTGACTTTAACATGAACCTGATTCTGTGACTTTTCTTTTTAAAGCAACCAATTTTAGATGTTGACCTCATGGTAGTATCATTGAGTTGATGTCTCTGTGATTATGACTGGGTAACAGTTGACATCAGTCAAAATAGTAAGAAGTTCAACTTGTGTATGACGTGGCTAAGGTAGTATGATAGTGTAATGAGTTCATAGGATCGTATGATAATTGAAGTTGGAAAAGACATCAGGAGATCATGTCTGGTGACCAGAAATGGGATTCGAGGCATGAAGCTGTGTCAGGGGACATTTAGGTTAGATATTGAGATAAAGTTCTTTACCCAGAGGGTGGCTGGGCACTGGAACAGGCTCTCCAGCAAAGTTGCCTGTCCGAGTTCAAGACATACATTGACTGAGTCTGGGCAATGCTTCCACACATGGTGGAATTGTTGAGGATGTCCTGTGCAGGGCCAGGAGCTGGATTTGATGATCCTTGCGGATTGCTTTCAACTCAGGTTATTCTGTGTAATCCACTTGCTCAAAGCAGAATAAGCTGAGGTCAAACCAGGTGACTTGGAGCCTTATCTGGGTGCCTGAGCAGTTCATGCTCTTAACTGCAAAGTTGCTTGGGAATGTGTATTCAGAGATGGACTTTTGGACTTCTGTTGTTTTTTGTTTAGGGTTAGATAACTTTGCTCAGAAGTTTGTGAACTCATTTTTAGCATTTGTTTCAGCATATCACTGAGAGACGGGAAGATGAGTTCTGTGAAGACCACCTGGAATTCAGATTTGAAAAAAATCTCATTCCCATTTTCAAAGGGAAAGTGTTTAAGGAGGACCTTGATTTGTCTAGAAAATAGGAAAATAGGTTGGGTGGCTCTTAGTCACCCAACTTGATGTTTTGGATGTTGTTCAGTCTTGCTGTTTAGTTCCATTTTGTATGAGATTACTGACTTGGATTAATTGCATGGGCAGAAGCTGTCAGTAGTTTAAGCAGAAGGATGTCACTTCATTTACAATTGTTTAGAGAAATCCAGTACCTGGTAAACATGCTTCTCTTCCTTCCTTTATGTTACTATGTGCCAATGTAGTAAAAGTAACTCCTTATAGTATTACCTAAATAATAAAAACAGATGCTGAGACTTCTGAAAGATACTGAGATTTTTCTCAAGAGAGATACCTTTTTATGGGAGGCCAGCAGTTTAAAAAAAAAAGTAAATTTTCAGTTGCTTGTTTGATGAACTCAAATAATACTTAAACTAGCATTTTCAGAATTATTAGACTGTTGTAAAATCTAAAATATTTAATAAATATTTTTAATTCATCATTACACTTACAATGTTAAAGTAGTATTGTTAAAGGAAGTTAAATATTAAAGTAAATGTTAAAGTAAAGTAAGTAAACAGCTAAGGTGGAGTTAAGCTGGCAGAAATAGGACTTGGCGATTCATTTATGATATACTTGTCAGCATTAATGTCTTGGAATTTTTTTGTTCTTTCTGGTTGCTTCCAATCTTCAGAATCTAATCCCCATTTTTTCCCCTGCAGCAGTATACATCAGAATGTATATGGTTAGTTTGTGTATGTTTGTTTGGTGTAGAGATTTTTGGTGGGGTGATAAGAACCTACATGATAAAAGTGGCATTTAACTTTTGTATTGCAGTAGGCTGTAGGAACATGGGAATGTTGGGATCCCTTCCAGGAGCAGATGTGTGGTTAAAATAGACTAGTATTTCTTCTGAGCTGATAGTTACTATAGTCCAGATAGGAACATGAAAGACATCCTGTACTAGCCATCTACCCACATGGAGAGCTTCTTCTTAAGCATTGTGAGTGGTAGCTTAATTTTGTATTTTGTAATATGAGTGTATAATTCTCAAATGCAATAATAGTGAGAAAAAAAATAGTTGCTGGTGAAATTTGCAATTATGTTATTTACTTTCCTCTGAAGTGATACAGAACATGCAGGTGATAAATGTGGAATAACTTTACATAATATGGAATTACTTTGCTTTTAAATTGTTGCTGTGATTAATGAATTTAATTTCTTATATAAGGCTACAATGTTAGACTGTCTGTTTTTTTCTTTATATATGTCATTAGTTCTGCTAAAATTTTTTTTCTCTTTCCCTCTAGAAAGCAATTCAAGTTTTCTGCAAAGTCGGAGTATTTAAATGTATTGTCTAACTGAACAGACATCTTGGTAATATGCCATTTTGTTATGAGCTTCTCTCCGCCTTTCTAAATAGTTATGAAATGGTCTGGCCTTTTTTAAGTTTTATTTTTATCAATTTTTAAAGTTTTTAATGAGTCCTCCTGTTGTGATAGATCAAATGTTTTGAAAAGCAAGTGAGGCAAGTCATTCTAATTTTCTTCTTCCTGAGACTAAAGGACATGGGTCACAATTGCACAAGATGCAGGCTAAAACAAATCCTGACACTTAGAGTGTGCTTACAGACCTTAAAAAGCTGAGTTGCTTCTTGGAGATTCAAGCTGTGTTCAAGCTATCATATCTGGACCTCTGCATGAGAGAAGAGATCCTTTTCTTGTTTTAGCAGCTGCAATGTAGCAGTGTGAGACAGGCCTTCTGGAGAAATATCCTACTGTAGGTTTTACTGTGTTTTAAAACTGTAGTGTCTACTGCCCTGGAAAAACCAGGTCCCTTTGTGTTCCTTCTTCAAATAGTTCTCATTTTCAGCTCTTTCAACATATAAAAAGAGGGATTTTTTGTCCTTCTTGAAAGGTGTATGACATTTTCATAAGGTTGATTTGACAGGCTTGCTCTGGATGTTCTAGAAGACATTAATTTTTCCAATACCAAAATGTACTGGAAAAATTTAATTCAGTTGGGGTAGTGTATATTATCCTTGCTAGCCTTTTGTTTTTCTCCTGGCACAGTGGGGCTTACTACTGTTTTATATTATTTTTACCATTTTCATTATGTGGTTTATTCACTGTTCTCATAATATTTAACCCCATCTGAACTGTGTTTTATTTGTTGATAGTTCTTCTAGTGGCAGTGCTTGTATTTGTATGACAAAAAATTGTCCTGCTTTTTCTAAAAAGTAGTTTATTTGTTTCACTTTTCACTGTAATATCATTGGCTCTTCTGCCTTAGTAGTGCTTGGATTCAGTTTGTGATGATCCTGAACACCTTCTTCTGAATTCCTGCCTACACAAGTAACTACAGTTCTATTGATGTAGCCTTCTAAAGTGTCTGTGTAGGTTAATTTCTCATTTGCCTGTCATGAATTGTGGTTTTTAATCTTCTGACTTGCTATTTAACTGGTGGTTTTAAGCCATCTCCAGAACAGTGATGTTAAATGGCTCTTCCTCTGTGCCATAGAAGTGTGCATACCTCATGCAATAGGTTTTAACTGGTGACCTCATGCGCTAACTTGAAAGGATATAATACATGTCTCGTTTTCAGTTGGTTAGAAATAAGTCTATAGAATAAAATTTCAAGAATTAATTCAGTTTCCAAACAGAGATTCTGACCTCTTTTGTATACTGAAAACCCAAGCTGCTCTTTCATTCTTCTGTAATGACTAGTCACTAGCTTAATAAATAGATCTCAAAACCATTAATCTTTTTTTCATTTATTCTTAGCCGTGATAACTGGAAGTCTTCCTAGGATAGAAGGACAATGCAAATTTAAATGGATGGGTCTTGGATATATTTTTCCATAGTTTATGGTGGAATTTGAAGTACTTTTCAATACTGGCATAGTTCAGATTGGTGTGTAAATTTCCCTTTTGGTAGTTCTTTTTGCTTAGAACCACTTCATTGAAATAAATTGCAAAGATCAAACAATCTTGTTAGAGTATTTCTACGTGAAATTTTGGGGACATGTGTCACCATTCAAATTCTGAAATATTTTCCAAACTAAGCTAGATGAAAACCAGTATTTGTGACCCAGGGACAGTAAAGTCAGGTTCATGGAAAACAGGGTAATTTGGTGACTTCTGCAGTGTGAGAAGCAAAGGTAGCAGGTTCTGAGCAAGTTTAGCCTGCTCTGTTAATTAACTAGAATGCTGTCAAATTATGGTATCAGTACAATTTTCAGTATATTTTAAAAAGCATAATATAGCTGTGTTTAAAAGGTAATAGTTTATTTGCTAAAGCATGGGCTTTGTGTGGTGTTTTCTCTATAAGCAATTTGGGTTGCTGCAATAAAAACTTCAATGAGCTGTTTAATTTTTAATTTCCGATTTTTTTTCTTTTAAAGGTGGTTATGTGATCCCATGCTCAAAAGAAATGAAAACTGTCTAGTTCAAGTTTCTTAGTAATCAAGCTGCAGCTCTGCCAATGAAATTGTTTTAATCTGCAATGTAATCTTTGATTAACTTGTGTTTAAATAAAAGGGATTTCAGAAGGTTTACTTTTCAGCTCCATTATTGAGACAGATTCAAAACTGTAATTTTGAATATATACTCATACTGAGGCAAGTCAAACACTTAAAGTGCAGTTAAACCTAATCTGCCAAATGAGACATTGTTATTTTGACCTTTCAATTTTCAAAACTCTTTTGGTTCTAAAATTACTTTGAGGATTTTCTCCATGTTTTTGTGAGTTTTTCCACCATTACAAGACTGAATGTGGTGACTTAAGTTACTTAAGAATAATAGGGTTTCACTTTAAATCCAAGTCCCTTGGCTTGTAAAGGAACTTATTAATAGCTCTGTTTTCTATGCTGTTGAAATGCTTACTTGCAGAATAGTGTGGGGTTTACATTGTTTCATTTCGATGAAGTGACATAAAGGTTAGTGCTCTCATTGTGCACATGTATGTGCATATGCATGTAAACTATATGAGAGCTTAAAGCTGTGTGTGCGTGTATATATATATATAAATAGGGTTGATACTAGTTAATTTTTTATTTTCAATTGACTTTTGCCTCACCACTATAGCTGTGTTACTTTATGATATGTCTTTTCTGCAGACACCAAAGATGCTAACAAGAAAGATTAAGCTTTGGGACATTAATGCCCATATAACCTGTCGTCTGTGCAATGGATACCTGATTGATGCTACTACTGTAACAGAATGCTTACATACTTGTAAGTAGAAGTATAATTAAGTTAAAGTTATTGTGTTTGGGATTTTTTTTAACTTGATGTGCAACATGTTGTGATGGTTTTCAGTTGAAATTTAAGAAATCTATTTTGCGTCAGCCAAAATAGTGTGTGCTTTACTAGACACTGCTTTTCTTTAGCAGATGATTTGCTTTTTTATCAAGGCAAGTGATGGGAACATTAAAGTTGTACTGTACAAACTTGAAGCCATCTACAATTAGTGGCAATCCAAGCATTTAAGAATGCAGTCCGTCTTCCTCCTGAAGGAATATGGAATACCTAGTTCTCTCTTCTGTGAGTTCTCTCTTCTCTTCATATAGCATATGTTCTCCACGTGGAGCCTTCCTGTCTGTTGCTCTCCTGGTCCTCTGCAGAAAGCCGATGTAGTTTATATTAAGACTATATTAAGATTAACTGTATTGTATTGTACCCGAGAAGTAAACTTGTGTTCCAAAATTCTGTGATAAGCCAGTTGTTTGTTGTTAAGTTACTTTGTAAATTTCTCATTCCATATCAGTGAATTATGACCTGTAACCTTGCAAAACATCCCATGTTTTAAAATGATTGTCACAATATTTTACTTTTATTCTGATAAAGATAGTATGTTGTTTAACTAGCTTAATGACTTATAGACCTAAATTTTCTTGGATGGGAATTATTTGGTGGTAGAGTCTTCATCATAAAATGAAAAGTTTCAGCAGACTTATTCTTCACCTAATATGTCTAAAAAAGGGGAAATGCAATGCTTATGATTGGTCAATGATTACATTTTTTATTATATTCCGTTTAGAAGCTCTGCTCATCAGTTTTAATGAGTTTGTTGTTCTTGTCACACTTCATCTTGTTTTGTGTAGCCTCATAGGATCATTGAACGGTTCATTCTGTGACTCCAAGAACCATAGAAAGGTTCTTGAAATTAGAATCTAATTTCAATCTCCCTGCCATGGGCTGGTACAGCATCTACTGGATCAAGTTGCTCAAAGCTCCATCTAACCTGACCTTGAATGCTTCCAGAGTTGGGGCACCCACAACTTCTTTGGGCAGCCTGTTCCAGTACATTACCACCCTCACAGTGAAGATTTCTTTCTAATATTTATTCTGAACTTATCCTCCTTCAATTTAAAGCTGTTCCTACTTGTCCTATCACAACACGCCCTTATAAAAAGTCCCTCTCCTGCCCTCTTGTAGCCTCCTTCAGGTATTGGAGGGCTGCTTGCAGAGCCTTCTGTTCTCCAGGCTGAAGAATTCCAACTCTCTCAGCCTGCTCTCTTAGGAAAGGTGCTTGAGCCCTATGATCAACTTTATGATCCTCCTCTGGACTCACACCAAGAGGTCCTTGTCCTTCTTGTGTTGGGGGCCCCAGAGCTGGATGCAATAATTGGTATCTCATGTCCCTTCTGCATTTATTTCACATCTTAATTTCCAGTGTTGTTTTCAAAGTGAGATCCTTATCTAGACTTCTACCTAGTTTTGCCTGAATTTTTTACTGCTGCTATTAAAAAAGATTATATACAAAACCATTGTTATAACAAGTTAGTATGGCTGACACAGAGCTAGGGGTCATTTTTCACTGTGCTTTAAAATAAAACAAAATGCTGTAAATACCCCTCAGCTGACATAATTTGCACCATTTCTTATATTTGCTTATGGAAGAATTTTGTAGGTAATCCACAGTGCTATAGTGCTTGCTTTCAAAGCCACGGGATGCACCTTCCTAGCATGTGCTGCTGCTTTTTTTGGCTTGTGCTTCCATTATTTTGACAGTTGATATTTTCTGAATGCTTTTTCATTGTGTGTTCTGTAGAATTACAGTTTTGTGAAAAGAGGCACACAGCCCTGTCTTCTTAAAAAAAGCTTCATACATGTTGAGATTTTTTGTATCATGTATGTGTGCTGGTTTGAAGGTAAACCAGCAGAAGAAATGGACCCACTACCAGAGAGATTATGAGTCAGAGTTACAAT
>JAWWEE010000085.1:27939109-27982081 GCA_035221455.1 Xenops minutus
ATAGAGGGGGTAGAATACATAGCTTTTATTACTCCCACCCAGTGACAACTGGTCCCTCCTGCTGAACTAGGACAGTATGGTAATGCTAATAATATATGTTCCTGGAGAAGCATCCTTGCAAAATCTATCATGAAATTTTCCTGGCTATAGCGATAAGAAATTCTGAGTTAGACCACCTTGTAATTTTCATTCTGTTCTACTCAGAACTGCACAGTTTTCTTATATATTTTTCATTTTTCTGTAATTTTCTGCCCTCAGCCATTCAGAGATTCATCAGTAGTAAATTAAGTTCTTGAGTCCTTTGGTGAGACTCATTTGGAGGACCAAGGCCCATCCTCTGGAAGGACAGTGCCAACTTTCGTAAAACTGAATTCAGGGAAAACAAGGCATTTTTTGCTCCTTTTCCTACTTGTTTCTCTGTTGTGGCTCCAGTTTATTGGTGACACGTAGGCCTATATGTCAGTGTTAAGTCTTTTTATAGTTTATATCTGTGTCTTGATTAGAATGCTAGGTTAGCTGATATGTGCAGGCCTCGTTAAATTTTTTGCTTGTAATTTCAGTTTTGTTAGTGCTTATGTGTGAAAGCTGTCCTTGTATGTTTTGAAAGGAAAAGCCTCATATTATTGATGTTGTCTTCTGGGTCCTTCAGGACAATAAATGGTCATTTTTATTTCTTGAACTAGATATAGAAAAGAAAAAAAGCCAAGAAAAATTAAACTATTAAAAAAGTGAACATTAACCTTACCTATTCCTGTTGAATGAAAACTCTCTAATGTATTTAAGAAACCAGAAAATGCACAGCTCAGTTCAGGCCTACACTCAGTGCCCTAGTCTGTGGGTAAATGGTGATCAGAGACGTTGGAAATCCAAGGTAATGGAAAACTCTAGTAACACTATAATTTCAGACCCTAAAATGATTTCCATGTTGTTTGTTCATCACTCTTACGACTTTCAGTTTCAGGAAACTTTAATAATCCCAACCTGAGTCTGGGGAAAAAAGAATCAATCTAGAATGCTGCAGCACTCTTCATAAGCTATCTAGTTGCACTTATTTGGGTGTTGCATTCAGACTAATAAGCCTGCCAGAATGTTAGCCAACTTGTGATACATTCATTTTACGAGGATTTAGTCCAAAACAGAAAATGTACTGAAATGCAATGATGTTTTAAATATCACAGAATCACAGAATGGTTTGGGTTGGAAGGAACCTATAAAAAAGTCACCTAATGCATCTTCGCTGCAGTGATCAGGGACATCTTCAACTGTATCGGGTTGTTCAGAGTCCTGTCCAACCTGACCTCGAACACATCTGGACAGGACATCTTCCAACTGTCTAGGCAAGCCTATTTCAGTGTTCCACCACCCTAAAAAATACCCTCCAAGTCCCCCTCTGCAGGTCTACTCTCAGTCCCTTCATAGATCGTATTATTACTGGTGGTTGCCCCATCCCGAGAACAGGACCTTGCACTTGGCCTTCTTGAAACCTTCTCTTCACATTGTTACTGTTTTGCCTGTCGTGTTCATCTGGAAAGTAGACATTCTTTGACCTTCTTTTTCTGGCTGACAGTCCTATAAAAGGCCTTATTACTCTTCATGTTCCTTGCCAAATTCAGCCTTAGCTGTGATTTGGCCTTCCTGATGCCATTGCAACACAAGTCAGTAACATCCCTATACTCTTGCCAGGATACCTGTCCCTGCTTCCACTGTCAGATTCTGCTTTCATGAACTTGGTAAGACTGGGGTTTTTCTTCACTTTTGCAAGTGCATCCATTGCTCTCGCACTCTGCTGAAACAAACCGCTGCACAAGGTCTGCGCTTAGTGTGCAAAGCTATGAGGTTTCATCAAACCTCTGCCAGCCACAGTGCTGTCATTCTAGGTGTGTAAATACAAAGCACAATGCAAACTTACAGTGCTTCGTTTGCTGTTATTTTTTTTGTTTTGTATTAATTGGTGTTCATTTAATTGTACTATCATCTTGTTTACGAGGTAGATGGCACTACAGCTCCAGAAATTCTTTCATTTTATGTGATAAGTGCATAAATATCAAGACTATGTGAACTGATGCTCTTCAAGAAAAAGCTATTCCTCTGTGATTTTTTTCCTCCTCTACATTTTTGAGTTGTAACTTCAAGTGCGTCAGGATATCATGTAGAAGTGTATTTTATGAGTACTGGTTTTGGGTAGGACTGAAGAGAGTGGAGTATAAGTAGTTTACTTTGAAAGAGATATGGATGATTGTGTGTATGCATATGGAAACAGTTCTGAAAGCATGCAACTTTATAATGAATTACTGTTTTAGCAGCTCCTACCAGGACATTTTACTAATACTGAGGGTCTGTGCTGATGTAATTTTTCTTTTTCTGGTGGAAATTTAACTGTAGGGTACTCTGTGAAAGTTAAGATTATAGTAACAGCTGGATATCCATGTTCTGAAAGTTTTCTGTTCTTTTAAAAAGTATCTAACTTTGGAATATATTTTTTTTCCATTGGATTCATTGCCATGTTTGTTCTGTATGTGGACATGGTTAAAGCAAATACATTTAGTATCTTAATGCTGTATAATTCCTGTAATATTGTCCATGCAAACTGAATGTTGAGCTGCTAGAAATTGTTCTAGTAAATTTTAGGGTGGGATTGTATGTTTTATGCTTTATTAGGAAGGCTTTGCATAGGTACAGATACCTTAATTCTAGTTCCCTATATCAAGAAAATTAATAAAAGATAATGAAAACTGTATTCTGCATGATTAGACATCCTGCATATATTATGCAAAAAAATGAACTTTGTGTAAATTTCAGTAAGGTGCATTTCTGTGACTGTGGAAAAACAAACTCTTATTATGCTACTTTTATTCCTTTTTGATTGTGATTATGTTTGTTATCAGTCTGTAGAAGCTGCCTAGTGAAATACTTGGAGGAAAACAACACCTGTCCAACCTGTAGAATTGTTATACATCAGAGCCACCCATTACAGTATATTGGGTAAGTATAAAAACAGAAGTGGAAGTAGCTTCACTCAAGACTGGTTCCTCCCCTTTAATACAGCTTTTTCTCAAATTTTCCCTCTTGGTTATCATAAGCATGTTCAACATTTAAAATGAAGTTTGAAGGTGACTGGGGCGATACAGGATCAAATTTTGCTATGAATTTGCAACTCCTTATCATGGCAGCTTCTTTCAGAGTTAAAAACAAAGAAAGTATGAACTTCACTGTCTAGTTTCTGTGTGATTTTAAATGGGATTTAGTCATTCCTCATTTTGTATTGTTGAGTTGTAAGAGTTACATATATGAAGCAGAAATTATACTTTTACGAAATCTTCAATAATTAGTCTCAGTTGAGCAGTGCCTTTTAGTGTCTCACTAAGAGAAACAATTTTGAGCTTTATTGTTCAGTTAATCTTCCAAAGGTCTGTTTAGGTCATAGGAACAGGTAAGAATATCATAAAATCATCATAGAACAGTTTGGGTTGGAAGGGGCCTTACAAGTCATCTAGTTTCAATCCCCCTGCCATGGGTAGGGACACCTTCTAATAGATGAGGTTACTAAAAGTTCCACACTGCCTGGGTTGAACATTTCCAGGGATAAGGAGTCCACAGCTTCTCTGTGCAACCTATTTCAGTGCTTCACCACTCTCATAGTGAAGAATTTCTATCTATTATCTAATCTACACCTGCCCTCTTTGAGTTTAAAGCCATTTCCCCTTGTCTTATCACTACATGTCCTTGTAAAAAGCTGCTCTCCAGCTCTCTTCTAGGCGCCCTGCAGGTACTAGAAAGCTTCTCTAAAGTCTCCCTAGATTCTTCTCTTCTCCTGCTCTACAACCCCCAACTCTCTCAGCTTGTTTTTCACGGGAGAGAAGGTCCATCCTCTCACTGTTTTCATGATCCTCCTCTGGACTTGCTCCAACAGGTCCATATCCTTCTCATTTTGGTAGCCTCAGAGCCGAATGCAGCACTCCAGGTTAGGGTCTTGTGAGAGCAGAGTAGAGGGGCAGAATCACCTTTGACCTGCTGGCCAAGTTTCTTGTGATGCAGCCCAGGATGCAGGTGGCTTTCTGGACTGCAGGCGCACATTGCTGGGTCACAATGAGTTTCTCATCTGCTAACACCCTCAAATCCTTCTTCTCAGGGCTGCTCTCAGTCAATTCTCTGCCCAGCCTGTATTTGTGCTTGGGATTGCCAGGACTGAGGTGCCAGGACCTCTCAGCTGGCCGTATTGAACTTCATGAGCTTCAGCTGGACTCACCTCCTAAGAATGAATGGCATCTCTTCCCTCTGGTGTGTTGACCGCACCACTGCATGTGGTGTCATCAGCAAACTAGCAACACATGAAGGACACCACTTGTCTCTGGTCTTCTCTTGGATATGGAGTCACTGATTACAACTCTCTTGAGTGTGCGTGTGACCATCCATTCAATTCCTTATCCACCAAGTGCTTCATCTGTCAAATCCACTTCTCTCCAGTTTAGAGACAAGGATGTCATGCAGGACAGCATCAAATGGTTTGCACAAGTCCAGGTGGATGTCAGTTACTCTTCCACCTCTGTAATCTTGTCATAGAAGGCCAAATTTGTCAGACATGGTTTGCCCTTAGTGAAAGCTGTGTTGCCTGTTGCCATTCATCTCCTTATTTTCCATGTGTGTTTGCACAGTTCAAAGAAAGATCTGCTCTGTGATCTTGCTGGGCACTGAGGTGAGACTGACTGGCCTGTAATTTCCCAGGTCTTCCTTATTTCCCTTTCTACGAAGGCAATTGCATTTCCTTTTTTACTCTCACTGGCAAATTTACCAGACTGCCACAACTTCTCAAATACAAGGGATAGTGGCTTAGCCACTTCCTCAGCAGTTTCTTCAGGACCCTTGGATGTATGTCATTGGGTCCTCTGGACTTGTGCACCTTCAGGTTCCATAAATGGTCTTGAACCTGGTCTTCTATAGCAAGTGGTTCTTCATTTTCCCAGTCCCTGCCTTTGCTCTCTGCAACTTCTGCGTTGTGGGCAGCGTGGGTGGAACACTTAATGGTGGAGTAAAAAAGTGAGTCCCTCAACCTTTTCCACATCCCAGGTAACCAGGTCTCCCATTTACTTCCAGAGAGAGCCCACATTTCCTGTTGCCTTTGATGTCCCTGGCCAGAACTAATTCTGTCAGGACTTTAGCTTTCCTAACTGGATCCCTGATTTCTTGGGTGATTTCTCTGTATTCCTCACAGGCTATTTGTCCTTGATCCCACCCTCTGTGTGCATCCTTGTGTTTGAGTTCTTCCAGGAATTCCTTGTTCATCCATGAAGGCCTCCTGTCATGTTTTACTGACCTCTTTGTTGGGATGCATCACTCCTGAACTTGGAGAAGATGATCCTTGAATATCAACCAGTGTTCTTGAGGCCCTCTTCCCTCCAGGGCTGTATCCCATGGTACCCTACCAAGCAGATGCCTGAAGAGGTTAAAGTCTGCTCTCCGAAGCCCAGGATAGTGAGCTTGCTATGCACCCTCCCCACTGCCCTAAGCGTCTTGGACTCCACCATTTCATGGTGACTGCACCAATGCTGCCCTTGGACTTCATGTTCCCCACCAGCCCCTCCTAATGGGTGAGGACAAGGTCCAGCATAACATCTCTCCTCATTGCCTTCTCTATTACTCGGAGGAGGAAGGTTCCCATTAATGCATTCCAAAATCCTTCTGGATTGTTTAAGCCAGCAATATGGCACCAAAAATAATAAACCAGTGGCATTAATCTCTAGAATGGATGATCTTGTCCTTTGTTCTGTTTTGTCCCTTGATTCTGTTTTGGTTTTTGTTTGCTTTCACTTTCTGACCTAATGTGAATTCGGTATTTTTCACCCGTTTCCTTTTTTTTCTTTTCACTAAGTATTTTTGGGGTTTTTTTCTTCCTTTTGTTTTCAGAAAAGGGATTCCCTTTCTTTTCCTTGAATGCTTTCTCTTCATTTTACTAAGTGCAGTAACTCCTACTGATGAAAATAATTGTGGCAGTGTATTCGCACTAGCTGTTGCACATCAAGTAGTGTTTTGTCCACCTCTATAAAGAGCTTGCATTTGTTCGTAGCATTTTTTCCATGTGCCTTTCTCAGTTCTACAACAATTTCTGAAGCAATGCTTATAGCAAAATGAGTCTCATTGCACCTTCACAGAAAACTGTCAGTATTCTATACACATCGGTATTGCTCAAGCTCATCCTCATTCAAGAGCCTGAAACTAGTTATTCTGTCTCTGTAGTTGAAGAATAATGGTGTACACTGATAATGTGTTATATGATACACTGATAATATCCTGTATGAGTGTATGATTAAAGGGATAAGTAGGTGAAAATAAGCAAGAATGAATGAATGACATGTAAGATAACATGTTTGTCTTCTGTAATGCCATAGGAATATACCATTGCCTTGGTTCAAAAACCTCTGTAAAAAGGGGCCAGGAAACAGCATCAAATTGAGAACACTTAGGAAACAATTTGTTCCTTGGTTTTGCTTGTTGAATGCACTTCAAATGAACTAAGCTGCTTGAACTAGTCATAAAACATTGCCCCTTCAAAATTGAAACAGCCTTTGTCCAGCCTAATTTTGAGTATATTTATTTAATAATTTTTAGTAGAGAATTGACAGGAGTTTCACAGGATGTCTTAAAATGTAGATTTGTAGTCTTGTTCATCTCTCTCTGTCCAGAAAGCAGGTAAATTAAATGTGTCTCCTTTTTCTCATTTCTGAATACTGTTAAATAGAATAATAAAATTAGGTTGTAAGGAGCCTTAAACATCATATAGTTTATGAACATATAGTTCATCTAGGTAAAAAAAAAAAAAGATGATCAAAGATCATCTAGTTCCAATCCCCAAATTCTCACCTCTTATCTCTTAGTGATGTCTTACTTGTTGAAATATTTTGGTGATTTGTGGCACTTGATAATCACAGCCTGTGCAAATGGGATTGCTACTGGTTGAAATTATGTGAATTTAGAGCAAGCAATATTTTGATCTTTCTTGTAGTGCTACTTAAAATAGTGTAATTAGTGTTCATAAATGTCTTGATTAGTCACCATTTCTTTACTTGTTCATTGATCTCCACTGCTTTGAAGGGCTCACATCAGGGGGTGAGACTGAGACTACTCTTTTAAGCCTCTTCTATTTAAGTCAGATTCAGAATTTGATATTGCAAACTCTTTTGGGGTAATGACATTGAAACAGACAAGACAGGCACGTGAAATGCTTCTGATATTAGTTATTAATTGGAATTTAGAGTAATATTTAATTTCTTTCAGATAGTGACTTATTTTAGACTGGAATATAATTTTCTCTAGATGAGCTCAGAATTAAAGTTTAGAATCTTAACTGGTCCTACTGCTCCCATTCCAGTAGGATTATTACCTTTCTTTTATTTGAGACACACTACCTGTACAGGCTACTACATAATGCTTCTCACAGTTAATGCTGTCTTTTAGGAGCTAAGTAAAATTTAATTGTTGTCTTTTTTTCTGTGAACTGTTATTCTGCATTTTGGGAGGAGTCTAGTAGACAAAACTAATCTAGAAATGTGAGAGATGAGTCTGTAGGGGTGAGAAACAGGCTATCCTTGGTTCTTTTGTAATAGAAATGAGTTTCCCTCAAAGTTGTCAAAGAATTTTGAGATTATTAGTGACATATTTGCCTTGATGCAGGAGGTAATATTCCAGAGGTTGATTTCCTTCACAGATGATTCTTTCTCAAACTTCCATTTGATTTTTGTCCTAGACTGTACTTTTTCATAATTTGTTTTATGTTACTGTCCTTTCTGGTTTGATAGAAATATTGATTGGAGAAGTGAAAGTCTTCATAGGTG
Source organism: Xenops minutus (assembly GCA_035221455.1). NCBI lineage: Eukaryota > Metazoa > Chordata > Aves > Passeriformes > Furnariidae > Xenops > Xenops minutus. Next base: position 27,946,936 of record JAWWEE010000085.1, read on the forward strand.
AATTTAGAGATTTTTATGTATATTTAGTACTGAAACTTTTTAAAGCGAAATGTTTTGAATCAATAAGGTTGACTTAAACATTTGATTTTATTTTTTTCTTGCTAGTCATGACAGAACAATGCAAGATATTGTTTACAAACTTGTGCCAGGCCTCCAAGAAGGTAAGATGGGGTGTGGCCTTTTTTTAGAGGTCAGTTTGCACATGCTTCTTTAACATAAAAATAAAAGAAGATTTCAAGTAATGAAAAGGGGAGTGCAACTGAAGAAAAATACAATGGAAATCCATATTCTTTCATCTGTGTAATTTTTAGCAATTAATTTCATATTTGTACTAGCAGCAGTTGAGTGTGGTGGTGGTGGGAGGTAACATGGGATATTTCTTTCAAAAGCAGTATTATGTAAAGCAGAATAGTCATTAATCTTTTGAACATTGGCACACCAAAACTGTAATTTGTTTCTATTAAACTGTGTACTTAAATCTGTTCTGCCAGCTTTCTAGAATTCTCAGAGGTAAAAATGGAAGGCAGAAAAGCTTTTAGTTTCTGTTGCTCTGTGAGTCCTTATCAGGGAACTTGGATTTTGTGTTTTCATAATGCTCTTTGACACTAGATCTGTTCAACTAAAGAAGTACTTTATGGAAATGTGATTTTTCTTTTTTGGTCTTAATGTATGTTAAAACTTTTGTTTAAATAGTATTTTAATCAATTTAAGTTTCAAAACCAGAACATTTTCAAGCATCAATAAAATGAAATAGGTTATTTAAAAGTTATTTCTAGGGTATTGGAAATCAGAACTATAAATAAAAATTCAGTGACAGTGGTTTGACTAAAATATTTTAGGGGGTATTTAAAATTAGCTACAATATTTTAAATACTATCTCATTCTAGTAGGAATGCTGTAATAGTAGCTATACAATGGTATTCTAACTAAAAAATAAGATGAGGCATAACTTGGTATAATAGCAGTGATAGAAGATAGCAAATAATGACAATATCACTACTTGTTGGCAATCCTTAAGCGAGAAGTGATTTCGAATAACTTCATAAATATTGCATTAGAACTTTATTACAGAGATTAATATTTGCAATTTTAAACAGCGGAAATGAAAAAACAAAGAGAGTTTTATCACAAACTGGGCATGGAAGTTCCAGGGGACATCAAAGGGGAGACATGTTCTGCAAAGCAGCACCTAGACTCTCATCGAAATGGTAAATGCTCTTTTATTTACTCTGTTTTTGTTGGGTGACAGCTGGTAAATGAATGAACAGACCTGTTGGAGGTATGTGCCTAGTTGATGTATTACAGTCACAGTTGTTTCATAACAGTGAAGAATAATGCAGTGAGCATAGGATTGTTGCTTTGTCCCTTATTTGTATGCAGAATCTTTGTTTTTAGCTGTTCATAGCACCTTGTTTTGGCTAAGTCGGTCTCTGCAGCAGTGCCTACATGGGGACTGTGAAATTGCACAGCTTTTGGGCTACTCACAGTGGAACTGAAGGATGTGCTCCGTAGGTATTTCCCTCTTTCATGTGAAGGGTTGTTGGCTGCAAGTATTGACTAAACTGATAAACATAATTTGGGAAAACCAAAGTTATTCTCTATTAAAATTCTCAACGGTGCTGTTTTAATTGTATTAGCTTTATAAGCTGCTGCTGAGTATATCTGAGTTTTATATGTAAAAGTAATATATATGTATATGTAAGGTATATATCTGGGCTTTTTTATCTAAGGTGAAACTAAAGCAGATGAAAATTTAAATAAAGAAACTTCAGAGGAAAAACAGGAGGAAGATAATGACTACCACCGAAGTGATGAACAGGTAAGCTCATAGGGCTCTAGTTTTATCTTGTATTTTAGCTGTAGTGCTTTGATAAGTTAACTTTGGTAATCTAACAGAGAAGAAATTAGCTATTTCCGGCTGTGTTTCTGTTCTCTGGTAGAAACAAGATGCAGTTTGTCCAATGTCTTTTTGTAAGCATGAGGTTTTACCTTTGGGTTTTGGCAAGAATGGAGAATACATTAAAGACATTTGCATTAAGATTTGATAGTTCTGACTATTTGAGGTTTTAAAAGTATTTCTTAGCTTTCAAAACAAGTTCAGGTAATTTGCCTCACCTTTTGCAGGAGTGTATCCCAGTGTTACTGTGGTACATTGAGCTGAATGTGTATCTGTAATTATCAATTATTCATTTTGCACTGTTAAAGAATGCATTCAGTTCAAAGAGTGGGAGCTGAGGCAAGAGGGCAGGAACTGCCACCCCTTTGCCTAACAAAGGGCACAGGGACTTGTGACTCAGCCAGGGAAGCAAACACTGAGACAAAGCAGGAGCCCATGACCCCTAGAATTACCTGTGCTGAGACTGTGAGAGTGTAAAAGCCCAAGATTTCCTTTGTTTGGGGTCTTTCCTTGAGGCACCAACTCCATTTCTTCTTTTGTTATTTAGTTACTTTATCGAGATAAAATTATTTTAAGGATCGGGACATAATGAGACACTGCTGTGGGAAACCCAGGGTTAAGCTTGTAAGGAAACCTGATCTCACTGTGTTAATGTGGGTTGTGTAGCTTCGAAGGATCTTCTGTCCCAGCTCAGGTGTTGTGAATGTGACTGCCAGACTTGGCTCTTGGATGGTTGGACAGGGAAATTTCCTTAACAGCACTTTTACTAACTTACTATTTATTTTGTTTTCAACCTCTAATACTGAGTCAGTGTTAACCCTATACCATAACAATAGTGTAAAAGCTCAGAAGTCCACTGTTAAATTTTGAAGACATAGGATGTTTGAAGATGAAAACTCCTTTTGGGATAAACAAGCTGCCTTTTCGATGTTTTCCTATTGTGCATGCCCAAGCTAACTTTAGGTTAGGTTAATTTTCTTCTCAATTGCCATGTAAAGGAACTTTCAAAGGAATTGTACCTGTTATTAGATCCATTTAGTGCATAAAATATCACAAATAGCTTAGACTAGGTAATGAATAGCTGGATGGGAAAAGAAGTGAGAACTTCTAAATATTATCCCCTCTCCTGTGGGGATAATATTTTGAACTTGAAATTATTTTATACTGTTTGTATCCATTCTTCTTAAACTTTAAATTCTCATTTAAATGTGTTAGAATTCTGTTTTAAACTGCATATAGCAATTGTATTAAAAAGTAATGTTAGAAACAATCATTAAAAATGGTATTTTTTTTTTTACTGTTTATCTTGCTATAACTTTTAACATATGGTCGTCTTGAGCTATTGACAGCCTATGAATTTGAGCTGAAGCAACCTTGTTCCTACATAAAAAATTCTTTCTTGAACACTTTTTGTCTAATGCTTATCACTCAACTTGGAAGATGTTAGAAAAAAAATTTTAATAGACATTTCATTTTAAGATATACTAGTGCTGCTTGACTTTACTGTCTTAATAAAAACTGCATATGGAATACATGATGTAGGCTGCAGAAAATTGTTCCAGCCAACTCTTGTGTTTGCTTTTTGCTGAAGGTAAGCATCTGCTTGGAGTGCAATAGCAGCAAACTGCGTGGATTGAAACGAAAATGGATTCGTTGCTCAGCACAAGCAACAGTCTTGCATCTAAAGAAGTTCATTGCCAAAAAACTCAACCTTTCTTCTTTTAACGAGGTAATTTAATTTTTAAAAATAAATTTACATATATAAAAACGTTTAAAGGGTGGATTTGTTCCTTTGCAAAGGAATGTCTTTTAGTTTGATTTCATTTTCAGAAAACAGAAGCATACACTGCTTCTTGAATTGCATAGCCATTCTCATGTTTTTTCTTGCATCTGTGTAGAAATTGGCACTTAGTTTGCAGTGCATCTTTTTATGTCCATCTATAAATAATTGAGGTAAAAGGCTTGGTTACGCGCTTCCACATGAGTTGAAATGGACTCTGGCAAAATGCTTTGTAGTTAGGTATAACCCCCACCCTTTCAGAGAGTTCACACTCTGTGCAGGGGACAGGCAGTAAAAAAATGCATTCACATTACTGAAGCCCAGCTTAAGACAAAGCACTGTAAATACTTTGTTCCTTTCTGTGCTCTCAACTCAACCTGAAGTTGCTGCCTATCACAACTAGGGTGTTACCAGAAACCTACTTTGCCCTGCCTTTGCAGGGAATACTTGGAATAGTAGGAAGAATTTATGGTGAAAGGCACAGAAAGAAAGGCAATTCTTTGCCCTTCTTGTAGGTCAGATTCAAAAATTAACAGTGGCAACTATGAATGCAGCCTCTGTTCACTGCTTTCCTAGGTCTTGGTCACAGTCTCTGGACATCTCAGTTGACTTTCAGCCTGACATTTCTAAATTCCACATTATTACACCGATTCACTGAATTTCATTAAGACTTTTCATTCCAATCAAATCATCTGCTATCCAATCCAGTGTGTCAACACCTTTCTGTTCAAACTTGTCAACCATCAATTTGCATTTCTTTCTCTTTTCCTTTCTAGCTGCTGTATGCCTCATACCAATACTCTGTCTTATGGCTGGAGTATGCCCCCAAGCTCTGCCAGTCTTCCTTATACACAACAGTGTATTCTGTCCTATCCTCAGCTGCCTTGGAAATGGTTGATTCCTGTCTCTAGCATAGCTACAGTCATTGTTCAGAGGGGGATGTTGTTTGTTTGGTTTTTTTTTTTTTTTTTTTTTTTTTTTTTTTTTTTTTTTTTTTTTTTTTTTTTTTTAATATATGAGTATTTAAGCCATCCAATGCACTGTGCCAGTCTGTGATTTAACAACCTACTGAAGGAAGAACTTTCAGGACTATTGTTTATTCCTTTGCTATCCCTTCCTACCTTCTTAAAGTGTACATAAATCATAGTGTAGTCATTGTACCAGTACCAGGCAACAGGTAGATAGTAGAAGGATTTAAGCTTGTTTGCTTGCTATAGACTATTGTAGGATTGAGGTATTGCCATGTAAGTGGACTGCGTGCATGTTCAGGCCTTTCTGAGCTATGTGGTAAAGTGTTCTGATGTAAGCCACTGTGGTGGAATTTTCTGTTTTCATGCATGTTCCCTGTTTTTAGTTCATGATGCCACCTGACTGGCAAAATACCAAAAAAGGTTAAAAAAAATTCATAGAATGTTAAATAACAGCTGTCTTTGAGATTTCTGTCTCCTTTCTCATTTTATTGGACCTTTTTAAAAGCATTTGAAGCTTTCAGAAAAGGGCATTAGTACTGCTTGGAAAGATAAATCAAGTAATTAAGTCCAGATCACACAGTGTTTCCTAGGTAGACACAGATATGGTCTTTCCACACTTTATGTTGAGACCAGATGTTACCTTTTTTTTCCTGGTATTATTTTTGTCTGCAGAGCAACTGCAAGATGAACAGTTATAGTACCTTCAAAGAAAAAAAGTCTTGTCAAATATTTGTAGTATTACCTGAAATACTATGTTTCATATACTGTGCCCCTGTGAATTAACTGTCACCTTTGTTTTGTCAGCTGGACATATTATGCAATGAAGAGATTCTTGGCAAGGACCACACGCTCAAGTTTGTAGTTGTTACTAGATGGAGATTTAAGGTATGACACAGTGGTTCCAAGTAAAACATGAAGTGGCCCAATAAAATGTTTATAAAATAGGAATAATTTGGAACTATAGTCCAGTACCTGCAAACTTGGTAAAAAGATACTTTTATAAATACCTAGTACAGCATCCTTAAACTCCAAGTATTAATTCGTTTCTAAGAAAATGAAGGAAAGTAGAATTAAGTAATAATTGCAAGGAAAAAGGGAACATTACATCAGTTGTCAAATTGTTATCAAATCTGGCAAAGGCAGTGGAAGCTACAAGAAAGTATAATTTTTAACCATTTTAGGTAAAACTGGTTTTAGTCCACGTAGGTGGGAGGGGATTGATGCAGAAAAGGCAGAAGTTTTCAGTGCTGTAAATGCTATACTTCAGGAAGGGAATTTAACTTCTAAAGGAGAAGCACTAATTGCAGTGTTTGTGTATCCCAGCTAAGGAAACTTACAGAAGTGCTTAGTAGGCAGAGACAGGTGTAGTTAAAATATTTTAGTACATCTTTGACTTGCTCACTCTGAATTCTTTAAAAGCTTCCTTGAAATGAATTAGTAAACTGTGAAATTCGTTGTGAACATTAGTTACCACATTCATAATGGCAGCTCAAGTGAAGTGGTAAGAATGAATATCAAAATGGAGTACTTAGGAGGCCAATGAACACTGAAGAGAGTCAGTGTACGTATATGTGGGGATATTTGAACAAGAAGTTAGTATTTATAGTAGACAAGCAACACATTTTGAGTTCACAGTGTACGCTGAGGTAAAACCACTCAATGACTTTGGGTGCATATCTAGAAGAGATGCAGGTGGTAGTAGAGAAGCATTTTTCTGCTTTGGAGTAGAAAAGTAATTGACTTGCATGAGAGTCACAGGATAAAGTCAGTGGTCAGTGGTAAAAATACAGAAATGTCAAAAGTGGAATCCTAGTGAAATCTGTTTTGGATGATGTTTCTAAATGACCTGGAAATGGATTTGAGTATTTCAGTAATAGTGCACTGACAGCATAGTGTTATTTAGGTCAGTGAACACAGGATGACGATAAAGTATTGGATGAAGCCTTCATAATTTTGAGTGACTGTTGATTAACAAACACCTGAAGTTGAATGTAGGTAGAGATAAAAGGATACAAAGCAAATGTTAGAGTGTGGAGGATAGGAGCAGAACCAAACAGGAGCATCAAATTCATCTGCATCTTTACAGTCTATTCTTCACCTTTATCAGGGAGATTTATGCAATTGGAAGTCATATGGAAAAGGATACTCTAAACTGCCTTATCAAGTGAAAGAGGTTGGGGATGTAAAATGAAACTGAGAGGTGGGAGGTATAGAGCAAACAAGCAGAAGTAATTGTTTTCATGAGACACAGAAATTCATAGTGCAGGATGTCGTGGTTGTTAGAAGTTTACCTCTTCATAAAAAAAGTCAATGGATACTCTCACAGAGGAGAAATCAAGCCAGAACTGTTTAATGTGAACTACCACATACTCTTAGGCTGCTTCCTGGACATGACTCTTATAGGGAGTGAGTTTTCCAAGGTAAACAGGTCTGCTCCTCAGACAAAGGGAAAAGAGTTCTTTATCTCTTTTTTGACACCCACAAGTGCAGTTGCATCTTGTCTTTGTCTTGGTGAATTTTTGACAGATCAGATAGCTGTTCTGGTCTTTCATCGAAGCTTTATTTTATGAAATAGAAAATTTGCCCTACTGAACAGATCAGTTCTGAGTTTGTTTCTTAACTTACCTGATATTTCTGTCTTGCAGAAAGCACCTCTACTGCTACATTATAGACCCAAAATGGACTTGCTGTAAGAGAACTTTATTGTCCTTCTGGACAGAGTTTTTTGCAGAGACTATCATCTGGCACCTTCTTAGTGCATCACTAATCACATCACACAAACCAGCTGAATAATTTTGGAAGACGAGGGCTTTCATAGTGGACTGTCCTGAATATTTCTTCTATGGATGTGTTAACTAGACTTCTGGGCAGAAAATATTTATACTTTTTTTTTTTGTACAGAAGAAAGAAGTCTCAACTCAACAAGACACTACCAGCATTAAGTTTACAGATACTGAAAACACTTCACAGTTCCATGTAGCTCAGCCTGATTTGTCTCTTACAGTTACACAGATAAAAGTTAGAATGTTGTGGGGTGATTTAAATACGTTGCTTTTGACACCGAGTTGCATTTAGTTACTTTTCGCATTCTGAGTCTTTAAAAATTATATTTTTGCAAAGTGTTATTGTCTTATATAGTATGCCTGATTGCATTGGCTTTATTCAAGTTATTCTGTAGAGCATTGAACATACCTAATGATACAGTGACTGGTGATAATTTATTATGCTGCATTGAAAACGTCGGAAAATCTGGGAAACCAATAAATATGTAATTTTTGCCTAGTTATTGCTTTCCCTCACCTTGTGTTTTAATAAAGTTTTGGTACTTTATATGTGTTAATTTGGTAAGAGTAGCAGTAATAATTTCAGTTGATTTTAATGTGCCCTGATATTTTGCTATGGCATAAATTGCACCACGTAATGACAAATACTCACAAGTGCTAGGGTTTTTAGTTTCTTGAAAAACAAACATTTCGTATGTAGTGGCTTGCAGAAATCAGTTTTTAATTTAGAGAGAATTTGCTATCACTAGCTATTGAAACAGTGGCTCTTGGACAACTCTGTGAGTATTGCAGACTTTTCATTTCGCTTATTATTTCGCTCAGATATAAGCATCTTTATATTTCCTTTAGCTGTTTTGTTATGAAACCATAGCATTTTCCTTACTGCAATTCCTAGCTCATTTGGGGTGAGGAGGAGGGGGGAGTCAGATAAGATTATTTTAGCACCTTTTGGCCTTAAATGATAATTTTGCTTGCATCAGCCCTAATGGATGCGAAATAGTACACATGCGCATATGTATGGGTACATACATTTATATACACATATAACTATATGTGTTCTAGAAAGCACTCTCAGTGGCACTTAGCAGGGTTCACTGCACTTTTTGTAAGGCTTTTTGAATTAATTGGCTTTTAAAAAACCATAGTTGAAAGTGATTTCTGCAAGCTGTATCCACTATTGATTATAAAGTATGATTGTGAGAATATTTGTCTACCACAGGTGTCACGTCACTGAAAACAGTCTATGCTGTATTACTGGCAGCTGGAAATAGTTAACCTAATTTTCAAAAGAGTTTTCAGTTTTCCAGTCAGCTGAAAATGCTAGTTGCTGTTCCTATTGTTAAACCCTGTTATTTTTTGATTAATTGTATTTGAATAACAAAGCAACTTTGCCTGTAACTGCCCTGCTTCCTTTAACTGTGCTCCTTCTCTTCTGCTAGAAAGTGTTACTTCTTAACTCGATGACTGAAAGATGATCCTGGAAGAGATTTATACAAGCATTTTAAATCTACTTCCTCTTCTTGAGTTTTCAAAGCACCACATTTATCAGCACATGCCCCTTAATCTCCTTCCTTTAAGTCTTCAGACCTCCTTTCCCAGCTCCACTGCTGCAGAAGGGATGCCCTAGCTTTGTTTACCTTTGAAAACAGAGTTCCTTATTTTGACTACAGTCGCAGATGTGAATGGGAAGAAAATAAAAAAGTATGTGGGCAGAGAATGAATGGGAGCCTGCTGAACTGTGGAGATGGAAAGGAAAGGCACACAAAGGCGAAAACATACTGCTGTCCGTGCAGGTGAAAATGTAAGATAGCTGATTTGAATGTTTAGGTTACACAGAACTCCACATCTGGATTCTTGTGTGGGGTTTGCGTGTGCATGCCTGTGAGCTGTGGAATCCAACTTGGCTCTGATTTTTGTCTTACTGTTTGGGAACTCAGATATATGTATTCTAGCTTTTTTTCTGTCTTTAAGTTACTTGAAATGACAGAAAAGAACAAATGAGTTCATAGGCCTACCATTTTTATAAACTTTCCATGAAACAGTGAATGCAGGTGGTATGGATGTGTACACAAACACATACTGAGCCTTTCTGGTGCTGTTTATGTGGTTGCTACTGTTCTCGTATAAATAAGGGGCTGGCTTTGCCACTGAGGCACTGCGAGTATGAACAGGACTGTAAGCATCCCCCCTCTGTGCACCCAGAGTATATACACAGTGGCTGTACCTGATGTAGACATAAAGCTGTCAGACAGCGTTCTGATTAACCACCTTAATCAGCAAATATATTTACATAAAACCAAATGTATATATATGGTTTCCATATGTATATGTACATGTGTGTGTATATATATGGTTTCCGTATATATACACACATATATATGAGATCTGTCTACCTCAGAGTGTGTATTGCAGAAACATTTTTTATTACTAGATATTGATGCAGTGCTGTTTTAAGTGCATTGGGATTTTATTACTTCCCTGTGTATTTGTGCAACTGAGAAATTAATTACAAACATGCAAATTCAGAAGCCTTTCAAACCTATCTCTTGCTCTAACAACTTACAGTGTAGAACTTAAAAGTTTATAACCACCTTTAGAATCACTTGAATTTGTTATGGTGCTATCAGTATATAGAAAAATCTGTTTATAACTATAGGGATACATAAATTCAAGCCAGTATTAATATCTACAGCTGAGGGTTTTGCTTGTAATTGTGTGTAACTGCTTTTGCAATGTGTTAATTCTGATAAAACCTCACCAGTAAAAAGAAAACAAACAAACAACAAAACCAACAAAAAATCCAAAGCCACTCAGTTATTTTTCTAAATCACATGTGACAACATCTTCACTGCAAAAACTTTTTCCCTTGGGAGTGATGTGGCTGTGTCTTGACCATATGTTAGCCTCACTAAAAGAGCATGATGCAGAGAAAAGTCATCTTTAGGTCAGTCTTGTTTCACTTGTGTGATGCTTAAGAGACTGTTAATTCATATCAAGATTATATTGGGTAAAATAATCCTGATACTGTTCAAAGTTAAACTAAAATTTGGACTCGGCCATAGATATTTCCTAGTCCTGGTGAGATCATGTTAGTTTATTTTGGCTTTTGTGAAGATGCCGTTACTATGAAGTAGTTTTTACAATTTCTGCGCTGGAGAATCATTGCATTAAAGATGTATTTTGTTGCATTATCCTCAGCAGCAATGAGACTGATGAATCATCCAAACTCACAGTCTCATTAAATATAGTTTCATTAAAAATAAAGAATTCAGATAGAATATATAATATTGAATTTAAATAAGATTTGGAGGTTTAAATTTTAACTTTATAAAATTATTTATTCTACTTTAAGCCTTCTGTCTTATTTTACCACCCAAGTATTTTTTGTTTCAGTGCTTCAGCTTTGTTTACGGGCATACAAAATGAAATTGTAAGATGTTTTTGCAAGCTTCTTCCTTTTACATTGAGTTTGAGTAGCTTCCATTTGTATGTTTTTGTTTTGTATGGATAAAGAGCATTACTTATGCTTTTGTGCAATAGGTTTGAAACATGCATTTATTAGGCATATGTTTAAATTGTAAATGTAGCATCTATTTACCATTACATTTAAAAGGAATGTAGACAGCTTTTCTCACTTCTTCAAATGGGGTTTTATTTGGGGCTATTATTTGGGGGTGGGTGGGTGTGTTTTTTGATTTGTTCCTTTTTTTTTATTTTGGGAGTGAAATAGGGGATTTAAAATTTGTGTAAGTACAAGAACTATCTGTCAGCAATATTTTAAAATAAATGATCTTGCAAGAAACCTTAATGTGAATTGTGGAAGCAATTGACAAGACTTGCAGCCTATCTGAAAATGTTTTGTGCCATTGTTAGGTCTGGTATATTTGTGTACCATCAAACCTGGGAATATTTATTTTTATTGGTTGTGCAATAGTATACACAACACTATCACCTCAGGGGATATGGGACCATAAAAAATATCAGACTACAACTATAATGGTGCTATTTTTTTCCCAGTAGGCTATGAGCCTTTGAAAGCTTATTGTCTTTTTAACAACATAGTTAGTCCTAGGGGATTTACTGATCTTTTTTCTTCTGCTGGATGATAAATATAACTTGCCTATTTTACAGCATTCTGCATCTTATATTGAGCTAAATATAATAGGAAAAAGCCAACCAGTCTGTACATCAGTGAGATGAATCTTCAGTACTCAAAATGCATTTTTTACAGAAGGCTTTACTGAACAGAAAAATGAAGTTTCTGTTTTTCCTCAGGTAATCAGTTTGGATGTTTCACTGGAAACAGTAATGCAACCTACACTTCAGTTAATCTGCCTAAAGTTGATAACAGGGAAAGAAATTGTCCCCCACAAAAGAATCTTTACGTAAGATACAATTAACTGCAACTAAGATCATAAGATCTGTTGTTGAAGTAAAAGCTGCAGAGAACAACATTTCAGAACATGGAATAGTGTTTCAATCCCTGCTTTAATCAAAAATCGCAGTCAGGACAAAAACTGTCTAGGAACTTGGGTCTTGTGGCAAGTCAGTTGGTAATGTTTTACTGTGAAGTTATGGTTTATTTATATACAAATTAAAGGTATGGCTCTGCTGTTTGATCCATGTTTCATCATACTTAGGGCTTTTTTGAAATCTTTTGAAGCCACATTGTCCTGTCCACATCCTGGTGGTAGGGTAGGAACTAAATGTCCAATTTTGTGAACACTTAACTGGTAACTTTACTATTAACCTGGATGGTTCCACAGAACCAGTGGGATCATTCATGCAAACGGATAGGTATGGCTGAAGGAGGTAGCTGTGATTTTTGAATGCTGATATTCCACTATTTTTGTTACATTTGTTTGAAACGGAACATATTGGTCTGATGGAATCTTGAATTCAAGAGACGTATCTGGACAAAAGGAAAGTTCGTTCTTCTGCAACAAGATTATTTTACAGTTAAGGGACAATAAGCCAGTGCAACCACTAAGCCTTTTTCCTCACGTGGCATAATAAAGATTCTGGAACTGTCACAGTGTAAAAATTCATGGCTTAGCTTCATTTAAAAGTTTACAATTTTTTATGCTTTGTGTTACTGTGTGATTTCTGTACTACTGGTGGCTAGTTTTGTCTGAATAAGCCTTTTGGGGATTAATGCTTAATGTTTTGATTTTATGATAGTGAAGCTTGTATCCAGTGTTTTGCCAATGAATATTATATGCTTGTTAATAAAAGCAGAGAAACTAACTGAAATACTGTCAAGCTGGAAGTTATTGCCCCATTTCCCCCAAAGAACATAAGGAACTGGCAGTCATCATAGTACTGAATAAATACAGCGTGACTGAAGCAGAGGTGGTGTGGCATTGCGTTGTCATATTTAGCCTTTTACTCAAAACAAAAGGATGGCCTGGAGTGCTACTCCACTGCATAGAGTGGCAGTATGTCTGTGACAAGTGTGTGGCAAGCCACTGTCAGCTAGGAAATTAAATATGTTCAGTTGGCTGTGTTCCTTTCAACCTTACCCTCACCAGGTGTTCCTGCACAGGGACCTGCTGCAGTGTCCTGAAACACAGACATTCACTTATGCGCATGCCAAATAGCATGTGGAAATGATTTTCAGGTTTCATTTTACTTAAGTGTGCTGCTGAGGGGGGGAAGAAAAATCTCTTACAAGAGGCTTTGGTTGGTGAACTAAATATGTTTTGTCTCTGAAAAAATTGGTCTGTTGTGGTATTTGTCCCACTGTGTAAGCTGAAGAGCTTTTTTCCTTCAAGATCCTTGAGATTTATTTTAATACCTGAAGAGATCAAAAGTATGGGGGAAACACCTGGTTATAATACAGTACCTATCTAAAGCAGATGCTACAGTAGTTGAATTTCTTGCAGAGTCTGCATGCAGTAATGCAAATAGTACAGCTTATGAACTGCTCTACATACTGAGAGGGCACCACTTTTATTTATTCATGCTGTTGGCTTGTTAGGAACTGCCAACAAGTGTTGGTAGTTTGAAGTCACGGTTTTATTCATACATATGTTTCTTATTTGCACTGATAGTACCAATGCAAAATTGTCCTGAGGAAAATAGGCATTTACCACTTAGTAGTTTCCTTTAAATATCAGCATGAAGACTTACCATGTAGAGGTCCTTTTTCCTGTGTAAAGTCACTTAAAAGTAAGGGAAAGTTAGGACTTCCACAGCAAGTGTTAAGTTTTGTAAATCTTCCATGGTTTCATTATTAGTGGTTCTAACACCACTTAGAACTTTGTACTGCTGGTTGCTTCCATCCATCTGTGAAGTAACCAGTGACAGGCTTGGCTCAGCCTGCTTCTTTCTTTCTTGGGTTTTCAGAAACCATTACAGGAGTCCAGAGATGTGCTCAAAAAGAGGAGTTTTGTTTCATGAGATTGTGATAGATTTTCTGAGCTCTCTAAGTGCTGAAGTAGTTAGGAGATGACAGGAGCTTCCTTCTTCTGTGCAAACAGAAGTACATAGTGCTGTACGCAAATTGTGGTCCCTTTAATTGGCATATATATCATTAAGAAACTGCTATGGTATGCATAAGGAATGATTGTGTATCTATATCTCACTCCAAGAGTGATTAAAGCACCACCATGAACATCTGTTGTAAATGTGACCTTTGAAATGGTTGTGGCAAAAGTTGTTCTGTAAGTCACATGGTTTCATGTAAAGTACACTTGTAGAAATTCAATCTGTTCTCTGGCTTTAATTTGAACAGAAAAAAATAATCGATATCTTTTTTTGCCATGACTTTGTAATTAGTCATTTAGACTGCCCAAACATTGTGAAAAGCCTAAACAATGGAAATACACTATGGATCCAAACTAACTCCCCTCCCTATCTGAATGTGGAGTAAAAGCTATTCCAGTTTGTCTGAAATTCCCAAGCCTCACAAAAAGGTATGATGATAATATTTCTATGAGCTAGCCCTGAAAGCATAAACCTGCCCTGCAGCCAGTTGAAGCTAACTACATTTTTACCCCAGTGGTAATTCAGTGTGCAAAAGCTCTAACTGGTATTTCCTATTTTATATATAATTGATATTTTCTTATTTCACTGATTTGAGTATTCTGCAATAAAAATCAGTACGTCCAGTGAGATGTTTCTTTTCATGCAATGACGTCCTCAGGGTTTCCTTGAGATTGGATTAGTCAGGGGAAAAAAAAAAATCCATATTAATTGAATATGTGCACTTAAATTCAGCTGTTTAAACCCTGGTGTAGATATAGTCACTCAGGATTAAATTAATGTCAACTCACTTAAGATTAATCCACATCAGCACCACATCTGAATTAGTGTCTGAATAGAGGTATACTGTAGTGCAACTCCCTATGAACCTCTATGTAAAAAATCCCTGCATGTCTTTAATAGATCTCATTCAGCTTTTTATAGTAATGATTTTTTTTAAAGCTTCCTTTTTATTAGTTTTTCTTTGAGAAATTCAAGCAATAGCCTTGTCTCAGTGAAGAAAAAGGTATACAAGAGTAGTCTGAGACATTCCTCTAGTAAGAGTAAGATGTAGGCCACATCTGTCTAAATATGTCTAGTCTTTCAGGTGGCAATTTGCCTGGACTTGTACTGTTACTATGTAGAGGAGTATTATTGAAGGATTTGAAGTAGGCGTGTCTGCACTTTGTGTGTTCTGTGTAAGGATTGAATGCTGATGCGTCAAAACATATATTCATGAAAATAACAGAACAAAAATCTAAGCAACTGGCTTTGACAGAAGGACTGACTGGGTGACTTCTCTGAGAAAATACTGTCCTTACAGCCTTACTTCTTGTTTTCTGCCCCTATTTGTAGCATGCAATTATTTCTTCACATACCTGAGGGAAGGGAAACTTCATTCTCATTAAATTCTTTAAGGCTACTTCCTTGTTTATTTATTTTATTGTTTGATGCAAAGGTCACAGTCCCTTGCCTGAATTTTGGCTCCTTCTTTCAAGAGAACACAAAACCTTTGATTCTGGATGATGTGGAACAGCACCATATGAACGTTTCCACTGCTGTTGTGAAAAATGCTGACTGCTGATGCAGAAAAGAATGTCTCTACTTCTGGTCTGTTCTGCTGGTTCTCAACAGAGCATAAGTTCTGTGTTGATATATTTTGTAATAAAATGTATTGTTCAAGTGCTTCAGTTTTCCCATTTAAGCAATGTCTTTGTAACCATCTGCAGTGGATTGTATTAGCATTACTTGGATTATGGTTTTAAATGTGTTGCTGATTTACAGAAGTGCCTGGAAAGAGTCTGATAGTCCAGTAGTGAGCTGGATGTCAAGGAGAATGTATCCTTTGGACCTGCTTTCACATCCTCTGGAAAAGGTTCCTTTCTCTGCTTCATATCAGTGTTACTGACTGCAGCTGCAACATCTGAGACTTGATGATTTCAGTTGTTTCTTTTGCTCAGCTTTGAGGCTCTCTCTAGATTTTATTACAGCCAGCATTAGTCATAATGCTGGTTTGAAACAAAGACAATGAGTTGTTGTTTCTGGACCCTCTACCACTGGCAGCTCAACAGATATTGTGTGTCCTGAGTCAAGAGAAAACAAACTTCTCATTCTGGAGAAAACAAGCAGTCACAACTCTGTATGTATTCTGATACGACAGGGACTGCTTCACTGTTTCTCTCTTCAAGAGCTTTTCAAGATTGGAGTGCTTTGGCAGACATGATTTACATAGTTCTACTCTGGTTCACAAAGTCTCATGAAACTTTGCTAGTTTTAGAATGGCTGGAAGCTCAACTGGAAAAGAGTTGTTAGCAGGGCTGTGATGGGGAAACTGTGGTATCTCACATTGCCCTGAAGAAAGTTCACAGATGTGAGATACTAGATGGGACCCAACTTCTTCATGTGTCATATCGTAGTGGCATCTTGGTGTCATTGGTCTGACCACTGAGGGTCCTTCTTAGCAAAGTATGCTTTCAACTTGCCTGGGGTCTCATCCTCTTGCTTCCTTGGGTTTGGTGGGTTGACTGGCTTTGTCGCTGTAGTGTGGGGGCTCTTCTTCATGAGTATTAGGAGATTCATCAGATTTCTTCATCTTTTCCCCTTCACTTATGCTGATCCATGGCCTGTTTGATGGTGCACATTGTGTCGTAAATGGTGCTGAGGAGAGCTCATCTTCCTGCTTCACCCTAGGAACTGGAGCTTGTCATGATCAGTTTTGCTGGTAAAAATTGCAAACAGAGATAGTCATGATGGTAAAAATTGCATACAGTTTTCTGGGTTTTGTGATTGGAGTTGAGAGATGAGGCTGGCTTTATTAGTAATGAATCATTATCCACAGCTCATGGAAAGTGATAGAAACTGTGGGTAGACTTAACAACCTGGAAAATACAAAATGCAATTATTTTGGCTATGGATCTGAAAGAACAGCCACTGCCTCATAACTGATAATAGACTTAATTTGAAGTCAAAATAACTGGAATGCTACAAGAGATTTTGAATGACATCAGGAAGGGTGAGTTGACTGTGAAACAGTGAAGTCTATGCTTGGACAACATAAAAAATACAGACTTCAGAGTGGGTACTTGGAATGACTGAGAGGTGTATACACTTTTGAGTGTCAAGTAATTAATTGGAAAATGATACAATGGCAAAGAGATTATTTGGGAAATGCTGGTTGAAGTATGTGACATTGCTTTGGATTTTGTGTTGAATACTGCTTACCTTTCCATTGCATGTTGCTAGGTGCTGAGCATGTGTCCCTGCAAACATCTGGTGACCCAGGTGCCACAATGCAGAAACTAGTGCAAGAAGTCCTGTAGCTGCAAGGTAGTCAGATGCTTAGAAACTCTGAAGTGTCCAGTCACAGCTGGAGGGGAAGAAGCTGTGTCCTGGGGTGTTCCAGGACCGTTGGATCACCTCTGAGTTGATAAAAAAAACAGTGGGAGAAGTAAGCCCAGGAAATGGAAGGGCATCAAAACACAGGGTCAACACATAGCTTTATGGGTGGCTCCCGACCAGATATTCTCAGGGTAGAGAAGCCATATCTTTCCGAGAATGGATATGTCACATCCATCAAAGTGACAGCTAGGGTGCAGTCATTGACTGGTAAGACAATGATCCACCTATCATCTGTCTACCTGCTGACATATCAGTTTTAGCAGAGATGCATGCACCTATTTTAAACTTAGCACTGATCCAGAGCCACTGCAAGCTAGATCCCAGCCATCTGCTGGCAGGGACTCGTGGTAGCCTTGGGAGCACAGGTCTGCTAGATTTCAACATCAAAACAGGTGCATTCAAAGTTCTCATGGTTTTATACCATGTTCAGGCTCTCTGTTTCTTCCACTTTTGTAAGTTTTCTTGATATTGGAGTGCAAAACTGGCTCTGATTATTTTAGAACTGGATTTTCCTGATTTAGCTGAAATTTTTCTTTATCAAAGAGCACTTTAGTTGGTTTTCCCTTATCTCTTTCTTTTTCATCTCAGGACATCATGCATCACGCTATTGCAGCTTCTTTCCAAGTTTGGGATTTTTTTTTTTTGTTCCTTTTTTTTTTTATTTTTGGTTGGTTGGTGGTTTTTTTTGTTTGTTGGTTTGGGGTTTGTTTGTTTGTTTGTTTGTTTTGGGGGAGGTTTTTTTGTCTGGTTCATTCAGGGATTGTTAATGCTAACAGGGCAGTGTTGGACTGGTTAACTGACCACTCTGGGAGAAAGAGTTGCACCAAGGCATAGTCCATCCATTCTCTGAACTGCAACATAGAAGCAGTTAGATATGCACTTATAACTACAGGATCTAGAGATCTGCAGAGCAGTGGATGGGATAGATGGTGGCTGCGGATAATCTGATGCACACTAGTGACTGTTTTGTCACATGTATACTGATTTGTAGGCTAATACATCTCTTTCATCGTAAGAATTGTATTCAGGAAGCCTCTTGCGTTTATTCCTGCATAAACTCAACTTCTTGCTTAACAGGAATGAAAACTATATGGGCTTTCCTTGAGGCTCATACATCTGTTTTTGGTCTCACTGTGCAATGGGTTTCTATATTCTGTTCCAAAACTGTGTTCCTTGCCAGCCATTTGCAGGTTGCATTAGAGCAGCTGAAGTTATCCATACTATGTAGCAAAAGAACTGGATGCTAAACAGCACCCTGCTCACAAAAGTGTGTTTTTTAGTGGTGCTACCATGGTAACAGGCAAATTTTAGACTCAGAAGCTCACTGAATACTGTCAGCTTCCTCTCTTTGTCAATACTGAAGAAATGTTCTCTTTTGCTGCCATTCTTTAACCTCCTTGTGCTGTTGAGGTTAGTCACTGTATCATCTTAATCTGCCCCTAAACTGATCAGTGCAGTCCAGTATATAAAGTTGTGCTCACATGCCAGAGCTTGGTTCCAAGTGGAAGAGGTTGTGCTCTGACAGTACCAAGTGAGATGTATACCCTCAACAGAGCAGGAGGTGGATGAAATTGCAGAACAGGTGGATAGAACTGGTGTTCAGGGAGCTAGGGAAGAGCAAAGTTTTGAGAAACACAGGTGCTTTTATATAGCAACCAAAGATGAAACAAAAACTCAGAGCTTCCAGAATGTGCAGGCTGCATGTGCTTGTGTATCTTTGTGTGTACTGGCATCTGTGAACTTCACTTATAGTCATTCACAGAAAAAAATGAGTCAGTACAAGTTGGATCTCTTAAGCACGTGGACTCAGGCTCCCAGCCTTTCCAGTAACTGGATCCCAGTTTCCCAAGTTGCTGTCACTTGGTCATACATGCCTTAGAGGCCACAGCTCCATTCTGGTTATTGGTACTGACCATTACACACCCATGACTCAGCACCCCTCTGACATCTGCACACAGAACAGACCACCCCTCACCCAGGGAAGGGTTAGAAAGCAATTCTCTACAAAGATAGCAGAGATGCTGATCAGACACAGGGCACAATAAGACATAGGCATTGACTAGCAAACTATTTACACAAACCTGGCCCTCTTAAATCCCTTTACCCCTCTGTTTTCCTATGTTTTTCATCCCCAAATCACCTAAGCCTCTCCTTTTTTCTGCTGTTGTTTCTTCCCCTAAACATACCATAATAGGTCCTGTGCAATCTGGAACTGCTCTTTCCCTGCATCCCATAAAATGTCCCATAGCCCTAGGCAGCAAACCTCCTCAGACACCTGATCTAGAGAGTTGCCCCAGGACTCATTATGTTGGGTATCACACCGAAACATTGGGCTGATGATTCTCCTGGGACAGCTCTGGGAGATGCCAGGAAAGGCTCCTCAGGAGTTTTTAATATGCCTGTCATTGTGTCCTGTGTCAGACTTAAGTAGAGGTTAAAAATAAATCACCCTGGCACAAAAGTGATTTGGTTTTGTTGGTGTGGATATGCAGAATAGCAGGAGAAGTAGTAGATAGGAGCCAGTTGCAGGGCTTGATCACTTCTCATGTTGGGAAGACTGGACAGGATGCTCACAGCTCCAAGTCGTGGGTGATAAAGCATAGCTCAGCTCAGCTGCAGTCAGACTTTGTGGTTTTATAAGATTTCCAGGGCATTTTGAATAAACTATCGACAAAGCCCCCACCTACTTTGTAGAGAAGGAGAAGCAAATTACTTTTAACACTATCCTGGGCATGCCTGTGTTAAGTATTTCCCACCTCTCTATAATGGGGTGACAATGCTCACTTCTGCAGGAAGAAATATTCTTCCTGGAAAGCCTCTGTATGTAATCATCATGAGGCTTGGTAAGTGCTTTGCACAGATACCCCTCCTCATATGTTCAGCTTTGCTGGGGATGGAATATATTTCTCTAGGGAAAGAATAAAGGGCTATAGCTGGCAAGGTAAGTACAACCTGAGCTGCCCACAGGTTTTGAGTGCACTGACAGCAGTGTGTCAGCTACCTGATGATTTTTCAAAGCAACAGGCTTTCTAGATGGGCTGGAAGTGGGGTCACAGTCGGGGTGGCCTGTTTGTGTATTGTGGCAGGAGGGAGGGTTGACATTTAGAGAGCACTTAAAGTAATGGCTGTTTTTGTGCCATTTTTGTTTTAAATCCTGGGATCGTCCATGCTAGTACTTTCAAAAGCCAATTTTCTTGAGCTAGTTTTTGGTTCTGTGGAACATGTCCTAGTCCATAGAGTGGAACAAAAGCTGAACTTAGTTTGATGTGATGTTTGATATCTTCCCTTCAGCCTGGTCAGCCTTGCGTTACTCATTACATTTTGTAAAATTTCCCTCATCCAATCATGCTTTTTTAGTGCAGTCTGTGGGCATGGGGGTTATTCAATGGATTTGGCTTACTGACTACAGTATTGAACAGAATGAATGGGGCTGGATACAAGAACAACAAAAAAAAAAAGCATAGCTCTCATGGTCTACTTGGCAGTAAGCTTGGAGGTACATAAGCAAAGCTGGTATTTTCCAGCTTTGCAATAGAAACAGAGTCCAAGTCAGTTCAGTCCTGGAGGTCTGGATCATTTTGGACCTCCTTCCAGGCCTTCATGGGCTTTCTATAACACAACCTAAAGCTTCTGTTTGCATGATGATGTCTTTTAACTGGTTTGTGCCAGAGGGAACCAGCAGTATATGCAGAATGTTGGATGCTGACATAATGAAACATTTCAAGGGCACCTCAGATAGCTGGGCTGGTTATAAATAGTGCTAGAGAAAGCTGCATGAGAGTCACATAAACGACTTCTAAAAATCTCTGCTAGAAAGTATTTTTAATACCCACCCACTGCACTTTCATTAGCACTGCCTGTCTGACATTTGGAGAAAGACAGAAATTATGTTCTCCAAATATTTGTGGTACCCTAGGAAGCAATGCATGCAAGTCATTAAATATTCATATTGTCCCTTCATATTTAAATATTTCCTTTTTAAGCCTGCAGATGACCATTGCCTGCCTTAGAGGGACGCTTGAGGACTGCAATATTCTGTGAGATTTCATAGCTAATATCTGAAGCAAATTAACTGTTGGTCCTAGCAAACTGTTTAGTTTAGATGTCTGCAACCCACTCAGTTATGGGAAGCCAGCAGAAATTCCTAGATATTTCATAGCTGCAAATTTTATTAAACTTTCTGAAGGAATATTTGAAGTGATGTAAAGATAGTAGAAAAATGTGCAATTCAGGAGGCTAATATAGTAATACATTAGCTAGTCTGTCCCAGCGAGCTAGCAGCAGACATTTGAAGCATGCTGTAGCTGGGTGGCTGTTCAGCAGATTTAGTTAGGAGGAGTAAATGGAGGATTTGGGACTGATTAGGCTGGACAGTTACTGAAACTTTCTTCAGGATATGAACAATCTTTGACAGGAGAATGTCAGACTTTCTCCTGTTTCAAGCACCCTTACTTTCAGAACTAGGACTTTAGCCTATTACAATAATGCAGGCTGGGTTCCTGGAGTGATTCCTGTCTAGGACAACATGTCTAGTCCACATCCCAGCTTTTCTTACAAGTGAAGAAGTGCAATGGTTCAATTAAACCAGGAAGTGGCACTGTTTGCAAGGAATGAGAATCAAGTCTGCTGTACAGCTCCCTAAAGTCAAATTCACAAAAAGGTGGATGGATGATCAGGTGGGACAGTGGGATGGAGACTATGACCTAATCGCCAAGGTTGTGAGTTACTTTTATGTGTCTCTACATGAACTCTGAACCAGAATGGTTTGTGGGCAACACCTCTATTCAAGATTTAGAAAAAGACATGTAATGACAGAAAGAGAGAATCACTGGCTTCTTTATTTTTTGCCCTTCAGACCCTCTCCCAGAGCACAGGTAATTCAGCAGGTTCCTTCCTACAGTGCCTTTGAAACAGTTTTAATGTTTGGAAGGTATAACACAGAGAAGGCACACAACAGCCCAGGTTTTTCTCCTAAGGCTCAGTTCTTCTGAAAAGCCTGTTCTTCTTTGTAAATTTAAAAAAAAAAAAAAAAAAAAAAAAAAAAAAAAAAAAAAATCAGAACTGTCAAAAATGCTTCTGAGAGATTGACATCTGGAAAATTAAAGACTTGTTTCATGTTTTGCATGGTGATCTGATGGTGCTGTCCAATACTATTACGTGTGAGACACAAGACAGCACTTGAAAATTTTAAAGGCGTCAGACACTGACTTCTCTCTGAGAAGTCATGATTCTCTCTGAGAGAGAGAGTGGAGTCTGCTTCAGCCTCAGGGTACATTTATTTCATAGCTTGTCCTTTTGTCTGCCACCTACATGAGCCTTAGCATTTCTCAAACTGATAAAACATCAAATAGTCATATACATAGTTCACTCTGTCCACTGCCACTTTGATCTCTTCCTGTAGCTTTAAAGAGCCAATACATGACTGCTAGAGGAAAGGCACCAGCAGGCTCGCCATGGTGCACCATTTGAAATATGGAGTCACCTACTGTATTTCTTGTGACTCTGACACTGCTTAAAGCAGCATTTTTGGAAGTTATTGAAGTTTACTACATTGTAGAAGAAATTGTCCTTCCTTTCCTCTCCTTGCTTTGTCATTTGGACATCTATGGTCTAGGCAATGCCATGCTTTGACAAACTGACTGGCATGCAGCTCCTTTAGATTTTCAGAAGAAAACAGTCCCTTGACTTGAATGACTGTGCAGTGGCCCAGCAGCATGGTGCCATCAGCAGCCAATGTCACCATGCAGAGCTCCAGGACCTGGTCAGTGGGCAAGTAAAAAAGAGTAAAACTCCTCCTCTATCATCACAGATTTGCATCTTCATTCCATGCAGACTGTGTTTTTCAGACTTTGACTGCAAAGGCTTAAGAGTGCATCACTCAGAGCCTCTAACAAAAGTAACCAATGAGGGGTGTATGTACACAGGCACTGCTGATTGATTTCTCCCATGTCCCTGTGCACACTGGTTAGCATTGCTATCCAGGTATGTAGCAGTGGACAGGTAAACCAGTCCTAATGACTAAGGTATTATTGTCATGAGCATCTTTTCTGATCTTGGCTTATAGACTATTTCATTCATTCGAATCTGCTGTAGTATTGTCATGGGTTGTTTGAACAAAAACTTTTGTTAGATTTCTTTTAGAAAGGTAGCTGAAATGGATAGCTCAGCACCCAAACGTTTTCATTGTTAATATTTCTTCTGCATTGCCTGATCTGCCAGTATAAACTGCTACTGAGAATCTCTTAGCGGAGCTGTAGTAGTAAACATATATATCTTTTGGTAGTCTATTGCTGTTTTGTAAATTTAGGCAAAGCAAAATATACAAGCAATTCTGAATAATATATTGAGGCTTCAAAAAATAATCCTTCCCTTTTCAATCACTTCTTTTTATTAAATAAAACATATTTTGTTAAAGAAAAAGGTCCATTTAGCTTTTATTTATTAGTTTAGCTTTTAGTTATATAAAAACTGTTCCGTGTTTCTTTGTACATAACCATTCCTTACAGTTCTCATGAGAATACTCTTATCTCCTCTTAGGACAATGGTGTATTTAATTAAGTACATGTATAACGGTAGTGCAGTGACTCACACTTAACTTTTCTTTCCCATACAACCTACTTTGGATTATGTATTTTTGGCGCACAAGGCATTTAAGACTCCTGGTCCAGGCATCATTTTATTCAGAAGGCGTATTTTTATACAGGAATTGCTGTATCGAGTTCTGGGGAAACCTGTAGTTTTGGACTTTCCCCTTGGTGTTGGAATAAGACTGCTTTCTCACAAGGTTCCTCCTTCTGGAGTAAGTCCAGAGAAGGGCAACAAAGCTGGTGAAGGGTCTGGAGCACAGCTGTGATGAGGAGCAGCTGAGGGAACAGAGGTTGTTTAGCCTGGAGAAGAGAAGGCTCTGAGGTGACCTTATCAGTCTCTACAACTACTTGAAAGGAGATTGTGGCCAAGTGGGGGTTGGCCTCTCCTCCGAGTCAAATGGTAGGACCTAGTCTCAAGATGCATCATGGAAGGTTTAGGTTGGACATTAGGAGGCATTTCTTCATGTAAAGGGTAATTAGACATTAGACTCCAAGGTGGTGGAGTCACCATCCACTGAGGTGTTTAAGAAAAGACTGGACATGACACTAAGTGTTGTACTCCAGCAGTGGTGTTGGGTCAAGAGTTGGACTTGAAGATCTCAAAGGTCTTTTCTAACGTAAATGATTCTGCTTCTACATTGTATCTCCCATCCCCAGCCACCTCACCGAGTCACTGTAAAATCCAACTTTGACAAAATCGCGGTGGTTTCTTGGAGTTTTAACAGCTGGGATCAGCCACTTCCTACTGGGAAGAGGGAGGCAGATGCCTGCTGAAGGAGATCAGAGCTGCTTCTCCGGGTGTCTGCCTCTCTTGCCCTGCAGCGTGTCCCCGCCCGGAGCCAGTGCTGCCCCCGCGGGTCCCTGGGTGGTGGTCGCAGCCACTGCGCATCTCTGCTGGTGCCTCTGAGAGCAGCCGGCTGCCTTGGCTGCCTCTGGTGTATGCTATGAGCCAGTCCAGCTGGCAGAAATATCCAAAATACATTAGTGAAACCACTTTGGCACCGATCGATGACTTTATCCCCTCACTTAAATTCCATTACTTAATTTTGCAGGCCACAGCCTGAAAGTCAAGCTGCAGTAATGTAATTTGGGTGGATAATAAAAAAGGAAAAAACAAAACCACCCTTACAAATACAGTCAGGAAACATCTATTCCATGTGATGCTACAGGATATGCTAGAATATCTCTTAATTCAATGCAGAATAAAGTTTACTAATCAAGATTTATCTTCCTGCAAACTTGTTGTGTATTCACCTTATCTGAGGGTGCAAGCCATCTTCTTATTGCTTTATTAATGCGGAGAATGTCACTGCATGTTTCCCAGCTTTCTTGTTTAGTCTAACTCCTTTATATCTTGACTTTGCTTAGTATGCTTCCAGACATCAGGTCAAAAAAATGACTTACAGTTGCCCCAGGAGAGACAGTTTCTATCTTAAAATTCATGCTAAAATGAGTTTTCTGCAAGTGGTCTGATAAGTGTGTTCTTTTTTAATTAAATTTTTTAGCCTATCAAGACCAAGAAAGTCATGTTTTTGTTTTAGTGTAGGGGAAAGCACCACTGCATATTTTGATAATTGGTTTTCTTATTTCTCAATGATTTGTTTCTGTTAGATACCTTAGAAAAACTGAGCATCAAAATAGATAATTTTTATTGTACCACCAGTCTGTAAGAAACAGATGAAAATATCTGTTTTTATTGGAGAAAAATTACACAAGACTTTAAGCTAAAACATACTGCTCACGGACTTAGAGATAAAATATTTTTTCTCTGGTTAGGAATAGTGTTTGTCTTCTATGTTCTTGTATGGAATTTTCAACAAAATGGATTGGATCCTCACGTTGTCTGTGGAGCTTGTCTTCATTTCTATCTAAGAGAAAAAGAAAGAAAGTCAGAAATGGGATGGACAAATTGTTTCGCTTTTTGACCATCAGAATGTTTTGGGGCGGTCACGACAACTATTTACTAAGTTTACAATACACAGTGAGTACTGGTAAAGAGTTTTGAGTGATTTTGTTTGGAGTCCTGCTTTCTCACCAGAGAAATGAGTAAAAAAGTTAGTTACAGTGAGTTTTAAGTGGGGGACAAGTGTTTGAGTTGTTGACAACTCTGTTGGGGGAAGAGAGAGAGCATCATTATGACAGACTAATTATAAAAGTTACAAGGAAGAGATACTCCTGTCGCACATCTACATGTAGGTTCCCTTAAACACCATGAGAATACAGATCAAGTGCAGTCATGTAGGGTGGCTCTGAGTGAAATACTGTATTTCACACTTCTTTGTATTGCTTGATGGATCCTTGGCTTGGAGCATCTGAAATCTAAACACGGTATTTGGCTAAGAAAATAATTCAATGATGTCCAGCTTGGCTGAGCAGTGTGGACGAACCTGAAGCTATCTGCACTGGAACATGACAGCACACTCTTATTTCATCTCCAGAAAGACAGCAAGGTCATTTTCACATCACTGAGAAACCTTGCTGCAGGAATGGCTGGGCTTTGTCAAGAGCTCTGCCTAAGAAAATTGACCCCACTGGGGTTGGAAAAGACTTGAGGAGAACTGGAAAGGAACATTGTCCACAGAAGCTTTGTAACATGCAGTAACAAACTGGGTTGCTTTGGGCTGGTACAGAATAAAATTCTTCCAAGTCTATAGACTGGTGGACAAAGGCTTGGATGCTAATTCTCCACAAGCTCTGACTGGCTTTAAATGGCACCTTCCCTTTGGCTCCCTTTTCTGTCGTGCTGCTGATGTTGTAAGATATTAATTAACGTCTTCTACAGAAGCAACCCTTTCCACCTGGTGGAGACATGGCTGTCCTTGCTGTTGGTTAGGTCTCCAGGGCCAGCCTTTGATCCAGAGACTGGGAAGAGATTTCTGAGGAAGCTGTCCCAGGGCCCTGCCTGCTGACTTCTCTGCCTCATTGGGTAACAGATTGAACACTGTTCAAAAGAAAAATTCATAACAGTGTAACCTAGAGTGATGCTGAGACCAAGAAGTTGGAGAGGGTTGCCTGGAGTATTTCTCCTGGAACTGTGTCAGAGGAGGTGGAAAGAAAGCTACATGTAAATCTTGATAGCCATATCAGCAGGGAAGAATTTTAATTAGCAAAACAAAGCAAACAAAACAAAACCAAGCAAATCCTCCCTGATAAGATCCCTAATGTAGGAATCTGATCCCTCAGATTCACTGCACAGTGTGTATGTACAGGGTACATTATGGATGAGGGCAAATAACTACACATTGCACTGATAACTCTGCAGAGGGCTTCAGAAGATTGGCCTGCTCAGGTTTGTGATTCTTCTGTCTGATGAGGGAATTTCATTGGTCATCATCCTCATGAGATCTGTTTCCCTCCTACCTATAGAAGGTAGAAACTCTGAGTGGGAAAAAAGAAAATTTCTCTAGTTTGTTTAGAAGACGTAAAGATTTTACACTCTCTTATGGTACGATAACATATGCTATGATTGGTCCATCACTACTAACACAAGACAGCATAAAATGCACCTGAAAATGGAAATAAAAGATATGGGGAAACTGCTAAAGACCTCAGCTGCTCACAGGATCCACTTCTGCTTTAAGTCTCTCTCTGGCACAAACTGAAACAATCTAAGTGTAAAACTTTGAATCTTCTGGTGTAAGTGGGGTGCATAGCATAGGGGATCAGACTACTTTATGATCGAACTACAGCCAGAAGTTACTCACAATACATGGAACCTATGTACCTTGAGGTTATATGGGAATGAGGACTTTTTTTTTAGAAAAAAGTGCAGATAAGACGAAAATAACATTACTTGATTGGAGCAATTGCAAAACTTAGAAAATAGCTGCAGCTTAGTTAGGATGTTGATGAACCCATTGGAAAAACACTGTTCTGAGTTGCTTCCTATTCTGGTTGCTTCAGTGTGCCAGAGCCAATTTTTGGCAGGATTACAGTTATATTGTTTTTAATTATGTCCACCTTTGACATTATTGATCTTGGCAGGTGCTACTATTCCATCATGCTAGGCTTTATAATTATAATCTATAATTAGATAGGTTTGCACGTAGCCTTGAAAATGTGCTGCAAAGAATGACACCAGTGTCACTGAATTATTTAACCCTGTAAATTCCTCCTTCCTCTAGCTATTAGCTCTATTTCCTTCATGTTCTGTACCACTTCTGTCTCTAAAATGATGTGCTCTGCTGGTGAATAATGAATAAATGCAATGAGAACATTTAACAGATTGGGAAAGGAAATTGTAGTCAATAGAGTTCTGTAGACTAGAGTTCTGTAGTTATATACTTATCTAACTATAGGTCTATAGTTGTCGTGAGTTATCATTGCCACTTGCGCTTGTACACAAGACAAAACAATATCAGCTTCAGCTTTAGATGTGACTTAAGAACAGAGAGGATCATTTGGAACTTGCTAATGGGCTCTGGCAGATCCAAAACCCTCATCTTGTTGCTAAGAATGGTAGTGCTTTAATCCTTATAGAAGCTTTTTAGTTTTGTCAGCATAAGAACCTAAGAAGGTACATTCAACTGACCTAAATTAGACCAAAGATCTGGTCCTGGCCCAGTATCCTGGTTAGCGGATGATGCCAAAAGATGCGTTTAAGAATGGATCAAGCATGTTTGTTTCTTAGCACTGTCTCCTGGATTCTTGTGGATGTCATATCTAAGTTAGCTGCCCTGTATGGACTTTTACCAGGAAATTTCTCCAGGTTCGTTTTTGAACTTGCAGAAACATCTAGCATACTGTAGCAGGGTATCACACAGAAGAAGTATCTACTTTGAAAGTCACTTCCTTTCATTTGTTTTGAACTTACAACTGATAGATTCACCTGACATGCTCAATTTTTTATCAGAGAAAACAGCTGAATTAGTATTTCCTGGTCACTCTCTCTGAGTCTTCTGTCATTTCATGCAGCTCTCCCTTTCTTGGTTCTGTATTAGAAGACCTAGCAGTCAATATTATTAGCTCCTCCCTCTATTCTTACTGGTCTTGGGGTATATTCCTTAAGCAGAATCTGATCATCCTTTTTGCCATCTTGGCACCTTTTGTAAATCCATGATATTTTCTTGAGTACCAGGAAAAAACATCTGAACAGGCCATTCAAGATTTATTCACCTATACATGAAGATACTATTTACGTTTTCTACAACGTCTTCCACTGCTTGTGTAATAATTCTGAAAATGAGATGATTTTTACTACTGCTGAGCACAGAGCTGGTGGTTTTGGTGTACCATCAGCCAAGATACCATTCCTGAGTGGTTATCATTAGCTAAGACACCATCATTTTATATATTAAATTGATGGCATTTTTTCCAGCCAGCGTGCATAATTTAATGCTTATCCACAAGAACTTAATCTCTTCTTTTATTGCCTAGTCACTTAATATTACCAGATCCTTATGCAAAGTCAGCTCTTGTCTGGATAACTGTGATTAGGCTAGTGAAGTTTCTGGCCTCTCTGTTTCTCTTCTGACCTTTTACAAGCTTATTTGAGACTGCGTTGAAAAGCAAAGGTCAGTGATATGCACCTCTCTTGAGGTTTTCCTGTGCTGAAAAAAACCTCACTCCTTTCTTCTACTTTTTATCTCTTCTCTTTTAACTATTTATTGAAGTTTGTATGAGGGTATTAGCTTGTAATCCCATGGTGAGTCATATTTCTTGGGAACTGTGCTGAAAGCCATCAAAACTGTTTCAAGCTGGCATTTTTGCCAAACCATCCCTAGAACAGCAATAAGTTTGTAAAGCACAGATTTCCTTCACAAATGCCAGTATGACCTGTCCTCAATGTCTGTGATTTAATCCATGTGCCTTTCAGCTCTGTTGATCAGGAGACTTTCTGCTAATGTGCCAACAACAGAGAGTGTGCTTGCTGGTTCATGACTTCCCAGATCTCATGACTCTAGCTCTTGGTTATCTTTTTGTCTCTAGAGAGGTCTCTAGAGTCAGCAGCAGAGTCTGGACATGTTAACTAGGTCATAATAACACATGATTTGCCTGAGAACATGCTGGAAAGAAAAGAAAAGGAAGAAGCAGCCACGTAGGATCTTCTTATGTTTTTGAACTTTGGGCAAAAAGGAACAGAGGAGATTTCAACTCAATGCTATGAGTGGCAGAAGAGTAAGGACAATAAGTTCCATGAAGAAACTTAGGAGAGGAATGAAAATATATTCAGGGATAATGGGAAGACTAGTGACAGAAGGCTGCTTTTTGGGAAGGGCATACAGGTATCCGTAGTCTGATTTTTAGCTAAACTAGTGCATAAAGTAAAGAAATTATAAGAATTTCAACATCCTTGTTAGCAACTTATAAATAAAAGAAACAACAGCATAAAAGCAAACAGTCAGATCATGCTTATTAAGTTTCAAATCAAAGTCAGTTACTCCAGCAGAGAAGAAGGTATGATAAACTTAGAGTGGTAAGGATATATATCCCTGGTTGTGGTGGTTGTTGATAGGTGCAGAACTACTCTGGCAGATAGAAAAAAATGATCCATGGCAGTAAAAGCTTCTGTCTGTATAGCTAATTCTCTGCCTCTGTACAAGCAAACAAATGCTTAGCTATTAATTGCACAGGTGCATCAAAAGTAGTTGTCCACATTCACCTTTGTCTATCATGACTACTTATCCCATCTGTCCTAATAATGCCTCAGTTCTTGCCCTCCTGGCTTCTTCCAGCAGCTGCTGTTCAGGAAGGAGTACATCTTGTGCAAAACCTTCCTGTACCACTCTTACCCCAAGAATAGGATGTTAAACTTTTCTCATAGTACAAAACATTGCCAAAAGCCTAGTGCAATCATCAGTAGTAATAGCAGAAAGCTATCATTTCAGGTGTGACTAATAGAATGAAGAATAGAATGAAGGTTTCATTAGACTAAAGGCTTTACAGACAGAAAAAACTAACTGTATATATTGCCACCTTGAAAAGCTTATGGCCTAGGGATGCACTTAGTGTTCAACACCTTGCAATAATTTCTATGTTGATATAACAGAAAAGTGGTAACTTCGTCTCTATAAGGGCTTCCAAAGTTCTAAAAAATACACCTGTTAATTCCCCCCTCTACAAATCTGTTATCACTGATTCCATAATTTCCTCCTCAGCTTTCAGCAGCCTTGGTCTCACAGTAAGAAAGACATTTTCTTTTAGACAATGGAAAAAGAACTGTAACAGCACCATAGATTTTTCATCTGCCCTCTGTATATTCTTTAAATGACCAGTGTTCGTATACAGATATATTAAGATCTCCCACCCTCCCCCAAAACTCGCAGGGCTCAACATGTGTTTTTCTAGGTAATTTCTTAGGTACCAGATTGTTCTTTCTCTGTTGAGCTGGATTTTTCTAAAAATGTGGTCACAGCACCAAGCCTGCTGGAATTCAAGAGGTGTTTGAACAAATGCTCTCAGGCACACAGTGTGACTCTTGGGGATGGCCCTGCATGGGGCAAGGGTTGGACTCCATGATCTTTTTAAGTCCCTTCTAACTCAGCATATTCTGTGATTCTGTGATTGTGTGATGTTGAATAGTTAGTGATGCTGGTATGGTGAATTCACAGTCACAGCATTTTTATGACAGCATCTGCTCTTTTGCAATTCCCAACCTGGGAGAATTAATAAGCTGAATCACAGTTATTTGCAGGCACCTCTGTGATGCTAATCAGTTTCACAGTTTCCATTACTCTGCCCATGACAAGGTCCTGTGACATCCTAGAAACACATGTAGACGTGCACTTGGTTGGGCATGCCTCTTCATCTCCCTTGTGCTCCCTCTTGTGCTGTGCTCTAGTATTGGTTTGAATTATCAGGCATGTGATTCAGAATGACCTGCTTGCTCTTCTTCTTACAGTGCTCACATGGACAGTATAGAACAGTCTCTGTGCATTGTTATGACCGAAAGAAAAGGGTAAATGCTGCAGAGGTGAAAGGATACCACAAAGGAAAACTGCTGCGGTGCATGCACCAGCAAGTGGAATCTGTGAAGGACAGGAGGATTATGAATTCCTTCCAAAGATGCACCATCTAATACTCAGGGAATGAAAAAAAAAAAAAAAAAAGAAAAGAAAAAAGAAAAAATAAATTAAAATCTTCTGGCCTCTTATGTGATTTAATCAAAAGGAAATTGGGAACCATTGAAACCATAGGAGGAAAGCCGACCAAAGTGCAAAACCGGTATGCACACAAGAGAGTTATGGAGTAGTTCACTGGTGGAGAAATATCCTTCTCTTTTGGGTCATCCCATGGCTTATATGACTTGGGAAAAACAAACAAACAAACAAACAAACAAAACAACAAAACCAAACCAACAGTTGGAAAGTTGTTTTGGGAAAAAAAATTGTTTTCAGCCATTACATATCAATGGTAAAAATTTATGTACTTCCCAATAAATAAACCCTCTGAAAGAACCGGGAAAAGGGTCTTTGAATCTATTTCTGTTTTACATCTGAAAAACAGATGATGATGGATGATATGCAGCAATTTTTTGCAAAGCACTGGGAAATCCTTCTTCAGGAGCTTCATTCTGTCAAGATGTCAGGAGCTGATGGACTGTCTGAAAACTGTGAATTGGGAGTTGTTGGGTTGTGCCATGGGAGAAACAATCCACAAACTAAAGATTTCTAGTAAGAAAAACTTTTGGCTCCCAGTTGACAGAACTTTGCACAAAACAGAAAAAAATTGCCATCTCCTGGCTCTGATTGTAACACTCTTGTAGTGCCTTGTCCATATACTCAACTTGATGAAGTGTGTGTGAGGAGAAAAACATATTTGCAAAATTCAGTTTTTATTGCCCTAGAATAGAGCTTTTCCAGCAGATGGGCAGTAAGGGCTCCACTTGATTGTGCCAAGAGTTTCAGTGTGCAGATGATAAAGGAAAATGGATAAACTTAGGAGGGCCATGGACAAACACACAGACATTTCTGGGGACCTTGTGGGACTGTTTTTTTTTAGGAAGCAACTGAAAATGGTAGGCAACATGGCTGAAGAAATGGATTTTTCTGTGCCAGAAAAACAGTGTTTGCAATGCTTTATTTCAGTCTGTTTCCCCTGACAGAATTTTCCTCTGTTAGAAAATTACTTAGTTCATTCTTTTTCTGTCCTAGTAGCAGAGCAGAGGAAGTTGGCATATGAAGGTGCTCAGTAGCAAGAAAATGGTGCTGCTTCTTCTCAGGTTTTTGCTCTTTAGGGATAGCATTATGGTCTGCAATACCACATTTCCTGGGAAGAGCCCTTGAGCAAGTTGCTTTACACTTCAGTTGCCTGTGAGGAATGTATGGAATCTTTTGGAGATGAAGGAGAGTAATGAGTCTGCCTGCTCCACTCAGGCAGCTGTTTCACAGTTGGTATGTTTGAGGAAGCAGGTGCAGCATAGCAACCAGCATGTGAGTCACAGCCAAACCCCTGTACTTGTAAAGACTTTAAGTCAGCAAGTGCAAAGCAGCAAATGAGCTCACTGAGTTTGTTATCTGGGCAGTACTTTTGTGAAAGAACTGAGACTGTGAGAGCTGCTGTTCTTCCAAGTGAAAGGACTTAAATAATCACAGTCCATGTGTGATGTGTGCTTTTGTCCATCCCTAGCCAATGCTGCTTCTTTGAAACCATTGTGGGTAAGTGCTTCAGAGCCAATACAGTTTCTTAACTGTGCGGCAAGAAGTGGATCTTGATGCAGTTTCTGAATCTGAAGAGACTTTGGAAGACCAAAGCAAATTGCAATTTAGAAGAATTGTGCTTTTTTGAATTTTGATGCAGTCCATAGTGTAGCATCTGTTGTTCTGCCAAATTTCTAAATGCCTGTTGCACTGTGAACTGAAGGATCAGTCTCCTTGTGAAAAATGTTTTTTGAAATCAGAGAGTAAGGAAGCAAAAATTAGAAACTTCTTGTGTCCATGATATTATCCTGAAATCAAGCTAAGCTACACTTGAAGGTGAAAATCTGCTCTTGTTGTAGTTTTTGTTTGGTGGTTTGTTTATTGGTTTTGTTTGTTTGTTTGTTCCCCCCTGTTAATATAAACAGCTTAACTTGTCAGAAGTGACATCAGTTGTACACAGAACTGCTTGAGTGGGCTTTGTGTAAAGCAGATTTCTTTATTTGGTGTTTTTTTCTGTAAAATATTTTCCCCTTTCTCTGAGTCACTAAGTGATGTTTTGAGACTACAGTGTTTTCTAAACAATTAGATTTTCTAACCTATTGTTCTGATCTTCACTCATCCGTGCAATGCTGGTGATTTCAGATAGGGAAGTCTGACATGGCCTGCCTGCCACCAGGCTTTTGCACATTGCAACAACGTGCAGTGAACTTGGCAATAGACAGAAACACCGTGTCATGCAGTCAGGGAGAGACGCTTTTGAAGGTAAAGGTTATAAGCAGTCTGTGGGGAAGGAGGGCAAGCTAAAATACTGCCACAGGAAAAGTTAGAGGGATCATCTCATGGGGGGTTGAGGAAGGTCTAAGGTCACTTTGTGTCTTCCTCAAGAGCTGGTGTTCTCTAACTCTTCCTTTTTATTTTCTTTTTCTGCCTTGTGGTGATTTTCACTGCTTTATTTTATTCTCTCCCAATTCAGAACAAAAGGTTGGGGCTTAAAATAAACTGTGGACTGGAAACAGGAAAAAAAAAACCATCAGCCTACACATAAATACATACATTTCAAAAGGAGAAGTGAGTTTGCTACCAAAATCAAGTTACAAATGTTTTTGAAACAAAGAAACTTACAAACTGATTTTCTTGAAAACTCCTTATGAGGCCCATTGGCCCCATGGAGCATTTATGAAAGGCTGTAGGCTGATGACTTTTTTGTCTTTCTCCAGGATCCTCTGTTCATTTCAGCCAGTGTGTTTGGCTGACTGGTCTCACAGAACTAGTTTTTTAGTACTTAACCTTTGGCTAGTTGATGCAATTAATCTGCCATTGGTCTTCCTAGAGACTTGCACCAATTCCCTCAATAGGATCTGAAAAGACTCCCCCTCTCCTCATCATTGGCAATTATTTTTTTTTTTTTTTAATTTTCCCCTGAATTTTGTGTTTTGAATGGGTCTACCTTGTGCCTTGTGTGTGTGCAGATGGGGGAAGATACTAACTCCTTTCCCAGGCACCTCTTCCACTCTGTCTTCCTGGGGACAAAAAAAGGACTGGTTTATTTTCATTCTTTTGCTTTAGTTATCCAGGTCCATTTTGTTAGAGAGTTTCCAGCCTCAACAGGCCTCTCCTCATTTCTCAGTACACTAGTCCAGTGGTGATTCCCAAAGCAGAATTTCAAAGGTGTTGAGACTGCCATGA
>JAWWEE010000085.1:27982092-28006992 GCA_035221455.1 Xenops minutus
AGGGTAAGTTGCACAGGTGAGGTTCATGCCCCTTTTTCTTGAGTGGAGTCAAGCCTCTGCATCCACTGCTCACACCACAGTGAGGCATCATCCTCAGGAAGCTCTGTGAAAAGAATAGTAAGTTTTCTCTGCAGTGCCCACTTAAGAGAGTAGACGGCTCTGAAATACAAAGCTGTGAGAGAGGCATCACATTCAGTTACGTGATCCCTGTTTCCATATCTAGATTGTTGAGTCAGCTTACACTGGTGGAGCAATTCCTGCCTTTGCTGGTAAACTGTGTCCCTCCTGGCTTAACCTTCTTACAACAAAGAACAAAGATTGCCGCTAGCATGTGGTTCTTCCTAACCCCAAAATATGCACTCCTCCCTCATTATTTTTTAAAAAACATTTTATCTGTTCCATGTAGCTGAGAGAAGACAGCACCTGTGAATACCTGATATGTCTTTCATCATGTACTATATATAAAAAGGCATGAAGGGGTTCTATAAGGAATTTTAAAGGGTAGTACAGTGTTTTCTACAAGGAATTTATGTATCTTTCTGGTAATCTTTTCCTCAGAGCCTCCAGGATTTTAGGGGTTAGAGAGAGGTTAGAACATGTACAAGGTTGTCCCAGTCTCATTCAACTGAAGTTCCAGAGTTTGTATTTGGCAGAGAATGTATGTAGATATATACTTATGAAGGAGGACTTTTCTAGCAACCCAGCAGGTCAAATTTTATGAGAAGCAGTGTGAACAACATGTGATTTTCTGAATCCATTTTCTATATTCTTGGTAAGGAATGTTTCTTTTGTCTTACAATTTGTCTGTTAGGGAATATTTGGGAAAAAATCTGTACACCCCAAACAGTCAAATTTGATCCCTATAAACAAGGGAACAGAAGAATGGTGTTTTGTCTGCTTTCCCACGGGGGGGTTTATGAAACTCAGTATTCTCAGTTTTTTCTGGATGAGATCTGCTATAACCTAAAGGCTACAATATTTTATGGACAGTCAGGGAAGATTTCAGCAATTTAGAGTACCATGGTAAACATAATTATACTGTCTATTGCTAATTACAGTGTTTACTAATGCAGCTAGTGTGCTTTAATGCTGATGTGTGTATCTCTGTACTATCTGGCATTTAAACTTTTTTTTTTTTTTGCTTCTTATGCAATCTGAATTAAATTGCATCAAAACTTCTGTAAGTGCTTGTGCTCATAAGTTTACAGTCTGAGGGATTTAGCTCATAAATTTCCATATGAAATGTAAAAAATCTTCTCAGACTCAACACTACCATCACCACTAAAGTGGGCATGAAGAGAGCAACTTCAGGATATGCACCAGGTGTTCAAAGAGAGAACTCTGGAAACCGAAGGAAGAAAAAGATTAACAGATATTAATGGTGCTGCATACTCTGCTTGAAGCCCTGCCCAAGTGATTCATGGTCTGTCATGAGTGATTCTGTTGTAAAAAGGAAAGTACTTCCTTTTCTGAAATAAAATTCTGGCAGTCTGGAAGATGAGAAAATCAGATTTTCTCCAGTTCAGTCTCCTGGTTTTATGTGCCAAGCATCTTAGACAGCATTTGGTATGTGTGGATCAGAGATGGAGTTGAGCTTGAATTCATAATAAGTTTGACTCTGAAAATAGATTTTTGAAGTGAATTGAGATTTTTTCCCTAATCCAGAAATATGCTAAGAAAGAGCTGCCAGCAATTGTCAATGCTTGCAGCAATAAAATGAATGAAGATTAAAGTCTAACTGTAAAATATTCTTCTAAGTCAAATCTTTGAGAAAGGATGGTTCTAGTGTGGTACCCCCTATATGGCCAGTGTCTATGTCTCTATCTCTCATGCCCAGTTGAGCAAGGTGTGTCTCAGTTTCTTACCTCTGCAATTTAGTGCAGACTTGTGCAGAGCAGGATACCTTCTCAAAGTCTGATTCCTGAGCTCAGCTTGCTGGTGAGTTTCTCCATGGCATTGTCCATGGAGGAACTCCATGGGTGAGATTCACATGTTAACAGGTGCCTTGCAAAACAATGCTAAAGCTGCCTGTGTCTGCTGCAAAGGTCTGCCCTATGTTTGGAACTTCAGCAAGGGACAGAAGAGAAAATATATGTCATTCAGCAATTTAGAGTACCTTAGCGAACAGAATCATACTGTCTATTGCTTGGTCTATATAAACACATCGAGACGTATCTCCTAAGGAAGATAACCCCATTCTGCTGTGAGGAAAACATCTCTCTGAGTTTTGCTGCAAGAAAGGAAATTAAAAGCACATTCCACAACTATAGCAAATAAAAAAAAATGTTCCCCTGCTTCCAAGAAGTCTTCAGCTTCTCAGAGACTAAAGGCTAATATCACTGTTGAGTACCCTGTCATGGGCTTTTCTTGCCCTCTGGCCAGGCAGACATCTTCCTAGGAAAGGCACTGACATCTTCAGGGGATCAGGGAGCTGTGCTCATACCTAAATAAGCTGATCTTTCTGATGTGAATCTCACAGCTAGTATTGATTTCCTTTTATCTGAAAGTACACTGGAGTGGAAAAACGAAAACTTTGTTTTGTGGCTTTGTTCTTCATTGGTCTTTTATTATCTGTGAAGGCATAGACTCTATTTCAAAGACATCAGAAGAGAATTTTTGTTAAAGCCAGCAGCTTCAGGACTGTGAAACCTTCTCTTTATCTCCTTTCTGAAGATTTTCACCAAATCTTGAGGCAGTTAATAGCGAAAGTTGTAGATGTGTTGATTTAATCAAAATCTTTCTCGTCTAATGATGCATTTTCTGATTTTTTTTAATTCTGAATTTAACAAAGTCATTCAGAGAAGTGTTTTGGATAAAAATTTCCTAAAAGTAACAGAAATTTGAGTTGGTAACATTTTTCCTTCCTTGACTGGAGAAGCATAAGCATTCATAGCTGAGGACTCTCATACCCAAGGACCCTCAAGCCCCCAGCTGAGATGTTACAAACTTCACAGTATATCCTAAGAACCACAGAATCCACAATCAGAGAGAGATGAAGTTGAAAGAGCAACTCAGACCCCATTTTTCATATGATGGTCTTGTTATTTGAGACAGATGGTATTAATAGGTGCAGTATAGCAAACCTGCTGTTCAGTCAATTGCAAATAGTGAAAAACATTAATTATGTGAATTCCCTTTATATAACCCCCCAGCATTTAGTGGAGTGGTCTCAGCTTGGTCCACAAGATACAAGAGAACTAAAAAGTTAATAAACGTTTTAGTTATGGAGTTACCAGTTTGCAGTTGAAATATTTTAATAAATGCTATAGCTTATATGAAAACAGAATTCAGAAAAAAAAACTAGAAGCAGATTTCTTTTCTTAGACCACCTTGGGAATGAAATGAGCCATAGAAAATTTCAGCCCAAATAAATTGAAGACATTTAAAAATTCCAGTCTAACAAGCATGTGATACTAGTAATTGAAATACAATATTACCCAATCCCAAATCCTGGGATTAAAGGCAAAACAAAATCCTCAACTCAAATTAACCAGTACAGGAGGAGTGTTATACTGTATGAACTGCTGTATTCTTCTCTGACCATGCTTTTAAAGTTTGTGAGAATTTTAGTAGCCTCTTGTGTGATTTGTGCCAAAGAAAAGTTTTGGTAACAACCTGAAAGTAGAGCAGTGTGAAGGTTAGATTTGAAATTGTAGTTACTCAGTCCTTTGAGGGCTGTGAATCTTCACAAGCCTAGTATGTCTAGGTTTAAAAGGTTATAATCCATGCTGATGAAGGGAGGTCCATAGACATCAAGTGTGAACACCACTGATTTGTCTGTAGAAGGTGCTGTGCAGTGTCTTTCTAGCTGCCACACTCAGCAAATGTGTGAAATCTTGCAGGAGGCTCAGGTACACCTACCTCAGCAGAAATGATTAAACCTTGTAGTGTTTATGAAAATTTATTCAATCCATGCCAATCTCAAATCAAATCCTACAGCAATGTCCATCCACTGCTTAAGTTGGCAGGAGTTGTCTCTCATGGGGAGCCAAACTGCTACCAGGGAGGAGTTCAGTTTTCTTTTCTCACTGAATTTGCACTGACTATGCAGTAAAAAGTTACAGACTTGCCCAGAAGATTTGCTTTTCTGACTGTTTTAACACTTGTGAAGTGTTTTAAAGTCCCAAACATTTGTTTTAGTCTCCACTTGTTTCCATGGCCAGTACAACTGTAATTCCAAATTGTGCTTTCTGCCAGATATGTCTGACCGTGAGCAGAGGGTTTGTGGTCTGTTCTAAGTCTTTGATTTATTTCTAAATGATTTTGACCTTTTCAAGCACTTCGGAGATTGAATTTTTGTGAAAACTTCCATCCAGTGCCCAGGGGGAAGAGAAAAAGAATTTATAATATCTGTACTGGCACTTTGGTTTTGGTTGAGGCTGAGGTGGTTTGACTGTTGGCATGGTACTTTCTAATCAGCAGATGGCAGTGAGGGAGACAGGATGGAAATTTGTGACTCTTAATGTCAGCCAGGACCCAGTTCTCTGTCTGAGGGTTTGTATGTAGGTGTTGATGGGTGAAGAGCTGTGAGGGAGCCACCTACACTGAGATCCCCAATGGCTTCTAACTTCCCGGTTGCTGGCTGTCTTCCAAAAAAGTGAATTGTCAAGCAAACTCCACTCTGGGGCCTGCTCCTGGGTGCTTCCAGAAGGATTTGGCAGTAGGATCCCCATATTGCTCCTCAGACTTGAGTGAGCTGAGAATGCACTGGGTGCAGCAGATAGCTGAGGTGAGTCTCCTGCATGCAGGACTGTGATGGTTGGACATGCCCCTTGAGGACAGGCACCACCCAGGTCCTTGGCCTGATGGCTCAGCACAGAGGCAACACCTACACACTGACTATGGCTAACAAACACAGAGAAATCGGAAACATGTCAAACATGCTCTGGGAATTCCAGATAGGGCAACTTTTGCTGGCATAGAGATTGACTGGCTGATGTCTCCTTGAATAGTTGTCTGGTATATAACAGAAGCAGAACTACACAGCTACCTGTTTCCTGAGGTGGGGAAATTTACAGTTTGTCTCTGGCTTGTTTGTGAATGCAGTGATGGCTCTATAAAGGTGAATTTGTCCTGACACACAGCAAGATTAGCAACTGCATCAGCAAGGCAGGGATGGAGGAACTTGATTGTTGCTGGCTTTTACAATATAGGGTATCAAATATGCCTGGCACAAAGCTGAGGCAGGGAAGTTAAAAACAAGAATTCAAATGACCTGACAGGCTCACTCTCAGCAAAACATGTTTGTGTATTCACTGTTCTAAGTTTCCTCCAGAAGAAGCTGTGATTGACACATATAGGTGGCTTCCACCATTCCCTCCTAGGAGACTGAATGAATATTCATGTGTGCATTGGGAGTTTTTTTAGCCGTGCTATTACAAGTGTTTCCTATAGTCCAGTCATCTCCAATCAAGTTGTGGGTCCAGTGTTCAATTCCTGGGCAGACTCTGCGGGACCAGCACTGCTCTCAGTGATGGCTGGAATCCTAAAGGAATGGCTTTAAGCTACAAAACCTGAGAAAGTATGAAGAAGGTTTTAATTTCTCTTGCAAACCCGGGAAGGCTGAACAGGGCACTCACATTTCTATGCATCCATGAGAGCTAGAAAGGAACCTTTTCCCCAGCAGAAAGGTTTTTGGTAGAATTTAATGATCACAGGAGGTGGATATTAGCATACATGAGTCATAGATATTTCTGTCTCTGGGTGCAAGTAGAAATATTATACCCATGAATACCTTTAATCTCTCCGTACAGTACAGCATAGCACTAAAATTAATTACAGAGATGACACTGAACTTCCAACATCTTGACAAATTTGCTTGTATTTTCTTGGTATTATCTTAAAGACTATCTGTAATTTACAGTAGAACCCCTTTTCTATTCTAAACCAAAGCAGGAGGACTGATTTGTCTGTGGGAAAAGTGAGTTTTCCTCAGTAGCACTGTTGCAAAATGTGGAATATGCCAAAATTATCTTAGATTGGGATGTTCTTTATATGCTTCAAGTTGGCTAATTAAGACCTTCTTAATCAGCAAGAAAGGACTCTTAATCAGTGGAACAATTCCTTAGTCAAGGACATCCTGGAACTAATAAGCTGTAAGAATGTAGTAAATCAGGATGTTGTACATCTAAGGATACACTCCCAACTTGTCGAAAGATTCAATGTATCTCTAGTGGGACTATCCTTATTGTAATACTAAAAATCATGCCTACAAATAAAAAAGACCCATGCCCAGGTGAAGACCCTTCCCTTGAGCATGGATAGAAGTTAGATGGGATTGCCTAACTTGTCTGGAAACTACTAACCAATAGTAATAGAAGGGCTGTATCTGGGAAATTATTAACTCTGAACTCCTGTGTATATGTAGGGTGCAGAAGGTCCTGCTAGTGGGCTTCATTTGTGGAAGACCTCTGTGTACCCAGGCTAGCACAAAACTGAAAAAATAATCACTGTCTCTCTTGAGTATGTAATTACGGGCTCATGGCACACCAGGCAATGAATCCAATTTTGTGGACAATACCACCAGGCTTTGTGCTCCACACAGAAGGGATCATGCAGTGGTGGGAGATCCTGGTATGAAATATGTGGCACCAGCAAAATAGGAAAGGTGTTTAGACATGTCTTTTGTCATTCATCTTTCCCAATGCATATTTTTGAAAACTGTTCAGACATTATATAGGACTTAGAAATAATGAAACCATTTTCGTGGACTATTTTGACCCTTCTAGGGAAGCATGATATTTGCAAGTGCTTCAGGCTTTTGACTGCATAGCATTACTTAAAACAGGATATTTACAGTTCTGGGAGGAAAACAACTGGAAAACATTTTTTTTTTTTTTAAAATGCTGATGTAGCATTTACAGATATTTAGCAGAAGTGATTTAATTACAAATTTTAAGTTGTGAAACTCTTGGAGAATTCAATGCTTTCAAAGTCCATTTACTATTTTTGTACATCATTATTTACACTTTTTCTCCAGGTAAAAACCTTCTTTGTGGCTGATGATATTGTATTTACTCTGCACAACTTTAATGACAAAAGCATAAAGGGATAGGATATTGAATTACTATGTAATTCCTCTCTCCAGCCTTGGCTATTGTAGCTTGTATGCACAGATGGGAAAGATGAGCTATGCTTGTTTTGTCTGGTGTGGCAGCAGGTGTAACAAAATGCTGACAAATTTCAGAGGTGAGCTGGTTAAAACTGAGATTTCTCTCCTGTGGAGATTTTGTGATATTTTGACATATTTTTCACACTTATGCAAAGGGGAAATGACATATTTCTCTTGCAGCTTATGAATGTACTTTTGAGACAAGTTTCTCCTAGTTTTCAGCAGCCTGCCTGAGGTAAGCTGGAAGCCCCAGAGCTCCTACCTCTCAGGCAGTTAGCTGAAAGGCAGTCTGGAAGACTGGCATGTTCTCTTTATCTCCTGAAAGACCTATTTTCATAGGAAAAGTTGTGCTAAACCCTACCCTACACACACAGATCAGACTGCATGGCCCAAAGGCTATGGGGGAGCTTTGACATTAACTGGTCCCATTGTCCTGAGCAGCCACAACACTAATTGATGATATTTGATGAGAATGCAGAACAGCTTTTCACAATGAAGTTATGGACTGCTGTTCCTGGGGCTTCAGAGAAGGTTTTATACTTCTCTCTTCTTACGGAGTCCAGACACTTCTTACCATGATGACAAAGAGGGCAAAGGGCTGGCATTTTTAGGTCTACTGTGAGAACCCTTTCATTATATTGATTTCCTATCCAGTAAAGTGTGAAAATGCTGAGACTTTAAAAATTCCTATTGCTGTTTCAGGGGTGTATACACAGGCTGTCACTTACAATGCAACATGGCGTTACCAATTTGCATTTTGTTTCTTTGATGCTTTTCTGTGACCGTGAACTTATGTGGATCTTGGCTTATTTCACCTGTTGTCCCTGGCATGGGAACCTCTGATAGAAACAGTCTATCCTTTTTCAGCATCTCTTTCA
This sequence comes from Xenops minutus, assembly GCA_035221455.1. Classification (NCBI taxonomy): domain Eukaryota; kingdom Metazoa; phylum Chordata; class Aves; order Passeriformes; family Furnariidae; genus Xenops; species Xenops minutus. Next base: position 27,990,082 of record JAWWEE010000085.1, read on the forward strand.
TAAATCCTGGCCCATCTGGCGGGAATCTGAATCTCTGCAGGCAGTAGTCAGAATCACTGAGCAATGTTGTCCCTGCTGTTGTTTATTGTACAGTTTTGTATTAGAGTTGTTTGTGACATTTATTTTGTTTATGAAGCAAACATTCCTACACCCACTCCTGTTTTTGTTTGATCATGTAAATTATGGTACTTTGCAACTTAATTGCTATAAGCTTTATGAAACTGCATTAAGGATTTTGCTAATTGTGGGCTTGCTCCCTTCCTATTTCTAGATGGATTTTGAAATTCTGTAATTGGATGTATTTAATTTTTTGTAACTTTATATAATGAAATTGTGGATTAATTTGAAAGTCACAGAGAAAATCTGGCTCTGCATCAATACAGAGCTGTTTCTCTCAAAAAGCTTTGTCTTCAGAAGCATTCTGGCAGTTTGGGCTGTTTTTCAGACCAGTGATCCTGGGAAATTCTTTGGGGATTGGGAGCTAATAATTGGAGAAAAGGGTTCTACAGAAACATCAGAGTTAACCCACCTACAACTATGAAGGGCGGCCAACCTACCCAACCTGCCCAATTTAACGTCAGAACAACCTTTATGATGAGTCAGGGAAAGTTGCTTTAGGATGACAAACAAGAACTTGTGGGAACTAGTCAGTGATGGGGGCCATTTGGAAACAGGAGCATTTGAATGGTAGGTCTGGCTCACTGCAAGACAACATCCTAGGGTATTGCTGTATCCTATGCATAAGGCTGAATCCTTAGTTAGGAAATATGATCTCAGAAAAATGATGCCTGTACATTGACTTGGGATGGAGCACATCCACCAGTCATTATTTTCTATCTGTCTTTGTGGTTCCAGATACTCAAATAAAGAAGCTCAGCAAATTTATTGAAGGCAGTCTTTCCACAGCTGGCTGACCAAAGCTGCAGACTGTATGTCAGACATTTGTATCTGTATTACCTTACCAACTTGCTTCATCAGTTCTGTCACTGGCTCTACAAAACTGTGAAAACTGTATCTTATTTAGCAGTCCAGTGAGTCAGTTGTGCTTTTCCCTGATTTTCTATGCAGGATCTAGCCTTTCATGGTGTGAGAAATGCTCACGCTTACCAATAAAATTTAGAAGGGGACAAAGTCTTTGAAGCAAAACTAAACTTTTTATTTAACAAATTCAGCTGAATTGGTGTGTCTCTCTGTCCTAAGAGACAGACACAGGCCAGCAAGAACCAGAGCTTTTTATACCCTGTCCCGGCCAGGGGTCCCTGCTTCTGTTTCTATTGGCTAATACTAGAGAGCTCACAGCCTGGCCCAATCTGCCTACCTGCCCGAGACCCCCACCCCCCAAAAAGGTGTGAAAAATGGCTTAAAACCACCCCAAGTCCCACCTGCTAAGAACTCAACTATCCCCTCCTCCCTCTTCTCCTCTTTACCCATGCAACTCCTCTGGCTTCAGCAAAACCCCAATTCTATTTCTAACAATGGTATGATTAAAATCAAGATGTTGAAGATTAGCAGGTAGGCCTGATAATTTGCAAAACACTCTTTGTCTGTTGAAATGTCTTTGTTAATTTTAACCCCTTTTCACAGTTTATTGTATTCTTTCTATTTTATCTACTTCACTGAGGAAATTAAATGCTGAATTTGTTTTGGGTGGCCATGTTGCAGTAGCGACAGGGGTGGGTAGAGAGTAGTGTGGGGGAAGGAGGAGCTGCAGAGGTGGCTTCTCTGCAAAGCTGCCAGAAGCTCCCCCAATGTCCAGCAGAGCCAATGACAGCTGGCTCCAGTATGGATCTGCAGCTGGCCAAGGCCAAGCCAATCAGAGATGGTAGTAATGCCTCTGTGATAACATATTTAAGCAGGAAAAACAGTTACTGTGAAGACATAATTGCAGCCAGAGAAAAGCAGAGTGAGAATATGTGAGAGGACTGACTATGCAGACACCAAGGTCAGTGCAGAAAGCATGGGAGGAGATGCTTTACGTGCCAGAGCTGAAGTTGGAGGATTGCTGGAAATGCTAGGACAGACCTCTGGCAAGACAAATGTATTCAATGGCTGCTGTGTATCTAGCCTTGTTCCTTTCTCCTATATTCCAGAAACACAGTGAACTGTAATGGTCTGAGCAAGCAGGGAGCAAGACTGATCAGAGGTAGGTCATGAGAACAGATGCAGTGAAGGTTTCAGCCTGCTGTGCCCACTTGACTGCTCCAGCTCAGTGGCTCTGCAGATGCAGTGATTTTTAGTTTGTAAGAGCTGGTGGCTACATGCTCTTCCTGAATGCTGTGGGTGTTCCTCAGGAAATACATACTTTGTATTTGTCTGTGAACTGAACAGTCACTCTGAGTCTCTCAAGAATATAATGATCCCATTGTCCTGATCAGTTTCAGACTATGCATTTTGTCTCCCTTGATCACTGTGGTCTCATTACAGTACTGCATAGGAAGTCTTCTTCATGTGCATTTCCTGACTTTTGCAGTTATTTGCAGCTGGGGCAATGCCACTGTCAGAGTTGTGAAGAACAAATCGGTCTGGAAAGGGGAAAATAGACCTCTACAGTGACCAAATTTATTTTTGCATGTTAATACAGTGTTGATACAGTTGTATATGTGCTCTCTCAGGTTAATAAAATAAATAGTTTTATATTTATGCAATCAACAGTACATTCCAAGAACAAGTGGTATGTAAGACTTTCTGGAAAAGCTGCTCATTTGTAAAGAAGAAGAAAGTATTTTTTTTTACTTTACCACCTGGTACACTGACATACCCAAATCATCCTGTCATTAGCAGGGGCTGCCTGATTTGTTGAACAGCCAATTTGAAGATCTGAGGAGAACCAGTATATAAATAAAAAAGTGGGAAAACACACCAGTAAAGAAGTCAGGGCCTTAAATATCTTGGTTTAAATAAGATTAATTGGTTGGATTTGAAGGAATTTGCATGTGTTTCTGTTGTTGAGAAAGAGATTTAATCCAAATTACTATATCACCTGTGGAAACCTCTGCACCAAATGACAGATCTGCAGCTGGATCTCTTGGTTACAGCTATTTTGCATTCAGAGCCTGAAACCTCTTCTCAGATAGTGTGTTATTCTTGGCATTTCACCAGTTCTGTGACTTTATATTGCATCAATTAGGCAATGTAAAAAGTTATACAATATAATAACTAAAGTTTAGCACTTGAGCAATAATTTTAATATGCCAAACCCACTCTAATTTCTGATAACTTTATTTGATTTGAATTCCTCTGAATAATACAGAGATGAAACAAGGGTCTCCAGGCTAGCTTTTTGATTTGAGAAGCCAGTCTGAAAAATGGCAGTGCATATTTAATTCTCCCAATAAATTATTTTCAAATGCTTTTTAAAAGTATTTTATGTCATAGTGAAAGACTAGAAGATTCTCTCTTTTGATCATTGAGACAGATTTTTAGTAAGAAAACTATGTTTTTCAACGGAAAAAGACCCAGAGACCTTGAAATTTTACTAGTATAGTGCAGAAAAAAAATAATTAAATGAACCTCCTTTGCCATTCCTACTTTGAGCTATGTGACTGTCATAAAATGCTTGTTCTTCTTAGTCTTGTGTCAAAGCTCACATACAGGGAATGACTTGTGCTTATCATCATCTGCTACTCTTTCTAAAGTTTCAAGCTGCCAACAGCTATTTTTGAAGTAAAACTTCTAGAGGACCTAAAGCTGAAGAAAGGAAGGTGTCTCTGCTGCTGTCTTCGGTCCTCTTAATTGTTTTCTCTGTTTTTCTTTCCTCTTCCTCCTTTTCCTCCAGAAAAGTTTGTCTAGGCTTTCACGTTTCTTCAGCCTCTCCACTTCATCCATGTCATCATACCTTGTGCCTGTGAGGACTGGAGAGGAATTTTCTGTTTCTGGTCTAGGTGTTGTCACTCTGCCTTCTGTGCACTCTAGGTGAAGGAATGACAGGGAGGACCACAGCTTCAAAGGCCCAAACTGGAGCTCACATCACAGATGTAGCTTCCAGGTCATGGTGTGCCTGGAGGAGACAGGGTTTGTCTGCAGTGGGCAAATGTGTTCCAGTAAGAAACTATAACCAGCCTTCAGAGGAAGCAGGAATCATTAATTTTAAAATACAACACTCTATGTGTAACCATTCACAGTCTAGGCAAGGTGATATGCTGTAAAAAAAATTTTGTTCACAAGATTTGCATGAATTACACTTCTAAGAGGCCAGAAAATGTAAAAATGTGAAGAGATGATGCTTCAGGTAATAATGGAAAATACATCTTCTTTGCCACCTTCTGAGCATAATACTCAGATCAGCATTGTTTGGCTGGGTGTTCTTACCTAGAGAATCATTCCTGTCTGAGTACATGTCTTTTTCATTTACAGCTGCAGTCCTGTAACATGGGTATGTTGGGAGAAATTTCAAGGCAGACAGTACATCCAGGGCAGCCTAGGCAACTTTAGTAAAATGTTTTTCCATCCAAAACAGAATTATCCCTGGTCAGGTACAACAGCCTGTGTGAGAAACTTATGCATGAACACAGGACATTTCTTGTGCATGGATAGAAAGTCTTCTGAGTATCCTGTTTTTATGAGTCTACTGAAGACAAATTCGATTATCCAAGGATGAAGCCTGTTCAAAATATTGGTACCTTTACTTGCTTCAAATAATTTTGATTTCTGCACCTGATACCTTTTCAAGCCCACTAATCTCCATTATAAATATTACTTACTAGGAAACAACTGAAAGGAAAGAAAGGGTAATCTCAGTGAACTTACTGAAGGGAGGGGAGATAAGACAAGAATCCGATTATACTTCCTCTGTTGAATTCAATGTTCTACAAAACCCATTTATTTTTATTTAAGTGCAGATTCCATGCAGTAATTCTCATTTTCTAAGTATTCAGTCTTATTTCCCTTTGCTGCCTTCAGGTTTACCATGCTGGGCAATGTAAAATGCATCAAACTCTAAGAAGGCCACTGTAAATCATAAATCCACTATGACTGAAGATACAACGAGACTCACAATACTCTTGTACTGATTATTTCCTTTCCTGAAATAAGTGATACAGGTTTTCAGAGAACTGCGTGGGGTTTTAATATTGATGTGGGTATTATACTGAAGTGGAAATGTAACTCTGAAGTGGTCCTGAATGCAAACAGGTGTGCAAAAATAAAGGCTCTGAAGGAACTGAAAAATAAAGATCAGAGTGAAAAATGTGAGTGCAGGCTGGTTCTTTTGAGAAATACTACTTCTTAACTTAATTCACTGCTGTTTAACACTGTCCTTCATATGCTAAATCCCTTCATGTTGCTGAAATTTATACAACAGCGTTGACACCTAGGATGATTTGAGTTAACACTCTTGTGTAAGATAATTATAGATTTTGTTTCCAAAACCAGGAAGAAGCTTCATCACTGAAGTTCACCTGTAGAGAGAATACATCAGAACTTAGTATAATATGGAATACATTACAACTTAGCTGATAGAGATTCAAGTAGTAGTCATATAGCTATTACTGGGTTAGCGGTATATATTTAACTGCATAGCTGTCACATAGTTAGCTATAGCTAACTCTGTTAGCAAAGTAGCTATTAGAATGGTTTACTCTTTATTATTTCTGAGTGTGTGGAAGTCATCAGAGAAAACCTCTCTGACTTCTATGAGTTTGGTGTTGGAGTTTTTGTGATTCAGGCCTCTGATACTGTGTCTTCACTATTAATGGCTGTGGTCGTCTATGATTTTTCACAAGAGAGGCTCTTAATCCCATGTAAGTAATCAATACAAGCCCCTAAATGTCCATTTATCTTTCACCAGCTTATTACAGTACCTCCTGTACCCATCTGGATGGTGGAAATAGTGCTGGATCTTTTTTACTTCCATGCATCCCCATGGAGCTTCAGAGTAGGGAGCAGGCGAGAGAAGATGCATAACCTGGTCCACATTCCTTCTCTGAGTCCTTCTTGAGTGTGGCTGTTGGCCACACTTCCTGCCAGGGCACCGACAGAAGCTGTTAACAAAAGTCCTGGAAGGAGTTTTGTCATGCATTTGTTTACAGATGCTAGTCAGTTTTTAACTTGGCAGCACTAGTACAGTTTAGAGACATAACAAATACTGCTGGTGAGTTTTGGCTTGAGGCAGATGTAGATGCACAATGCAACTTGCTGCCTGTCAGTGGTCACATTGGCATCTTTACCAATTCAGACAAGAGGAGAGATCTGTCCCTGAGGCCGAATTAGATATCCAGGGGGAAAAAGGCAAGAAAATATTAATATTAACAATAACAGTAACATTAATATTAATATTAATATTAATATTAATATTAATATTAATATTAATATTTTCTTCTAATTTGAAGACTGGTTTAAAGAAGCACAGGTGTAGGAAACTAATCAGAAACCCTGGGGATGAACACTGTTTAATATTCACTCCACTCCAGGAAATAACCACATACACCCTGGAGTCTGAAGTGGGAGCTTTTGTGGGAGCAGTTTCTGAAGGAGGGTAGTATGCCAGAACAGAAGAGGGCTTGAAAGAAGAACGGCATTTGATGAAACAAGCTCCCCTGTAGTCTTTCAGAGCTTCTGTAGTTGTGGCTTGCTAAATGAAGCCATTAAGTAAAAGATTTGGTCTCTAGCCCTCAGGAAGGGGAGGAAACTATCTAGTGCCAGGTGACCAGTAATATGTCTAGCTGAGTGATCCTGTGGTTCTGTCCTAGCCCTGAGCCATAATTTCTTATCTGGCCTGCTGCTCCAGCAGCTGTGTGGCACTTGGTGGTCCCTGCTTGTTTCCTTTCAGATTCTTCAGATAAGGCATTTATGTAATTGCCTTGCCTAGCAGTCAAACACTGAGGATATTTGCTGACTTTATATTATTTTTTCCTAAGGTTGTTTTGCTGTGATACAAGGACTAGGAAGGAGAACAGAAGCCAGCTTTGCCTTTCACTTGTCCATAGGGTGAGGTGATGTATATATATGTTGGCTCTTTTTTATCTGCTTATTTTCAGCAGATGGTTGGAGCTATGAGAAAGAACAGGATGAAAAGTGTAGGAGATTACAGTTTTTCCTGTTGAGCAGAATAATAGGAGGGAGACCTTGTTGATGAGTCTCTAGTGTAGTCACCTTTCACATGTTGCTTCCTGGGACTAAGGGAAGAAGTAAAGATGTTGACTGGATTAAAAAACTGGGGATTGACATGCTGCTTGTTAGTTTGTGCTAGAGACTCTCTTGCTGCTGCTTTTTCTGCTTTTATTTGTGTCAGCTGAAATAACATACTATCCCAGAGTCTTGTTTATTTCACAGTGCACAGGGACCTAGAAACTTTGTTTCCCATTTAGATACTGTAAGATTTTCATTCTCATGGATCAGCGAGTATATTAAATGTACAGAACATTAGCCAATATCTCCTCCATGCATAACTCTTTCCCACACAACTTCAGCTTCCTCATACTTTATTTAGTGTTGAGCCAAGAATTTGCTACCAAAGGGTTTATTTATGTTGAAGCTAGAACTTGAAAAGCTTTTCTTGTTGTCACTATGATCCTCAGAAAGGCAATTGTGCTTGCCTGCTGCTGCATCTGCATTATTACTATTAATAATAAATATATGTCATTTGAACAGGGGCTTTTCATGTGTGAAGTGCTTCATAAACAATTTTGAACTCCCCCAGAAAACCTGTGTTTAAGGGGTATAAATGTTGCATGAATGGCACCTGAAAGTTAGGAAATGCTAATGTGAACCCTGCCACCATGGTTCTGTGCTGTGTGCATAACTATTATTTATTAATTGTCTTTATTAAAGTATTAGTTATTGGCTTTATTCAAGGCTCTAAAAGTTTCTATTAAGAAGAAGATTCCACTGAGCTGAAAATGCACAGTCAGTGGAAGCAGGGACATGTGGCCTAGGGAGAGTATGAGGATACAGTTCAGATATGTAGGGATGGGATCAGCAAAACTAGAACACAAAGAGAATGGAACTTGGCAAGGGATGTGAAGAAAAACAAGAAAGGATTCCATTTATCAATAGGTCAGAGAAGAATGGCCAAGGAGAGTAAACAAGTGACAAAGGATATGAGAAGGCTAAGGTACTCCATGAGTTCTTTGCCTCAATCTTCATTGTCAGTCACACTTCCCACACCTATCAAGTCCCTTGATGGGGGGTCCCTTGATGGGGTTTGAGGGTGTGAAGTCCCTTTCACTGAAAGCAAAGAATGGGTTCAAGATCACCTGATGAAACTGAACAGGTACAAGTCTATGGGGCCTGACAACATCTGTCCCAGGGTTCTGAGGGAATTGGCTGATACTGCTGCCAAGACATACTACATCAGGTTTAAAAAATCATGGTGGTCTGACAAAGTCCCCAGTGACTGGAGAAAGGGAAACATCACCCTTACTTTTAGAAAGGAGAGTGGGGAAGATCCAGGGAATTACAGACCACTGAGCCTCGTCTCTCTTCCTGGGAAGATCATGGAGCAGATCCTCATGGAAGCAATGTTAAAGCACTGCAACACAAGGGAGTGATCTGAAATAGCTGGCATGGTTTTACTGAGGGCAAATTGCACCTGACCAATCTGGTGGCCTTCTATGATGGAGTGGCAGCAATGGTTGTCAAGAGAGGATTGACAGATGTCATCTACCTAGATTTCTGTAAGGCCTTTGACATGGTATCACATGACATCCTTACCTCCAAACTTGAGAGACATGGATTTTATGGATGGACTATGCAGTGGATAAGGAATTGACTAGATGGATGCAGCCAGAGAGTTGTGGCCAGTGCCTCTATATCTGTGTGGAAACTGGTGATCAGTGGTGTCCCTCAGGACTCTGTCTTGGGACCAGTGCTCTTCAATGTCTTCATCAGTGACACAGAGAGAGGGATTGAGTGTACCTTCAGCAAGTTTGCAGACATCATAAAGCTGAGCAGTGCAGCTGACACAACAGAAGGAATAGATGCCATCCAGAGGGACCTGGACAAACTTGAGAAGAGGGCCCAAGACAACCTCCTGAAGGTCAACATATTGAAGTGCCAGATGCTGTACCTGGTCAGGGCAATCCCATACATAAATACAGTCTGGGAGATGAACTCACTGAGATCAGCCCTGCGGAGAAGGGCTTGGAGGTTCTTGTGGATGAAAAGCTGGACATGATACAGTGATGTGCATTTACAGCCCAGAAAGCTGGGCAACCCAGTTGCGTTGCCCAGCTTTCTGGGCTGCATCAAAAGCAGCGTGGCCAACAGATTGAGGAAAGTGATTCTGCTCTTCTACTCTTCCCTCATGAGACCCCATCTAGAGTACTGCATCCAAGTCTGTGGTCCTCAGCATAGAAAAGACATAGACCTGTTGGAGCAGGTCCACAGGATGGTCATGAAGATGATCAGAGGGATGGAATGCCTTTCCTATGTAGACAGGCTGAGAGAGTAGAGTTGTTCAGCCCAGAGGAGGCTTCAGGGGGACCTCATTGATTATTTTCAGTACTTAAACAGAGCTAAGAAATATAGGGAGACTTTTCACAAGGGTGTGTAGTGAAAGGACAAGAGGAATACTTTTAAATGGAAAGAGGACAGGTTTAGATTAGATGTTAGGAAGAAATTCTTTATTGTGAGTGTGGCGAGACACAGGAAGAGGTTGCTCAGAGAAGCTGTGAATGCCCCATCTCTGGCAGTGTTCAAGACTGGATTGGATGGGACTTTGACCAACCTGATTCAGTGGGTAGCAACTCGGTCTTTAGTGGGGGATGGGAAATTATCTGCAAGGACCCTGACAACCAAAGCCCTTGTTTGATTCTGTTGATTCTATGATTCAAATCTGGTTCCTATTTTGAAAAGGAACAGGGCAGAAGAGGGATTGTAGGATGAGAGAGAATACTCTACCAAGTGAGCAGGAGAGTAGACCAGGAAAAGAAAGTCTGTAGGTGAAGCTGAAAGCCCTACAAGATGTCTATTTCCTTGGTATGTGTTCATATTGTAGTTGTTTCAGAGGCAAGACTGGTACTTTCTGCAGCACTTGATTCCCATGATACTGTACAATTTCATTCTTGTGAAAATATTTATCCAACTGATGACACATTTTATTTGAGTAGTGTGCCCTTGACCTCAGCTGGACAATGAGATCTTCTGATTAACTCACTGAACTGGGGAAGCTACTGAATCTCCAGATTACAGAATTTGTTGTTAGGAGTCTGATCTTTCAACAGAAGAAAGACAACCAGGTTTTTATCTTTTTTTTCTTTTACTTCTTTTTTTTTTTTTTTTTTTTTTCCCCCTGCCCTAAAATAATTATTTCTTACTAGAGAGAATGCAGTAGAGTATATACCCTGGACTAATAATCTGGGAAAAGGAGAAATTATTTTTTGTTGCTTGGCTTCATTACCTTTCTCTCTGTCTCCATTTTTCCTCTTTACTTTCAATGGTACCTAAGCTGTATTTGATGTACCCTGCCACAGACCATGTTGATTTGGTCTTAGGTTTGCAGTGATTAGACATCTCTTGAATAAAAGCTGTTCTCCATCTCCCACGGAGAACAAGTACAGAGGGTTTGCTTCAGCTAGCAAAATGCTATTTAATACCTATCCTCTGCATGATAGAGGCTTTGCAGTTGACATAGCTTGTGCATAGCTAAGTTTGTAGTTAATTTAATTATTTTTAAGGCTGTATGTGAGGATAACAGTCTTATGCAAAGCCTGAGACAATCAACACGGGTGTTGGTTTTGCCTTCCACCAGCACAGGGGTCCTGCAAAGTTGGACACTTGGTCCTAAGCCACAGAAGATATATTTTCAGTGGTACTCTGTTCTTCATGTGTTTGTCTTGTTCTATCTTCAAGAAAGACAGAGTCAACACTGTAAGAATCAACAGCAGAGAAGACATCCAGGCCAGCTCACTTGGTCTTCTTTTGGATTTTCCTTCAGTGAAGGGAGTTCCCAAATTCAGGAGAAAACAAAAGGCTTGCAAACACAGGGGGTTAATATATAAGAGCTCTGAACATCTAGTGTTAATTCAGAATGTCATTTTGTGGCAATCTTTACACTTTCAGTGCTTCAGATACTATTTTTAACACACTTCTTTTTATTATTTATTAATATTTAATTATAATTAAATATGCTACATTAGTGTCCTAGTTACAGGGGCTGGGATCAGTTTATCACTATGTCAGTATAACCAAAACTGTGTATTCTATACCCTTTATGTAATTTCTGAGGGACTGTTAATAATGGATCATTTGCAGCAGCTGTTCAGGGCACATCTGAAACCTCAGGCTACAAGCTGAGTGTTAAAGATCTCTGGGAGGCAGGGGAATGTTTCTTTATCTTCGCACCAATGACTCAGGTGTGATAACTGCCCCCCAGGGAGGCATCAGCACCCTCACACCCAGCCTGAGGGGTTATGTCTGCTAAGGGGCCATTAGGGACTGGCACAATAGGCAGGTGCAACAACCTAGACCATCAAAGATTCCAAAACTATTCATGCCTCAGAGAGTTAAATCACTCATTGTGAAACCCCTTGCCCTGGAGGAGGTACCGGGCATTTCCACCTGAACCTGAGCATAATAATAGTCAGGTTTTGGGACTTCTGGTACCACTCATGGGATCCAGAGAAGGACCAGAACCTCAACAGGACTGTGACTGCCTGCCACTCTTGACAAGACTGTGACCATCATCCTCACCAACGGGTTTCTTTTCCTTTTACTTTGTACTCAGGGGGACCACGTGGTGCTCAGCACAGGGGCTAATGAGCACCATTCAGTTCATGCCCGAGGGTGCTGGATTATACATCTGTCTTTGTGGATTAAAATCCAGTTTTTATCTGTACCATTGTGTCTATTGTAAACTTTTTAGTAAATTGTAACTGATTTGTAACCTCTCTTGAGCCAGGTTCATTTCTCCTGCTGGTTTACCTTTAAACCAGCACAATTAGAAATAATTTAGTACAACATTTATATATAGATGAATATTTTAAACCAGGCTTTCTAGGGGAACAAGACCATGGAATAATGTATGGGGAAGTGCAGAGAAACTATACCAGTTTTGCTGTTCTGTTCAAAGATGTTGAACTTTTCAGCTGATTTCATCCAAGTTTATAAAAGGACAGAGGTCTCAAAGATTGCTTTAAAATTTTAATAGAATGTCTCTCCAAGTTAGATAAAAGCAAGGGTCTGAAATCTAAGTTACTACCAGTAGAAAAAAAATAAATTACTCTCAGCCCTTGACTGGACACCAGAAATCCACTCAGGAAAGTTATCATTCCCTCACCATCTTTTCCCAGGCATGGAACAAACTTGTTTATATTGGAAATCTGATGCCACCAACAGCATCAGTGTGGTGAATGTGATTTCCCTGAAGTTGATTCAGGTCTTACGTATTTTTCAGGTTCAGTTCTTTCAGTGCTATTTGCTCTTATCCTTATGTTTGCCACTTGTCTCCTTCTCTTCTAAAACTGCTTTCTGTAATTCTCTCTGTAATTTTGGTAATTCTCTCCATCCTAAGTGAAAGTTTCATATTTGGCAGCTGCTCAATGCTTCATTGCAATCCAGACAAAGGAACACTTGTGCATTTCCTTTGTCTAGAAAACAGGTGATTAAGGAAAGATACAATTCAATTAGTCATGAAGTATCTATGATAAAAGCACAAATTGTGCATTGTTCTTTCTTCCTCTTTATCTTCACTCTGTTCTAACACATGTCTACTATTGGCTTGACTGTGGGCCAAGGGATAGCCTGGGTGTTTTCCATTTCCTTTTAGCAGTGTTGCTATACTCCAGTTTTTTAACAGAGGTCCTGATTTGACATGTTTATAAAAAAGGTTCTTTCAGAAGTCTGGAAAAGAGGCAGCAGGATTTCTGTCTGTCGTCAGAAACAACAACCTTTAAAAATTTGAAAAAACACTGCACCTGGAAGTCAAGCATTCTAATAAAGAGTCCATACCAGGTTAACCTGTAGGTCTATTAGTTGGCTATGTTCTTTCAAACAGTGGCTGCAGACATTTATGTGAAGAAACAGAAATATGGAAAGATCCCTCCTCCAAGATGCCTTTCCTAATTGTGCCAAAAGTCTTTGCTCTGGAAAACTTTCTTAGAGAAGTTTCGGTAGTTAGATGAATTGACAACCAGCCAGACTCCCTTTAAAGTGATTATTAAAGGGATTTATTTCTTCAGTGTGGTTTTCCCTGTCTGACTTCATCTCAGAGTTGTTGATACATTCATCTGCACCCAAAGCTCTCCCCTACACTGTGCAGATTTGCTTAATGTCCCTTTATTATCATTATACCCTATTAATAGACCTCATTACCATATCTATTAGTGTTATATTTCTGCATCATCCCTTTTCAGCTGTTTCCATCCATACAATTACTGAAAGATACAAACAGGCTAGAGAACAGCCAAAATACTTCTTTCTGTTTCCCTTCTCAACCCTGAAAGCAGCCATACCATTGCTCCTAAATGCAGAATAGATGAGTCATTACTGCCATATATAGATAGTGTCTTGTCAGAAATAGGTGATGTAATTCTCAGAGAACTCTTTAGTGTCCCTAGTTAAATCAGATACCTTTCAGTGCCACAGTGGGTAATGCAAACTACCCATTTTGACAGAACTGGCAATATGAGATGTCTTGGCTGGAGGTTGTTGGGCTGAATGTATGCATCTCCATCCAGACTTCTAGTGGGCAGTGAGAAATAGGGAGTGTAAGCGTGGGATTGTTACCATTCTGAAGTGGACACCTAAAAATTGACCACATGATTTGGTCTCCAAAAATAATGAATCCTCTTCATGAGAGGAATGATGAATGACTGTGCCTGAATTAGAATATGGGTTAGGTCAGATGAACCTAACTATAGTTAAAAATATATAAGCTGAATCAGTTTGTGCATCTGTTCTGGTATTTCACCCATGTATGAAACACTAGAATGCTGGTCTATATTTGCAGTTTTGCATCACAGCCTTTGTGCTTTGTCCCTACTAGTTTCTGATGACCTGAGGACCCCAGGAGACAGAGATAACACCGGTCTGTTTCAAACAGTACCAAACCTGACCCAAACACTGAAATGGGGCTTCAGAGATTTTGGTTTTGCCAAAGACTTCTGTGTAACTCCAGTTTCAGATGAGCTTGTTCCACCTGCATCTGTTTTGTCTTCCTACTCCAGAATGCAATCTCTCTGCCTTGAAGACTGTGCAACACCAGCCTTAGTGACACCCTGTTTTTTGTTGACAGTAACAAATAAACAATCACCCTTACAAAGTGGTTAATTTTAGCCAGCCTGTGTTTCTACTGGTTATTTCCCTCAGTCACAGTACTTCCTCCTCTCTGGTACGTTCACTTATCAGACAAACTGCTCCTCTCAGATTTTCCACAGAACTTTGGATATTTGTATCTTATTAATGCATACCAAAAATGATAGCATTGTAGGAAACCTGAATGAGAGTCCTGTGATGCCCATTTGGACTCAATCATCTTAAGGCTCTTTTCCAAACTGAAAGGTTCTATGATTCTACATAGTTTGGTCATGAAACTCAGTTCGTCATGATAAATAAAATCGATGGATGTCAGCAGTTTAGTTCCCAGGCATCTACTTAAAAAAACGAAGGTGTGCTCAGCTATTGGAAATAAGACATGCATGTGTATTTTATATTTAAATAGGTGAGTATTTCTTGGATCTTCTGGAAGGACATTCAGTTTAAAATCTATTCATAAATTGTTTCTCAGACATTTAAAAAAATATTGAGCGACATTTAAATGAATAGTTAATAAGTAACCCTTGGAAAACCTAATAATATTTTAACCATCTGTGAGTCAATACTTTAACACAACAACTGTCAAGCAAGGTGTGAAATCACCATTGGTTGACTAGGATGTGACTGAATTGTGGAAGGAGCCCTGAAGAAGCTTGAAATCTGAGCATGGCTGATCTGGCATTGGAGATGAGGCAGGCCTTCCTGATAAAAATAGATTTACTGCAGTGTTTCTAACTTAGTCTCTTGCCTTTTAATGTTTGACTGCATAATAGCAGTTCAAGACAGAGAACATTCACTCACATTTCGTTCTGATCCACTTCATCTGAGAAGTGATATGTGACTGCTAGAAGAATAAAAGAAGTGCTGTGTTATATTGTGCTCTTGGTAGAGCTTCCCTGCTGTTTCTCCCTCTCTGTGCTGACAGTTCAGGATGGCAGAAACAGAATGACTCTGCTCCTGCTTTGACATCGAGCCAGATGTTTTCAGGTGGGACCTAACCATTACGGGAAAAGCTTTTGTTTATGCTGCAGTCCAGGTACCAATCACTGATAAAAGCTATTCATAGCTAAGTTTTCTTTATTGAACATTTGATTGCAAAGTTTCACTCTCATACTTCTGAGGGAGTTCAAAATGCTTCTCAGTATTGACCTTTCTGGGTAAATTGGATTAGACTCTCTCCTGCATGTCTCTTGGGCAGAGACATATCAGAACAGAGCTGGGGGGAAATAAGGCTGCATTTGTTGATGGTAGCTGAGTTGATTTGCTTTGTGGTGCAGAGGGGTGCCAGGCTTATCTCTCTGCTCTCAGACAAGTTAAGGGCAAACAGTATCTGTCAGGAAATTATGTTCTATAAAGTGACCGGTTTTTGTATAAGCTTGTACATGCCAGAGGCCTGAGATGCACACTCCTTGGAGGCTGTTTATTCAGAGATCAGGGAATCATAGTATCATTAGGGTTGGAAAATACCTCTACAATCTTCAGTGATAGATTTAAAGCCGGGATGACTTCTAGAAGGAGCAGGGATGATGGGTGCATGCAATTTATTTTTCAGTATATGGTCATTGTATCTGCAATGTTGTCCTGTGATACAATCAGAGCCTTATTTTAATATTTTACTGTGGTGCAGAGACGCATTATAAGAACTGCTTAAGTACCAATATGGAAAAACAGACTCAGCTAGTGTTAGGACAAGCAAGACAGAGTAGAAACAAGTGATCTTGACAAAAATAGTGCTTTGGCTGCATAGTGAGGGAATGTATGCTCTGATTTCTGCAACTCTGGTCAACAGCTGGCTCACTGGGGAGGTCCTGGATGATTGGAAGTTGGCCAATGTGATGCCCATCCACAAGAAGGGCCGAAAAGAGAATCTGGGAAACTACAGACCTGTCAGCCTGCCCTCAGTGCCTGGCAAGATTATGGAATAGATCATCCTGAGTGCCATCACATGGCACCTACAGAACAAACAGGAGATCAGACCCAGCCAGCAAGTAACCATTACATGATATGGGGCCCTGCTTTCCTCAATATGGCTGAACACCTGCCTGCCCATGGGAAGCAGTGAATTAATTCCTGCTTTTGCTTTGCTTATATATGTGACTTTTGATTTTCCTATTAAGCTGCCTTTATCTCAAACCATGAGTTTTCTCGCTTTGACTCTCCCACAGCCGTCTGGTTGAGAGTGACCTGCTTGGTACTTAGTGGCCGGGGTTAAACCGCGACTGACATACAGGTATTTTTGTACTGATGCATGACAGTATTTCATCCTGAGTAATAAGAACTGGCAGGAGCAACTTGCCCTTGTAACTGTTTTCATGTTTTGTTTTGTTTTTTTTTTTTCCTCAGAGTACATTCTAAAAAATGGTACAATCAAGATAAGTACACCTCTTTTTGTTGGAGTCTAACAGGAGAGTCCTGCTGCACAAGTTGGTTTTATTTGCCCTGCAGGGTGACTGTTACATCCCTTTCAGCACTCTGCATTTACAGTTTAATGATAGAAGAAGAACAGTCCAATAAAGCCTGGAAAGTTTAAAAAATAATATTTGCATATAATGAAGAGAGGACTATCTGTGGGAGTACGGTCAGAGGACTACCAGGACTGGAAAAAAAAAGAATAAGAATAAAAGCAAGAACAAAGACAGGAACGATTAACTACCTCATTATCTGACAAGCTATTCCCAGTTTTATAAATTAATATAGAGTAGTTCATGTTAAATGTATTAG
>JAWWEE010000085.1:28007092-28107294 GCA_035221455.1 Xenops minutus
TACTCTGCATGTCTGAAGCGGTGGTGCCTGGAAAAGAGCTCTCGGTATTCCTGAGGCCGTGAGTTCAACCTAGCACCAGTCTTTTCTCTCTGTTACTTGTCAACACGTGTTGTACTCTTTTATGCTTTTATACTCTTATACTCCTTTGCATTCTGTACCTCAATACCGTATAGGTAAAAAGAACTCTTCTCTACTTTACCCACATAAAGTTGTCTTGGAAAGTTTTTTCCCCCCTCCTTACGGCAACAGCTTCTTCAAGCAGAATGATGGAGTTATGTGCACAAGTAAGAATATTTCTGTTAAATCAGAACACTGATTTAAATGGAATCTACAGAAGTGATTCCTGCTCATATGAGTTCAACTGATATACATTCAAATTTAAGAAGTGTTAAATTGTAATCACCTGCCAATGAGTATTTTCTTCAGCCTTAGGAAATAAATTACTTAACTATTTCCATGCACATATCTCTTAATGATTTTCTAGCTCATATATAATTTATAATTTTTGTTTAGTTTTTGTCCTTTACAATTTATTTACTTCAGTGTAACTTTTTTACCATGTTGGATACTGCAGTTATTTGAAGGAAATCCCCCTCTGTTATGTATGTTCATTCTCTACTCCAGAACTATTCATTTTTTTGTTCTTGATTTTTACTTAGACCATTCTCTTAATTACTATGTTCTGTGTGGACAATGTGACATGGTGAAGTTTTATGATCAAGTTAAGCAGTCACTTTTGTACACATACACACACACGGGCACAAACACACGAAAACAGGAATCTGTTCTCATACCTTAAATAGCTGTGAATATTGCTGAAGTTTTGGATAGCAGACTCCAGAGACCTTACCTGTCATTCTGGACATTTTTGCAAGATGTAAGATGGATCTCTCTATGTGATGTTCTTCATGAGGACATAATGTGCCATTCCCTTTAATGCCTTAGTCAAACCAGGGAATAGAAGAAATTTGTGCTACATAGAAGACTATTTTTGAAATAACGATTGATAGTGTCCTTTTCATAATCTGATAGATATTTGCATATCAAGATAATAAAAAGCTTTAAAGCTTTCCACTTATTTAGGACCATTTGCAACAGGAATGAACAGATGCATGCAATTAAGTCTTATTTAACATGCTTCTGAATTATTGGGAGAATCTGGTGCAGCTTTTAGAAGTGGCAGTAGAAAACATAACCCCTGCAACTTCTTTCAGATAATTCTTAGACTATTCCCTAGGCATAGTGTTGAGCCAAGAACCGACTAAATTAAAATCAGAAGTTAAAATTCTGAATTTTTCAGGATATATTTCAAAGAGTTAAGTCTCCACTGTGGGATATTTAAGTGGCAATATCACCATCTGAAGGCCGAAGTTCAAATGAACATGGAAATACCTCCTAGTCAGTTGTCATCTGGATCCTCACTCAGTGTTCATTACTCATCTGTGGACATCAATCAAAGCTGACATGAAAAGAATGTGTCAAAAAAGCAAAAAGTTCTAAAATGTGATAAGGAAATTTTAACTGTGGTTTCTATAGGATGACAGATGAAGACACCTGACTGTTTTAAACTATTAATCAAATGTTCTCTCTTCATAAACAAGGGAACAATAGTTTATAGAAAAATAATTATTAGATTGGTTCCTCAACTTTCTTACTCATGTTTAGGGACCATTTTGTTCTTCACTGTAGTTACAATTTTTGAAAAAGAATCTGGAAATAAATACTGTTCTGGACAATTTCTTTTAAGTTCTTCTTAATCAAGGCTATTATAATCTACTGGTTGGAAACAGCTTTGCATAAATTCACAAACTCCATCTGTCACTTCAACAGGGAAAACTGAAGAAAGTGTACAGGTTTAAAGCCTTGTTTGCAGGTGATTTTTTTTTTCCTGACTATCTGGAAATAAAAGATTGCATATAAATAATGGGAAGGATATTAAATAAAATATTAGGAGGTTTAGAAGTATATTGGAAAGCTAATAAATAAGCCTGAGCCTTTTCTGCAACCTGGAATAAGCTTCTCTGAGTTTTTAAGACTCTTTTTCATGGTTATTGAATGAAACTGAACAGTAACATTAATTGCATATATAAAGAATCAGATTTTGTTGTCCAAGCTGTTACTGACTGCCTTTAGCAAGAAAAGATGAGTTGCTATGTAATAACAGATGTTAAAATAAGGGATCAGTGCAAGGAGGACTACTACACAGAACTTGAAATTTTAGAAGAGACAGATTGAAATAGACAACAAATCATTTTATCTGATGAATCACTAAACTAGCACCGAAACCTGTAATATCTATATCACCTATATTGACTAGCAGACTAATATAAACAAGCATCTAAATGCTTCTATATAAATTGTAAGTATATACTGTCAGAGAATAAGGAAAGGAATTTCTAAAACAAAACAAAAGGAAGATTTCTAATTTGGGAATTTAGATCCTTCTAAAATTTTCTGAAAAATCTTTCTGAAAAAAACCCCCAGCATCACTTGAAATTATAGCTTAGTAAGAGTTTCTGATTGAAAGATGTATTTTGCCTATTTAGATACTACTGAGAATTACAGAGATATTACTGAGATTTTCTTCATTTTTATGACATCATAACTAAATGTATGTGTCAAAAGCATTGGGGTTTTGTTTTGCTTTCTGTCAAATATTCTTTTGCAGTTAAAACACAAACAACATATTTGCTAATAAAAATGAATTGTAATAAAGAATTTAATAAATGGAACTATAATTTAGTAATAATGAATAATTATTACTAAATATAATTATTAAGATTTATAATTTATTGTATTATACTATTAAGCATGATAATAATTAAATAATTGTTAATAGTAATTTAACAATAATTTAAAAATAAATGATGTAATTATTTAATAAATTAACTTTAATGAATATATTACAAATAATAAACAAAAATGCAAAATAGCTATTAAGAAACACTAATGTAAACCACAGATAACTTGGTAAAACTTTGTTTCATTCTCTCATGACATAAAAGTCTCAGTTATACAATTTTCAAATTATTTCTTTTAAGAGACTGTCAATATATTTAGTACTTGAAGGTGTTGAAAGATAGTGCACTGCGAATGAGTCAATAATTAATGATCTTAATAAATAAATAAATAATGTGATTGTCAGTATCTAGTCACTGGAGCTGTCAACTGCAATGCAAGTGTCTCTGTTTCATCTCTAACCTCCTGCTTTTCAATTAAGATCAAACACAGTCTGGATTATGCTTCCCATTTCTTCAGAGCTCAGTCTTTATTTTAGAATCCTCATTTGCCATTGTGTGATACATGTTTAAAAGTTCTAGACACTTTTGAAAACTTGTAATGGAAATGCTGTGTTTAAAAGGTGGCTTAATCTCACAACAAGCACTTTTGCCAAAAGAACCCAAAATGTCCCAGTTTATACAGGGATGATCTAGGTCCTTCAGTGGTCAGCTGTAAATGATAATTCATGTCTACTTTAGAATAATTTTCATTATTATCAAAGAAGAGGAATTTTCAATTATTTCTTTTTTGTCTCACTGTTTAGTTTTTGTTTGGGCCATGATCAAGCAAAAATCAAACTCTGAATTCCTAAAGGTAACAGTAATTCATATTAACCTGCAGTGGCTCATGAAGTTGTTGGTAATATAAGCATGGAAGTAATTTGGAAGGCTATTAAGATATCATGCATGAAGGACCACATAAATATGGTGAACAGAGTAATAGAAAATCAGATAAATTTTAGAGGGCAAGATCATGCCCTTGGGGATTAATAAATTGTTCTACAAGTTTATTAAAATGGAACTGACTCTTGTATAAATATTCTGGTTTTCCATCATCTTATGATAGGTTATAAAATTCCACACAATTAAGTAATGAATGAGATAATATTTGCTTATCTCGGAATATATAGAGTAGCATACAGCCATAGCTTGTAGCATAGGACATCAGTAGAGCGGAAAATTGTTCCGTTTACCTTAGAAAGTTCTGACATCCATACAGTTAATAAATAAAATTTTAAAAAAAAGGAACAGTATTTGCTCTGCACATGCCTGTGGACCAAGTAAATGTTGTATTATAGTGGAAAAATTAACATGCATTACCAAAGAAGTCAAAAGTTTTTGTCTTATATATTCAAAAGATATGGTTATTACACAAGGAGAGAAGGAGAAGGAACAGACAAAGACCAAATTGAGTTTAAAGGATAAATTACTGGCTATTGCTATACTTAAACTAGAAATTAAAGGAATTTTCTAAAATAGTAAAGCGGTTGTTTTTCAGTAAAAGGATCAAGACAAAACAGCAAGAAACAACATTATTTATAAGAGTAGTCTAAATCATTATATAAAAGGGATTTGATGAGTGAACTTGAGTATACACTTGATGTCCTTTAAAGTCCTGTTTGAAAAAAACAAACAAAACCAGGGCCAAATACAAAGTTCTGGAAGAAAAAAAGTAGAAAGTACTTAGATTATTAATTTTAAAGCAAAGAGGAAACCACCTCATACAGAGCCTGTACAGGACATCTACCATCCTGGAACATTCCTGTTTATTTATGTTACTCCTGTCTTCCACCATGACCGTATGGGCCAGCATCATCCGAGAGTCACCACATTTTCTTTAGCTTGAGGTGAGCAAACTTGGGTTTGTATGAATCCTGTGACATATAAATCATTGTCTCCAGCTGAGTCTTAATTCTGTATGTCTCCGTTTATAGCTTCTGTTTTTTCAAGTAATTTTGAGTGGCCTAATCAAGAAAGTGTCTCAGTAGTGAAAAACAGTAAGGGACTAAACATTTTTAGAAACATCTGATCCACTTTACTGCCACAAGATTAACACATTTTTTTTATATGATTAAAAGACCAGATGCTGCTCTATGTTCTTCCAACATGAGATCATCCAATAACAAAACTAGAAAACTTGCAAATCTTTGTTATCCTTCATGTTTCAATTGCATAAATTTGCTGTTCAACCTTCTGTGCCTTTTAAATAGGGATGTTTGTGCCTGCATGAGAAAAAGTAGGTAGCAGCTCTTATAATCAAGAGGATTGTGATGAACTGGGTTTTTTCGTACAACATAATACACTTGAAGAAAATGAGAACTGTGATTCCTGGTATGGGCAATGTTAGCAACTTTGTTTTTCTAAATGTTTTAACTTCCTCATTGCATATTGTATTTCTACAATCAATGAGATTGTCACAATAAAATCACCAGCAGTAATAGGACATAAACCCCCAAACCGCATTAGCTGTTTAATGTTGTAAGAATTCACAAACACTTAATTTTTCTTTTGCTGGGCCCAGAAGACACCTCAGAACATGCCCGTTCTCAACAAAGCAAATCAACATGGTATATTAGTTATGTAGACTCTAGGCAAAACTATCAAAGAACTTTCAGCAGCACTTTTTGTTTTATTTACAGAAATCAGCTGGACAGTTACACTTCAGAAATACCTGTTAGCGTGCCCAGATACTGCTATGTACAGACATACATATGTCATAACAGGGCACAGATTATGCAAGTGATGGTTTTCCAGGTGCAAATGATCTAAGATTGCTTTCTTTATAAATAGAACTGTGGCAACGTATCTCACATATCACTTAAAACCTCACCCTGTCAAAAAGTAATTTTTTATTTTTGCTTATTTGTATAGGCCTACAAATGCCGTAATCTATGAAGACAATGTCAGAATCACAGATAGGAAAGCAATAACATCAGTGTGTCAGGGCACTGAGCACATCTCACCTTCTTGGAGTTCAACTGACTGAATCCAAATGGAATCTAGATGAGCTCCTTCACTGGCAGCAGCTGTCCTGAAAAAAGCTGGAAGGCTGCCCCTTCTTTCCTTGGGACCCACTTTTAATTAACCTGAGGCATGAGCAATGCCCTCACTAGCAAGGAGCTATGGTGTGGGCTTGGAATGTGAGACAGGATCCAGTGTGTATGCAGTGATCATGGTAAGCCTGATCAGCAGTACTGGTCTGTCATGATGATACACATCCAAGATCAAGCTAACCACAAGGAAAACCTCAAAATTGAGGAGGTATAACCAGTGCAGACATTAGTGCAACACAGGGTATCAATAGGAGAGCCTTAGCATAAGAAATTAGCTTCCAAGAACAGGAGGAGTATTCTAGGTGTCTTCACAACTCTTCTAAGCAAGGTAATTGACCTTTGATTCAACTAGTTGAACTTCTTAATTTAGGCAAACTCCTGGAAGCAGGATTAGGAACCTGATGTTGTGAAGCAATTTAGAGACAGAAACAAATATCAGGTGAACAAAGAGGATAATCAAAAATGTGTGTATAAGCTGAAACAGGAAATTGGAAGATACTGTCAATGATAATTTTTTTTCTTGCTGTGGTCAGTCAAGAATGCCCTCTAATATTTAGCTGTTCCGATTACCTACAGCTGCATCAATAACTAGTCCCTGGGAAAATGCCTCCTGCTGTCAGTGACAACATCAACATCAATAAAAATAAAAATAAAAATAACTAGTCCTATGATTTCAGATAAACATAACTGCATCTTATCTCTTCAAATAGTAATTCATGGGTAGAAGTGAGTCCAGAGAGATTAGGCAGAAGCAAACTTGATGCAATTAGCATCAGGCAAAAGCCTTCCCCCCCGCCCCGAGAAGTCTAGCCAAGGTTAATGAGATAACAGAAATATGAAAATGAGTCTGGACTATATGAAAAGACATCTTAAAGCTCAGTAATCAGCCTTGTAGTTAAACGGCTGCCATTTAAGAATGCAGAGTTTTCAATTTTATTATTTTTTTCTGTGCAATACGAAGCATTGGATCAGCTGATGGCAATTTGAGCTAATATCCTCTCAAGTAATCCCTTCCATTGTGTTATTATTAAGCACAGATAATGTATTCTCTATACTCTTTGTCAGCTTGATTTCCCAAAGACTGAGGTCAATGCACTTGTTACACTTAAAATAGCCACAAAAAACTTTGTTGATAATAGGAAGAGATGAACAATTCAGTTGTTTTCTGAAGATGCCAGTAATATCTGTTGAGGGGGTAAGCAGGTGGGTTGCTAAAGCTGTTTCCGATAAAGTCCTAGGGTTAGGCTAGGAATTGTGAAAAACAGATATCTGTCCTTAAAGAGTTAACTTATAAGGTAAAGTTCTTAAGGTAAAGAACCCTTAATTGCAATATCCTTTATCCTAAGCCAGATAGAAGTTCAAGTGGCTGAACTAGGACATTTTAAAGAATAGGTTAATGCTTACACAGAAAGTAGAAACGTAAAACTCACTTACAAGAAAGGCCTACCTGAAATTTTGCTCCTGTGAAGGAAATCTCAGCCAAATATAAGTGAATAATAATATAATCATACTATGTCAATATACAATATAGATATATCTGCAATATATAATAATACCTGTGAGGATTCAAAAAGTAAGTCACCTTTAGGACAGATAATAATTTGACCACATTATTTATTTATTTATTTAACTTTCACAGGAATATTGATATTGCTGATTGTAAATGTAATTCCAGAAGTTGAGTTGGAATTATTTCAGGGCCCAGAATTTAGATCATCCTCTTACTCATAATACTCAAGCCAATAGGCCACTATTGGCAGTATTTTTTACACTCTTTTTTTCAATGTAAGGGATGATAGTCACAGTCATTTCTGTCAAACATGGAATTGCCCCTGTTTAGTATACTTACTTCACCTACTCAGGCAACATGCTCCTCGATACCTACTTTTCACTTTATCCCATTAGGATTTAGATGTGCAAATGTGCTCATATTCTGTTAAATAACAAGAAATGCCCTAGAGCTTGTGTCAAGAGTATGGCTAAATCCATCTGAGGTGCCTAAAACATGTAGAGTGAATAGCTAGGAAGACTAGAATTAATGTAGGACAGTTCAACAACCTACAATATACCAGAACAAAGAACGTAAATCTCGCTCAGAATTTTTTATGTGTGGTCTTGTGAAAACCATAAATCTTAAATATTGTACTTTAGTTTCATATTAAACAAAAAGAAATTCTTAAAATATCACTTGCTTCTTATTTTTTTTCAAAGTGTTCAAAACTAGGCCTGCAATCATATTTATCTAGTCTACACTGCCTTTTACTTTCTCGTGTACTGCAGAGATCATAAAGCAGTTTGCAAGCAAACTGGTCCTCCTCTGATTTGATCATCAACCAAAAAAGACAGAATCAAACTACAAATTAGATAATTATTTAAAGGGCAGAAAAAGATTCTTATTGGCGATCAGCTTGAAGTTTACACAGCTACCACAAGACGAATATCATCTTTTTTTCAAATCAATAGAACCTAACATATTTGTTATTAAAAATAAGTTGCTACTTAATTCCATTATACTACTATTAATTTCACTTTTTGCTATGACATTTTGGCTATATTTGTTCTGTCTTGCAAAATAAAACCTATTTCATGGAATGAGCAAATATATTTTCATGGTAACTACAAATGCAAGGAAATGTGGTTTCTTTAATCTTTCTAAATAATGAAATGAAAACCTATTACTGTTCTCACATCTATCACCATTTCATATTAAGATGTGTTTTTTTCCCCTCAATCAACTACAGAAACTCCCAAATATATCAATCTGGTTATTTACTTACCAGCCTAATATAACCAGGCAGATCAATTTCACACCTCAATCTGTTATCCAACATCATGTACAGTCTATTCTTTACAAGTGTGATAAGGAAAATCCAGTTTCCAGACTTCACATGTTTAGGCTTTCAAGGTTTTACAAGAATGATTCCTACTATATTGAATTTGGGTTTTTTTGTGAGCCAACATAAGTAGAAATACTGTGGCAGAAATCTAGTTGTATAACAGAAGTAGTCTTTCCAATTTCAAATAGTTTTTCATAGCCCATATATGAACTGAGACCTGAAAATCACCACAGCACACAAGAAATTTTTAACCTGTATGTATTGACTGCAGGCTTTTCTGATAGATTCTTTGAATATTTTGCTTTCAAATACCTTACATACTTACACTTTTAAATTTAATATTTCTCCTTATTTTTTTCCACACAGACCTTTGAAAATATGAAATAAAATCCTCCAGAAGACAAACAGCGATAGACAATGTTAACAATGAGCATTTTCTGATGTGTGGCATGTTAGTACTGTAACATTTTTTAACCACTGCTGATGTTGTATTGGCAGAAATCAGTCACTAGATCCAAATTTTGTCAGCAAATGGAAGGAAAGTCACTTTCTCCATTGGATCTTTTTATTATTTTGCTGATATATGTGCTAGGATATGGAGAAGAAAAATGTTCAAAGAAAACCCTCCCACCTGCTGATATCAGAATCAAAATCACTTGCTGTCTGTGGTTTCACTGACAAACCGATCTGCAGTAACTATCACAGGTTTGAAAGCAAGTTTTTTCTTTACAAGGCACATCTCTCCAGACTCCCTCTGCACTCTGCTATTGAAAAAAATTTTTCTATCCCTACAGATGCAATAAGGCTATAAGGTTTTGATCTCATGTGTCATTAAAAGGACATAAGTCTCTTCTGAACACTGCAATTTTGGGAAGTGGGAATGAGCAGGTGAAGGATAATTGGGAAATAAAGAAGAAGAAAAACCTCATTTAGTATTTTGCTTGCCAGACACAGCAGCTATGGCAGACTCTACACTGCAGGACACAACTGAGCTGAACCACAAAGTTTTTTGCCCGTGTGAAAAAGACATGGTCCCGTCCACTGTGAAAGGAATAATATTCTCAGCTGGCAGCCACCAAATCTAGGACTATAAATCTGTGGAAATTTTAGTGAAATTTAATGAATTTTTTCTTCAAGCTCTATTAGGCATCTCCAAATATTGATGGATAACACCTCACCGCCACAGCACCTAGAAACCATTAAGATTGCTAATGAGAAACAGAGAGGACATGAAAAACAAAAAAATCTATTTAACAGTTGTACTTTTACATGTTACTTAATATATCATAAAATGCAAAATATGTAATTATCTTAAGGAAAAGTATGAATGACAGAAGATATGGAATTCCAAGCACCTCATCTTAGCAATTTCTGAGTATTTTTCTCTAAGCAGTTCAACTTGATGCTGAAAACCAGCAAAGTTCTGATGAATGTGAGAATCATAGCAGTAAAATAATATAACCTTTGTGTGTTTATAGGTATTTCTGGACATAAACACCAAGTTATGTCATCACTATGCTGAACACAACATATGATGAGCTTGTCACAAGGCCCCTGTTGACCACAGGTCAGCAGGAAGGCAACCAGCCAGAGTTAAGAATAAACATTGTGCAGTGGTACAGCACCGTGGCTGTAGTAAAAGTACTTAGGAAAATTAGGTGCTTGCACTTATGAAGATCTTATGTTTGGCATGGCACAGCACCAGTGTGACCTCACTGTATATACCACTGTATATACCACAACCATTAAACTCGTCATCATGTGTGTTAGAAATAAGTTTTATGATATATAATCCCTCATTCCCCAGAAGCATGAGGTTCATTCCTGGCTGCTGTGAAAAAAATAACAAAACAAAACAAAACAAAAAACCAAACCCAAATCCAAAAACCAAACAAACCAGAAACTACTGAAGAAAACAAGAATTTAGGAACATATACTAAGACCCAGTGAACTACACAAACTTCTTACCAGATCAGAGACTAAGAGCTGACAATCAGGATCTCCCATCTCACAGTGAAGAAAACCATACCAGATGAGTAATGGGTTCTGGCTTGGTTCATTCTGCAGGTGGGTGCTGTGGCAATAACAATGGATTTTAACCTATAAATAGGATATAGAGATTAATTCAGTTTCATTCAATAAAGTGTAGGTTGTTAATAGTTATTTCCTCAGCTGACTCAGGAACTTCCCGGATAGTCCCTAGAAGGATGGGACACTGGATTGATAGAAGACAACAGATCAGTTTAGGACAAGGTGATTGACTCACCCCCTAGTGCTTTCATTACAAAACATTTAAATAACTGTTAGGGAAGCAGTCCTGGTGAGAATTTCCAGTCTCTTGGATTCCCCCAGGCATCTTCTTCTGCTCCCTAGACAACTGATAGGTACTGAAAGTAGTTACCTTACATCCTGGATGGAGAATCTAACCAGCCCAGACACTTCCCTAGGTGTTCTTTGCTGCAGAATCAGCCAAAAAACATACGCACGGGTAAATCACAGAAATTTTTTCAACAGATCAATAACTGCACATAGGAAAGTGCTTTTATACATAGAAAAGAGAGATAGAAGATATTTTCTAGGTAGCTTAAGAAAATCACTAGTGGAAGATCTTGCATTGATACAAGTTCTTATATAGGACTGTGAGAAAGCTGGAATTGAAAAAAACAGTGCCTTTGGCAATCTCATATGATCCTGTTAAAGATGTTGTTGCAACAAGCCTTTCAACATAAATACCCATCACAATGTGTGTCAGGAGAACATGCTTGGGAGATTTAATTCACCAGGTGAATATTACCCTAAAAGGTCTAAGGAGGTTTGGAAAGCACACTCCAGAAATCCTTGCTGGGTAAGGCACAGTTGTGGACTCATCCTGCTTCTAAGTTATCATTATTTTCAATATTCCGTACTGACTCTCCATGTCTCCTAAAAGGGTAGAGATTTCAGAAGGTGGTTTAACATTAAAAGTTAAAGTCATAGCCTTATGGATCCAGTCTTTTATTTAACATGTTTTCCTAACAGCTCCCATTCCTCTGGGCAACCATTCTTGCAGTATCTCAATTTGAGTCTAAATACTTTGATGAGGAAATAAGTACTTTGTAAGAGCTTTCACAATGAGACTACAACTCAAAGGCCCATCTTTAAAATGTCATCTCCATACTTCATTAGCCACTGAAAACTAAGTTTTATAACTGCCATTTTCTATTTACATGTGGCATCAGGTGGCACTAAGGAAAATGGAAATTAGTTATTTCCAATATTTGTGTTTAGTAGCTTATAAACTATAATATATTGAAAACATACAGAAGATTAATTTCTCTTGGAAGACTCTTTGAAATGTTCTCCTAACCCCAAGACATTGTAAAATACTATATTTTTCCTTCCTTCTGTAAGCTCCATCAAAATCCTGGCATTCACCTGGCATAGGTATAAGCAAGACTACACAACAGCACAAAGTGCTCCTAACACTTACATACCAGCAGCAAATTTCATTTCAACAAGGGAATTCTCTGAGGGCCACTTACTCATTTCCTGAATTTGGAGGTTCAAAAGTCCATAAAACTGACTGAAGATCCCTGCTTTGAATTTTTGAAAAGATTTCTTGGTATTACATCTGGAGGTTGAATCGCCAGCACTGCATGTTCAGAATTCCATGAGCTGAATCCCACTAAGCATAGCAGACTATTAACAATTTTAAGAATTGAGTGCATGTATCCCAGCATATTTGGTGCTGAATGTAGACTTAACTGTTCACATTGCTATTTTCTCTGATGCAAGAGTTGGAAAATATAACTTCAGCTGGAACACTGAACTTGTCATGCATTTCAAGACATAGGTATCTAAGACAAAATTTTAACATGATTCTGCACGAGGCCATTGGTCTTCACTGAAAGGTAAATACACTTTTTTTCCAGAAAACCAAAAAGATTATTCTCTTTTTAGCTGTAGTACCAAAACGGATTTTTAGTTTCAGTCCCTGTGAGGATTGGTTTCTGAAAACCACGTCATAGTAGTTTGTCCCTCACTTAGCCAATATCCTCAGTGATCCATAGTAAGACTCACGATTTTAGAAGCAATGAAGAACATGGTACACCCTAATTGCCTCTTGACTGCAAGTAGGTTATTGAATAGCCAAAATCGATTTTACTATACAGTGAGCAGGCTTGGAATTAAGGTGGTCTTATTGAAGAGGTGGTCAAAAGTAATTTCCAATTGAAGAGTTTTGCATCAGAAAATGCTAATTTGCCTATTACACCTTTAATGCCATCCAGTTTCCTGAAAACCTACCCAAAAAGGAAATAAATCCTGCAGAGACAATCTAACTTGCATTTTACGTAGAGGACTAGGGAGAATTAAAATTTTTATTATTTCAATGTACTCACTACTTTGTTACAATCTTGTGGGTAAGAAGAAGGGATAAATGCACCCTTAGGCCTTTGTCAGTGACACTTCCCTTCCTGCTGTATTCTTATTGCAAAGTAACATCTTTTACAATGTTTTTTGTATATATATTCAGCCTTATATGATCCAGAAAACCTGTTGTTAAAGTTGCAGTTGTTATTTATATGGATTATAAAAAAAGTAGTTTATTTATTTATTATTTTCTCCCTCTAAAGACTCACTAAGTGAGACAAGACAGGATCTTGGAAGAAGATTCATATTGTGAGATGAATATCCTGTTTAGAAAATTCTCACCTTAATTCTTTATCTCATTGCTTGTTCTTTTCTAATCCATTCCTCTTAGCTCAATAGAAATACACTTCCAATAGGGAATATACCATTCTGTATTTGACAAGTTAAATTAATTTTGAAGAATTCAGGCCAGTATTTGAAGTTCAATAAAATTTTAATAAAAGTCATGTTCTGGAAATTCAGCTTCAGGGATTTTTAACTGGATATTAAGTGATTATCCCACTTCTAATATTTAAACTATGTGTTTCCCATGTGTATAAGACTACCCAAAAGATTTTATCATCTCCAGTAAGCAAATGGAGTAATAACAGAGTTTATTTCTGTGCCATAATTGTAAAGAGTTTTCTGCAGCTTTCTGAAGATTTTACTTACGTAATTTCATAGTCTTTACCAGTTTTTCTCTGTGTGTGCCATTTTATGAAAGAAAAATGTGTGTGTTACTATCTGATATGGTATAATTTATGCTATAACTTATGCATTTATGAATTGTTATTGCACTTTCCTAAGTTTTGGTTTTGTTTAGTTTGGTTTTTTTACTGTCCTTGTGAGACAATAAAGTCTTATAATGTATAAAGTACCTAGTACAAAGAGCAACATACATGGTAACCACAAGATATTTTTATTCAAGATAGTTTAGACTTGGTAGATTTCTCAAAACTACTTAGGATGTATTAAAGAAGAAAAAAAGAAAAAGGAAAAAAATTTGATTTTCAGGCAGACCCATTTTCCCAAGAATAAGTAGTTTGAATTCATAGCTTATGGCTGGTATTGCTGCAAGAAACTACAAAATGCTGGAACTATCAGTCCACAGCTGTCCAGTGCAGATGGCATAACCACATGACAAGAACCAGAGTTAAATTTCATTCCTCAACGTAGTTAGACAGATTCTGTATTCCATGTAATACGGAGTCATGCTGTGCATCACAAGCAAGGATGCCCCAGCCAGATGAGATGGGCTTCTTCATGCTCTAGTGTGCCTATTGTGTAATACAAGACCAACAAATTTACAAATAAGGAGTCCTGCTGTGAACTGCAGTATTTTCATATAATAAATATGGCTGCTGCGTGGTGTAGGAATACAAAATCATGTTTTTCCTACTTTTGCTAAGGATTGTAAAAATTTAAAATTTTAAAATATGAATAAAAGGAGATATTAATTCTCTTTAAAAATCCTGAAACAAGATAAAAAAAGACCTTTTTTTTTAATAAGTTGATTTTGTGGCATAGATATGTTTACTTAAAAAAAATCCCATTAATATGTCAATGAATTCTAGTGATAAGAAACATATTAAGAAGTGTGAGCTGTATTAGAAAATCTCAGTGTTTATCAGGGGTATAATTTTTAATGTTGCTTTTCATGAACTAAAAATAAACAAATATTCTGAAACAAACCTTGAAAAGAATTTCTCAAGACAGATATTTTCAGGGATATTTGTCAAGCCATGAAACTTTGTTGTAAAAAAATGTATTTCATTAATGTTTTTGATGAGCTCCATACACTTTCTTCTTTCCTTTAGTCTTTAGTGACATAGTAGATGACAATTGTTTCTTCCATAATGCATATGATGCAGTGAACCAATAATTAACCACTCAAAGCCCCCAAGTAGTCACTTCTGAGATGGACTACTACTATTAGAGACTAATTAATTATTGGGGGGTATAGCGGGGTAGATTCAAGCCTTCATTAGCTCTGTATGAGTCACTGTTGTCTCCTGAAAAAACTGCATCTTAACTGTTTATCTAAGGAGATGGGTATTCCAGTGGGACATTGTCCCCGTTTTCTGACAGCTACACTTAATGTGACTTGTACTTTTCTTCTTCTGTTATTCCAATGGGGTTAATGCCAGAGGAAGGTTATAGTTAAGACTAAACCAGAAATAATAGCTGTAAACTATTCAAACATAAGTTTAGGTGAATTTATGCTTCTTGCCAGATCCCTAAGCAAAATTTAATTTAAACTATAACAGGAGCACCACTCTTTCAAATACTTCCTACTTTCTTTTTTTCTTTTTTCTTTCTTTTTTTTTTTTTTTTTCCTTGCTGTGAAGAGATAATAAATCTTAATATGAATCTGGATGAATATTCAATAGGGTGACGTGAAAGATTCAAGCCTGAGAAGCTTGGTGGCCTTCTTCAATGGGCTACAGTATTGGTGGATAAGGGAAAAGTGACTAGCATTTTCTACCTGGACTTGTACAAAGCTTTTGACACTGTCCCACATGGCACCCTCATCTCTAAACTGAAGATACATGCATTTGACAAATGGGCCACTCACTGGATAAGGAATTGGTTGGATGGCCACAGTGCGGTCTATGTCTCAATGTCCATGTGGAGATCAGTGATGAGTGGTGTTCCTCAGAGGTCAGTGTTGGGACTTGTGCTGTTAAACGTCTTTGTTGGCAACATGTACAGTACACCCTAAGCAGGTTTGCCGATGACACTAAGCTGTATGGTGTAGTCAACATACCAGAGGGAAGGCATGCCATCCAGAGGGACCTTGACACACCTGGGAGATAAGCCTATGTGAACCTCATGAACTATAACAAAGAAGAATGAAAGGGCCTGCATCAGGGTTAGGGAAATCCTTTTTAACCATGTTCATGTGACAGTCTTCATTGAACTATGTACCATACAATTCTACAGGATTTTGCTAAAAGAAAATGCTTTCATGGTATTAAATATAGTGTCATAGTTAGCAACCTTTAGAATAGAAAAAATTTGGATATGCAGCTGAATGCGAAAATGAAAACGTGTAAAATATTATAATTCTATTTGGATATGCAGCTGAATGCAAAAATGAAAACATGTAAAATATTATAATTCTATTTAGCCTGTAGTATCTTCTGCTTTCAGATCTACAGTGTTGATAATTAAATCCAGGAAATTAGTATCTGTGTGTTTATGATGGTTAATGTAATGTTTCACCTTCAGTTGCTTTTGAATTGCTTAACTTGGAATAATTTGGGTGAGGTAACAATAATCTAGACAAAGGAGACTAATCAGCCATTTTCATTATAACTCTGAGGAAAGAGTGAAACTAAAGTTAAGATTTTCTTTTAAGTCAATGACAGTCTTTCATCTCATATTTCCGGTTTTGACTACCTTCCCACTTGGCAAGTCTTTGCAGTACATTACGTTCCTTTAACTTAACTGCAGAATAGACACAACAACTTGATGTTTAATCTGTAAGAAAGCATTTCAGAAATTATCCAAAATGGTTTATCCCGCTGTTTTCATACCTTTTTCTTGCATCTAGAAGTAAAAGCAGTCAGAAATTTATCACACTCATATTTCTGCCAATTGAAAGCTTTCATGCTTTCAGGAGTTGGAGACTGTCAGGGTAGAGAGTACTCCTATCTGGGAATTAAGTTGCTGATAAAAGAGACCTGTAGGGGAAGCCTTGATAGCCTTGGAGCATCTTGAGAAAAAGCTGGCAGAATGCTCAGCAGAGCTTTTTCTCTAATAGCTCTGCTAAAAAAACCCCTCTGTGTTCCCTCTTCTGGTTTTGGTCTGAGGGTCTGGAATGTAGCCCCTGCCTGAAGTGCACTGCAGTAGCATTGACGATATGCCTGTGCCTGGCCATGGGTCCTATTAGCCTGGATCATGACCCCGACCAGTAGAGCTGATTTTCTGATTTGAACTTAGATGTGCCTTGTCAATTTTGAGTTGTCCGGTGATCATTAGACTCTTGGATCATTAGACTCTTGTCCATCACTGAACATTCTTTCTCAGGTGTATAGCACTGTGGTGTAGTGTTCATGAGGCCGCTCCCTCTGCCTGTCTTTTCTTGGCTTCTGACTCTGGCTGACCTTTCCTTACAAAGAAGCCTACTCTCTTCACTCCTTGACAGAGACCACCAGAGTTGCCAATATATGGCTTGTTGCTGACTTTTGGACCCACATCACTCCATCCTCTAGTAGAATTGCATTTAGGAAAGAGTTTAAAAGGTTTGTTTTCTCTGAACTTACTGTTTAATTGTTGAATCTATTGACTATTCCTTTGTTTGCTGTTCTGTAACTGAAAGCTTTCAAGGAGCAAAGGATCCTCCATCCTCAGATACCCTTGCATGCCAGCAAGGACAGAGAGGCCCTGCAGTGAGACCTTGACAAATTAGTGAAATGGGTGATCGCCAACTATATGAAGTTTAACAAGGACAAGTGCCCGATTCTGCACATGGGATGGAACAACCCTGGTTGTGTGTATAGACTGGGGAATGGAAGGCTGGAGAACAGCACTGCAGAAAGGGACCTGCAGGTCCTGGTGGATAGCAAGTTGAATATGAGTCCTGACAGCCAGGAGGGCCAACCCTGTCCTAGGGGGTATCAAGCAAAGCATCACCAGCTGGGCATTAGAGGGGATTGTCTCACTCTGCTCTGCGCTGGGGCAGCCTCACCTTGAATACTATGTTCAGTTTAGGGCACACAAAAATGACACTAAATTATTAGAGAGTGTACAAAGGAGGGCCACGAGGATGGTGAAGGGCCTTGAGTGGAAGCTGTTGGAGGAGTGGCTGAGGGCACTTGGTCTGTTCAGCCTGGAGAAAAGGACATGAGGGGAGACCTCAATGCAGTTACAACTTCTTTGTGAGAGGAAGAGGAGGTGCAGGCATGGATCTCTTCCCTGTGGTGATCAGGGACAGGACTCAAGGAAATGGTATGCGGCTGAGTCAGGGGCAGTTTAGGCTGGATATCAGGAAAATTTTTTCACCCAGTAGTGCACTGGAATAGGCTCCCCAGGGAAGTGGTCACAACACCAAGCCTGTCTGGGTTCAATTTGGACAACACACTCAGGCACATGGTGTGACTATTGAGGGTGGTCCTGTGCAGGGCTAAGAGCTGTACTCAGTGATCCTTATGGGTACCTTCCAACTCAGCATGTTCTGTCATGCTATGGGTCTACGATTGGAGACATGAGTACTGGCACACCTTAGCAGTAGAGGTCATGTCCTTACTGAAGTTTTGGGCCATTTGAACTTTAAACAAGATCTTTACACTGGATCCTATTTCATTAATCACCAATTCTAGTATGAGCTGACATTATTATCTGTCCATAGATGTATGTGTCTTTCATTTGAACAATCTTTTTCTCCACATAAAGAGAATTGTTAGGGTGAGAGAGATGGATAAAGAAAATGAAAAGTGTCAGCACAAAAGCCTGTAATTATTATTAAGGTTGTCACAATTATGCATGTCTTATGCTTGCCAGATTTTTTTCTCCCTAATCAATAATGCACACAATTAATCTTTGCAAGAATCAAAATTTAACATAAATTCTGTATCTTGAATAAAAGAGTAAAATTAATTTGAACATTTGAATTAATTTATTTTATTGTTTCCAGTATCACAGCCTGAATGCATCTGAGTAGCAAGAGTCAGGAAAACACTGAAGAATTGCAAATTTAAGCTACCACAGCTTTCTAGAAATCTGTGCACTTTTGAATAAATTTCTGTTTTATGATATCCAGTGAAAACAACAAGAAACATGAAGTCACTGTAAAAGAAAGTGACAATATATAATAGCAAATTAGACAGTAATAAAAATTCAACATGGTCTTGAAAAGAAAATCATGATTGATTTAATCTTAAACATTGTAGGTGTTCCACTTATTCATTTGTCTAAATGGAAAAAAAAATGGGAAAAAAGGGTCTTTTTTTTGTCCTTTTTTGTTGAAGTAAAATTCATGTTTAAGTGAGCTATATAAAAATATTGACTTGTATTTTCAAACAAAAATACGAAACACAAAAGATATCATTAGGAATGGTTTTATAATAAACCATGTTTAACAGCTCAAGATATACATGCTTTGGAAGAAGAGAAAAAAGAAAGCATAAAATTGCTTCACATATAACTTTTTAAGAAAAAATGAAGGCAGAAAGTTAAATTGTTAGTATTTTATGTTCAGTTTATTGTTGAGTCATATCTATCAACACCAAAATAAGAAGAAAATATCTATTTTGTTTACAATGTGGGTTCAGCAGCTGAAGGGCCCGTGAGAAAATGAAACATCTTTTCACTAGCTTAGTTCTGTTCTTGTTTATAGAATAGAACTGTCTGTTAATTGTATAAATTACTGCTCCATATATATGATAGGACAGGAGATTGGAATAATTTCGTGCTGAAAACACTTGGCAGATTAGTGTAAAATTCAATTTTTGCAGATCTAATAATGAGAATAGTAAT
Source organism: Xenops minutus (assembly GCA_035221455.1). NCBI lineage: Eukaryota > Metazoa > Chordata > Aves > Passeriformes > Furnariidae > Xenops > Xenops minutus. The sequence goes on from JAWWEE010000085.1 coordinate 28,026,632, forward strand.
TTGATTTGTGGAAAATACGCATAACAGTTTAAGGGAGACATATAATTTTTTAAAATACTGGTGGAGAAATAACCAAGACAGCAATGAGAAAAGCAGATTTTGACAGGTTATGAGAAAATACAAATTTTATAAAATAATGTAAGGTGAAAAAAAAAACAACAACTAAAACTATTCAAGTTTTCTTCCATTCTCTTGACATCCTTTCTATCAGTTAGTAGCATTTCTAGTAATGAACTGCTGCTGACTCTGCAGATGATCGTATTTTTTACTGTTTCCAAGCATGGAATAAGAAGGCAATAGATCTCCCAAGTGGTATAGGTTCATATTGAAATCTAACGCTGCTCTTGAAAACAAACACCAGTTATTTGTCAGTTCTATTCTCTGTGCTATGGGACATCCGGTAAATTTTATTTGTCACCAGGGGAGCAAGTTTTGCCCGTCACTTGCTGAGACGAGAAAAAGATCTACTTGGACTGTCAGGACTAGGCAGACCATTAATGGTCTGATCTTGAGTGACATATCTTTAGTGTTCTATTTTAGATTTATGATGCCTTCTTCTTTGAAGGAAATTTTCACAAAATACAATAATCTTTCTACAAACCACTGTGCCATATTTAGTACCTACATGGCATTACCTACAATCATTACATAATAAGATTCAGAACATGGAAACCTCCTAGCAGTCACTAAGAAGTGCTATAATGCATAACACAAGTAGAAATATCAGTACTTTCCCAGCTTCATGTATACACACCAGAAGGACATCAATAAAGTCTGTTACCTTTTAAAAATACTTACAAATTAATAAATAGACATGCATCATGAAATATCAGGTATTAAATTAGAAATTAGAAGAGTTCTGCACATGGCACTGATTACTTTTTTTTTTTTTTTTTCTTTTTTTTTTTTCTGTGGGGAGGAGGATGTGGTTTTACCAGTAGCCATTATTATGGCAGCAGAAGTTTATCCTTATCCAGAGCAGTTTTTTTATTTCCCTGACAGAAAATTTATTATGGTTTCTCTGGTGTCTGAAGACTCAAGCAGTCAAAGAATAAGTGCCAGAGGTGGCATCAAACAATGAAATGGATGAATCCTGCTTCTTCAAAAGGAAGAAATGACTAAGGAGGTTATTCTTGACTTTGCGATCCATCACTGCTGTTACCTCCTTGTAGGTGTACTTATACACCTACAGATGTTGTGCTGAGGTACTTATGTTGTACCTCAGCACAACAGCTCCCAGGACATGAAAAGGTCTTAAATTTTAGTTTTCACAGATTATCTTCAATTAAAGATAATTAGGACTAGACTCCAGATAGCAACAGCCCAAAAAGAATTTAATATCATTTAGCCTAACCCAAAAGTATAAAAATGCAACAAAATTTCTGCAGATTTCAGCATAGTCAGAATTTATCTCACATGCAGTGTGTGACAGCTGCATGGAGCGTGTATATCAGACAGGTACCTGCACCACAAAGCACAGGAGGCTCACTGCTCTCTTAACGAAAGCTGTGTAGATGTAAACAGTGATTTGAAATGTGTTGTACAGAGTAATGTGAATTTCCTGACCTCCTAAAAGGCACTTCCAAGGATGGAAGATCTTTCTGTCCAAGAACACTAAGACTTTCAAGAATGGTATCAATGGCTATAATCTTTGATTTTCCAGAAATAGGTTTTGAATCTGTTAGATATCAGCTCAGACCTTTTGTCTGTTTATTCCTAAGCTATACACCCAAAATGGAGAGACAAAAAATAAGTCACTCCCAAAAATGTTGACTGGTTTATTTGCCACAGTTACTGTCATGTACATAATCCTAGGGAGACTGGGATTGTTTTGTTTGGTGGGTTTTTTCTTTAGCAGATGAGATTATGTGGCAATCAAGAAAGACAATGAAAATTTTGTTCAGATCAGTGTGTAACTTTCTGTGGAGGTAGTGTATAAATGAATGACCTATTCATCCTTGAGCTGTTGCAGTTCATCATGTGGTATATTACTCTAAATCTCCATCTGTTTCATTTTATATTACTGTATTGGAATATGAACCATGGCATTTCAGGCCTTTGATGCACAGTTTTTGTCAGAATTAACTTCAGTGGCTGAAGAGGTCAGTGTTTGCACAGCTGGAAGTGGCAATCTGCTCAGACACCACAATGAAAGCTGACAGAAACCATGCATCACAGAACTCACATGTCGACCCTGTTTGATTTTTTTTCTGAAATGGCCTGGAGGCATTCTCACAATACAGCACAGCAAAGATGCTGCCTTCTAGATGAATCTGTTAAAGCAAAGTCAAACTCCTACTTTGTGTCACTGGTGAAGGTGATCTCAACTGCACGACTTTGTCTTGAAAGTAGAATTCATCTAATTCCAAATACATCAGGTTTACAATGTAGAAAGCCTCAACAGGTTGTACTGTGATGATGGTTTCAGCTCTCAGCTGAGATGCAATAGCTTTCCTTTTGCATAGTTCAAATATAACCCAAAATGGAACAGAGTGTCCTTGAATACATGGTAATTTACAGTGATTCAGGTGCAGCTAGACAATCAGGAAGTCAGAACCACTAGAATCTTGAAAATACTGCTCTTAACTAACTTCATGCATGAAAGCTTCTCCAAATTTTTGTATCTGATCCTACCAATCTCTGCAGTCATTTTTTTATCAGCAACATCTTCAAGTCCTTATACTGTCAAAATTCTCACTAGTTGAGAGAAATTGAATTTCAAAATTACGTTGTACCATGATCATTTCATTTTTTGTCTTGATTTGGTACATTTCAGGGTGATGAATCAGTGGATTTATCCATATGGGATTGAAGGCAATGTCGTGACTTACAAAAATGGAATAAAAAAATAATCCAAAGATTTTCCTTTCAACAATTTTTTTTTTTTTTTTTTGAGAGAGAGTTGTTGGTTTTTGCATTTCTTTCTTTCTTTCTCTCTCTGAGAAGCAGGGAACAATTTAGTGATGAAAACACATTTCCAAACAAACTGTCATAAAAACTGATAAGAATTTAAGGTTTGCTAATCTAAAATGCTGTTTTTGTCCTTTAATGATACAGCTCTTTGGATGTTAATTTGTAATTTCATTCCCTAGAATAAAAGCTATGGAAGTTGTTTTTCAAGAAGTGTCTTGAACAAGGAATAAAAGAAGAGACACATACACACCTTTCAGGCTCCTTTTCTCCAGGTTAAACCACCCCAGCTCCACCCACTCCTCATAAGGCTTGTGGTCCAGACCCTTCATCAGCATTGTTGTTCTTCGCTGGACTTATTCCAGCATTCTTCCTTGTAGCAAGGAGACCAAAATAGAATCATAGAGTTAAATAACACATGCTTTTAAATTAAATCAATTCATTCAAAGAGGGAGAAAGTAAAGTTGAATACTATGTTTGTTTTATATTATGTTTCTATGTTAAATGAAAAGCTTTAAATATATATATGCTGGGGGTTTTTTCGTATAATTTTTCTAATTGAAATATTTTTCAGTTAAGACATTTGTCCTTTTATAAGAAAAGGACAAATACAATACACTTGAATGCCAATTCTTTATTTTGTCTTAATGTACTGTCCTGAAATATATGGTAATGTTTTAATTGTGGATAAGAAATTGAGTGTCCATAGAGAGTTTTCCGGTAACCAAGTTTCATATATCTTGACTTTTAATGGACAAAATATGTAAACTTCTGGTTTGTGGACCCTTGAATTTTTTTTAACCTAGCCATAACATCTCAGAGGTGATCATTTACAATTTCCCTTAGTTTATGCCCTTCGGCATTATAAAATTGTAAAGTAAAATCAAACCCTCATTCCCACAGAAAGGTGACGTATTCTACCATATGCGCTTTGGGCACCTCTCTGTGGCATAACAGCAGCTACAGCCATTGAGCCCACGGTAGTAATATGTCCCCATGATGCTACCCTTGGTAGAAATATCACTGCTTATTGCCCTCTTAGCTTGGGAATGCAGCAGAATTTAGGAACTGTAAACAAGTCTTTACTGTGGCTCTTTCCAATATCTCACTAATAGCCCACCTCAAGCAGCTAGTTTAAAGGCTAACTTTCATGTCATGATTTCTGTCTACTTTCTAACTCTTTCACTGTTATATTTTTCCATGTCTGGGTCTGTGTAAATGGGCTATTTCAGAGATGCTGCTTCCTATGACTGACAGTCAAGACACATGGCTTCAAAGATTGTCAATATGTGGAATGAAATGAGGAGATAGAGCTAGAAACGTGACATAAAATTACTGTAGTGACATTATTCATTACCTTGTTTATTTGTTTCTATTAATCATAATAAGCACTCTCTGTCATTCATCTATACATTGAGAAAATAGACATGCTGTGACATGGAAAGTGAACAGGAGGGTTAGAGCTTTCATTTCTCTTTTCTCTGTGGAACATCCATAGTAAAGAAAAATCTCCTCAGCTCCAAGGTTCAGCCACCATGATTCAAAGCTGAAAAAATGTTAGACTTTTGGTGTACAGCGAAAGTTAACAAACGGCTTATCTGAGAATAAAAAGATTCTTTTTTAGTCAACATTCTCTTACAGCAAATGGCTTATGGTTCTTCCTTTATAAAGGACAAAGGTACTTATGACAAGGACTGAATAATGTAGCAATGGGCAAATGAAAGATTTCTGGAAAAAGAAAAAAGAAAAAAAAAAAGAGTTCCTAATAAGCTTCAACAAAACTGTACATGAAATGTCACACAAAGGCTAAAAGGTGATAAAGTTAACAGTATGATGAACTGGCAGAATTATGAACTCCTCATGAGACGTTTTGCTTGTTAAGGAGGACACTAGCTGCATTATGAACTTGCTGTTTCTTCTAAAACATGAAAGCATTACACTATCAATAACTCATGTTTGAATTACATGGATCATACCAATAAAGTCACTATCTAGGGTGAAAGGGTGTGGGGGGGTGAAAGAAAAAAAAATTCCACCTCTGTCAGTCAACCGTTCATACAATCTTATGGCTAAATTTCATCTCTCTCTAAAAATGAATGAGTGACTGTAGGGAGCTTATCCAGTCAGCAAGTGAGCTCTACACTTCAGCCTTTGCAGGACATGAGGGAGAAAATAAGAGAAAAAATGAGAAAAAATGGGTTAAGAAAAACATAGTTCAAAAAATGAAGGAAAGAGGGAATAAAAACCCTCAGCAAAACTAAACAATGCAAAGAGGAATGATGCCCAGCTAGTCTCTGAACAATGACTTCTACTCCAAAACTCCAATTTCCTCAGTTTTTGTCACTAAGCTTGATGTTAATGATAAAGAACAAGGGGTGGAGGTTTTTCTGTGTTTGTCTGGGAAAGAGTTAATTTTCTTTGTAGGAACCTAAATCTGCTATGTTTTGGATTTGTGGCTAAAATAGTCTTGACACTAACAGTAAAATCAAGGAATTGTAGAATAATAGAATCATAAAAAAGGTTTGTTTTGGAAGGGACCTCAAAGATCATTTAGTTTCAACCTGCCTGTCATGGCCCAGGACACCTTCCATTAGGCCAGGCTGCTCAAAGTCCCACCTAACCTGGCCTTGAACAGTTCCAGGGATGGGGCATCCATAGTTTCTCTGCGCAATCTGTTTCTGTGATTCACCACCCTCACAATAAAGAACTTCTTCCTTATATCTAATCTAAACCTATCCTTTAAGTTTGAAGCTATGAAGTCTTGTCACTACTTGCCCACGTAAAGGTTTCTCTCCAGCTTTCTTTTATCCTTCTTTAGGTACTGGAAGTCTGATTAGAAGGTCTGCCTGTAGTTTTTTCTTCTCCAGGCTGAACAACACCAATTGTCTCAGTGTGTCTTCACAGAAGTGATCCAGCCCTCTCATCCTCTTTGTGGTCCTCCTGTGGACCTTTTTGAGCCAGTCCATGTCTCCATGTCTTTCCTGTGCTGGTGCCCTCAAAGCTGAACACAGTATTCTAGGTAGTATCTCATGAAGCAGAGTAGAGAGGGAGAGTCACCTCCCTCAATCTCCTGGCCTGCTGGGGGAAGAAAGAGAAAACCAGGATATTTGGAGTTAGGACATTAGCCTTCTCAAGTAACTTACACATATGGAGCCCTGTTATCTAGGAACTGACTAAACACCTGACTGCTGATGGAATTAGTGAATGAATTTCTTATTTTTCTTTGAATGTGTACACAGTTTTGCTTTCCCTACTAATATCTTTTTATCTCAACTCACAAGTTTTCTTCCTTTTTGCTTTTCTCATTCTTCCTGCTATCCAGGAGGGGTAGAGTGAGTGAGCAACTAGATGGGTATTTATCTCACAGCCAGGCTCAACCTGCTACCAGAGGCCAGTGATTGCTTTAACACCCTGAAAACTGTTAATTTATCTGTTGTCTCTTTCATAGCACTCTGTTCTGAAAAATTTCTGGTATATCTGTCTTTCTGTCTCCATTTCCTTGTTTTGTTTTTCATGTGTTTTGAAAATTAAAGTACAGAAATGCAATCACTCGCATAAACCTTTTAATAGTCATCTAGTACTTCAAGCAGAACTGTTGCCATACCTTAGACTTTTTTGCCATATAATATTCCATTAGTCACAAACAGATGAAGTAAATATATCAATCACAAAACTCCTTTCAGGATTTATCAAAAATATTTTTTTTAGGTATCATCTTTCCATTTATTACTTCTCTCATTTCTGCTCTCTGTATTATCTGACTCTAGCATCATAGGAATCATGTGGTCTGTCACTTGGTCACTTTGGCACAGATCTTGATAGTTTAGACTTGAATTTGCTTTAGTTTTCTTAACATTTCTTACTTTTCTGTAACTTGTTCACTGTTCCATAGAATTTTTATGTGGGAGTACGGTCAGAGGACTACTGGGACTGGAAAAAAAAGAATAAGAATAAAAGCAAGAACAAAGACAGGAACAAGTAACTACCTCATTATCTGACAAGTTATTCCCGGTTTTATAAATTAATATAGAGTAGTTCATGTTAAATATATTAGAATAGTATTAACCATTTTTACTTTTTCAATTGCTCAAATGTTCCTATTGGTTGGTTTTCCCCCAGTTACTACCTTTTGATTGGTTGCCGTTTTCCCTTCTCCTTACTGGCTAGCCCTGGGCACAGTGCACCTGTGCTATATATGGCTAGCTCCCTCCTATACCTCTCCTTATTTGTTGTAGCCCACCCTTTTTTCCCCTTTATTGTCACAGACCTGTTAATCTCCTCCCTGAACCAAGCCTAGTTTCTAGCTCCTTCTAGCTAGCCCCTATAAAACCCTTCTACCCTGTTTAACAAACGGCCATTTCACCTTATCCCACGTTCCGTGTGAAGTGGTCCTTCCCTTTATCCTGTTCAGGTCTGTGTCAACTATCCATATTTATATGGATTTAATATAGTTTGTTTGAAGTATCTCTGCTAATCAAACTCAATGCCAGCCTGGTAATGCTCTTAATCACTGGGTAAAGAAAGTGGGATGTGTAAGTAGTAAAGTGGGTACTTTATTGCTGTTTCAGAGCCTGCTCTTGGCATGAGGCACTTTAGTTGAAAAGCTGTTCCCTAGCATTACTCTCTCAGCTTTGAGTCACTTCATACTTCTTTGCAGGCTGGAGTAACGGAGCCTATTCATCATTCCAATAAATTAGCCATATTACAGGAGCTGTGTGCTGAGCAGCCAATCTGATAGTAAAGGATGCTGTTTGCTGAAACACCCCACAGCTTCAGTGGCACATGAGCATAGCACACCACATCAGTAGAGCTGTCTGTAAGAAAATAGGGATGGTCACCTCAGAATGGCTTTTTACTTCTCTTTATAAAATAGGTTTTGGTGAGGGATGACATAAAAGGGTTTTGCATGGTTACTTCAAGCAAAAAAAATCTCATGAGTGATGTGAGTTTTATGCTCAGGTAAAGAATACTATCTGCTGCTGGCAGTTCTTAAAGGCTTACATTGCTTTTTTATAATTCATTTGCCATTTATCATTTCCACAGTGTCCACATCAGTGCTGCAGCAACACCTTCAAAGGACCTTGAGAAAGTTTCTGCAGGACAAAACCAAACCCAGGAAAGTTTCGCCTTTAGCACATCTACATTTAAATGCAAAATAGACGAAAAACTTTAGATAGGAAGGCTGATATATAAACCTTCACACACACCCATGCACATATATAGAGGCAGAAATAACTGCCTGAATATAGCAGAAATTGTTGATTTAACAGCATTTAAGGTACCTAGAGGTAGTCAAGTGCATAGCCCTCAGAGTATTTATTTTCAAACATGAACTCTCACAACTGTCTGTTAGCCTGGTTGAATAATTAGCAGGATGCTGTCAGTTCTGATAGAAGGTGGTACTGCCCAGCCATGTGATGTGAGGACCAGGCAGGGCTGCTGGAATGGCTCTTTCTTTCTATTTTTTTTTTCCTGCAAAAACTCCCTTTGTTTTGATTTTAGCTGTGATAAATTCTCTTTTAGGCCCTGGTGCATGTTGCAGAACTGTGCAGACATTGGATTTCCTTACAGAATTCACAGCATATCTACTATAGTGGCAACCTGTGTTTGACTTTTCTTTATACTAACCATGTCATCTTATGCAATCTCCATCTGTTTGGTCATCACTGCTATAGACAGAGCATATATATGTGTATATATATATATATATATACACACACACACATACTGGCAGAAAGAAGATAGCATCAGGCAGATGCAGAAATATGGAATGAGGGGCAGGATAACTTTGCAACCATGGAAATCTCTTCCATATATCATTTATGCTATGTGGGAAGTCTGTGACATTATCCAGACAAAATGATATGACTGTCAGATTTGTCCATAGAAGTGGACTGCCTGCTTTATTTGTTGCCCAGATAGCAGCTTGATTTATTAGCAAAAAATCACCACTGGCTAGAATGGCTTCGTGCTGCACTATGAGTGTCTGCGATGCTATAAGATGTGACATCAAAGTTATGTAACAACAGTGCACATCAGAAATGGCCTACTGGGACATGAAATGATGTACATGTAATTCAATGAGATTTATAGAGGCATTCATGAACTAAGGCATGTCAGCATTTTCCTGTGTTTTATTGAAGGAGGAACTAGGTGAACAAATTGGTGCCAAAGTATGACTTTATCCCATGAGATGAAACTGAAAACCCTAGGGGGAAATTTTGATGATATCCTAACAAAATGGCAGTATCACTTTGGAGAATTTCTGTCACCTTCTTTTGTTCCTACAGTACTTCCACTGTGCTGTGTCAGTACTGCTTTGTGTGTGTGACTGTGCAGCCAAAGAGATATGAAGGGTAATTCTATAAGTCTATAAACAGTGTGTTTCTTAAGAAAGTTTATTCTCATCATACTTTTGACCAAGCTCAAAAAAATCTTATATTCTCTGCTGATAGCCAGAAGGCTAGCAGTGCAAAGTGCAAATGGGCAAAACAAGAGTCTAAGCTGTGGTTTTGAGGGATTTTTTTTGGCCGTTGCATTATTACCAACTCAGTGTGTGCTATCTCTTGTAGAGATCCTAATGTCTGGTCTCTTTTGGGAGAAGATTGAATTTCTGAAATTTATAGGACAGTAGGAAGTTCCCACTTCTCTCCCATCCCTTACCTCACTTCCACACTGAGAGCTGATAGCCTACCATTAAGAATGTGAGTACTATGGCCTCTTTTGAACTCTTAGTTTAGTTATTCTTTCCCAGTGTCAATATATTTTCTTGTGGGGAAGACATATCAGAGTTGCAGGAGGTTTAGGAAAAGCAAAACCCTCTTCTGCTATGGTGACTCTTCATTGACTATTAAACTTCTTTCAATCTAATGCTTTGCTTTGAAGTTTCCTGGAGATGTGGTGCAAAGTCTCAAACCTTTTAAGCCCTGAGAGATAGTAAGCAAACATTGGCATATAATAAATAGCTGCACTAGTTGAGAGAGGCTCACACAGTTGGTAGAAAGCCTTTTGGCATTCTGGTATTACTGTTTTTGGCTTCCTCCTGGCAGAAACACAAGTAATTAGTTTGAGAACATTTCACAGTGTGCTTTGGATTCATGTAGGCAGGACTCTTCTGAGCTAAACATGGGAAGGAGGGAAGGAAGATGAAGAAACTCAGCAATCTGTCAGCATTTTTAAAGTCACATTGAGAAGGGACATTATTCTCAGGGCTTTTGGAAACCTTGCCCTGACAGCACATTTCACAGAGGACTCTTTCTGACAGGGCAACAGGGACTGCTATCCATTTAGTGACACATCTGGGCAAGCAGATGTTCTGTGTAGAGTTGATGTTCATTGTAGAGTTATGAGCAGTTCAAGGAAGTGGAAGATTGGAAGGAAAAGAAGCTTGAAGCCATTCTTGTGGCTTGTGACTAACACTAAAGTGCATCTTTAGCTGGTGCTTACTCTCTGAGGACATCCATTGCAACTGAACAAGAGTGTGAAAACCTATGGTCAGATATTCTACTGAATACATTGAAAATAACTGACAAACTGAAAAAAGCCTAACTATTTCTCCTTACAAATCATGCAGATAACTAAGCAGTTACTTCCTCTATATTGCAAAACCTTCTCTGCCCCTTTTTTTCTCCCTGGCTTTTTGTGTTTTTTGGAAAGCATGTGTAACAAGAACATAAAACAGAATTATCTGATGTATGCATTGATAGCAGTGGGATTAGCAGGACACAAAACCCAGACCTTCTGTGTCTCCCCCTTGCTAAAAATAAAGGTGATGCAGCACACCTTGTCTCTTGTAAGTCATTATGCATGGGCATGAGACAAAGACCTTCTAAATTTCCTGTTGTACGTTGTTACACCGAGAATATTGTTTATGGTCTTGGAGGAAGTATATCAAGGAAGAAGTAAAGTCAGGATTCTATTGTTAGTGTAATTGAAATATTGAGAGACTATTCCATTTTAATCCAGCTCCAATTTTTTAAAAAATGTAGTAATAGTAATGCAGCTGGAGTACTACTCTGAAATTGTCCACCACACACAGACACACACGTTCAGCCTCCTTCATTTAACCCTTTTCCTTGATTCTGTCCTCATGCTTTCACTGCTCCCGTGTCCTAGAGTTTCCACAGTGGTGGAGGTTATAAGGAGTGTTAATGGGAGCTGTCAACATCCAGAGTCCTTTGCCAAAAAGAATATGATGTTCATGAAGAGGAATTCTTCTTTGCCCCTCTAGAAAAATTTGGGATAATTCTTTGGGATATTTGCTGAGACACTACTCTCTTTTTCCACTGCTCTGCATTTTGTTACATCCAAATTCACTATACCTGGTGCCATTTCAATATGTTATTTCTTTGTTCTCTTTGTTACCCCTAAACCTAGTTTGTCCAGCTCCAGGTTCACACTGTAGCTGACCATAGGCAAGCTGTTTGCAGCTGTACTCCTCTCTGCCACATCCTGTGTCTTCACTTCTCAAGGCCTCTGCTCTTCTACCAGGTGTGCATTTGTCAGCACTTTGTCATCATGTTGTTTTTGTATATGTCTCACTGCACGTGCAGTAGAAGCTTGTCATTGCTGTCCATGCAAAACTGTGGTTATACCACACAAACAGAAGCAAAAGTTAAACAGTTCAGGCATGGACACCTGGTCAGCTGGAGAAATTGCTCCAGAAATTCTCCAGAGCTGGGAGAAGCAAAACAAAGCTACAGTGAGGTCAAGAAAAGTTCAGAAAGGGCAAACCTGAGAAGTGGCTGTCCACTGGTTTAGCACATTGTGTACACAGTATGTGGACTTACTTACTAGCAATGGCAATGTTGTGAAGGAGGGTTATGCGGGAGAGAGAAAGAGGAACAATACTGGGTCGTCTTTGCCCTGGAAATACCCCTCCTCTGATGGCACTGGCCAGGCTCAGGTCTCAATTCCATGTTAACCAGTATGTTCTGGTGTTCAGGTTGAGCCAAAGGAGGAAGATAATTTTCTTACACTCCTCTTTGAAATGACTGGCTGCTCCTGAAGGAAGGTTGAGAAAATTTCAGTGTCGGAAGTTCTTCACAGAGACAGGGGAACACAGGGAACTTGTGTTCAGCCCTTTTCATCATGACAGGCTTCCATGCACTCTCTGTTTGTCACCTGTTCTTCTGTGGTACACTTCCTGCAGTGTCCACACCTGACAGCAGGCATTGGGAGGGTGGGGATGGCTGGGTCACCAAGGGCTCACTGCAGCTGGTGGAATCAGGTAGGTAAAAAGGAGGGTGGACAGATACCGTAGGAAAGTAGCATGCACAGAGAGGTAAGCACAGAAGTCTTGTTTACACAAAACCATATCCATCTGTCTTTAAGTACATGGACCTTCAATGGCATTTCCAGCTTTTGGAAATTCTCGGCATTTTAATTTTACTCCTGTTCTTTACAACAAAGAAAATAATAAAAAATGTTGAAAAATTGAAGCATTTGTGGACTGACAGCTCTCTGAAATGTTTCAGCATTTCTTCTTAGCTGGGATTGCCACTGGACTACTGCAGCCTAGACACTATAGAATTCTCTGTCTTTGACCTCTTTCTTTTCTTCCCTTCCCCCATTGCAACACCCTGGGAATAGGCTGTGAAAAGCCCTGCAGAAGGCATGGCCACATCCAGGGAAGTCTACACAGGATGGCCCAGCCATGTTGCAACCTGGGGGACATTGTTCCACTGAAGAGCAAGGTTCAGAGAGAAGAGTGGAAGTAGAAGGTGCTGGAAGATCTTTATATAAGACATATAAGTGCATCTATACATGGAGATAGGCAGCCCTAAGAAGACAGAAAGATGAAAAATGGCAGAAATGAGAAATGCCAAAAAGGGGAGTACTAGTTTAAAGAAGCTGCTGACAGATGGTGGGTGTTAGGAAGACAACCACATCATAAAGATCAAGTAAAGGTAGACAAAACCCAGGGTCACAGGGGAATGAACCACCTTGGTTGGCTACTTATTTGAAAGGGTATGAAGTTGTTAAAAAGAAGACGCAGGAAAGGATATAAGGAGAAGCAACCATGCAAGTGAGGCTAATCACAGAAGCTGCTGAGTAGCCCAAAGTCAGATAATCTTTGCCTGGTCACAGATGTCATGGCCATGTCCCACATGATGTCCCAGTGGGACAGAGAGTAGTGTGCATGCCTCTATGGGGAGACAGGCAAGCCCCTCTTAGGGCATTGCCCTGTCCAGCCATGGATAAATGATTGAGGCAGGCTGTTTGAGGTTGTCTGCTTCTCCCTTGACTCCACGAGAGAAACCTCCATTCATGACCAGTACTGGGTAAAGCAATAAAGAACCAGACAGAAAAGCTTGCAAAAAAGGGGAAAGAGCTGGGAGACTGTTATTGTTCTCTTTTGCTGCATAACCAAAGCCTCCATAGCAGGACAAGTGTTGTTGGAGGAGGTCAAGACCCGGATAACCATTGGATGCTCTGATTAAAGTGCTGTGTAGTCTGACACTACGGACATGCTAGACCCTTTTCTCTCTTTCCAGTACTATGGGGCCTGACCTTTTCTAGCAGGACACCCACTGCTATAGCACCAGTGAGAGGGAGCAGCTCAATACCTCCAGCTGCCCCCCGGGCCCCATAGCACATGGAGAGCATGGCCACAGATCTGGACAAGCACTGCCCTGTCTGCCTAGACATCTGCAAGGAGGCCAGCTACATACTGCCAGGCCTCCACCACTTCTGCTAAGCATGCATCCTGCGGTGGGCTGAGATCAACCATGAGTGTCCCTTCTGCAAGCGGAGGGGGACCTTCATCCTGCAGTTAGTGGAGGGGAGTGACAGCTTTGAAGAGCACATCTTCAGACCACCTGTGGAGGAATCAGACATCTGCCACCAAGAAGGGGAAGATTTTGGCTGCTTAGTCACACACAAACATTAATACCCTGTACCATCCTGGCCATCAGCCACAGATTTGGTGCCAGGGGATCCAGTGTGAAACTTTGATCTTTATGTCTGTTCAACCCTTTTAACATTTGTTCCTATCTTTTCTCTGGACCCAGCTGCCCTGGCTGTGCAGGAAGCTGAGTTAGCTCTCAAGGGCCAATCACTTAGAGGCAGTCATAGTGAAGCACACCATCACATCCGTGTTGTGCTTCTTTGGGCTAGACAAAATTCTGTTGGGTCAGGTGCAGTGGGTCTCCTTCTGAAGCTACATAACAATATTCATACCGCTCACTGCAGCCTTGTAGCTGCCCTCAGCCCTGCAGACTCCCAAGGGAGTCCTTCTTCCCCCAGTCCAGCCCTCTCCAGCAGCCCTGCTGGATCCAGCAGAGTTGAGCTCCCCATCATCACAGCTGCTGCCCTTAGTGTGGGTGTGGGGAACAAGAAGAGCCACAGAAAGACCAGAAGATTCCATGCCAGAGCCCTCCACTCTCAACTAGCTCAGAGAAAACTCCTTTTTCCTGAAAACCTGCTACTGGGGGGACCAGTGTGACTGAGGGTCTGAGTATCACTGACTAGAGTAGGACCACAGGTCACAGTCCATGTGCCTGCTGCCAGATACTGAAGGAGGTGAGTGTTTTCACCTTCCCCAGAACTGTGTATGACTGTGCATATATGTCTATCTGTATGTGTCTGTGCGGTGTAATTAATTGACAGTCTTCAAGCTTGACCAGCTGGCAAGAACAGGCGCACCAGGGCTGGGCTGGTATCTGTTGGGATCTCTATGATTGTGGGGTGCCTGTGGTACAAGTCAGTCCATGAGGAGGAGGGGACTTGTCCATCTGTGCCTCTGTTTATGTGAATCCCATGTATCTGAGTGCTGTGAAGGCAGCACTTTGTCTGTGGTTGTATGTGTGACCACCCATGTCTCTGTGTGTGTGTGTGTGTGCCTCTGGGATGAGTGCTCAGCTTTGATACTGACTGAACCTGAAACTGGGAAAGCAGCAGCCACATTCCTCAGCTGAGCAAGGGCCCAGGGCCCCAAGGCACTGAGCTGGGCTCAAGTTGATTCTTATATGGCATCCGTTCTCTTTTGGCTGCATACTCTCTCCAAAGGAGATCAAATAAGGAAGTATTTCTACAGTTAGATGTGAACTACTCAGAGAAGATACCTCCAAGTTTCTGCCTATGAAGTAACAGTCTGCCAGCTCCTGTACCTGTGCTCTGCTCCTGCTCTCTTTAGCAATCAGCTTTCTGTCAGCTAAGCCCTGAGAGATTAAAAAAATCCCAAACTGTAAAGAGAGGATCAGAGAATATTGCACCTTAAAATGAAGTATTTTTTAATGAAATCAAAGCAGAGGGTTTCAGGACCTCTTCCTGATGTGGATAAATTTTATTGAGGTTAGCCAATGCCTTTATCATCAGCACTTCATCTCTTTCCATGGATGGGATTAACTGCAGTCAGCCAAGAGCACTGATGACTGAAAACACTGTACTCAGAGATGTAGAGGGCCTAAATGTACCTGTTTTCCTGTAGGTACCTGAGACGGATAAAAAACACATACACAGGCTGTTGGCAAGAAAAAAATAAAAACTAACAACCACTCTATTCTCAGGCTTGTCTTTATAGTTTTTCTTATCTGTCCATGCACAAATGTCACAGTCTCCTGGCCAAGCACCTCTGTCCATGAGCCTTAGACTGTCTTCTGATAGGTAGTTCACACCTCTCCTTGTGCTGGTAAATCTCAAAACACACCTTGTTATTCACACTTATTTTTCTCAGTTGTTTTTCTTCTTTCTTCTACATTCCCATGCCTGGTACGAGGCCATAGGTGTTTCTCCTCTGCTTTCCCCTGCTTACAGCTGCATCTTCTTAAGGTCAAAGCTGTCTTCAACCCAGTCATCTTCCACAGGTGCCATTTTCTTAAAATGACTACATCAGCCCACCCCTGGCTGATGTGAGAGAATGAGTATGGCTATCCAAAGGGCAGAAGACTCTCTGCCACTTCTGTCTGCAACTCCCTCTTCCCTTTCTCTGTACAACAAAGTGATACCATGCGGCCACTCTTGTGAAAGTAATTAATTTATGTGTTGGTTTATGTTGATCCACACAGACTTTGTACAAACATCAGAAATCTGGAAAGCATTCAGGTCATGGAGGGCCAGGAAGAGTTCAGTGGGATTTGACTGCATGCAGAAATTTTCTGGTTCTGAGAATGGTGTCATCTTCATTAAACATCTGCTGTGAAGTGCTTCTCCTCTGCAGTTTTATTTTGATTAGCCCTTTCTCTGTGTCAGCTTTATTCTATTTTTATTGCATATAGTACAACTCAGAGCTTAAATAATGTGTCAGATTAAGAGAAGCAGGGTATTTCTATCTCTCAAAACAGGAATGAAAGTAAGGAAATGAAGTGTAAGAACTTTTAAATTGGACTATATAAAGTTGTGAATTTCATGGGGGGCTTCTGCTGAATAATTAAAGTATTTTTAAAGTATTTTTAAACTTGTGTCATTCTTCTAGTACTCCATTTGGTCCCCATGCTGTAGAAGGGAAAATAAAACCACAATGCTTCTCCATGCCTTTCTGTCCTAAATGTCAGCGTGAATAGGCTTAAACGTGTTCTCTTTTCTCCGGGGGCACTTTATTTCCAGGCCATTTGAGAGGGTAGTTACTCAGATTTATCTGCTGTCACACAGAGCAGAGGGGAGGAGCTGAGTATTACTTCTGCAGTGTCATAAAGAAGTGCAGCACTCACCCATAACTAACATAATTAAGAGCACAAACAGTCACACATGCTCTGTCTGACCCGTCTCAGTTTGTGTTAACTTCCCTGTTTATGTGAGCCCAGTGATCACTTACCTACTGTTAAGGAACAGGCAAGATTTCAAGGTGACACTGTGGTGATTTCTATGCATGCTCCCTCCCAGACACTGCACTCCTGTTCCAGCACAAACACCTCTTTCTTTGCAATAAACCGGTGCTGACACCAATCACATCAAGAAATTACTTTCTGAAGTCTTTACCATTCAAGCCTGAAGGTGATTTATTAAAAAATAAATCATCAAGCAGTAAAGGTAGAAATTCAAAAGCTGTTTTTTCCTAGTACATCTTTAAACCAACCAAAAACTCTTACCAAGAAATATCCCCAAAGTTAGGGCAGACCCAGAGCTTTGCAGTTATTGCAAGCATGGAAGCTGACTTTTACAAAGCCAAGATGAATTATGGTCAAAACAAGATCTGTGATCCTGGATGAGCTTCCCTCTCTTCTTAGTGGTAGTTAATCCACCTTTTCCAGCAGGAGTATTGCTCTTGTCTGCATGCTGCCTTTCATTCATTGAAGGGTAATGCAATCTGTGGTGGGTGTTTCCAAGCACTTTCCTAGATGATTCATGGGGTATCTCTCAGTGTCAAGTCTGCAGGTAGTCATACTGAAGTCTGGCTGGGCTGCAGAGCTCTATCATGTGAGCCAAGTCACTGAAGCCCTCAGCAATATTTGGTTGTTTGCTTTTCCATATTTCAGTTCCAGATGTCAAGGTTATGCTATTTCACTGTTTAAAGTAATGTGTGCCATATATTTACTGGCAGAACAGCTATGGACACTGCAGTTGTTCTTCAATTCATGCAGAATCATTCCTTCTGCCTTTCATGGTGCTGTAATTGAGGAGGTTTTTTCAATGCTGTTTGTTCACAGGATCAATCAAACAGAATGCAATCTTTTGTCGGGATGTTGTGGGTTTCTGTGGCTGGGTTTTGGTAGGGGGAAGAGTGGCTTCTGTTGTAAGCTGCTAGAAGCTTCCCCTGTCCTATGGAGCCTATGATAGCCAGCTCCAGGAGGGACTTCCTGCTTTTGGCCAAGGGTGAGCCAATTGATTGTCTCTGTGTGATAACATATTTAAGAATAGAGGAGTGTTGCGCAGTTGAAATTCCAGCCACAGATTAAGATTAAGCTTGGTTCAGGAGGAGAAGGAGGAGCAGGGACTCCACAGGAGCAGAAGAAGGACTCAGAGCTATGACCCCCTGTAGCCTGTGGTTAGGACCATGGTGAAGCAGGTTGTCCCCTTGCAGCCCATGGAGGAGTGACTCACCATCGGGGTGCAGAGACCTGACTGCTCCCCATGGAGGAGTAATCCACAGGACAGCAGCCTGAGAAGAGCTGCTGCCCAAGGGGCTGGACTCAGGTTAGCAGCAGCAGAAACAACAACTGACTGCAACTCCCCCACTCCCTGTTCCCCTGCACTGCTGGGGAGAGGAGGGAGAACTTGGAAGGAAGGAGGGGTTGGGGGAAGATGTTTTTAAGACTGTTTTATTTCTTACTTTTTAGATCTTATCCTGTTAGTAATAAATCTAAGCATTGTCCTCACTTTGCATCTGTTTTGCCCATGAAGTTAATGAGACCTCTCCCAGCCCTTATCTCTACTCATGAATTCTTAGCTGGGTTTTTTTCTTTCTCTCTGGAAAAGAGTGGAGGTTGAAGCAGTTTGGGTGGACACCTGGCATTCAGCCAAGGTCAGACTGCCACAGATGTCCACACTATATGGTCCACTACCCACACATCCATGGAAAATAGTTCCCTAAAATAAGATCTGAACATTTTAATCCTGGTGAAACCTATAAAACCTTTTTTCTTCTCCATCTTTCCTTTGTAAATTCTTTCCCTTGGGTTTGAGAAGGAGCTCATGCTAGACTTAGATTTAAATTTACTTCTTGTCCAACAGGAAGAACAGTAGTCTTCATTGAATATTACATCAGAAATCTGAAACATGCAAACACACATTCTGTAGTTTTCCATCTGTCCTTGTTCTTTGTCTATTTCTCAGCAAAGAGATGTCTGGAATCTTGGGTGTCTAGATACAATGAGTAGGAATTACAGAAATGTGACTATGCAATATGGCCAGGTTCTTCTAGATAGTCCATTCATGGAGGGTATAATGCTTAACATCAAATTTGCTTACTTGAAGAGAACTGAAGTTTTGATGCGGAATCACTGGAATTTTGATTTATCAAGTGATACAAAATAGATTGAAAACACATTAATACACAGTTCTATCAAAAATACCAAGGTGATTCCAATTAGCATTCTCTAAAATATGTTCACCACCATGATGCTGGGTGTCCCTAGACTCTACAAGAAGGCACACAAAGGTTGAATCCAGCTTTTGTCCATTGCTCTCTTTGAAATTCTCTTTTTAGTTTTTATTCTGGTAACAAAGCTGTTTATCTAAAACAAAGGCCATTCTTGAGTCCCTTTTTTGTGCAGAGGATGTCAACTTTCTTTGCAACATCTATAGTCAGTTACAGTCCATGTTTTTCTCTGAGCTTTATAGGCACATCCCCCACGTCCATTTCATCTGGCCCTTCTCCCATTATATGGGCTTATTGGTTAGTCACCATTCTCTGCAGTGTAGCTTCACTTTCTGATGCATTCTGTCCAGTCTCGGTGCAAAAAAATGTAATTTTTGCCATTCTCAACTGTCGTGATTAAAGCCTGGAAAGAGCTGCTTTTTTCTGGTAGCTAGCTAGGTTTGGTGCTGGTTTGCTAAGAGACGAGCTTGCAGGTAGGGTAAAAATTTGAACTCCTTTGTAATTGCTACCTCTTTCCAGGACAGGAGGAATTGTATTTACCAAGCTGAAAGATGATAGGTATTTTCAGGTCTTTGTACTCATCTTACTCTCACCACTTTGGGGTTTCCCAGTTGGGTGCCAATGTTGAAAATGCTAGGGACATAGAATTAAAGTATATCCTGAGTAGAAAGGGACCCACAAGGATCATTCAGTCCAACTCCTGACCCTGCACAGGAACATCTCAAGAATTACTCCATGTGCCTGAGAGCATTGTTTAAATGCTTCCTGAAACCTGGCAGACTTGGTGTCATGACCACATGGTCATGACCACATGGTTCCAGTGCCCAGCCACTCTATAGCTGATGAACTATTTCCTAATATCCAACCTAAAACTCTCCTGACACAGCTTCATGCAGTTCCCTCGGGTCCTATCAATGGTCACCAGAAAGAAGAGACCAGTGCCTGTCTCTCTGCTCCCCACAGTGTGGAAGATGAGGTCACTCATTAGTATGAGGTCACTCTTCAGTTTCCTCTTCTTCAAGATGTGTAAACCAAGTAACCTCAGCTGCATTTCTTACGGCTTCTCCTCTAGACCCTTCACTGTCTTCTTGGCCATCCTTTGGACGCTTGCTAATAGTTTTCTATCTTTCCTATATTGTGATGTAATTCATTGATCAATCCTCTCTTACCACAGGGTGAGAACATTCTGGAGGAAATGTAACAGTCCTGTGTATGGTGTGAAAAAAATCTAATTTCATTAGCACTGTGTAAATGTGTTGTCTTTACTGTGGTATCCCAAAGTACTTCCAGTTAGGGTTGTGTAAATCTGACTGAATGAATGAGAGGTGCTGAATTAAAGTCAGGAATTTTTTCTTTCAGCGGGGTCCAAGGAGGAATTGCTTTCTAGATCCCTGTTCCATATGAAATATCCACAGCCAGCTGGGAGAAGCGATATCTGTCATCTCCTTGGGGTAGATATCTCCTTTTTCAGATGGTGTCTTCATTGCCTCTGTTGTTTTCTGAGTTTTGTGAGCCTGTCTGCAGCACAGAGGCCCTCAGTAGTTCTGCCTGGCTCGTTCTGTATTGTAGTGGAAAACAGAAAGGGGTCTCACAAATCTACAGAGGAGATGTAAGATCTCTGATAGCCTTTTAAGAGCATGAGCCAGCTCATATAATGAGTTCTACATGCTTTAGCATTCAGATATGTGAGTCTTCCCTGGATTGTTAGGTTGTGTGACCATAAGTTGTATTTCCAATATTTTTTGTGCCTTAAGTAACTAGACTGGGGCAAGTTGTTCAGTGTTGCACTGTCATAATATTTTAAGCGTTTTTAAGAGGAGTCAAAAGTACATTGCATTTTTCACAATTTTCTATAATGTATCTAAATCCATGCCTTGGTATCAGGCCATAATTTTATCACCAAACTGTGAAAAAAAAAAAAAAAGGCATTTTTAACTAGTTTTAATTGCTACCCCTTATTGGAGAGAAACTATCCCTTAGAGAACCTGAGCAAATTCTGAACAAATGACGAAAGACTACAGAGTAAATTTAACTCCTCAATTTGAGTTGAGTTCTCTGAAAACACTTAAGATGCACACCTGAATCAATCCAGGCTGATATCAGGACAAGTAATTTAATTCATTCCTTTCTTTGGCTATTCAGCTTCCTGTTTCACTATAAAATTGCTGAAATTCATTAATATGGCACAACCATTATAAGAATACCATATTTCTGAAATAGGAGCTATAAATATAAATGTATTTTAATGGAAATTGACATGCCAGTTCCTAGGGCTTAAATGAAATATGATTCCTTATTGTGCAAATGGCCAGGAGTGCGGGAACTCTGCAAATTACAGAAAGCTCAGCTGTAATCTATGACAAAAGTGAATAAAACATAATTAATAATCTTTAGATTCCATGGAGCCTTTTTTACAAAGCACCATTAGAAAAGGAAAGAAGACAGGACACTCAAAGAAAACCCCAGAGGACCTGTAAGAAGAAAAGAAAGTGGAGTCAGAAAGAAGACTGCAAATTAAAAGAAAAAACCTAACCAAAACAGATCACGACCACCAACCGAAACACCAACTAGAAAACAAACAAACAAAAAAAAAAATCCCCAAACCAAAACCAAACTAAGCAAGCTCCCCCCAAAAAACCCAAACAAAAAAACCAACAGCCCCCCCTCACACACACACACTCATAGTATAGATAATTATTAGCAAGCACCTACCACTGAAGAAAAAGTCAATCTCTAAGACTGACAATTTGAAAGGCATAGGAGATTTGCAGACCTACAGTTATGTTATCATTTTCTCTTAAATTCAAAGGAACTATGAAATCAGATAAGGAATACATGTAGTACCCAGTTCAGTTTGTTGAAATAGAATACAGCTATCTAAGATGGGGAGCAACATACATGATATCTGAGAACAAGTTCTGTTTCTCCCAAGGAAGGCTGTGGTAAACCTGTTATGATCTAGAGAGCAAGATATTGCACCACACTGCCTGGCAGAAACAAGTTCAAACTTCTGTTGTAACCTTTCGGATAGTGTCATGAATTAAGAGCACACTTTTAATCAACTGATAGTTAGCACTTGTTATAGACTGGAAATTAATGAGTTAATTATCTCAAGCCTATTAAAAAACATGTTTTCACTGACTTTAGTGAGGTGTGAGTGAGTGTTACGGAGGGTGAATAGTGGTTTGTAACGCATGATGTTGTGTGTGAATATTAACCTTTCCTAGCCATTTTAGTTTAGGAATAAGCAAGACAAGAGGGAACAGTTTTTCTGTCACAGGTGTAGTGCACCAGGTTTGGCAATACAAATAGCTTAAGGGCATTCAAGTTCCTTAAAAGCACTATCAGATTCACCAACATATCTTTTCAATTACATATCCAACTGAGACTTGACTTTCATGACATTAGGTATATGATTTTCATCCAATTTGCTGTCACTGAAGACTTCATATGTTGTCCTTCGGGTCTGCTTTCTGAAAGCTCTGATGGCCTGGGTGGATGGAGCCAGCTCTCCCAAGCTATTTTTAACACAGTTGCTTCTCTTGCTGAGCTGATAAATTTATGAATGGAGTTTAATTCTTCCAGGGTTTGCATGTTAATTCAAAATGAGACTTATGTAATCAAAAAATATCGGGTTTGAGTGGATAAGATCCAGGTGGTGACAAGCTCTGTCCTGGTTGCTGTATGTTGTCCTGTATGCTGTATGTCCTGGTTGCTTATATACTTGTTATAGCTATATTAAGCTAGGAAGATTTGTAATTCAGTTGTGAAATCCAGCTCCCTCTTTTAGCTCTTTAACAGACCACACTTCCTCTGTATTGAGTATAGCAGGAGAAAATGAAAGGCAGGTAATGGTCAGTGTATTGAAGACATATTTTGGAGATTTTTTGAGGAAATGTTCCAAATGCCTGGCTGCTGCAAATGTCACATCCTCAATCCCATGCTTTCATTATGTTATATCTCTGCACATCACACAATCATATTTATCTGCCTGGGATGAGTCCAACTTCTCTGTAGTACGTATATTGAGTATTTACACACTCTTCAATGTCTATGAAGGCATATTTCTATTTATTAAATATTGAAAGGTTTATATTGGCCTCTGTTTCATCAACAGCACTAGCCTCCATAGACAGATTTTCATCTAGCCACCACGTTTATTCTGTCTGGTTTTGTTTTGGGATGGAAAAAGGATACATTGATAGTGTCTACAAATCTCTCTCAATTTTCTTGTAAACAGCTCTACTTGAATATTCACCCTCATTATGTTGCACACAAATCTTACTATCTGGAATAAACTGGAGGTGCTTTGTAAGTCATTTGTCATGGAAATCTATGTTTTATTCTGCAGTATTTGACTGCTGCTAATTCATAGCTGGTTTGTATCAACATATAAGTTTTTGTCGATAAGATATATTTTCTTCATTCTGTAGAATCATGGTTCAAAAACTAAATTTTCTTCAAGCCAAGACAGTAAGAATTTTATCAGCAATGACTGAGAAAATGTAATTATGTGGTTATGTGGTTTCAACTTTAAAATTGCAAACAATTTAATTCTGATACATTTTAATGTATGCAAAGAAAGATATCTTTTTTCCAGTTTCACTTTGGATTTCAGTGTTTTATTTGCACTGGTTAAGCATTGTTCTTAGTGATGATGGGGCCTCAGAATATGAGAAATATATGCTGCCTTTGTAGAGTAAAAGACAGCAGTAGCCAAAAATTCAGTATTGGAGTACAGATACTCTGTACTCCTTGTGCCTGATATAAATGGTTTAAGGTCTCCTACATTATTGTACCTGGTGTAGTGCAATACAGACCTTAACTTTTCTTAATAAGAAAGGACTCATAATCCCCTAAAGATGTTTTGGGATGTTTTTTTTGGTTTTGTTTTGGTTTGTTGTGGTTTTGTTTTTTTAATGGTTGGTTTGGTTTGTGATTTTTTTGATAGTTTGCTTGGTTTTGGTTGTTTGAGGGTTTTTTTGTGGTTTTGTTTTGTTGTCTTTTGTTTACTTGTTACTTTGTTGTTTGTTTGCTTTTTCTGAGAAGGAAGATAGATCAATTATAATTTAGGCTTTTCAATACTTGTTATTTTATATTGGCTTTCAGAACTTCTGTCATTGACAGCAGTCCAACTGTAGTTTGTGTGCAAGTATTCCTAGTGTTTTTGTCTCTAATCACTGCTCTCTTCCTTTTGTTGCAGAAAAAAACTAATGCTGTGGGTTCATATATGAGTTATTCTCTGTTCCATCACCAATCAGTAAAGCAGATAAATGACCCTAAAAACATTGCTGTTGGAAAGGCAAACTTACATAATCGCAGGAAACTCTTCAGCAAAGAGATGAAATTGGAGAGAGATTTTAATTTGGTTTCCCCATCATCTTAATGTAATAAGCAGAGCAATTTTGTATAGCAGGTCAAACATTCTACAAGTGCAATATATCCGTACCAAAGAGATATGACAAGCAATTGTAGCATAGGGTTTCTTTTGCGTTTAAGGAAAAGGAAAGCTGCAAAGCTCTGCTTCCTTTTGCTCTTTCATCTTGTCTGAGCCCTTCATTTAGAAGTGAAGCTGGAACTAAATTCTTATTTTGTATGCTTGTTGGGAAAATTGTGTTATTTTCCTTATTCTTTAATCTGTGTCTCTTTAAAAAGAATGGATGAACTGTTTATGTGAATCTAACATGTTTAGCTATTCAGTGTGTTAGCAGCATCATTCCATTAGTCCTCAGTGCTGAGAAACTGTTCAAGTCCTAGGACTTAAGTCTTGGATCCTAAGGAGATTAAGAAAGTCTTATTTAATACCCTAACTCATCCGAGCCCATTTCAGAATTATCTGGTTGCCTTTGATTATAGCTTCTGTACAATATGAGATAATTAACAACAACAACAGTGTTAAATACCATCCAGTAGTCTGTAACCATGTTACTTGTGGAATTAAAGCCCCCAAACAGTTTTTTCCAAGCTTTGTGCACCTTGGTGCTCTGCTGCTAACAATAATGCTAAAGGTCCCTTGACATGAACCATTTCAGAGTCAGCTACCAGTCAAATCCTGAGTCTGCTTTTGTGAGGCTTGCCTTTCAGACATGCTCTGAGGTAAAGAACATGAATATCACATGCAGCTGGTCTCCAAATGACCTGTCTTTATCTTCTGAAGGCTGCCCTGTCATCAGAGTCATTACTGTAGCACACAGTGAGGATTTAGAGCCGAATAGAATCAAGTGCTCTGGTAGGCAGAGCAAAGGGTTTTTTCACATATGTGTAAATGGTGTGGACAGGGCTCAACCTACTGACTCTTAGCTGCTGAGGAGGAACAGCAGATGAAGAAAACGATGCATACTGATAGCTTTAGGTTTTCTTCCATCAGACCATGGCTGTCAGGAGGGAGACCTAACATGGTCCATGCCATCCCCCATCCTGCTTCTGCTGTGAATACACAGTACCCCATCTCTTCTCATGCATGATCTCAGTTCTGCAATTGGTGAGGACTAACCCAGCGTCCTTGTCTTGGGACTGTCGTTTGGCTATCTTACTTGTTCCTCCTGAAGTTATGTCCAAACTATTTATGCTACAATTGCTACAGCAATGTGGTATGAAATATTCTACTATGAAGTTCAGGGCATGGAAAGCAAGCAGTGAGGTTGACCACATTGATCTTGAAAAGGAAGATTCAAACATCACTGGTAGAACACCTTCCAATATGACAAATGCTTTTCTCTGCAGGATTATCCGTGTACCAAATTCATGAGAAAGACATGCTGCATAAAAGAATTGCCTTCCCACTACTTTTCAGCTAGAACAAGAGAAGAAGCAGGCTGTTTTAAGAATTTTAATTTTGCCAAAATTAGTTTTGCTATCTCCAAATTGCTCCACACTGCTGACTGCCAAATGTTTATGCCTGTCCCAGGAAACTGTGTGTTCAAGTGTCTCTTTAAGGAACTGGTTAGCACATAGAAGTACTTGCTTGCTGTAAAGTGAAAACCAATTGTTCAGCTGATGCAAGCACTCTTTTCCAAGTCCCCAAACATTGTGAGCACACAGAGTTTCAGGTTGCATGAGAAATGGCCAGAGTACAATACCTTGGCACTGCTAATCTGGTCATGATGACTCATTGCTTGTTGGTAATGGGATTCTTAAAAGAGAAGAGTGAGTCATCTTGTGCGGTACCAAGCAGGAATCAAATTGCCTCTAGGCATAGAATTATAGGAAAGTAAAGCCAGGGAAATCCTTTTAGTGCTGCAGTAAGAGCACACAGATTACAGGTACTAATACTAAGTAGATCAGTCAGAGGGTACAGGAGAGACACGTGACTCTGAGAGTGCTAGCCAGCAGAAGAATTTTAGCTAGAATGTCCTAGATGACCTTTCAGTAGGAAATCATGTATGCTTTGTTGCTATTCTGGTTTCTAAGATAAGGATCTTGTCTCAGTCTGCCAAAGTGATCTAAAGCAGTCTTTGCAATAGCACAAAATTTTATCTCAAAGCACTTTTAAGGTAGGCTTAAATTCAATATCTAAAGAAAATGTATAGAGTGGAAAAATTTGTGGCAGGGAATCACCACCTAGGGTTTGAGACATGAGGGAGAACCTCTGAGCAGCTTTAAAACTGCCATTGTGTCTTTTTGATCTTGAGTTGCTATGAGAACTGCACAGTCCCCTGGTGTAAATTAACACCTGCACAGTGCCTTAATGATTTTAGGGTTGCCTGAAATCTGTATAATACTGTTATGACTTATATCCTCACCATCTTGTCTCATGACAGTAAAACATCCTTGTTTCATAAAATCACAGAAAGGTTGAGGTTGGCCTAATCCAACCTTTATACTAAAATAAGAGTCAACTAGAGCAGGCTGCACAGACATGTGTCCAGCTCAGTCATAACCATCTTCAAGATGAAGATTTCACAACCTCTCTGGCCAGTCTGTTCCAGTGTATGATCACATTCTAAGTAACAGGGGTTTTCTTTTATTTGCTTTTTTAAAATACAATTTTTTTGCTTTCACTTTTTTTTTTTCTTTAATGTCTTGAATCTAATTCATCTATACATAGACCGGAGTCTCAAAACTACTGCAGATGCATTGTTCATCAACAATAAGTGCTGGTGTTCTGCTGTGCCTTGCTCAACCCTTCCGTCTGTGGCTTAGGGGTTAATTCATCAGAGGGACTTTGTAGGTTGTTGCTATGAGAGTTGTGTACACTGCACCACTATCAGGTAGCCTGACCTATGTCATAATGGGTTTCTATAGCCACTGAAGTGCTATTGCTACTGCTAGAAGTAACCATCTCATAATATGTAAGAAGTTGATTTGCTTATGGGAGAATTCATGTACATATGTGTCTTGGCACTTCTTGCAGGCTGCTCAGTGTAGTGTCTCAAGTGTGCCTGATTTCTGAGTTCAGCTCTGATTCCTGCAGTATGTGGCCTATGAAAGAAAACTCGTACTGCTTTTCCCAGGCCTGGCTTTTCTCTAGAGTAGACTAAGACAGGGGTGTTTTTCCCTGATTTCTGTCACAGTGGTGAAGAGGAAATACACTTTAATTTTTAGGCCACTTTTTGAGGCATGTAATGCATTACAGCAGTTATGTCTCTGTCTGTTCTCAAGCTTCTGGCTTGGGCAGATTTGTAACACATCCCAGGTCTGTCCAAGAGGGCCCTACAGCCTCTTGAAAACAAAGGAGTCTTACTTATCCCTGCCATCAACTGCTGGAATGACAGATGCCCAGACCCAGACATAGGTCATACCAGCAACATCTTTTAATAAGGTACTCCTTTTTTGTGTGTGTGTGTGTTTTTTGTTGTGTTTTTTGTTGTTGTTGTTGTGTTTGGTTTTGTTTGTTTTTGGTTTTGTTTGTTTGTTTTGTTTTTTGTAGCAGTGGCAAATGATAGAAGTTTTATAAGGAGACATAGTAAGCAGGTAATTTGAAACAAAGCAATTATTCGATAGCTGTACTAACCAGCACATAGGATGCCTGGTTTATGCCAGCAAATTGAGATGGCAGATGTTGCCTGACAATATATATTGCTGTGCTTACAATACTTTTCATTATTCTTCCAGGTCTATCATTTCTGTGGTGTCCTGAGGAGAAGTTAGTGATGCTGAGAAGTGAACTTTCCCTGATCTCCTCCAAGTCTGAGAATACAGAAAATACATGTAAAGTGTGTAATAAGTCTGGGGCTCATTAGACAATCCTTGACCAGCTGGTGTGGCTGCTTTCTAAACTGAGAGGATTACAGGTTTCAAAGTACAACATGATGACTTCTAAGGCCTGTATGTGAAATTGTGTGGAATGTTTCCCTAGGTGCAGGCAAATTATAGGTCAGCTGTTTTGAGGTAAATTCACACTGACTTCTGTAATTTATATATTCTGTGTAATATCAATGAAGTATCGTAGTCCCTTTGGATCAGAAGGACTCTTTTAGAGTCCTTAGGAGAATACCAGTTCAATAGATTCATGAAGCTACTTTTTGACTACGGTTTTCTGATTATATTCACCAGCTGAGTACACTACCCGAAATCTGATCTTCTGGTTTGCATATACTTGGACACATGGGTGTATGATCTGTTTTTGTACAATATCACATTTTTCAGATTCCTGTGGAGAATTTCATGCAGCAGTGGTGAGAAAGTAGAATATGAAAACTATTTAGGAAAAGTGGTAATGCTAGGTTTGAGAACACTTGTGCCGTTTTGCAAGCAGAGTAAAGAATATTGGAGTCATTTCTGCATTTGCCATAGCAAAAGAGAAAACAGCCTGGGCAACATTAGTACTTGATGGTACTTTTTATATCAATTTAGAAAGAGGAGACAAAATGGTGGTAGGCGTCTGCTGTCTATGCTGTTGCACAGTAGGTTTGTGAGCACAAAAAAATTAGTGTGCAAAGATGTTTCTTATCTCCAGCATTAGAAACAGATACGACTCATAATACTTTCCTGGCAGCTTTTCAGAAACACTCATGAGAAGTTTTGATGCAGAACGTACAGGCTCTCATGTTCAGAAGATAGGACTTCAGGGCCAGCTTTTTGTCTGCTAAATGGAAACTGAACATTTCCTTTCTCCCACAGTTTTTGACAGTTTATGCTGAAAGGCTGTCATGACAGAATCTTTTTTGTATTACTGTCTTAGTTCAAGGGAGAACTAAGATATGTTGGCCAAGAAATAATCCCTCTCCTTTAAATTTAGAAACCAGAATTTTAATTAGAAATATATATATATATATATATACATATATATATATATATATATATATATATGAAAGGATTATAGTTCTTAACCACAATACACATATATATATATCCAGAAAAGAACCAAACAACAACAGTTTGTAATAAACCCCTCCCCCCCAAACAACAAACAATTAAAGGGTCCTTTGGCTACCCCCCAAAAAAAGGGGGGGTGTAATTATATTTATGGACAGCAGGTGGCGCTGTTGCACCTCCACCACTGGCCACTCTCTCTCAGGAGTTGCATTTATATTTACGGACAGCAGGCGGCGATGTCACTCCCAGCCCGCTAAGCTCTCCCTCAGGGGTGATGGCAGGCACAGTCCCCAGGTCAGCTCCCGTGAGAAATTGAAAAGAAAGCAGCAATCCTCTCTCTGCAGGGGCAGGAAATAGGGGCGCTCTCTCTCCTCTTTTCCTCACAGCAGCTTCTGCGGTGCTCACGGTAGCTCACGGATGAAAACAGTTGAGTTGGACAAGGGAAAAAAGAACA
Organism: Xenops minutus; assembly: GCA_035221455.1. Taxonomy (NCBI): domain Eukaryota; kingdom Metazoa; phylum Chordata; class Aves; order Passeriformes; family Furnariidae; genus Xenops; species Xenops minutus. Next base: position 28,056,229 of record JAWWEE010000085.1, read on the forward strand.
CAGTCCCACTCTCCAGTGATGCCGGAATCAGAGTGTGTGTCCCTCATCTTCCTCACTCTGCTGAGAGCTGAGCTCCTGACCTGCACAGAAAACGCAGAAACCTCTGACCCTTTCCCTCACCCAAGCCCATCTTCCCTCCCCCTCCCAGCCTGGGGAGAGATAAGAACAAAAGCCTATGGCTAAAGCTGTTAACATCAGGATATGCACATCTATTGTGCCCTTTGTTAACCATCTTTACCGACACTAAGGCGTTGGCTCCAAGCTTTTTGGAAGGAATTCCAACTGAGGTTTGAAACTAGAACAATTACATATACCACTCTGGGCACCATGTGCAAGCTGGTGGAAAGATGCTAATTCTGAAATTGTTCTTTATTAGTTTCTGCAGTGGCTGTCTTTTACCATTATTTGGGAAAGGGCATCAGGACAGGAGAAAGAGTTGCTCAGGCAAGCTCTCTCTGTACCAATTCATCATTCATAACATGAAGCACGATCTGATCTGGGAGCATCGTTGCCACCCTCAAATACTGATTATGTGACAATTAGTAGAAAAATATATTTCATTTTCCTTTGCTATGCCTACTGGATGGTGTTGTTGCTGTATGCATGCCATCCTTCTTTGACTCCCTTTCCAAGTAGGAACTGGAGGTGAATGCATATCACCTGTTTCTGGCAGTTTACAAAGAATTAGCCTTTAATTATTTTTCATCTTTACAGCTATTCACCTAATTTTCTTGTCTTTCAGCTCAGTTTCCCCGTGCTTGCCTTGGTTTCCATTTGGATTTCAGAGGCATGCAGCAGCTGCTGCACTGCTTCCCGATTAACAGTTTCACAAGAACAATATAAGTACTTGTTGGTCTTTTTTGGCTTCACTTCATCAGTAGAGTATACACCGGTGTCATAAATGCATATTAAGTTTGTGCCCTCTGCTATGCTTCTGCATGTCCCAGCAGAGAGAGTAAGATAAACAGCAAATACACAGCCATTTGTATATGCTGGTTACCATCACAAATTGAATGGAAACTGGATGACATACTGCTAATAGTATATATTTAGGTTATTGTCAGCTGATTAGAAGGGCCAGATACTTATGCCTGTTTTGCAGTTAGTGTCAACTGGGACTGCAGATATCTCAGAAGTAAACTAACAGTAACAGTCAGAAATCATATACTTCCCCAAGGCCTGTGAATGCCCTGTTGTCCTTCTACAGAAAGACATAAATCAGGGAAGGATGTTGGTAGTTCATAGTGAGTTTTCTGTCTTTTATTAAGGAAAAAAATAATGAATTTTCTCATCATTAGCATCTTTTAATATAAAACATAAACAGTGTCAGAGGGAGAATCCCTGAATTATTCAAAAGTCCATAATTCTGCAGAGCACTTTGCAAACATAAACAGCAAACCTTAGGTGGCCTACACAATCAAAAATACATGTCTCTTCAGTTGCCAGCAGCAGGAGTATGCCAAGAACTGAGTCAGAAATTACCCTCAGGAAGTTTGCCTTTGAAAATAGGCAGGTTATATTAGGATGCATGGTGAGCCTTTAAGAGTAAGAGGCCATCCATGTATCATGAGTTTGGATGTCATTGTTGTGCTTGCTTAGAACTGTGGATTGTGAAAGGGTCCTTGCAAATGGCAGAGAAATAATAATAAAAAAAGAGAGCTAGGGATCCAACCCATTTTTTTTGTTTGTTTTTTTAATGCAGTTCCTGCTTTCTATGAGTAAACTAGAAAATTTAGTGGCTCTCTTGCTTGAAAATTCCTGTATCTTCTGCTATATTGAGGTTCATGTCCTATTCCTTCACCTGTGAATTGTTGCCTCTGCTGAAGATAATTCTCCATTTTTTCCCTTGATAAACTATTGCTTGGTTTCTCCTAGTGAATCTTTTTTACTACATTTTGGGCTACATTCAGTGACTCAGATCATAAATGTATTTGCTTGTATTTTAACTGTTAACAACCGTCTTGCCAATATCTTAAGTTAAAAACTTGTTCAGTTGTTTTTTACAGGACTTCTGACATGAAGCAGTAATGCATGGCTGTTGAATAAAATGCACATGAAGAATGCTAGAAGGTGAAACTTGTACTGGAATTATGAGATTGTATGTCAGTTGCTGATAAAACTGTATTAAAAATGTAATTTTCAAGATACATTTTCATAGAGAGTCATTCACAGTCCTATCCCTGAACAAGAAAAGCAAACCACAAAACAAACAACTGCCCCCCAAAAACAACCCTACATTAGAAATATGTACGTTACTTAGACTGTACACATACACATATATATATATATGCATTTATATACACACATATATATGCAATTTGATCTGAATATGGTAAGATTATGTAACTGCTATTTTTTTCCCTTTCTATTTTAGTTTCTCAGCATGACTGCAGTTGTCTACAGAGATAATTGAAGTATTTTTCCTCCTGATGCCCTAATGAAGGAGGGCAGAAGTCTTGTTTCTGTTTCACAGATGAAGGAAAGAAAAGGGGTTAAGTGGAATTTCTCAAGGTCACACAATGACATCTGCAGCAGAATATTGACTTGAAGCTGAATCTTCTGAACCACAGAATTTAGTCTGTTAAAAGATTTGAATATATCAGATATAACTATAAAGAAGACCCCCAAATCAAAGGCATTCTCTTTAGGCCTTTTCCACCCACTCCACCCCCCCTAAACATAACAGCAAATTGCAGGTTTTGTTTAAACATTGCTCTGGTGATATAATAGCTTTCACCATTTTGCTTTTTGAAGTTTGATTGGACTGTTTATCCAGTCCCATATTTGTTGGCATGGGAATGCTGCACAGGAGTAGCAACGATCAAAAGAACATGTATTTTAAGGTAGATAGTTGCCTCTTTGTTTCTTTCTATAAATTAGCTGGGTTATAAAGGATAAGAGATTCAGCTCCTGCTCCTGAACAGATGTATTCGAGCTCTTCCTCAATTTCAGTCTTTAAAATACACCTTTGCAGTACTACCTTCAGAAAAATTTAATTCATCATACCCGCAGCTTGCCATTATGTGTAGTAGTGATGTATTTTTCCTATATGCTCCACTGTCTCCCTGCTCCTGTTTTGTTTTGTAACTGTAAGCAGTCAGCATGTTCAGACAGAGCATCTTTTTCTGCTACCATATGCAGCTGTTCAGGCTTTAGGGGCCTACTGAAATGCAAACCAGAAATAGGCAGGTGGATCCTAAACTGCCCTTGCCTTTTCTCCACTGAGTGGAGTTGTCCTCATTGGTTTAAATCAGCATGTAAGCCTGAGAGGCTGCTAGTGTTCTGAGGAGACTATGAATGATTCTGCTTGCTACGTTTTGGGGTCGCTTTTTTCTGATGCCTTAAATAACCTGACTTTCTGACAGTTTTGTCTATCTACTTTAGCACTCAGCTCTTGCATTCTAACCTTGTCAGGGTTATTCCAGATCTCTTGTGTGTTGATTAGATGAAAAACTGGAGCTATGTTAGCTCTAGTGTGCAGAACTGTAACAGCTTTCCCCTGCACCTGGCAGTTTCTGTTCTCATCAACAGATCTCAACCCCAGAAATACTCTGCTCTTTTTTTTATTATTATTTCCTTTCTTTTTGTCCTTTTCATTTTTGGCTGCTTGAGCTGCTTCCAAGCAGTTTTCGTTTAGGGTCATATTTCTGCTGACTGAAAAGATTCTGCTGATTTCTGCCACTTCCCTGAGTCTTTTTGTGCCTTGCAAACAACCAGTGCTGGGCTCTCTGAGTAAACTTCACCACAATGGAAGACTTGGGCAACAAAAATATAGATATGTATAACTTGAAACTCTGGAGGCTGTAACACTTGGTGAAACTTTCTGGACTCAGTAGCTCCTTGTCTTCATTCATAGAAGAAAAAGCAAAGAGGAATGCTATGTATAGTGGATTAATAGTTCCCTTGGTCCTTAGCCATTCATTTCTGTGGAGAGGGAATACTGTGAAAAAAATAAATTCTTCTGAGCTGGAAGAGTTTGCAGTCCTGAGTAAATGTGGAGTAAAGCAGTCTACCAGTACAGTGCTAGAACTGTTAGGGGTTTATTCAGCCTGAACCAGCATAGCTGGTCTGTTTTGCAATAATCAATGTATGTGCACTATTGTGCTTCCAGAACCATTTACTACCTAATGTCATGGCTGAAGGCCTGATATATCTTTGTCACCACTATAGTCATATCCTCCATTTGTTTTGAAGACTGCATTGAAGTGACTAGGTCAGAGAATGATGTAGCTCAGATTTGTGCATACTTTTATAGGCAGCCGGTTGTGTTGCTGTTTTCCAAGAAGAAACAGGAATATTGTGAAATTTTGCTGTTTAGTAGGAAATCAGAAAACTGAATAATACTTAAAAACAATAATTTTGTTCTGCTCTGTATCTGTTCTGAGATCCAGATAATCCCGTTAATTACCAGACTTGATTTTTGTGGTCTGGTGGAAGGACTTCATTTAAAACCCTCTTGGATGCGTGTCACACAGGGATGTCTGGGACTCACAAGTTTCCCTCATCATAATGCTCCCTTGCCCTACCACAAATGTGATCAAAGTAGAGGTGTAAGAAGTGTGCCTGTAGATGAGGAGTTCTGCAAAACCATGATGCCGTATTTCAATTTTTGCTGCAACATCACATGCTAACTATCTTTTCTTCTGCTGAGTTGTCTTGATTTCATCTGCTAACTAGAATATTTTCATAAGACCACCTGAATATTAGCCTTGCTCTTCAATATTTCTTGAATGTTATGTAAAATTAGGCTTCTGCTCAGGATTACCCTTGGATGATGGTGTATCACTTCAACACCTTTCCCTCACCCAAGCTTTGGACAGAAGTGTAGAGAGCTTTTGCTCAGCTTTTCCACCAAGCATATACCTAGAAGATCTCCCTGCTCAGTATCAATGTGCTGAGATTTCAGTCTTGTACATGTGATTTGTGGGAGCAGTAGGGATGGCAATATGTTCTTTGAATATACTTCTGACAGGAGAGAAAATGGCCTCAAGTTGCACCAGCAAAGGTATAGATTAGATACTAGGAAAAAATTATTCAGTGAGAAGTGGCCAGGCATTGGAACAGGCTTCTCAGGAAAGTGGTGGAATCATTGTCCCTGGAGGCATTTAAAAATGTGTAGATGTGGTGCCTAGGGACGTGGTTTAGTGGTGGACATGGCAATGCTGAGTTAACAGTTGGACTTGAGATCTTAGAGGTATTTTCTAACCTTAATGATACTATCATTCTATGATGCTATGATTCCAAATGTCTGTAAGCTTTGTCTGTATTCAGATGAAGTTTGTGACAAACAGAAAATATTTCTGAATAAAATACCCCCCCCCCCCCCAAGAACAAAACACGTTAGCTTTGAGTGGATGCCTGGAAAAGAGTGGGAACATGCCAAGTTATATATTTGACATAAGAACATGCCAGCTTTCCTCTGCTTTGGGGATTTTGTGAATAAAATGTTTCCTTCTGTTAAGAAGGATCTGTCTTTAGTGTTTCTCTGGTGTTCTTCAGGTTCTAAACAAACTTCAAGAACTTAAATCTTTTAACAAGAAGTACTACCAACACAACGAGACATTGTGTGAGGGGCTGCCTCTTTACACTTACTTGATCCTGGGCTCTCCTTTTTTTGTGTAATACTTAGAAGTCATGGTGACCTGGTGATCACTCTAGAAGAGCTCACTTTTTTCTACAGTTTTCATGTAACCTCACATGTGTAATTTCTGACCATTTGCTGTCTGGTCTAAGTACTCTACTCTTGAGATCATTGAGAGCTTTTGAACAGCTCAGCAGGATAGAGACGTTTTTCCTGTGTGTCATAGATCAGAGTTTTTGTGATATGGTGTCTGGCCAAAAAAATGATGCAATTCTAAAGAAGATAAACTTTTTGCTTTGCAAAGGCACCTTTCTGTGTGAATGAATGTTTTGGGTCACTCAAAGAATCACCAGCAAAGGTATTGGCAAAAGAAGGTTTACTATAAAAGTGAAAGTGCAACAAAGTTCATTAGCAAGGTTCACTCTACTACTTATTACTTTGGAAGTAGACACACAAGAAAAATTAAACTGAACCCTAAAATCAATTTATCTGAAACTAAAATCAATCAAAAACTATCTATATGGAGGCTGAGGATGGAAATGGGAAGGATATAAAAGAATAATAAAAACCTTCCCATTGCATCAAAAGGTTCTGAGAGGACCCCCCATACAAAACAGCCCTGGGCTTGAACAACAATTTAGGCCTAAAGATTTTAACATCACTTAATCATAACAGCACTTTAAAAAGAGCCTAATTTAAACAATTTAACAGAACATTCTGTAGAAATCACTTCAAAAGCAACTGTAAGTCACTTGTAAGCCAAACTTTACTTAACAATCTAAAACACCTAATCTAGGAGAACGACATTTGTAGTCCATTTGCCACACACATACCCCTAAATGAGTATGTACAAGGTATACACCTGTAAAAAATTGTGTTAAAAAAGATTCAGTTAAGCACTCACATTGGGTGACTTTGCATCTTCTCGATGGGTGAAGGGTTGAGCCTCGAGGAATAGGGGTACCAGCCCAGGATCCATAACTATTGTTTGGTGGTGGTCCTCCAGCTATCGCAAGCTTGAGAGTTCTCTGCCTCTGAGAGATGTCCCATTCAGAGAGAACTCACTGGTCACAGTTTGCTGTGGTCCAGGAGAGCTCAAAGAGTCTCATTTAGGACTGATCTTTGTAGATTCACAAGAGTGTTGGCTTTTAACTGTGATTTGCCATCCTGACCACAATCTGAATCAGTAACTGGGCTGTTTGTCAGCACCAAGGCCTAATGAGCATTTCTGAGGTCATATTGTGGCCCAAGATTTGGGGTGGGGAGGAGTGCACTGCCATGCTTTTTAATATTTCTGAGATTCCTTTTTTTTTTTTTTTCCCCAGTGTGTTTTGAGTATTTTTAGGTTTGAGTGGTTTTGGAGTCTCTGTTGCTCTATACTTCTAATGGAAGGAAATCTATGTAAAGGAAAACTTTTTCCAGGTCTCGGTTTTCTTATTTTGATGGAAAAAAAGAGACTAAGGTCTGAAATATTGTATTTTTACTTACAGCCAAGGACTGGTTTTAAATGCCTTTTTTAGCTTCAAAAGATATTTAAAAACTGCTAGTTGAGGAACTTCCAATATACAAATTGGACTTGCTGTCATGTAAGCATTTTTTTTCCTGTCAAATATTCCTTGTCACGCCTTCTCCTCATAGTTAGTCTCATGAACAGTGCAAACACTAAAAAAGTGGTTTTTCTGAGTACAAGACAAAAATCAGAAGTACTTACTGGTTTAAACAGTCTTAAAATGCAACAATTTGGAAGCAATCATATTCATTCATAATAATTTAATTTATATTGAAATAATAGAGTAAAATGTAAAATATTAAATGTCTTTATTATATTTACTTAATTGAAATAGAAAATCCCAAGAGAAAATTATTTTTTTCATACACATTGTGAAGTCTAAAACCTTTTGTCCTTAATGACAACAAGAAATCTGTTTGGAGAATGCGATGCTGATATCCTATACATCTTCAATTGTGTATAAGGTTGACTTTATTGTCATAAAGAAAACTACTAGACTAAAAGCAGTGTCTTGATTTTAAATTCCTCAAATTATGTTGCATTTTGCTTGCTCTCTCTCTCTCTCTCTCTCTTTCATAATGTAAATTTTAGAAACAAGTTAAAAAACATTAGCCTACAGCTGGGTAAGTCCTCAGATAGGTATTTACTGCTACCTTGGCTTTCTGGTGGGTTGAACAAAGAGGAGCTACTCTAGAAATGAGTGGAACTTAACAGTTTAGTTTGTTTCAAGGGTGATTTTACAAAATGTGAATGACCATTGATGCCAGTATTGTATTATCCATGCTAGAATGTGCCTGGTAGTCTGATAGCACAATATATACAAGTTGCTTAGTTCTAGGATAGTTTTCCTTGCATGGTTGGTCATAGCACATTGTAAGGAAAACAATTCAGACAAAGACACAAATATGCAACAGTGGGAATATAATGTTAATAATGGTTAATGCTTTTTTATGTAACAATACTGAATATCAAAATAGTCCTGGAAATCATTATTTGATATGTATCAGGTAAGGAAACTATAATGAAGAGAGTTAGTTAATCATAATGGCATTTGAATACATCTAAAGGCCAGTCCTTTCTCTTCTGACAGCTAAGAATGGCTTGAAAAAACTAATAAGCAACTTCTATCCCCCTCAGTACAACTTTGCCATTCATGTAAATCTTTTTTCTGAAGTATATATATATATATGTATATATAGAGAGAGAGACTATATGTAATAGAGCATATTTATATATTTATAACATATTCAGAACAGACTTAGCAAATCATTGGAAATGAATGTCTCTTCAGCTGTTGTCACTTGCATAACTGGATGCATCCAGCAGGCATAGATCTGGAGTGGAAGTCTACACTCTATCTGCAAGATCTCACCAGTTACAGAAAGATATATGAATCTCCAGAAAGAAAAGGCTACCAAAGCATCTGCTGGCTGGAAGGAAAAGGGGACATACAGATTGTTATAGTATGGAAAGGAAAGTCTGTGTGCAAAAATAGTCAGCATTTTGACCAGGCAAAGGAGAATCCAGAAGATGCTTGATACTTATTTATACTGAAAAGTGAAGAGAAAATTACCAAAATAAATCTCCCCTGAAGAAAAAGGGATTGGTGTAAAATGCAGGCTCAGAGGCTTTGTGATGCAGAAGATACAGGCTGTTTTTATGTCTTTAGACTCTTCAGCCTCTCCTCTGCATAATAATATGTAATTTTTTAGCCTTAGAGTTGGATTAATAGATAGATCTGTGTAGAATATTTTTAAACGTGGTAATTTTTGCTGTTTTGTCTTCTTACAATACCCTTCATACAAGATAGAGGCCAGGAACTGTTTATGGGTAAGCAGAAGTCTCAAAAGTCAGGGTGATACTTAAGCAAATGGTGTGTCAGCCCAGAGGAACTCCAAGGTGCACTACACTACATTTATCGATACAGGCTTGAGGCATCCAGGGATGGCTTTACAAAAGCAGTTGTTCTCCCACTGCCCCAGTGCAGGACTAGCTGTACTTAAACCAGACATGACAGGCATGTGTCTAGCTCATCCTTGAAGTCCATCAATGATGTGCCTGATTCCTTTCCAAGAAGGTTGCTCCAGTCTTTCACTACTTCTTGAAAGCTTTTCCTAGTACATAGAATTAATCTTTTTTTTTTGTGATGTAAGTCTTGTTGGTCTCTCTGCAGGAAGTAGTATTGTTCTGTTCCCCTTTGCCAGACTTTTAGTTAGTCTTGTTTCCTCCATCTGAGTCCTCCTTTGTGGTAGTTCTTGCTTTCCTGACCTATTCAGAATGTCCTTATTACTGCCCTGTGGGTTTCCACTAAAAGTGTTCCACACCTTTCTGAAGGACTATGCTCCAAACAAATACTGATATCTTAGTATTTCTGCTAAGACTTGCTGATGTAGAATATTACTCTTTTCACTTAGCAGATTCATTCCCTACAGTGTTGCTTTTTTCTCAGCAGTCCAGCACTAGTCATGGAGCTTCTCAGCTTTCAGACTGCTCCAGGCTTTGCAGAGTCTGGAGTGGTACTAGGACATTCTCCAGCCTATTACTTCCATCTGATGACTGTTTTGGGCCCTAGTCCAGGTTCAAAGCCTTTCTCTGTTCATCCCCAGCTGCTGGAAAAAGTGGCCTGCTACCACAGATAGCTATCCTGTGAATAAGACGATCAATAAACTATTATTTATTAGCAGCTGCTAATATGGGCCCCCGTACTAAAATTTGTACTCCTGAAACCCCTTTCTTTGCCCCAGCAAGCCAGCTGAAAGCCTTAGGGACACTCAGAGTGCCCTGGGGCTGCCTATCATCTGACCTAAAGCACTGAAAATGTAACATCTGATCTCTGACTTGCTTCTTTATTGGTGTTTACTGCAGCTGAGCCCATAGCAACTACAGTCATGAATGTAAAGGGTTTAACAGACTCAGCTTGAAGATGTGTGTGACTGCCTCAGAGTAGACAGTTGTCTGGACATATTTGGCATTGTTAATTGCTGTTTTATATACCTAGAAGGGGTGTCATGCCTCAGAGCAGCAGCCTATGGGAATAGAAATAATTAATCCTTTCACCTGCAGTATCCCAAGAACTGCCTGCAGGCTGTCCACAAAGCCCCAGGGTTCCATGCTGTTCCCATCAATATCTGGCTGTGAGAATAACATGCTTGTAAATTGCAGCCAATTTGAGGCACCCACACTGAAACGCAGTGCTTAAGTGAAGACACAGGACAGCATGAAGGGCAATTTAAAAGGATGGAGCTTCTTTCTTCAGGGGGGAATTGGACTGAAGGACAGACCTTGCAAACCTATTGGTAATGCACATTAACAGAAACTCTCATCCTGAACCTCTACAATTTAATAGCTTTTAAGTTGTCTATTTCCTCTGCCTTTTCTCTGATGTGGTGTAACTACGAGGAGTATGCATAGCACCAGCTGTCTCCTTGGGATTGTTCAGGTGCTGGGGACAGATGCAGTCCCTGGCACAGGCAGGTGTCCTCACAGGTACGTGTTATATTATCTGGCACTCTTCTACTCGCCTCCACCAGCTCCTGCCACTGCAGTAGAGCATCAAAGCTTTTTCTTCTGCAAAGTCACTCCATTGTTTTTGTTTGACTAAATGAAGGTTCTCTCCCAAGATAGGGTCCTGAGAGACTAGTACCAAGTTCTCCTTCCTTCACAGGATGAGCACTGTTTATTTTACTTCTTCTGTGGAGCCATATACATTTCTGTCTCATCTGTTTAAATTTAAGTCTTCATATGTGGACCATGGATGATATATTTCACCAGTTACGGAGGGCAAACTATGACATGGTTTAACTGATGTCTATGTTAAGAATGAAGCCTGCACCTTACCATTAGCATTAAACCCATTGTTTTATGACTTGAATATTCTGATTTCAGACAGCTCCTCAGTTTGTATGAGAGAAATTGTTTTCTTAAAGAATGTAAGAACAAGGTACAGGGGTCTCTCTTCAACCTCTGAGCTGACATGGGAATACCATCTCAAATAATTGTATTTATGGCTAGCTGTGTGAGCCTCGCTCCAGAAAAAACACAGTGCTAGATGAAGTAACAAGCTGATAATGGCATAACATGTTATTGTTCAGGGTTTTTTTCAAATATAAAAACTAATTTTCATCTTCCACCCACAAAAAAATGCTAGTCCTTGTCAAAAAACCCTGAAGAAAATGGGAAATCATTCTGTTTTAATTTTCACTAGTTGACCATTGCTTTTACTCATATAGGATAAAGGAACTGGAGTTTGAAGAAATAAATGGGAATATTATTTGTATAAAGCTGGGGAACCAAGATTCCCACTGACTCTGTTTCGCTTACATTTCTTTCCTCCTCTTGTACTGTCCCTTGTTTTTAGATTTGAAGAAAAGGCAACATAGAATTAAATGCTTTCTTAAAGAAATATATCATCCACATCACAGTGGATTTGAGAGACTATTAAACAATGAATGTTGGAAAAAGCAATTAATCTACTCAGAAGTAATTTGCTAAATGCAACATTTTTCACTGATTACATATTTTAAGAGTTATCTCATTATTTAGGTGTCCTATAGATTAGTGTGTCTCTTTGTGTATTATAAATTACTTCAGAGAAGAGATAGCCCAGATTCATACATAAATGTACATATTCCTTTTCCTAGCATATAAGCATAACCTTGGTGTCTTGGAAGCACTTGAATTAATTGATTCCCCCACACCCCCACCCCCACCTCCCCCTCCAAGTTTCGCCTGCTCTGTGTCCCCTTTTCAAGGAATTTTAAATCCGAGGTCCAGTCTGTTAAATTTAGGATCATATTAAGTTAGCCCTGACATAATTGACGCTGCTTTCCCCATCATCACCTAGAAGGGGCAGTCACAAAGCTGTGCTATGCTTCTTCTTCTGTGTCCTGGTTTGCCACTAATGAAGGTGTGTGGTGGTGTACTAAATTCTAAGCCAAGTGTTTTCCCGTGATTACTGCCCTGCCAGCCCAGCTGTCTTCCTGCACCTGCTCTGTGTTCAGGCTGCCTGTGTTCTTTATTCTGAAGCCTCCATTAACTGTACTTTGTGAGAAGCTTTTTGCATTCATAGTTTGGAGCAAAACTGCAAAATGCATTTGAGGGTGGATAATGAAAAGAAGGTGAAGGGTACATCATTCATCTTAATCAATGTGCTTTGATCTGAGCCGGCTCAAATCAGCTCAAGGCGGTAGTTTTCTCTCTTTTTCACCCAGTATAGCTCACAGCAGGCATGCTGGACAGTCAGTGTACAACTTGTTAACATTGATCAGGCCAGGCTGAGACCTTTTACTGCCCCAGTAAACGATGCAATCAGGTCTTCAGATGCTAGAAAGGGGGGAAGTGGCTGCTCTGCTCCAACCTTCCATGATGTATTTGAATTGCCTTTAGTCAAACAACTCAGGGAGATCACAGCAAGAAAGCTCAAGGGCCACTCCTGTGAGAATGGGTGTTAATTTTGCTCTCTCCTTGATGTTACTCTTGTGAAAACAGATCATCAGTCCTGTCAGTTTCCAATGGCAGAAGCAGGAGGGACAGGCTTTAAAGCCAACTCACAACTAGGTCAAAAGCACCAGTCTATCTCAGTGTTGTACTTAACAGACTTCTTTTTACCAGGAAACAAACAAAATAAATCTGGAAATTTCTATGTATAAAAGAATCACTGTACTCCACCTACTACACAGATCGCAGCCTCAGCTATTAAGAAAAAAGGTCACTAGTTGTAGTTGGTGACTCCCTTCTGAGGGAGATTGAGGGCCCTATAAGCTAGCCAGACCCATCCCACAGGGAAGTCTTCTGCCTCCCTGGGGCTGGGGTGAGGTATATTACTAGCAGACTCCCTGAGCTACTTCAGCCTTGTGATGGTTACCCACTGGTGGTTGTTCAGGTTGCTGGTAATGAGATTGATAAAAGAGGTACCAAGGCAATTAAAAAGGACTGCAAGTCTCTGGGTCATTTGGTTAACAGGTCGAGTGAAGGTGGTGTTCACCTGAGTTTCTGCAGTAGCAGGGATGAATCAGGAAAGGAGCAGGAGAACCCATTTAATCAGTAAGTGGCTTAAGGACAGGTACCACTGGTGGAATTTTGGTTTTCATGATCATGGGCAAACTCTTATGCTACCAGGCCTGCTAAAGTCAGATGGACTTCATCTGTCTAGCAAGTGTAAAAGAACTCTAGCCTACAACTTGGCAGGGCGGATCAAGAGAGCTTTAAACTAAGCTTGAAGGGGGAAAGGAATGAGATCAGGCTCTACAGAGATCAGCCGAAGGTTGGTAAACTGAGGTTAGGAATGAAATCAACAGCCCAGCTGAAGTGCATGCACGCAGTATAAGTAACAAACAAAAGGAGATGGAAGTCATCATGCAGCAGGAAAGATATGATGTAGTCACCATCATGGAAATGTGGTGGGACGACTCTCATATTGGAATGCTGCCATGGAAGGCTACAGGCTCCTCAGAAGGAGTAGGCAAGGTAAGAGAAGTGGAGAAATGGCTGCATATCTTAGAGAGTCTCTTGACTCTGTAGAACTTAAGGTCATTGACAGCAAGGTTGAGAGTCCGCAGATAAGAATTAGGGGCAAGGCCAACAAGGCTGGGGTAACAGACCACCCAAACAGGATGAAGAGGTGGATGAATTCTTCTACAAGCAGCTGGCTTGTTTCAAAATCACCAGCCCTTGTTCTTGTGGATGACTTTAACCTGCTGGTTGTCTGCTTGGGACTCAAGTCAGCAGAGAAGGGGCAGTCTGGGACATTCCTGAAATGTATGGAGAATAAATTCCTGTTGCAACTGATAAAAAACCTACCAGGGTAGGGCCCCACTAGATCTGCTGTTTAAAAACTGAGAAGGGCTGGTGGGACATGTGGTGGTTGGTTGGAGGCCATCTAGGGTACAGAGACTACGAAATGATGGAGTTCTCAATACTCAGTGAAACAAATTGGGGTATCAACAAAACTTCCACCCTGGACTTGCATAGGACAGACTTTGGGCTATTCAGGAGGCTGATCCAGAGATTACCTTGGGAAACAGCCCTGAGAGGCAAAAGAGTCCAGGAAGATGGGACATACTTCAAGAAAGGAATCTTGAAGGTGCAGGAGCAGGCTGTGCCAATGTGCTGAAAGGTGAGCCATCAGGGAAGACGAACAGCCTGGCTGGACAGGGATCTTTAGCGAGAACTTGAGGAAAAAAAGAGGATTTTTCACCTTTGAAAGGAAGGTCAGGCAACTCATGAAGTGTTTAAGAATGTTGTCAGGTCTTGTAGAAAGAAAATTAGAGAGGCAAAAGCACAATTTGAATTTAGTCTGGCCATTTCTGTTAAGGATAATAAAAAGTGTGTTTATAAATACATTAATAGTAAAAGGAGGGGCAAGGAAACCTGTTCTCTGTTGGACATGGAGGAAATATAGTTACCAAAGATGAGGAAAAGGCTGAGGTCCTTAACACCTTCTCTACTTCAGTTTTCAACAATAAGACATGTCCTCAGGACAACTGGCCTCCTGTGTTTGTAGACAGGGACCGGAAGCTGAATAGCTGCCCTGTAGTCCAGGAGGAAGAAGTTGGTGACCTTCTGAACCCCTTAGGGTGCTCATAAGTCTATGGGACTGGAGGGGATCTGTCCTAGGGCAATGAGGAAGTTGGTGGAAGAGCTTGCCAAGCTGCTTTCCACCATTTATCAACAGTTCTGGCTCACTGAGGAGGTCCCAGACAATTGGAAGTTGGCCAACATGATGCCCATCCATGACAAGGGCCAGAAGCAAGATCCAGGAAACTGCAGGTCTGTCAGCCTGACCTCAGTGCCCAGCAAGGTTATAGAACTGATCATCCTGAGTGCCATCACATGGCATCTAGAGGACAGACAGGGGATCAGACCCAGCCAGCACGGATTTAGGAGGGACAGGTCCTGCCTGATCAACCTGTTCTCCTTTATGATCAGGTGACCTGCCTGGTGGATGAGGGGAAGGCTGTGGATGTGGTCTGTCTGGACTTCACCAAAGCCTTTGACACCATCTCCCATAACACACTCCTGAAAAAGCTGGCAGCCCACAGCTTGGACAGGTGCACTCCGTGCTGGGTTAGGGACTGGCTGAAGGGCCAGGCCCAGAGAGTGCTGGTGAACAGGGCTGTATCCAGTTGGTGGCCGGTTACCAGTGGTGTCCCCAAGGGGTCAGTGTTGGGCCCAGTCCTGTTTAATATCTTCATTGACAATTTAGATGAGGGGATTGAGTCCATCATTAGCAAATTTGCAGATGACACCTCATTGCAGGGGACTGTCGATCTGCTAGAGGGTAGGAGGGCTCTGCAGGGAGACCTGGACAGGCTGGAGAGATGAACCAAATCCAATGGCATGAGGTTTAACAAGACCAAGTGCCGGGTCCTGCACTTTGGCCACAACAACCCCATGCAGCAGGACAGCCCTGGGACAGAGTGGCTGGAGCGCAGCCAGGCAGAAAGGGACCTGGGAGTTTGGATTGACAGGAAGCTGAACGTGAGCCAACAATGTGCCCAGGTGGCCAAGAAGGCCAATGGCATCCTGGCCGGTATCAAGAATAGTGTGCCCAGCAGGACAAGGGAAGTGATTCTTCCTCTGTACTCAGCACTGGTGAGGCCACACCTTGGGTACTGTGTCCAGTTCTGGACCCCTCAATTTAGGAAGGACATTGAGGCGCTGGAGCAGGTCCAGAAAAGGACAAGGCTGGTGAAGGGACTGGAGCACAAGTCCTATGAGGAGCGGCTGAGTGAGCTGGGGTTGTTTAGCCTGCAGAGGAGGAGGCTCAGGGTAGACTTAATTGCTCTGTACAACTACCTGAGAGGAGGTTGTAGCCAGGTGGGTGTTGGTCTCTTCTCCCAGGCAACCAGTCTTAAGGCACAGTCTTAAGCTGCACAACCTGACATTTAGGTTAGAGATTAGAAACAAGTTCTTTACAGAAAGAGTGATAGGACATTGGAATGGGCTGTCCAGGGAAGTCATTGTGTCACTGTCCCTGGAGGTATATAAGAAGGGACTGGATGTGCCACTTACTGCCATGGTCTAGTAGGCAGGATGGTGGTTCATCAAAGGTTGGACTTGATGATCTCAGATGCCTTTTCCAACCAAATTGATTCTATGATTCTCTATGATTCTGTGCTTTCTTTTTGGTAAGTTCATATGCCAAACAGTTGGAGGAAATCAGACATATTTGTGGTAGTTCATGGTGCGGGTTCCTTCAGGGGCTGTTTGGCTCAGTGATGGTGAATTGATCTTTTTGTTACTCACATTTCCAAAGTGGAAAACACCTTTCATTGCTTCAGTAAGTCTTTCACTGTACTTCAGAGAAGGGCAATTTAAACAGAATGCAATGCTGAAATCAAACTAGATCTTCCATTGAGTACTACCACAAAGAATAGATAACTGTTATAGTTTCAAAACTCAGTTGGAATTCCTTCCAAAGCTCGGAGGCAATGCCTGGAGCTGATAAAGAGATTTAACAAAGGATGTAATGAATATGTATGTCCTGATAACAACTCTATCCAGAGCTTTTCTTCTGATCTCTCCCCAGGCTGGGAGGGGGAGGTAAGACAGGCTCTCAGGGGGGAAGGGTTTGGGGGTTCCTGTGCTTTCTGCACAGGGTCAGCAGCTCACTGGCTCGGTGGAGGACAAAAGACGGACACACACACAGGCTCCAGCATTGCTTCGGAACCTGGATTGTGTTTTTGCTCTCTGGTTTTCGCCAATCACCCGTGGACACCCCAATCCATTTTGAGGAAGAGAAACACATCTGTTCTCTACACTGCAGAGGTTGGATTTCTGCTGCTTTTGTCACCTACTGCACTGGAGCTGACCCGACCTCTGCTCCTGTCATTCCCCTGAGAGAGAGCCCAGCCGGCCGGGCGCGACATCGCCACCCACTGTCAGTAAATATAACTGCAACCCTGAGAGAGAGCGGCCAGCAGTCGAGGTTCAACGTCGCCACCTGCTGTCCGTAGATATAATTGCATCTCCCCTTCCTTTGGGGGTAGCCAAAAGGGCCTTTTTGACTGTTTGCCTTGTTGTTTGAGGGTGTAGGGGATTATTACAAATTGTTGTTGGTTGGTTCTTTTCTTTATATATATATATATAAATATACATATATATATATATATACTCATATATATATATATATATGAGTATTGTGGTTAAGAACTGTTATCCTTTCATATATATTTCTTTTTCTAATTAAAGTTTGGGGTTTTTCTAAATTTAAAGGAGAGGGATTATTTCTTGGCCAACTTAGATATCTTAGTTCTCCCCTTTGAACTAAGACAATAACACTTCATGACTGTTCCTGTATGGACTGCCAGCTCTGGGCAGCAGCTAGACAGAGATATCTTCTTTCTGTCTCAGAGAACTAGATTTGCCCTGCTAGACAAACTCCAGGACATAATCTTTAGTGGCAACAACACACCTGTTCCTGGGATACAAATCATGTCAACCACTTGTTGCTTGTGTTTCATGCTGTGTTGGGTTTGATTTATTATAACAGAATGACACAATTCTCCCCAGTCATGAAAAAGGTACAATGAGTGCACACTACGCAATTGAACATGCTATCATTCATACTTGTGAAAAAGCGTGCACAAAACCTTCTGAAGGAGCTGACTGACCTTATGTGGAAAGAGGTCAAAACTGGAATAGTGCACTCATTGATATGTGTGGGGAGAGTGAAGAGGAAACTGAGAGGAGTCTGCACTTTCCCCAGATTTTCTGAGGTTTATTTAAGGCAATACTTAAGTTTAAAAAAGGAAGTATAAAAGTCATTGTTAATTCTGGTAACCTTTATAAAGCAAATATAACTCTGTAGAAAAACAAAGAAATATTCCTGTCTTAAACCTCAATAAAGCTAATAAACAGAAGACTAGTTCCACTTTTTTTTTTTTTTTTTAATCATCACGTCTCATCCATATAATAGTCATGTGGTGCATTATATTTTTCCATAAGTGATACTGCATGAATGACACTTTCACTTCATGAGTGATACTTTCCATGAGCTGCCTTTTGCATATTGCTTAGAAGATCTCTTTAGCCTGCATACAGAGTAGAGGGGAATTATGTTGAATAAAAGGTGATGTACCTCTGGAAAACACGAGATTAACAAGGCCTTTTTGTAATTTAAAAAATCCACTTTCAACCTGTAGTTCTCATTAGGTTGGAGGCATTTTCCTTGATGATGCAAGTAAAGCAGCCCCTGGATTGCATGCTCATAAAATCAAACTGTTTTGGTGCTGCAGAGGTACCTTGGATGAAGAGCCATAAAACTGAAGTGTTATCACTTCAGATTTTTGCATATTGATGGAGATCCCCGTGAGCCTTGTCTTCTGAACAGGCTGAACAATCCCATTTCTCTCAGCCTTTCCTTGCAGGAGAGGTGCCTACACTTAACCACTTTTGTGACACTTTGGTGAACCCCCTCCAGTATGCCCATATCTCCCCTGTCCTGGGGAGTCCAGCCCTCTAGGTATAGCTTCACCAGTGCTGAGGAGAGGGGAAGGATCCTGTCTATTGATCTGCTGGCAACACTCCTCCCAGAATAGCACAGGACAACCATATCTTTCTTTGTTGCAAGGGTGCACTGCTGGTTCATATTTAGTTTGGTGTGTGCCAGACCCACAGATCTTTTTCTGTCCAGCTGGTTCCCAGCTTGGGTGGCTCTCAGCCTCTACTGGTGCTTGGGGTTGTTCATCCCCAGGTGCAGGACTTTGCACTTGTTCATGTTGAAATTTGTAAGGTTATCATCTCTCAGAATTCTGGTACAACCTTCTGGCATATCATCTGCCCACTGATGGGGGTATCGCTTTTGTATCACTTACAAACTTGCTGGGCCATCACATATTGCACACTCTGAGCCATCATTCACATCACTAATGAAGATGTTAACTGGGATTGAACTCTATACCCCAGTGAACCTGAGGTACACTGCTTTTTCTTGACCTCCAAATACACCTTTTTCCATTGATCTCCACATACCTGACCTAGTTCTTCCTCTGTTTTTCAATGCATCTCACTGCCTCTTCATTGAAACTGTACATAAATACCTTGTCTAGGAGGATGCTATGGGAGACAGTGCTAAAGGCTTTACTGAAGTTCAGATAGATAATATCCATTGCCCTCCTCTCATCTAACGAGCAGGTTGCCATGCTCCCTTATCATTCTCAGCCTTGAACTAAAATTGACCTCTTGCTTTGCTAATATATACCAACAGTTAAACTCACATTAGTGATGGCCTCTTGATCATAACAGGTGAGTGAATATTAGTGTTTCACCACCAAGACTCTAGGGCACCTCTGTTTACAAGAGAGAGTTTTTATGTGAAGTTCCTTCAGCCAGACACTGAATAATAGGCTAGTGTTTGACGCGTATTCCTCCTTAGATTTGTTTTCCTTGCTAGTCACTGGAAGGGGAAGACACCTGCAGCAGGAAATAATGTGTCTACCCTCCTTTCACTCTGCTGAGCAATCCATCTTTAGTAGGGAATGCCATACTTCCGTGTACCTCTAAGTCCTTACAACAACAGAGAAGCCAAAGGGAGGAGGAAAGACAGGCAGATATTGACAGATCAAGAGCAGGAAGCTATGATGAATAAAGTGCAGATCAAACACAGGAGGGACACAGGCTTCAGAAAGAAGCTTGTGTGCAATCTATCCACCCTTTACCCTGTCCTGCTCCTTCTGAGGTGAGGGACTTGGCTGATACAAAATTAATTGCTGTCTCATTAGTGTGATGAGGAATCAAGGATAAAAATGCAGTCTCCTCAAAATGAGGAAGAAGTTAAGCTGAATGCACTGTAGCTGCCTTGTCCGCAACTTTCATGAAGCCTTCATCTTTCAGGAAATTTCCTGATTGGAGGGGAAAAGTTCTCTGGCTGAAGAAACATATACAAATATAGTTTATTATATGAATCTCTACCACTGTGTTTGACCACTCTCCTTCCTCAATGTAATTTTCAGAGATCATTTATTTTTGATTGGTTTCATTATAACAGGACCATATCAAGTACAGTCATAGGGATAACTGGATACCCTAGTTTATAGCCCCAGCTCAGTTCAGTAAGCATTCTGTTAATATGCAGTGTGTGGCTGTCTATAGTAATAACACTTATAATCTGATCAAATAATTTTTCATAGTTTGAATATATTCTCAAGAGAGTATTTAAATATAAATTTCCTGGAGAGATTTTCAGATAATGTTATAAATAAAAAGTCTAATTCTAATGATATTGTACCTTCATTGTTTACATAGATCTTGTTTTTTCTCCTTCTACTCTTAGAGAACATTTTATCTACATAAAACATTGATTTTATTTTGTAGCTTTACATACTTTATTCGGGATTGAAATTTTGCAAATGTTACTATTAATATTGTGGGTTGATATTGATGAGTACTGCTTGGCCATTTTCATCTTGTGCTTGTGCTCAGGAACCCCTCAAAAAGGGCAAGATGTTGATCTTGCTATCAAAATATTTCTTGGGAGAATGGGTAAGAAAATTTTGGACAAGTGCCATAGGATTTTTGGTGACTTCTCAGGGAACCTGTGAAAGCTAGTATAATTTTCTCTCATCTTCCTGCTGTTTCACAGGATTACCCTATGAGGCACCAATATTTGTAGTGCTGGGTGTTAAACAGTTATTGTAAATGTATGTCAGTGGGTAGAGATGAAAAAAATGAACACGCACCCAAGTTCCTTTTTAGAAGGCAAGAGAACAGTCCTAGTTATTCCTTCTCCTCTTGATGACT
The DNA here is from genome assembly GCA_035221455.1 of Xenops minutus. NCBI lineage: Eukaryota > Metazoa > Chordata > Aves > Passeriformes > Furnariidae > Xenops > Xenops minutus. Next base: position 28,077,060 of record JAWWEE010000085.1, read on the forward strand.
TTCTTGGTGACTTTGGGGACATATTTTGCTGATGTCAGATGATCAGAAATTTTTGGATCTTTCTGTATTACCTTGCAGTTGAAGAAATCATAAAATGGATAAGGTGTATATTGAGATCAGAAATCTCATAGCACTTGAGAGTGTAGTCCATAATGAGACATTAAAGAGATCAAAAAGCTCTGTTACCCTGATAGAGTTACGAAAGAATATTTAACCTTGTCTCCTTGCCTTTCTGCTCTTATTTGTACTAAACCCTCCAGAATCACTGACAGTCTTTCCCACTTCCCCTCTTTAAAGAGCACTGAAAAAAATTGCTGTGTGCTTTCACAGAGTTATAAACATAATGAAATCAGCTGTAGAAATGTCATGTTTGTCTATAAAGTCTGCAGTACTTCTGGAAATATTTATTCTGAAAAAAAATGAAAGAGAAAGGAAATGAAACTATATTTTTAAAATAATCCATTTTCATATGAGGTACAAGCTCAATCTTCTTTTGTAGAGATTTTATATGTTAATTGATCGCTTGATTAAATTCTTCCTAGGGCTTGGTTCAGCCAAGTTTAATTTCCTTAATTCTACATGCTTAAGTAGTCTTGCTAAAGTCAACTGGATTCAATTATTTCATTATAGATAAACTCTGTTTAATGATTTGCTGAGTTAGGATAGAAAGTGCAGAATAAGGCAGAAAAGGGCTGTAAAAGGGACATGTAGTCTACCTTCATGTCTCACTGAAGGACTAACTCTACCTTAAACATTCTTGATGCATCATTGTTCCACCTTTCTTTAAAAGCTACCAAGGATGAAGATCACAATACTCACTGCAGCACACTTTTCCTGATTTCCCCTCATGTTTAACACACAGCTTTCTTCCATTTATTGAAATTCACTGTTTCCTGTCCTGTCCACTTTGTATATAACCAATGTTATTCTCTGACTCTTTACAACAGCCCTTTATGTGTCTGAAACTGTAGCTAGAGCCACTTTCCAGAGATTTTGGGGAATTCCAGTTATGTAAATCTCTTTTATGCTTTCTTATTGCCTGATGTGGAACATGTATTTCTCAAGTCATCAGGTCTCCATACCGGACGTAGTATTTCTGCTGAAACCTTAATGGGGATATCTTGCATTTTGTAAACTATTCCTCCAACCATGTATCTCAGGAAAGATTTAGGGGTTTTTATGTTTATTCTTCTGTCAGTATTTAACCTATGGATGAGATGAACCACTTATCATGATGCAGAGTCAACCAGCAATTTGTATATTACTGCTGACACAACAGTAAAACACTGAGTTCCCTATAAACTGGTCATGGTACGCAGAATAGGAGCTCTGGACAAATTTTATTAGATAAGCCCTCCCACTGAGTCATGAGGCATGGAAAAGACTCCCTTGCTTCCTAAACTCCTTCTCTGAGTCTAAGTACACCTGGATCCAATCTTACTGCTACACTGTCAACAGTTAGAGTCTGAAGGATTATATAGGTATAACTGCACCTCTATACAACTTTATCCTGCAAAATTAAGGATAGCAAGTCAGAGACCTTTATATAAACATAAATTATTTATTACTATAATTATTAGTCAGAGAGATCCTAATCAGAATTATTTACTACATAGTACAGAAGTTAGAAGTACTAGGATCATGCACTACAAAGCAATATTGTGTCTTCATTTCTCAGGACATCTGCCGTTCCACCAGGTTGGATTTGTCAGCATTTTATCATTGTGTTTCTGTTGTATATATCTTGTTGCACACGGAGTAACTACTCACCATTGCTGTCCATGCAAAACTATGTTTGTACGACACAAAGAGAAACAAAAGTAAAACAGATCAGACAGATGTCTGGTCAGTTGGAGAAAATGCTGTCAGAGCTAAGAGAAGCAAAACAAATCTACAGGCACACCAAGGAAAGTTCAAAGAGGGCAAACATGAGAGGTCTCACTCCACAGGTCTTGCAAATTGCTTACAAAGCTTATAGTCTTTAGTGAGAATGTCAGTGCTGTGTTATATGATCACCACACCATTGATACCTGGGTCTGACACACTGTTACAACTCACTGGCATAGTGTTGTCAGTAGCAGCTGTCTCCTCATGCTGCAGTCCTAGATCATCTTCGATTAACACCTGTTTCCCAGACCATACCTTTAACAACTATGTCCTGGTGAGGGTTACTCTCTCTCTCTGGAAAATCTTGTTTTCAGCTGTCTCGTCTCAAAAAAAACCTATACCAAGAGGTGAGATAAAGGCCATTTTAGCCTAATAGTGGTACTTTTCCAACTCTCTTTTCCAAAATGCCGTTTATTCATCCACTTAATTCATGTATTTAGACAGAGCAAAATTATTACTATAAGCCCTTGGGTCTTGCCTGCTTATATACCATTGAATCCTCCTTTTTCTCCATCATTATTCTTGGCAGACTTCTGCCTATTAGCTGGTCTGCTTGTTATCAACATAAAGTGAATAAATACCCCATTTGCCACCAGCCTGTTAGTCTATTTGTCATTTGATACAGCACTGTCCTTTGCTCCTGAAAACAATCTCTCTGCTGTTATTTTCAGGCTTTTCGTGCTACTGTTTCTGAATGCCCAAAGAGACCTGTAGGCAGATTAGACTCGTGCATCTTGTGCCAGCATAATCTCAGTCTACAGTGTCTATTGCAGCAAAAAACCACCCAAACAAACCATTAAAAAACCCAACCAAACAAAAAACCAACAACAACAACAAAAACCCCCAAAACAACAACAACAACAACACACAGAAAAAAACCCAACACAAACCAAACCAAAAAAACAAACAAACAAAAAGACCCCACACTGTTTCCTGTCTTATGACCTCTGTATACAAAATATGCTGAGTTGGAAGGGACGCACAAGGATCATTGAATCCAACCCTTAGCTCTGCACAGGACCATCTCCAAGAGTCACACCATGTGCCGGAGAGTATCATGCAAATGCTTCTTGAACTCTGTCAGGCTTGGTGCTGTGACCACTTCCCTGGAGTGCCTGTTCAAGTACCTGATTACTCTCTGGGTGAAGAACCTTTTTCTAATATTCAGCCTAAAACTCCCCTGACACAACTTCAGGCCATTCCCTTGGGTTCAGTCACTGACCATCTCAGAGAAGAGATCAGTGCCTGCCCCTCCTCTTCCCCTCACAAGGAAGTTGTAACTGCAGTGAGGTCTCCCCTTAGTCTCCTCTTCTCCAAGCTGAACAAACTAAGTGACATCAGTCACTCTTCATATGTCTTCACCTCCAGACCCTTCACCATCTTTGTTGCCCTCCTTTGGACACTCTGTAATAGCTTAATATCTTTCTCATATTGCAGTGCCCAAAACTGCCCACAATTTCCAAGATGAGGCCACCCCAGCGCAGAGCAGAGCGGGACAATCCCCTCCCTCGACTGGCTGCCGATGCTCTGCCTGATGCCCTCCAGGACAGGGTTGGCCCTCCTGGCTGCCAGGGCACTGCTGGCTCTTATTCAACTTGCCATCCACCAGGACCCCCAGATCCCTTTCCATGGTACTGTGTTCCAGCATCTCATTCCCCAGTTTGTCTGTACATTCAGGGTTGCCCCATCCCAGGTGCAGAATCTGGCACTTTCCCGTGTTGAACCTCATATTCTTGGTGATTGTCCAGTCCTCTCATTCACCGAGGTCTCTCTGCAGGGCCTCCCTGCCTTCAAGGGAGTCAACAGCTCCTCACAACTTTGTTTTGTCTACAAACTTTCTTAGTATCCCTTCCAGTCCTGTGTCTCAGTCATTTATGGAGATGTTGAAGAGCACAGGGCCTAAGATGGAGCCCTGTGGAACCCCACTAGTGACAGGTCACCCCTCTGATGTTACCCCATCCATTTTTACCCTCTGTGCTTGACTTGTGAGCCAATTGCTCACCTATCACATGATGTGTTTATCCAGCTGTGCTGGGCAGTTTGCCCAGAAGGATCCTGTGAGAGGCAGTATTGAAACCTTTCCTGAAATCAAAAAAAATTACATCAACTGGCTGCCCTTGATCAGCTAGGTAGGTTACTTTGTCATGGAAGGAAATCAGGTTGGATAAGTAGGACTTTCACAAAGCTCTGCTGGATGTGACCAACAACTGCATTGTCTTTCAGGTGTTTTTCAATACTTCCCAGAATAATCTCCATAACTTCACCAGGTGCTGAAGTGAGATGACAGGCTTGCAGTTTCCAGGGTCCTGCTTCATGCCCTTCATGAAAATTGGGACATGTGTCAGCTTCCAGTCAGCTGGGACATCTCTGGATTCCTAAGACCATTCAAAAATCATCAAGAGAGGTTTTATGATGATATCTGCCAGCTCTTTGAGGATTCTTGGGATAAATACCATCCGACCCTGATAGGTTTGTAGGGATCCAGATAGAGCAGCAGATCCTGCACAATTCCAAGGTCAACTGGAAGTTGATCAGTCTCACAGTCAGGGTCCTCCAGCTCAGGGCACTGAGACCCCCTTGGTCTGTCATCTGTGTCAAAGACAGAGGCATAGAAAGCATTAAACACTTTTGCCTTGTCGTTGTCCCTGTTGATGATGTGACTATCCTCATCCTGTAATGAGCTGTTGATGTTTTTATACTGCCTATTGCCATTAATGTATTTGAAAAAACTCTTTTTATTATGCCCCATATTTCTGGCTAGCTTCAACTCCAGTTAAGCTTTGGCCACACAAATTTTCTCCTTACACTGGCAAGCAGTATCTCTGAATTCTTCTCATGTCACTTGATCTTTCTTCCACTGGGCATATACCTTCCTTTTTTGCCTTATTTCCAAGAGAAGATCCCTGCTCAGCCAAGCTGGCCTTCCGCCTCACCTGCTTGACTTCTGACATTTTGGAATTGCCTGCTCCTGGACCCTGAGGACATAATATTTAAAAAGTGACCAGCACTGATGAACCCCAGCACCTACAAAAACATTTTCCTAGGGGACCTTCCTTACTAAATCCCTGAGAAGCTTAAAATCTGTTCTCCTCATGTCCAGGGTTGAGGTTTTGCTGGCACTTTTCCTCATGTAACAGAGATTTTAAATTCAATCACTTTGTGGTTGCTGTGGCTAAGGGGGCACCAATCTCCACTTCACTCATGAGATGGACCATTGACAAACAGTAGATCAAGGGAGGCGTCTTTCTGAACTGACTCTCTCAGGACCTGTTCCAGGAAGTTGTCATCCAGGATTTTAGGAATCATCTGGCCTAAGTGGTACCAGCTGTGTGATGCTCCCAGTTAATTTCTGGCAAGCAGAAGTAGCCCATAAGAACAAGGGAGGTTGATTTGGAAGTGTCCCTTAGTTTCTCAAGGAATAATTAATTGGCATCATCATCCTGGATGGGGGTCTATAGCAGACTCCCATGATAACATCCTCTCTTTGTCTGCCTGGCTGCTGGGGGCTTCCAGCTCCTCACAAGGCTGCTGTCTGGTCCTGCCTTCATGACCTTTCTGTCTTAGATACTTCATTATTTGGGCTCACATTCAAAATGGCAAAGCCTTTTAATCCTCATCACAGACCTATCACTGATACGCAAGGCTTCTTCAGAATGTAAAAGTATTATTGTTTTATTGAAAGTTCATTTGGGATCCTACATGCTGTCTTCCTCTTTTGTCAATACTCTCTGTCTCCTGAGAGTCCTAGACCTCTGCTTTTCTATAATATCTATGTGGTTCTAGCCCTACAAATTGAAAGACAGACTCTTCAGTCTTCTGCCATTTGCAAATGTATTTTCCTATCTGTCTCTTTCTTGTATTACATTAACAACAATTGCTTTATGTATATCCAACACCATTCAGCACATTTCTGTCAATATGTGATTCCAGAAAGGCTGTTCTTAATTCATTTCACTCTTGACATTTCAAACTGGGCAACAGTCACTCAGTACTAACTAGTTCAGCAGAGATCTGGCACTGTTGCCTTCTTTACATTTTCCTAAGTGGAGAGGTGTAACCAGAGCCTCTTGAGAACATAGTAGCTAATTCAAAGCCATACTTGGGAAGGTGACATAGAATACATTATCCTACTCTTCCTAGATTAGTAACAAAGGGAGATAGACATATTTAATCTGGCTTTTCTTCTGTTATTATATTATTCCACTTGATACAGATTTATATTTTTATCCCACTTATTAAAAAAAAAGCTTAATTTTTACATCTACCCAGCTATTTTTTGATATCTGTTTCTTCTCACATGTAGTTTTAAACATTCAAATAAAGTTGAAACTGATTGAGATATGGAATTTTCCAAAAGGAAAGAAATTCAAATACAATGCCCTTGGCTCAGGCAAAAGCATGTGGAGCTCTGCTCTTTTTGAAGGCATCAGTCAGCTGGTCAGTAATCCTGTTTGCATAGAGAGGCACCAGACAGTGCTCTGGTAGCTCCAGGTCAGTTATGGCCCACACTGCCTCTAACCCACTCAAGAGGGAGGAAGAAGCAATGGAAGGGAATGGAAGCAATGGAGGGATAGGAAATGTGCTAGTGTATTAGGAGATATTAGGGGCAATGACACAAAAAGCTTTAGATTGTTTGACTTTGTTTTGGGGCACTTGAAACTGCCACTCCAAATTGGGGCGGATTGAGACTGTGGCATGATATGCAGCTGCAATTAGGGGTGTGGAAAAGGGGGCCAGGTTCCAGCAGTGCTCCTAAAACATTATTTTATGCATCTGTAAAATGATATTGATAATTACTGTCTTGGATATGGGTCTGAATAGAAAGTGTAGTGTTAGACTGCATTCTCTGTCATGTGTTACCTTTTTTTCCTGTGCTGCTTTCCCTGTAGCATTTCTGTTACTGAGAGGTAATTGTGGGCCTGAGCTTGATTCTTGAACAGCTCTGACTCACAGCAGCCAGTCTCTGCAGGAAGAGATCACACATGTTGGGGAACCATTTCTGCTAAAAAATTCTTGCAGCCTCTGAATATACAGATCTGAGCTGAGACAAAAGATCTTACTGACCCAAAGGGCTTCTTGGACAGCACTCAGAATTCACTCAATGTGTGCATGTAGGTACCTCCACTTTATCCATATTTGAAAAGAAATCATGGGAATATAGTACTATTCAGCAGCCTGCTTTGTATCATCACAGGTTCTAAGTACAGAAGAATACAGAGTTGGAAACACATTAAGCAATGGTGTGAAGTGTTGTATGCCTTTTTGTTCCCGTTGCCAAATTTTCTGTGTAAGTAATGAAATGACTTGGACACTACTCAACTAAATGAGGTGTAGATAACACAGTTTGGTTAGCCCATGCAATGTAAATATAGCTCTCAACAGATATTTTAGTGGCTAGCACTCTATGTATTTATTTCTCAATTAAAGACCATCTGTGGCAAGTTTTCTTCATGTTATTTCATGAATTAGCTGTAAAAATGCCAGCACATGGCAAAAAACCATTTGTCATGTTTCTTGCTAAATTAGACACTGTTAAATTGGACTATTTAATGCAAGTGTTTTCCATTTGTGCCTTGTAGAGTCTGTTTCATGGTGTTACCACCTTGGTGTTACTAGAATGAAACAAGCCAGGAAAACCCTTTAATTGTCCTCTGTGCTGGGGATATCCAGAATCCAGGTTCATCTTCATCCTATGCCTTGTTCAGGGCTAACCTTGCTCTGCAGAGAAATCAAGATAAGCAATAAATTGGGTTCACTCTCAGAGCAGCACAGATTCTCTGATGTGGGGTGTGAATTTTCACAGCAAGGATGGACTGAGTGCTTTGGTTCTGCTCTGGGATGAGAACAGGAAGGTGACAGTGCCTTTCATCTACTTCCATCCTTTGGGAAGCCCAACTGAAGACAACTCAGTGGATCCCCACACTTGCCTTTAGCTGGCATTTGGGATTATATTCAATAAAAATTCCAGAGAAAGAAGCTCATCCTGATGTGAAAGATCCCACCTTGTGAGTTATATCTGAGGTAGATGTCTTTGGAGGTTAAAGGCACTTGGTGCCCTCACTACACTCTCTGTAGCTGATGAGAAGTATTGGATCTCACATGACTTATGCAAAGTATGTTCCTTATTGCTTGGGTAAAAAGGTTAGGTTTGTCTCTGAGGAATGATTTTTAAAGGTTACTTTAATGTCAAATTGATGGTTTTGATTTCTTAGTGATACAATTTTCAGTGTTTGGAGGATTCTTTTAGTTAAAATAACTGCTGGGTGACATTTTAAAAGCAATCTGCTGTTTTGCCTAGCTGAGTCTTTGAAGCATAGTGATCAGTAAGGGAAGGTCACAAAAGCATAACTGAAACAGTTGCCTTTAGTATTACAGCCTGAAGTGCAATTTCTCTCCCTGGACACTTTCTGCTTGCATGCTTATCCATATCCATAACTGCAGCGTTATACTACGTTAGCAGCTGCAGACCGTGACTCAGAAATGGATGCTCTTCTTGTGCCGGATATATGCACAGACTGAGTGCCTTACCCTGCTCCTGGAAACTTTCACATGTAAATTCAGAAGGGCTGGAAAGAGGTATGCAGAGAAATGGGTAGTAAATAGTTTGCATAAGGGCAGGCATCAGATCAGAAGCTGAATTTGGACTAGGGCCCAGACCTCTTGCACCTCTGTCTAGTGTGCCAGCTACTCAACTCCTTGCTAAAACTATGCAAGAATACATTTCAGTGACCACTGAATTAGAAAAATTAGTTAAACAACCCTGGGATTGCATAGTTATTAATAATGCCACTTTCATTAAATTCTTCAAAAGAAAGGGTTGATCTCCAATTTTCTTAAGTTGCACCTAGTTTTGAATGCCAGAAGAGGTACGTACCAATATAGCTTAACACAGTCATGTGGTGTGAAATGTGATTGCAGGGACTTAGTTTATCACAGGAGCTCCAAGGTCTCTGAATGAGAGCACAGCCCTCCCCTGTGAAAACATGTATTCACACAATAAAGAGCCAGTCCCCATGTTGTAGAACTTGAACCACAAATAGCAAGACCAGAGCAAAACTTTCTCTCTCCTTTCTATGAAGAAATATAGGTTGGCTTAATAAGGTTCCTGAAACAATGGATGATTGTTCCCTGTTCATTATTTTATATTCTTTAAAAAGACAGCTTCCATTTTTTATTTTCTGCTAAGGAAGACTGAAAATCACCTTTGTTTACTTGTTACTGTCTTTTGATCCACTGTCTATAGCAGGTAGTCCAAATTGCCAGTGATTTCCTGGGCAGAAAAATGAAACACTAGCAGTATCCAGCTTGCCTTTCCAAACATACTAAGGATTTACCACGTGGCTCCTGTGGTCTTCGTGTGTGCTTGACCTGGATGTGCAACTTGTCAGTTTTTACTCATGCCTATCAGATAGATGCACCTCCTTGCAGAGATGCATCCCTGCAAAGTTAATGAGGCTCATTAACTTTACTCTGAGTGCCAGCTTGATTATTGAAAGCTAGTCCAGGATGCAGCTTATGTGATATTTGCAATTGAATAAACAACTGGGAATAATATAAGATCTACACAAAGATTTCTCTTTTAAAGTTCCATTTCATTTACTCTTCTGCTTATCCATTGCAAAGACAGGGAAATAAGGCAGAAGTACAGTAATTTTCCCCCTGAAACTTGCTTTCCCCCAATTCAGTAATAGCCTAATTTGCAGACTTGACATTACACAACTGTTTCCAAGAGCAAGATGATTCAACCTTGCCATTTCTCCATATCCATAAGAATGTATTATTAGAACAGGCCCATTTTGACAACTCTTGCCCTACCAAGGCTTATTGGAAGATGCTACCACTATCTTCAGTTCAGGCAGCCTGTTCTCTTATCTGCAGGAGGACATCTGGCAATAGTGTAATTTCCAATCTCCTTCTGAACACACTGAGTTATATATGCCATATTTTAGGCCTATTAGCCTTGTTGTGTTTTGTTCTTCTGTTGCAAGAAAGTCTTTAGAGTTCCTGTCAGGCAGCATCTGTATTGTGAAGGATGTATGTCTTTTCCATGCTGTCTATTCTGTCTTAGCTGTAACTGTGTTCCTCAGATCCAGCTAAATATTCCCAGGTCATGTATTTTCAGGCTACACATAATCATAACAGTCCTAAGAAAGCTGACAGTCCATCTGTCTCAGGTCCTTTAGAAAGCTTGCCCTTGGGTAAAACTGAACAGTATCTTGCCTTAGAGCTAAGCAGCAAAGGTAAAGGAAAGCAAGAAATTCTGTGTCCCTTCTGCCAGAGTGCACAATCGCATAAGTTTTATTAGGCAATCTTTCCTATAACACATTTCAAGCATGGAACAAGGGCTGTGGATGAAGCTGGATCCATCTGAGAGAATGAACTTCTGGAACCTGTGCTGCAGGGGGCAAGCTTAGAAAGGAGTTGCCTCTTTTGTACAAGTCTGCCAACATCTGCACCTAATCTGTAGATTGCAGGAGGAGTGAGCACCTCTGTCTAGAGTACCATGATTAAGCTCATATTAACAAAGACAATCGAAACAGTTCAGAGTAACTATGATCTGAATGCCTCTGGTTTACAGGAAAATCCCCACCCAAGTCAGATGTAGCTTTTTGTCCTGAGGATGTTGGAAGTTAGGACTCCTGAGTCAATGCTCATGGGTGATATACAATAGGCAATGTTGCACAGGGGGACAGGTAGCTTCTGGCACCCTTAGGTGAATGACAGCTTTCCCTCAGTCATCTCACTGCTTGGCAGGTCCAGATTCAGGAATGAGGCTTTGCAAGATGTTGGTCTTGGGCAAGAGCCTTTCAGTGTCCCCTTCTGTGTACACTGACAAGGCAGCTTTGATGTGTCTCTCAAATGACATGCACTTATGGTAAGTGCCAACACCTGGAAACAGCATGTCAGAGAAGATCCCAAGATAGCTCTCACACTGTATCTGGGCAAGTGCCTGCGAGTGGTCTTCTATCAGCAATGTGAGTGCTGTCATAGGAAAGGGATGGAATCCTCAGAGGAAGTGCTAGTCTGACACTGGGACTGTTATCAGGGACATCAGGAGATATGGTCCCCCTTTTGACATAAAGATGATGCTAATTCTTCCCTTTTGCTGTCAGGCTGTGCTTCTGGGATGTGTTTCTGATCCCATCTCTGATACCGCATATATTGCTCTTGACATTTTCACCCAGTAAGTGTCACAAAAAGTTGCATAGCATCTGAAGACAGAGTTTTGGTTTTCTTTCACACTGGATTCTCCTGTCGGTGAGATGCTGATGTTTCTGCAGACTTTCCAGTATTTCTTTCAAGTCTTTTCATCTCTTCATGCTTGTGGCTCTGTATTCAGGTTTTTCAATCAAGAACAGATAAGTCTTTCAACCATATTTGCATTTCCTGCAAAATTTCTTATACTTTGGGATATTTCTTGAAATTTGTTTCTGTATTGTCCATTATCTGCTCTATGTGGAAGATTTCTGCTCTGTCAGTGAAACCCACCTTTTGAGAGAGTTGGAGAAAGAACAACTACAGTCTTTAGGTTTCAGTCCTGGGCCTGCTTCTACAGTCTGAATTACATGCCATCAGACTGGCCTCACAGAGCACAACTCTGCTGGCTAACACAGAAAGGCTGCAACATGAAGGTGAGCCAAAGTGAGGCAGGAAAAATTTCCAAATAAGACATTGTTTGTGTCTGGTCAGGTGTTATCATTTTAAAATCATTCTGATCCCCCAGTCCAGCCAGCTGTATGATACAGGTCCTGCAACTTCATATAGTATTTGCTGTGTAAAGCTGTTCAGTGCTGAAAATGTTTGACAGAAACTTCTGCCCATGAGAAAAAAATGTGGGGATAAATGCAGTACAGAGCTTCCAAAGGTCCCACTGTCATCTTAGAGTTAATTCTAAAACACAGACTTCCATTTGTTACAATTGAAACTCAAACAGAGGCATTACACATTTTGAGTTTTGCATCAAAACAATTAAGTTTTGTTTCCACAAAGCAATGTCCTTGAAGTTAACTGGGATGCTGAGCTCAGCCAGAAGCTCTTGTTTTGTTGCTGTCCTTTACTCAGCCTGTACAGACTGCAGCACTGTGGTAGGAGTGCGTCACACTGCAGTGCGCGGTCATCAGCTCTCAATGCAGACTTTGGAGGCTGCAGTGTAAGACTGTGAGGCTACACTGCAGAGCTGCTGAGCTTTTGAAAAGCCGCAGTTAGATCTGGTTGAACAAGCAAAGTGTTTACTTGCGGGATTAAACCCGTTTTGCTGCTTGTCAGCAGATTGTGTTCTTTGCAAATCTTTCTGTAAATGCCGCAGAGTTTGAAGGAAAATCAATCCTCTTTCCCTGACAATTGGAAGAAAAAGGGACTAGCTCTGGTTGCCTTCTTATATATATCTGAGTGCTGCCCCAGAGCAGTTTGCATGTTGCAGTTAGCAAAAATAATGTAGAATCCCCAAGATTTACATTTTGTGGTTCCTTATAGTATTGGTGAAAGGGAGGAGAGACCAGCAGCAGCACAAAATAGGGAGCTGGCATAGGGTAAGAAATTCTTGCTCAATAGGAAAGCTGAGGGATTTTTATTTGAACAACCTGGCTTTCATCGGGAAAATCCAACAGTAATCTGTTATTTTTCCCTGTGTCCTTCTTAAGGCTAGATAGGGTGATTCTGTGGGGCTGTGATGGTGAATAGTTAGTTTTGCAAGATAAAGGAGCATTATAGCTGTCTTTCTGCAGTGAGCCGTCTCTGTTCATTTCTTCCATACACCCTTAATCATTACTGAGGATTCTGTTGGGTGAAAACTGGCACCTTCAAAATGACATCTTCAAACTAGGTCTTGATCAGAACTACTTGATGATGTTAAGAGTCTGTGAGGATACTTGGAAGCATATGAGGAGGGCACTGTGGGGCAGACTGTTTTCATAACAAATTCTTTGAATACCTGCTAATTGCTCTTGTTAGTGAGGTCAAGCGGCATTGCTCTCCTAGCAACTTTGTACGGTCTTGTTCTCTGAGAGGCAATTCAATGCCAAGAGAAATCACTCGAATATAGCCTTTTATGAGTTAAGGTATTCTGTCCTAGGATTGGCCTCAGATATTTATAATCTGTCAATGTACTTCTAATGGAAGACAGCACAAAATGTTTTGATATATTTGGACAGCTATATTTAAAAACAGCTGGGTCTCTGTCTCTCCAAGAGCAGCAGAAATGGTTCTGCGTTACACTCCAGAGAGCAAATTTACCATACAGCGTTGTACTGTTGCAGTCCCCACATGGAATGTGGGGTGTCTAGGCAAGGACTTCTGTCACAGACGTGCATATTGAGATGCAAATAAGTCCAATCATATGCAAACGTGCGCCATTTATACATGGATGTGGGTAATTATGTAAAGCAGAGGTCCATTTCAAATGGTCATACAAAGAGTACTGTGATGTATATGAATAGAATAGAAAACAGGAGAGTATCTGTTTCTTATCAGGAAGTTTCTCCAAGGAAAAAGGTCTGCAGCACACCCTGCAACACTGAAACAAGGAGAAGTTTGGGACTGCTGAAGGTAGAAGCCATGTATCTGAGAGGGGAGGATGATGTTGCACATACGTTGTTTTTGTAAACTCTCTGACATGACCTCTGTTCATGGGGCAGATCTTGTGGCAGAGAGGTGCTTGTTTAGACAGAAGAAAGGCTGTTCTCCAGTTCTGCTGCTTTGTTTTGTTGGAGTTTTGTTTGTTTGTTTGGTGGTGGTGGTGGTTTTTTCTAGAGTTAGGCAGTAGCAGAAAACATTACATCTTGGTAAAACCAGAATCATCCAAGAAATAGACAGGCCCTTTCTGAGTGCTATAAACCACATGCATCTTGGCTAGCTTCTATTGTAATGAAATGAGAAGAACCGTTTAGTACCTTGCCCGTTCTGTTCACACCATGTGCCAAGGAGAGGTGAAGCTGACAAAATACCTTTAAGGAGATCTATGCACAACGGCTTCAGAGAGTGGGAGATGAGATCTGACTACAGAATGATGTTTTCTCCTGTTGTCTGCAAAAAGATCCATTCTTCAGAAAGCTATTTTTAATACACACTGTTTTTCAAGCTACTAAGAGCCGGTCTGACACTTCTAACGCAATGCAGAGCTCAAAACAAGATGCGTGTGCAGCTTGAGTCAAACATATTTCTTGTTCCATTATTGTTTACGTAACACATTTAGAAGGGATTGTCCTTCTGTTTGGCTGTTAAGTCTTTCAAAAATATTTGAACTGTAGTCCAGTAGTTGCCAAGGAAAGAGAGAGAGAGAGAGAGAGAGAGAGAAAGAGAGAAAGACCATCACCTTATTAATGTGCTTGCTTTTGTATTACCTATGTAAGCTTAGTGGTAGTCTTAAAGAGAAATGTTAAAAAAATGAGCAAATCCTGTAAAATACAAACAGGAAAAGATAAAATGTTTGCCACCTTTTAAAAGATAGCAGAGAATTAGATACATAAAAGAAATCAGAAGATCAGATTACAGTCTAATGCTGGAGTTATGTTTAAGAGACACTGCAGTCATTATATCAAAGCAAAATCCTACCAAACCTGTTTAAAAGTAACTGATCACTATTTCAACAAGTTTACAAAATTGCAATAGTTACAATAGCAAGCATATAAGGATTTTTGTCCCTTCCTTACGACTGAGAACGTGGTGGTTTTCAAACTTGGGAAATATTCAACATAGGTGCAAAGACTTTTCTTTTGAAGACACTGGTTTAGGGTGAGGTTGTTATAATCAGGGGATTCCGATGCAAGTTTCCACATTGGCTCATTTGCTAAGAGAGTTGTTATTTAAAGCAACAGAATATGATCAATTCACATCTTCCTAAATGTTCTAAAGAAGAAAGAGGTGACAAATATATTTGGATGCCTGTAAACTGTTTATTGTCAGAAAAATCCCGAAGTCCTTCTAGTATATTCAAGACAAAGAGTATGTGCTGAAAATGTTGATTCTATGCTCTGGTGATGGGAAAGGTAGAGCAAAGCAAACAAATATGTGATTGAAAGTACATTAGTTTAATGGTCAATTGATAAAGGGAGAATATTTTAATTGGAATACCATCTGTTAGGTATTTTTTTTCATTATAACGTTTTAGGGAGTTCATTAATTTAACTTTTGCTAGATAGGATTTTCTGCAATTAATTTGTATTTGTTTTCATTTGTTTAATTCCTTTCTACTCCATTAATAAAAACCTTGTTATTAGTTTTTGGGCTTTTTTAAATGGATAAAAAGCTATGTAACAGTTTTATTTCTGATAGAAAAGTCACTCAGAAATGTAACTTCTGTTTATGATGAGAGTTTTATAGTAATAAACATTAAAGTTTTATTTTCCTGGAATATTCTAACCATAGCATCACAGAATGGTTTGGGTAGGAAGGGACATTTAAAGGTCTAGTACAACTCCCCTGGAGTGAGCAGGGACATCTTCAATTAGATCAGGTTTCTCAGAACCCCATCCAGTTTGACTTTGAATGTTTCCAGGGATGGGGCATTGACAACCTCTCTGGGCAACCTGTTCCCCTGTTTCACCACTCTCATAGTGAAAAATTTCTTCCTTTTATCTAGTCTGAATCTACTCTCCTTCAGTTTAAAACCATTACCCCTTTTTCTATTGCTACTGGCTCTGTTAAAGAGTCTGTCCCCATCCTCCTTATAGGACCCCTTTAAATATTTCCTCACAGGATGATTATGTCATCCCTCTGATCATTTTGTGGCCCTTCTCTGAATCTACTCCAACAGTCTTTCAATGTGTGTTTGGTTTGAAATATTCTTTCTTGTATCATTCGAAAATCCAAAAGAAAAATCCAAACACTTTGAAGAAAGTATAATTCATTGTTCATGTAAGTTGGATTTATTTGTATACCAGGTAAGATAATTGTGTTCCAGTTTGTGTCAGAATGAGTTGTTTCCTTTGGGACAGAAGAGTGGAGCAGGTGCCTATCAGAGCATGCCTCCAGCTCTCCTCACCCTGGTTACCTCTTAAATTCAAATAGAGGTGCCTAGTTTTCTGCATCTGTAGCTGAGCAATGACCAAATTTAAAATAGCACTGACTAAGATAGCTTTCTCCAGACACTTGAGTCTTTTACCAATTTAACTCCTTCAAGCCTGTGACATGCTCCTTTAATTCAAGTATTTCTCTATTTATGCAAGCTACAAAGATTAGATAATTCTTTGCCTCCCTTTTTTCTACTGCCTGATATGAGTTTAAAAGAAGAGGGAAATCAAAGGAACCCTGTGCTGTTTCTTTTGATATGTTGTCATTTTTGGAAACCTCTCTTTTGGAACTCTGATATGGAGTTGTAAGATAGGTAGTTGGAATAAGGCTATGCTTGGTCACCAAGTGGTTTAGGGCTGTGAGCTTTAGAAAAGGAAGGCCACTCATGTAAACGTCTAAAGAAGGGCATCAAAAGCCTATTTGTCACCAAATACTAGTTTTACCTTTGCTTCAGATGACATCATAGCTAGAAAGGCTGCTAAAATGCACCATTGAATACAGAGATGGATTCTGGCTGTGGAGAACACAGCTTTTGCATGGCATATTTGTGAGACTGTAGCCCATATTCAAATGCAGCATTCTCTCTGTTACCTGCCTTCTACCTGTTCCAGTGCTCTTCTGGAAGGGACACTGACATCTGACTGGAAACTACAGGGAAGTGGCAAAATTATGACAAGTGTCAGTTTACTTTAGCTACAGGGTACAGGGCATTCCTCTGGTCTTCCCAAATGCCTCCATTTAGAATGGTTCCATTATTTAAAAATAAAAATGTTTCTGCAATGCAGAGAAGGCTGTCTGTTGAAAATCACTTTTTCTTGCACCTAACCCCCCAATCTCTGTTAGAACAAATACATAAAGTTCTGATAAAATTGAAATCCTTTCTTCAAAAGTGTAGCTTTTGACAAAAAGCTGTCTCAAGTAGGGGTCGAAAGTCTGTGTTTTAAAAATGTTTGACTCAGTGGGAGATATTTTTACACAGTATGGAAGAGAAATCATTTTAGACTCCAGTAGGGAGTATATTCACTTTCTCCATTCCCTCCTCAGTAAAAATCAGTCAGGGAAAAGCAAACAACATTTCAGTGAATTAATAGTTCACCCTGTGCAGAGACACAACAGGAGATGAAGAAGTAGACACTAGCAAAGGACATTTGATCTGCTGAATTTCAGTTGCTACTGTTTCCTTCAGAGAAATTAAGAGTATATTACTCATCAATTTTCTATAAAACTGTATGGACAATTTACACTCTTTATTAATTTTAATACTTGTGCAGTGCTGAGAGAAATGAAGACTCCAATGATACTTCATTTTTATCATTTTTCAGGAAATATAAATATTGTCATGACTTTCAGGAACCAGTATAACCACCTCCGCTCTCCCCGCTCCCTGCCCCAAACCTTCTCTTCTTTAGCCTTCAGAGACTATACTCAGAATGGTACCTATCACAGTCTCATCTTTCGCACAGCATAGCTTTGCTTATACAGAATAAAGTAGGGCTTCTGGACTTAAAATTAGCTTGCTTTTTACTCATCTGCCATAAGAGTCTGCAAAGGAGATTTGTAATGGTACAGTTCCAGATTCAGTGCAGATAAATCTGACGGCAGACTTCAGTCTTTCCTCTTTTCCCACTGCATCTGTTTCCACAAGTTTTTGACTTCATGGTGTACTATGGTGAACTATCAATGTAACCCTGATCTTTTTTCTAATTTGATCATAACTAGTTCCTATCTGTACTCTTTATTTTTTTGCTTTAATTTCATTAGGACATGGAATGGGTTTTACAACTTCTTAAGAAAGAAAACATAGATACACTTGTCCTTTTATTTCTCCTGAAAAATGAGTTGCTGTTTTGAGTTGTACACAAGTCGTTGCAGTATCTTTAGCAGATTTAACATAAATTATGGAGTCGGGGGAGTTCTAACATATAAAATTCATTGTCTCAAATGGAAATGATTTTGACTTTCACTGATAATATTGAGGCCTCTTATTCAGGGCATGATATGAACTGCTAATTGCATTGTTTACAGAAAAAAACTGTAGAGATCCTCTCTCAGACCGAATTTTCAAACACAAATAGTTACACATGAGGAATAAGATGGCAAAGCTCTGGTCTCCATTTCTTATTTTGCTCCCTGCCTTCCACCATATTACCCCTAAGTCTTTTATGTGCTTGCTATGTTTCTGGCTACGTTTTCTTCATGGCCAACTCCAGAACAACAGCAGCATAATGTCTATGACTAAAGACAGCAAGAAACATCAAATATAATCCCTTGCTGCATCATTCACAAAGAATTAAAACCTTCCTGCAGCAATAAATTTTCTTTGACTGTATAAAGTGTGATTGTTACTAACTTTTTGCCTTATGGTGAAGCACAGATATTCACACTGAGATGGAATATCTGTTTTGAGTTAAACCCAAGGTTTTAAACTCAAGTTTCTGTTCTGGTCAACTAGCCTGCCTGCTAAACTTTTCATGTCTCTCTCACTTTGTGTTTTCATTCACATTTCATTGCAAAATGGCAGTTGGAACTCTGGCCTAAATGAGAATTAATATTTAATATGTCAGGATAACTTACAGATAAGAACTCTCTTGAGAAAGATATATACAGATATTGTATGTTGAAGTAATGGATACTTTCTGTGGTGTGGGATCATTTCATTGCAGAGGACTGATGCAACCATAGCAAGTGCAATGAGAACAGAATTCTCCAACTTTTTTTGGTAATTGGAGAACCATTATGAAATTCAAAAATCTCTTATCCTTTTAGCAAATCTGAGATGAAAAAAAAGCCTGTTTCTTTCTTGAGGTATTAGATGTAAAGAGGAGAGAACCTCAGCTTTTCTGTATATAAAGGATGAAGTGTGTAGCTTACAAGTGAGTCAAATGATCTGTGAAATTTGAAATTTTCATTTTCCAGAGTACATGGACAATGAAATTTGGTAGAGTTGACAGCCAGAATCTACTTTGGGTAGGTATGGCAGTTGTCTTCAGAGGGCATTCCTTGCAGGTGGCCTTTTAGAGTGTTACCCCTTTATGCAAAATTATGCTACAACTTTTCACTGCATATCTTCCATTCTGGTGCTTCCTCAGGAGAGGAAGGATTAGTCCTGACCTTTGTCAAAAAATGTAGGGCTTGTGTAGGGCTGGACAGACTGGTGAGGCTCCTTAGAGTCTGGGAAATCAGGAAGCCAAATAATAGATATTATTTGTTTCCCATTCCTTGAAAGATCCATAGAATCCTACATTTGATTCATACGTATATAATCCAATTTCATCCTTAAAGCATGACTAATACTGAATTCAGACCATGTTGCATGGACTTTATTAAAAAAAAAAAAAAATCGAAGATGGAGACTGCACAGTCACTCTAGGAAAAGTCTTCAATTTTTTTTCCTTATATCCATCCAAACCTCCACTGATTTAGTTTTTGACAAATGTCTCTGATTGTCTTTCCATGTACCACTGTGAAGACATCTGTTAAGTCTTCTTTATGACCTTATAGGTACTATAAGACAATTATTAGATACCTCTAAATCTGTCTTTTTTCCAGGCTGAGCAAGGTTTTTCACAAGTGCAGGGCTTTTCATTTATCTTTGCTGAATTTCATGATGTTTCAGCAAGCCCAATTCACTGGCTTGTTTATGTCTCTGCGAATGACAGGTCTGCCCTCAAATGTATGAACTGCAACTCCAGTTTAATGTTATCCTCAGATGTGATGAGATGCATTAGCTACTCATGCAGGCCATTAACAACAATACCAAATATCAGATGAAGTCCAGGACAAATCCCCAAGAAAAGCCACCTGTCACTCAAGTCAAGAGAAGTACATGTCAGGTGGAGTACATGTTCAGCCACTTCATTCTGAACCCAGTGAGCCACTCAGTATTTCCCCCAGGCAGTTATCTGCCTAACTAAATCAATAACTTCCTTCTTCAATGAAAGGATACTGTGAGAAACCATGTTGAAAGTCTTGCTGAGCTCAAGGTCAGTGCATGCATCTGCATTTGCCTACATGTGCACCCTTAGCCCAATCATTGTCTTTTCTCATGATCCAAAATACCATGCTCTTTTCATTAACGTACCTGGAAAATATCTGAATTTTCACAAAAGTTCCTCTCTAAATCT
This sequence comes from Xenops minutus, assembly GCA_035221455.1. NCBI lineage: Eukaryota > Metazoa > Chordata > Aves > Passeriformes > Furnariidae > Xenops > Xenops minutus. The sequence continues at coordinate 28,097,078 of JAWWEE010000085.1, forward strand.
GGACTATTTAGCCAAACACTAATGCCACCAATAAATCTCATGCATAACACACAGATGCAGCCATCTTTTACTCAGACTTTCTGGACACTGCTTGTTTTTGTTCATTGTCTTCACGACACCTATCTCTGAAAAATTTCTGATTTGTGACAAGGCCTTTTGCTCGGATAGGAACAAGAGAGATGGAGAAACAGAGGAATGGGAAACAGATTAGTTCCTGACAAGTTTGACATTAGTCAAGCTTATGTCTCATAAGACACTAAGCCCATTCTGAAGGGAGCTAGAGCCCTGAGATGGGAGTTGACCTCATGCCTTATGAAAATGACACCTTCTTTTTACCCTGAAGTAAATACTTTTTGTATGAGCTATCTTAAAAAGAGGTAAGATGCTAAGTGGTTTTGTTTTGCCACAAGGCTGTCTGTCTCGAGGGTTATAGAAAACAGAGGCAAGTTCACTCATGTTCTAACAGAACTGTCACTCCTTGTGTTAACTTTTGTTTGTAACTCAGGACAGCCACGAGACTCTGTAGTTATACCGTGATAATGAACACTACTTTCTGTTTTCCTTCAAATCAAAGAACAAAACCCAAGAAACTCAGTCACTTCAAGATGCTTCAGAGAGACACCTTTTATGCTCAGTATTTTCCCATAGCATATGGGAGTATTTCTTTCAAATATGTGCTAATTCCTTAATTTAATTTTTACATAATCCCCAGTACTACTTCTTCTGATCTCAGTCAAATTAGTTTATGTTGCTAACCTTGCATTACTGAGTACCTGGTAGAAGCAAGCCATAATGCACCAGTGAGTGCTGGATCTGTCCTGGTATACTTCATATTTCTACAAAAAGATGACAGTTGGTCCAAGATGCCAGTTGTCACATTATACGTGAAACTAATACAAACTGCTTTCATAGCAAAATGTCACAAAGCACATGTTGTTTGGAGAAAGAGGAAAGGGAAAGCAAATACTGGAAAGGTAATGAGTAATCAAACTTAAATTCCTTTACACTAAATACTGGTCAATGCAAAGGAGAGAGATCAACAGTGATTTTAACAGTATTTTAGTCCTTTCTTAAAACTCACAAGGGGGTCCATTCATTTTTCATTTCTTAGTTCTAGTCCCAGTTTCTTCATAAAGTTTGTGCATTCTTGTTGTTCCTGGGCCATAAACCATAGGAAAGGAACTTCAGAAAATTAAAGCTGGAATTCCAGAGTTTTCTCTATTTTTTCCACTGTGCTGTAGAACAGTCTTAAAAATACATTAATAGGAGTAACTGGATTTCTAGGATTTTTCCACTGCTTTCTATATACTGAGGTTTATTTGTCCCATGATTCTCATTTCTCTGTAAAACAGAGCAATATTTCTAAAGTTAAATATAAAAGACTGAACAAAAGTCTAAAAGATGTAAAGCAGAGTATTCTGGAGTAAAGCACAGTCCCTGGTTCTGCTGGAAGTTTGGAACAGCTATAACTGTGCACAAAGCTGAGGGAATCAGGAGAGTTCTGAATTTATTCTTCCTATACATCTCTGTATGAAAGCACTTGGTTCTGTGTAATTTACGGAATGCTCAGAAGATGTGGTTCTATTTTCTGTGGGCAACAGGGATTTGCCTCTCTCTAGCATTGCAAAGCAGAAAAGGAATTTCAAAAAGATGACTTCCTCAATTTGGCCTGTCCGTGTGATAAAAGGGCATTCACAGGAATAATGGTGCAAGAAGGGCAGTGCACTGACACCTGTCGGGCTGCTGCCTACTCTGCTCAGCAGCAGCTTTGTACTGCACCCCGACAGTAACCCCAGCTAGCTGGTGGCTGTTCAAGCCTACGTGGAAACTTGAGGTCTCCAGAAAATTTGAGTTAGAATGACGAAGTCTTTCAAAGAATTCTAATTTCAAAAGTGAGTGGTTTGGTTTTGTTTTTTTTCCTGTAAACTATTACAAGACTTCCTGCTGAAAGAAAATGGTGTCCACTCCCCACAATCGTAAGGCTCAGACTGAAATCTGAGCAGAAGCATTAGACCCGTGCCAATGTCTCCACTCAAAGACATCTGCCAAAAATTGAAATGGCTGTTCAGAAGAGGTGTTGTTACTCCAGCACTTGTAGGTGTCCCTGGCATCCATTCCTAACAGTGGATGTCATAGCTGCAAGTGGATACAGTAAGAAATATTCAGACAATTAACTCTATTTCATGAGGAGCTCATCAGGCAGCACAGTATCTGGGAATGTGAGGGGAAGTTGATAAATGGTGGTGTGTATTTTCCTAGACTGACCAACAGCCCTGCCTTAAGGCTACACAAGGGGAAGACAAGCCTGAATCCAACTTCAAGGTCCCTGGCACTAGTAACTCATGAGATAAAGGGGAGTGGGCATTTTTAACTGCATGAACAACCTTCCCCTAAAGTGTCTGTACATAACTGTCCTAGTTCAGCAGGAGGGACCATTTATCACTGGGTGGGAGTGATAAAAGCTATATATTCTACCCCCTCTATTCATTCCCCATGAACAATGGACCATTCACAGCAGCTGCCCAGGAAGTCGGTAGCACCTCCACACCCAGCCGGAGGGGGTGTGGCTGCTAATGGGCCATCAACGGTTCAACAGTACCCCATGATTCACAGAGTTAATCACCCATTGTGTGAGTCCCCGCCCCGGGGGAGGGACTGGGTGCTCCCTGAGAGTACTTAAACGGGGCTCAGAAGACCTCAAGCACTCTCGTTGGATCCAGAGGAGCAGTGGGACCTTGACAAAAAAATTTGTTAGGATTGTTATTGTGTCTTCTCTTAAATATTATTTTTATGATAAATTATAAATTATTCCTTTTTTAATGAATGGAGAATTTGTGCTATTTCTGTTTAACAGGACATTTTCATTTAATTTCTAAAAACCTTCACTTATTCAGTTTTGCTCATCATTATTATCAGTTTTAAGCAAAGTGTCTTTTTAAAGTATCAGTCATGTATGTTTTGTTTAGAACATATATACAAGCACCTATATGAAATAAAGAAAAGAGCAGCTGTCTCTAGGCATCAATTTTTAGTTCATTGACCAATCCACTTCTATTAGTTCCAGTGGCCTTTAATTTTGAATTAGGCTGTGTAGATTTTGGTGGGTCTGCGTTGGCTATAACTTTAGAAAATCCTGTAAAGAAATCCTGTAATGCTTACTTTAAAGCACCGTGCTAAAGATAGTATGTTCAGGTTAAAGCTAACAGAAAGATTAAAAGGAAGTAAAAAAACCTATGAGAAGTCCACACAAATAAGTGTAAGTTATGTCTTAGAAAGCAAAACAGCAACCTGCAGCATAGACACAATTTGGTATGAATGGTCTCATTGAAAAGATTTTTCAAGCCTTTCCCTCTGCTGAACAAGTTCCCCAACAGTACAGAAAAAACTAAAGGCTCTTAGTTTCTCTTTTGCTCCTCATGTCTCATCTCTACAGATAAGGACAAGAAAAACATCTGTTAAAAGGGAAAAAAAAAAGAAGGTTTAAAATTATATTTATGAGGTAAACACTTACTGGCTCCAATATTAACAACTATTTAGGTAGTCTTGAATTGCAGTCCATGCTAACTCTCTATTAAGCAAATGCTTGTACTTTCATTTAGCAGCTGAACAAGCTCTCGTGTGCTAGGGATTTACACTGAAGGGCTCAGTGTGAGTAGCTTGTGAACACTAAAGGCAGAAACTTTCCTGGACCTGAGGGTCTGCCACAAGCAAATTAGCTGCTTAGAATGACACTAACCAAGCCTCCTGCAGCTCTGCTCCTGCTGTGGTTCTTGCTCCCCATGCTGCCTTCTACACACTTAGAAATAGCATGCAAGATTTTGAGATATGCAATAAGAATGTTTATTCCAATTCTCTTTTCCTCACTGCCCTTTTTACATATACACACACCACACACAAGAATTTGAGAAACCCCAAACATGAAGTGCAATCTTCTTTTTCATGTTTTATTTAGATGAACTTAAAGTGAGAATTTATTAACAATTAGATACATTTTCTTATAGTTAACAACACACAATCTACAACCCAGTGTGAGGTTCAAAGTAGCCAAGTAGAACAAGTCAATGGCTGGCACTCATAAGCTTGAAAAGAAAGCCTAAGTGGATTAGTATGCAGAGCATTAGTGCATTGAGGTAATTTTTAAAATTAATTCTCTACAAGGAGGGTTGTGGGGTTTCTTTAACCAGAATTTTACTTCAAAAAGTTGTTTGTTTTTTTCCTGCAGAAATCCTGAAAAGAACTAAAGACCAGGCTGAGGCAATGTTACATAAGATGAAGAAAACTAGGATTTTTCATAAACCAGTGGTAAAGTGAAAAAAGAAGAAAAGAGAGTGTGAGTCTATGTGCACCTTCAGATGGAAGTCAGGAGAACGGAAGTTCCAATATACCAGGATGGGGCTTTCTGCCCCATCTTCTGAGTGATGATTCTCACTGCACTGTTTCTATGCCTCCTTTTGAGTCACATGGAATGCTTCTACAAATAAATTTTGTCAATTAAAGTCAATAAATGACTCCAATATATTGGCTGTGTTCCCACTGTTCTAACTGCATATGTATCAACTCCAGTCTTGTACTACAGAAAAATTTCTGCCATACACCTGCCAGACTACCCTTAGTGTCTTGATGAAAGAGAAAAATATACGTGCATGAGAGAAGGAAAAATACACCCTGATCCCTTTTGGCATAGTCCTTGATATTGTCTCTTCTCTAACATATCTGTAAAGCTGAATTAAGTCTTTCAAAATGCAAATTTCTAGCTCTATGCCAACTAATCAACTCTTTAAAAATCTGCAAACTTTATAGTAAAGCTGACACCCTTAACTTGCCTGCAACTCTTCAGTCTCTGATCTGAATATTTTCTGTGAAAGCATAGTTCCACAAAGTTTTTTAACCTATGCAGAAAGAACACTAATTTTCTTTCACCTATGTAGGTTTTTATAAAAATGCCACTTTGCTACGTTTATTATACATAATTTAATATAATATTAATATTTTTTTATTTTATTTTCATTTCCCCCCCTTAGTTAAAGGGGGGGGGGGGGGGGGGGGGGTGTTTGCTTTTTTTTTCAGTGTGATCTCCTGAGAAAGTGAGGCCTAAGCTGACAAGATCCGTGTGTGTAGTCCTGGATGGATCTTATCTAAATTTGCTGTATGTAGAAGTATGTGGACAAGTCACCCTAGGCTTCCTGTACAGACATTGGAGAGTGATGCATTTTGTCTGGCCTACTCCACAACAAACTTTTGGATGAAAGGAACTGCACTATTGCCTCTGCAATTATATTTATGATAACTTCCTTGACAGCTAAGAGAGCCTGGAAAGATTGTCTTTCTTGTAGACATCTCTACTATTGACGACATTTTTGACAGTTTAATCACTCCCCATCTCTGTATGAATTTCCTCACTCCTTTTACCCCAGGAAGTCATTAACAATTTTACCACTTCTAAATATATTTGAAAGAAGAACAAAAATCTCAAAGATGTTTAATTTCTGCAAGCTTTGTGCAAAACAAGGGCTAGAAGGATCATTCTATTAGTACCTACATGCGGGAAAGCTGCAGACACAGGACTCAGCTATAGACATCAAAGAAACTAGGAGAAATGTTATGAAAACCAAAAACCATGCTATTCAAAATGAAGAATCCAAAATGAAGAATCCAAAGCAAAAATCCAAAGCCACTGGATACAATCAGTCTTCATTACATCTGATACTTGTTTAATTCATAAAGGCATTCCAATAATTTTTATATTAATGAAAAAGAATTCACAGATTGAGAGGCAGTACAACAGGATGTTGACCACTAGAATGTAATGGAGCAATCCCTAATAGAATGCATCTGTGAAAGCAGGAATTTATGATGCCAGGAAAAAAAAATGTCCATTTGCTACTTCAGAACCAGATTTTTTTTCATTTTTTCTAAGAAAAATAAAAATTTAACAGGGTAGAAGGTTCAGAGATCTTTTTATGAAGTGAAAACCACAGTAATTCTAGCCCTGGATTTAAAAACTATGTATGAGAATAATTTTCTCTTATTAGTGACAATATATGCTGATACAAACATCATCAAGAAACCAGAAATAAAGGATTTAACCCTGGATTTCTTTAACTGTTTTTTTTTCACTGTTTGAGCTACATTATACTAAAGATGATAAAAGTAGGCATGCCGTAATCATCTCCTTCCTATGCCATTTTACCACTGCTGCCCTCTGCTGCACAGAACAGTTTCCAAGTGTCTTTATTTCTTACTAAGCTTGTGAATGATTAATTTTAGAGGTAGATGCTTAAGTGTATATGCCAGATTGCTTTTGTTTATTCCTTTAACTTGCAATGAAGTTTATTTGGCAATAGAGAACTGTGAATTTTTCATTATGGTTTAAAACTGTCAAAGTAAATAATTGTCAAAGGTTATATATGATATATGGAATAAATGTATTCTCAAATTTATTTTGTAAAGTAGAATGGCTTACTTCAAGAGATATTTTGACTCATTTAAACATGCTGCAATATTCATGACATTAATGTTAATGTCTTTTTAAATGTCATCTTTCAATGAATGTTATAAATGAGGAGGCAGTAAGAACAGAAGAAAATCCAATATGAACAGTCTATGAATTCATATCTTCCTCCAGTACAGTTTGTTTCCAACATTCCCCCCTTTCTTATTTTTATTTATTTATTTATTTATTTAATCCATCCATCCATCTGTATATCTCAGGAGAAAGCTCTATTCTTACATGCCATGCTCCCAGCAATAATAAACATATTATCTGGGAAGATGTAACTCCCACTGCAGAATAGCCCAATCATGAGGTAATATACCTTTGAAAACACACCCTCAAATGGGTACTCATCAAACTACCCATGCATTTAGCAAACAAAAGGCATAGACACTATTGTTACAGAATCTTAACAATACCCTAAAAATTAAGCATTGTTTTATTTTTCCAGCACAACCCTTAGTCTAGGCTTATCAGTAATTTAGCCATATTCACAAATTATGAGGCAGCATTTTCCTTCCCATGCATTTTCTACAAGATTCATGTTTTTGTTGAAAATCCTGCAAAGTCCATGGCTTTTGTCAATTTTATTCTGTTTCTTCGGGATCAGTATTTTTAATTACTTTTTGACTGGAATAAGTATAAAACTCAAAGGCAAACCTTATGAAGAGATGGATGGGAATTGAAATGAAAAGAATAACCCATAAGCCACCTAGGGCAGAGGACCATAAGGTCTAAGAAATGCTCCACTGGCTCTAAGAAATGTTTTACCCAGATTAGCTTCTATCACAACAACAGAAAATTATATTTAGGCAGTGCAGGCAAGCCTGACACTGCATGTGGTCTATTTCCTTCACACCCCCTGCATATGCAGTCATTAAAATAAGCTGTTAGAGGGCACACCCATGGTTGTTGCCTTTAGTATATGCTTATAAACATGTTTTCCATATATTTAACTAATCCCTCTTTGCACTGCCTTCATAAGATCCTGTGCTAACATTTTTTTGAAATTCCCTGCCATAAAATAGGATTTTCTTTCATCCTTTTAAAATCAATTTCTTATTAGTTTCAATTACTATACTGTAAAACTTGATCAATAACAGTTCTGTCTCCATTTTATCCAAAACCTTCATGATTTTGTAATCATTACCAATATATACTCACCTTTGTACCCTTTCAAAACCCACGTCCTTCCCATTCAAACAGTATTTAAGATGTGGGGAGTACACTACACTCTCCATAGCTGAAATTGAATGTACCTAAGTGGGGTTCTTTTTTGGTAGAACTAGCAGAACCCTCTCTTTTCGTCCTGTATTTCTATGCAAGTACTGATAGCAGGCATTTAATTTAGTTTACTACCCTAATACAACATAGCTCCTGGAATATTATATTGATGTGTAGGTCATCTTAACATTCATATTGATGCATAAAGGCAGTCCTCTCCGAGTTTTCACCCTTCTACATGCTCTGTAAGGTGCTTGGCTCTAAAACTCAACGCAAGGAAAATGTGTGCTCAGGTGGGGTGATGGTAGATAAATATAGTATGATGTACACTAAAGCTTATGGCTAGTGGAGCTGAGGGCAGGAAAAAACATATCTTTATTTCCAGGAGTCCTGCCTCACAGCATGTGCATTGCAATCAGAAGTTAAAAGGAGATGCCTTATTGTTAGCATGAGAGTAAGCATTAAATAAGGATTCAACGGGTGACTAGTTAAGCATTTTAAAGAAATTTACCAGAGTTGCACATGAACTGCATCCTGTATTCCTGAAGAGAATCTTGTTTCTAAGCATTTTCTTAGTGTCTTGAGGAAGATTCTCTGTGAGCCATTATTAATTTCATGCAGCACTTTGGTAGCTCAGAAAAGTCAGTTAGTATTGATTCCTGTTGAGCTGAAATTTGGGGAAAATTACTGAACACTTTTGTAAAAATAACGACTTATAATGCAGATATTTTCTACAGAACTTCATTAATTTTAATAAATTGAAACATGACCTTAGACTGAGTGTGAAGAGATTCAGTTCTAAAGGGTAATATTTAGAATTGATACCTGACAAGTTTTAAGTGATTCGCTCCAGTTTTTCTATGGAATGGATGCTTGTTTGAATGCCTTCTCTTTCTCTCTCACTGAACCACTCAATCCTACTACCTTCCTAATGTTCCCGTTTTCCAAAATGCTCCTTGTTAATATGTATCTAACATGCTAAATTCAATCCTTCGTGAGCTTAAGAAGATACCATTTCCCGAAACTGAAACTATTAAGTTAAACTGCTTACTTTCAAGCTGTTTACAAAGATGTAATTTTCCTTTTATATTACTGTCTTTCAGGTTTCAGTTAGCTTCAGATAAACACAGGATAGAGTTTGTTTTTGTCGTCTTCTTGCTTTTTTAGCAATATAGCCCCGTTTCATTAGGCAAGTCACTTGGAAACACCATTAGTCTAAAAGCAAAAGAAATTATAAGAGGCTATGTAGTGATTCATGAGAAACAGGAGTATATTGTCTTTATTTTTGTAATGACTGCTTCCAGCTGCTGTTAACACACGAATAACAATACTGGAATAATTTAGTGAGAGTATTTATATGTAAGACAGTGACACAGCACGTCATGCTGAGAAATGGTCCACAAATAAGAAAGTCACTTCCCAATGGAGTTTAAAGGTGGTATTCATTGCACTAAGAACACAATAAAGGTTCTTTAGGTATGACTAGTCTAATACACTCCAAGATCTCTGAGTTTCTACCTAAACAGAAACTGCCTAAACTAGGAAATATTAGATATGTATATAGGCACATCCCACCTTGTCAATCCTGGCTGATTCTGTTGGCTAGGGCTGCCACAGTAATATATCCATTACATTACTTGCACTATTAACATGGATCAGCAAAGAGCTGCTCTTGAGGGAGCCTGTGTGAGAATAGACTAGATAAATATACTAACTTCTTCTGTAGACTTGAGTTATATTTTCTTATTTGTCAGAATGAATTCAGGTGCTGTTTACCAGAGATGGGACAGTTGCACTGACAGGCTCTGACATTCACAGCCACAGAAGCAGTGCCGCACACAAGAGCAGACATGCCTTGTTGCAGGGATTTGCAGAAGTGAGACAGTAAGTACGATACTACACACTAGGAAAGAGAACATGCTATCAGGACTAGGTAACACCTACCTGCTTGAGGGTGGTAAATTTGAGTGTATACAGCAACACAGTCAGCTTTTGTTCTGTTAGCCTGCCTAAAACACACTCATTGCCTGTATAAAGGACAGACATGCACTAGGATCATCACTGATGAAATTTTTAAGGTTCTGTTCATCAAGGAAAAGGCCATTCATGTTTGTAATACTGATGGTCCTCTTACAGTGACTATAACCTAGACTGCTATGTAATAACACACAATTCCAGCCACTTCAACAGGAATCTGGCATTATTCAACGACAGGAAACTATAGAGAACAATTGTACACCTGGACACATTCCATGACATTTTATTTAAATGATCCTATCAAATAAGCACTTTTGAATTTCAATTTCTAGCCTTAGCTATAACTCAAATTGAGAATTCATCCAGGATTGGCACAGACCTGAAAGGGAAAACGGGACGGACCACTCCACACAAAACGCGGGATAAGGTGAAATGGCCATTTATTCAACAGAGTAAAAGGGTTTTATAGGGGCTAGCTAGAAGGAGCTAGAAACTAGGCGTGGTTCGGGGAGGAGATTAACAG
>JAWWEE010000085.1:28107394-28134357 GCA_035221455.1 Xenops minutus
AATTGTAACTCTGACTCATAATCTCTCTGGTAGTGGGTCCATTTCTTCTGCTGGTTTACCTTCAAACCAGCACAACAACAGATACTATGCTCTGGGAATGTAGAATGAAAGTCACATTGCTAAAGGACAGAATCCAGAAAATTCCAACTATTCAATTCTATCACCTGTATTAGAAACAGTAGCTTCAGAAAAGGATGTAAATTATCAGAACTTGGAGATTCCTTGCTGAGAGGCAGCAAAGTAACTATTTCCCATCCAGGCTATTTCTCTAGGGAAGCTTGCTGCCTATCAACGTCTTGAGTTTGTAATGTCACTAGGCTGCTGAGTCTAGTGAACCCTACAAATTATCATCTGCTCAAATACCATTCTGTGTAGGGTCTGTTGCAAGGCAACTTCAAACTCCCCCAAAAGACTATATCTGTCCCTCACAGCAATGCTAAAGCATGTTGTTTCTTCTCTGTCCTTCCAATCAGAGGTAGGGGCTCAGAAAGCAGGAGTCAAATTGAAAGATGGCTGGGTGGCTGGTGCCCTACTCAAGGTTTTGGGTTATATGACCATGAATCTACCTTTGGAAGTTGCATCTGTTGCAAGGAAGTTGCATCTGTTGCAAACTCATGACATTCACCTGATCAAGCAGAGCAGATTATTGTTTACCAACAAACTGTCCAGACTTATATGGAGAGCTTTAAATTAGATTTAGTGGGGAATAGGATGAAGTTTTGAGCAAGAGAGAGGAACCAGAGGCTGCTGATGTGTTAGAAACCAACACAGAAACACCTGTGGAGTGCCTTAAAGGCATTGGGTAGTATTCACTTGAAGAGGTGGAGCAGCATGCAATCCATGTGAAGTGCCCCTGTACTGATGCACGCAGCATGCGTAACAAACAGCAACAGCTGTAAACCACTGTGCAGCTACAGCACTGTGGTCTAATCACTGCCAATGAAACATGAAGGGACAAACTGCATGGCTGGAGCACTGCAATCAGTGGCCACAAATGGTTCAGAACGGACAGGCAAGGAAGGAGGACTGGGGGCAGTAGGGAGGATGTTACCTTCTCTTTAGAAAAATGGATAAACTACACAAAGTTGCCATTGAAAACTGAGAATGAACAATGAACTATTATGAGTAAAAATGAGGGGCAGGCCAACAAAGGAAACATCATGGCTGGTATTTACTAGAGGCTGCCAGATCAAAGGGAGGATGTTAATTAAGTGTTCTTACTTGACAACTCTCAGGCTCTGATCCTGATAGGTGGCTTCAACCACCCTGACATCTGCTGTAAAAGCAGTACAGCAAACTGTACGAAGCCCAGGACACTCCTGGGAGTGTGTTGAAGATAATTTCTTAATCCAGGTGATAGACAGCCCAACAAGATGAGAATCATTACCAGACCTGTTGCTTACCAACACAGATGAACTAATTAAACATGTCAAGATTGGTGCCAGCCTTGCTTGCACTGGTCATTCTTTGATTGAACTCACACTTTTGAGGCCAGATGAATCCTCACCTTTAGGAGAGTGAAAGCTGTGTAAGAAACTGGTGGATTGAGATGCTCTGGGAAACTACCCTCAGCAATAAAGGAGCTGAAAGAAGTTGGCATCTCTTTAAGAACATTCTCAGAGTGTAAAAATTCTTGTATCCCTGTGAGAAATCAAGGAAGGCAGGCAGGAGACCAGTATGGTTCAGCTTGGCTTCCCAATCCAACTAAAGACACAAATGTAAAGGCAGTGGAACCAGGATCCATCTTGGGAAGAGTATAGACACTGCCAAAATATATAGCAAAGAGAATAAGAAAGCTAAGGCACACTTGAAGCTGCAATAATGAAGGGATTCAAAGAATAATAAGGGCTTCTAGAGGTATGTTGCATAGAAAAGGAAGACTAAGGGAAGTGGCTCCCCAATAAATAAGACAGGAGAACTACTGGCAATCAGTGCAGAGAAGCTGAGTTATTCAGCACTTATATTTGCTTTAGTTTTAAGTCTTGAACTCTCTTCTTACATCTCTTAAGCCCCCAAACCTCAAGGTAGGGCCTGGGGAAGTGAAATTCATTTTCAGGACCAGCTGAGGAACCTGAACATAAGTAAGTCCATGGGAGTCAATAAAAAGTAACCCACCATGATATAAAGCCTGATTTAACCTAGCTTTCAATGCTGTAGCATTTTCAATTTCAAGAGAGATCCAAGGTAAATTTTCTTAAGAATGTGGAAGCCTATTTCTTTGTTGAATATTTCATACAGAAGAATGGCAATATTCATCAAGAAACGAATCCTTCTGGGAAATACCAACAATAAAGATTGTTTCACTAGGTTTTCTTTAGGCCCTCCAGTGGAGTTCTATTGATACTTTGTTAGATTACTCAATGAACCACATTTCCATTTGCCTTTAGTTAGGTTTGCATTTGATATTCATACATTTCTGGAATTGACTAACAGAGAAAGAAGATACAGACTGGAACTGGGAATTGATTCTGGTCCTTGGGGAGGATTTAACAGTGAAGCAGCAGAATTATTTCATTGTTACTTTAGTGAGGAGTAAAAGAAGATTAAAGGACTGGAAACTATCTTCAATTTTTCTCCAGTATCACTTTTGCCACAGACATCAGCACCATGTTAATAATCACAATAGAAACAAAGGAAATGTGCTGAATGTAGTATGATTGCTATAGGTTCATGGTGAATGAGTTTTGAAAACTGCAAGTGTTGGTGGTGTCATCTCTTCACTGTTCAAGGTCCAACAGCTTCGCACACAAAGAGGAAAGCATATTATACAGGTATGACCCGGGTCCTGTATTAGGGTGATGTCAACATCCAGAGCAGCGAAGATGACTTGTACCTGAATTAACATTCATTTAGGAAGGATGTGAACAGCAACAGGGAAGCTGAGGCAGAAGAAACTACAGCAGTGGCTATATGGCAACATACCTCTAGGATGCTATCACATGGTTGTACTGTGTGAAATTCATGCTGCTTTTCTGCCTATCACATACCTTATGCATGTACCTCTCTGACTTCAAAATAAACATGGTGGGCAGCTGCTAACACCTCTACTTTATTCCTGAATTAATGAAAACTTTTGTACCAATAAAAGTAGTCCCTGTTTACCTTGGAATCAAGTATTTCTTTGAATGATACTGTAAAAAGTTGTCATATTTTCAGTACAACTCATCTCAATTGCTGAAAAGCAATAGCTTTTCAGGTATTGTTCACTGAGTCAATTTTCTGTTTCTATATAACACCAAGAGTAATTAGAACATACGGCAAGAGAAGAAACACTGTAGGCTCATGCACTACTACCTTCCTTCCCATCTGCTTCAGGAGCTGAGTGTCCTGCCTTTGCTGCTTATAAATTGTTTAGTCCAAGTATGCCATTTTCAAGTGAGATGGAAAGTGGAAGGGAAGCTTTTAAAGGGCACAGACAACTGCTTTCAAGGTGTGGAACTGCTTTCAGGGAGCCTTTCTTAAGGCTCCAACACCTGAACTAGGAACAGGCAGAGGATGACACTTGGAATTTCTTTTCTTTTCCAGAAAACTTTAATATAGCTTCCAATACTGATGAGAATATTTGAAAGCAGACTTTAATGTAGACCTTAGTGTACCATACAAATCAGCAAGAATGAACTGAATGGCAAAGGGAAAGACCACACAAATTCCACATTTTAAAGACAACTGACAAATTTGAAGATTTGAATTCAAAAGACAATGCTGTTTCTATCTGGAAATATTGACACATATTTCTACTTCCATGGTCTGAATCCCAGATCTGTCTTCTCTCTCTGTAAGTATTTGGGACTCATTTTTCTGCAGTTCTGTCACTTTTTCTCTTCTCCATCTAGAATGACATCTTCTAGGGATGTAGTCTCCAAACTGGAGACATGCTGGATGTGGAACACACTGCGAAGGCTACACAATTGGACTGCATGAACAAACTTTTTCCTGTATAATTTATAAATAAATTAAAATTAAACAAATTAAAATATTGTGATTTTTCATATTTATGTGATCCATGTAAGCTTCACTTATTGCAGGAAAAATAATTTTCTAGCTCAACATATTGAGTACTCTAGCTACTGCTTGAGCCTTTGTATTTTATTAAATAATGAAAAGTATGAGTAACATTATTTCCCCAATGATGGTTGAAACAAGATTATCTCTTGTTTGTACTTGTTGCTATATTTAACATTAATCTCTTTACAAATATCAGATTAAAGTCATACTTTGCTCTTTATTATTCCAGTGCTTTTAGATCAGACTCCTATCCTGCATCTGCCTGGAGAAGGCTGAATTTTGCAGAATGGCCTCTCATCCACTTTTCAAAACTTCAGTGGTCATATTTCCCTGAGAACCCCCAGTGTTTTAAGAGTGACAATCTTAAAGTCCCTTGGGCTTACATCTTTCATTTATGAGATGGTATGGGCCACAGAGAAAGCACAATTCTTAATGTTCAGTGATGCAAGTTTTTGGTTTCAGTATAGTTCTGAGAATGTCCTTACCTCAACCTTGTCATAATATGAATAAAATACTTGTATGCAGTTTAGGATGTGTAGATTAAAAGACATTTTAAGTTTTTATTTTATCTTTTTCTGAAATTTTGAAGGCACTTCTCAGGGTAACACCCCTATCTTCCCATTTTGTTATCCAGTAGTTCATTAAATAATTCCTTGATACATCTATTTATCTATCTATCTATCTATCTGTCTGTCTGTCTGTCTATCTATCTATCTATCTATCCATCCATCCATCCATTCATCCATCCATCCATCCATCCATCCATCCTCTACTTCTTGGAGCTGGACTTGTATGTAAGCGAATATCTCTCCATGTCTTGGTATATTGTAAAAAAACACAAGTAAGCATTTCTTATGGACTATGATGGGCATCCCAGAATATGTTATATCATTTGTGTGTATTCTGAAATTGGATTTTGATTTCAAAGTTTTGGCAACTTGCTTTTGAAATTTTGTTTACAAAAGAGAGAGGACAGAAAAGGTTCCATTAATTGGGAAGAAACTTATTTCTTCCTCCCAGTTAAATCAGAGAAAAGGTCAGGAACCCAGAACTTGATAACCACCCATGGGATCCACAGGTCTGGATAACTAAGGCTTCTGCTAGAAGAAACTGGTGCCTGGAAAATATGGCTAGAACATTTTCAGATTAGAAATTTGATTCCTCTTTTCAAGGTCCGTGGTAATTAATCATTTCAACAACTTGTTAAAAGATGTGGCAGCATCTATATCTCATCTATATAATTTAATGCTTTAAATGAAGCCTTTTTATGCAACCATGGGAAAATTGTGTGTGGTAATGTGAACTTTATCTATGTTGTTGAGGGAGTGACAACTTTTTAGATCCCCTGTGTGAATCTACATCAAAGAGAAAAGCTATCTGACACTTTGTGAGAGTGATGAAGTTAGCTATAGATTTAAATAGATAATAAAACATACATATGTATATGTATGTGTATGTATATGTATATAATATATTATCCATGTATGTGATATTTTGCATATATTATGTAAGTATAATTAAAATACATACAACATTTTTGGGTTGTGATTTGTCATAAGTCATTGTTGCACTAATTTAGACCTGACTTAAAACATCACGCTTGTATAATAAATAAATCATGTCATGCTGCGGTGGTGACTGTTCTAACCTATATGATCCTTCAATCCTGGTTGTCTGTAGGAGAGGAATCAAAGGCTGAAGACAAAAACAGACTCTCTTTGATGTCTGCTGCATTGACAAAACAGAGAAGGAAATTCTGTCACAGCTTGAAAAGAAAAATCATCAAGATACTTATTAAAACACATGCTGCTTCAGTATTTTAAGTCACAGGTGTTTTTTCTTCCTTTAGTTTATCCCAGGGTTTGGAATCAATCTGCACATTCAATTATGCAGTGAATCTTGAGGAATGGATTTACAGCACATGCTGTTCAATGATGTGTACCTACTAACTGAATTGCATCAGAAAGAGCTGCCTGCAAGACACCTGGGAAATAAGGACTGAGCTCAGTCTCTGGCTGCCTGAATAGTTAGGTCTGTGCTAGCCTCAGAAGTATTCATTCATGTCTCTGCTGCCAGTGCTGTCCCATCTGAAGGCTCTACAATTATTTTTTTACATCATAGAGAGGTAAAAATTACCTGGAATACAAGACAGACAGTTATCACTAATTGAAGGTGGGGAGAGGGCACCCAGTGTGCCAAGATCCTTTATGCAGCTCTTAAGATCTAAGTCTTCACTATCAGATTTTATTACCAGGGACACATGAGGTCCACAACACAGTATTTAATGAGTCACAAAGGCTGAAGAAATTCCCAGAAGCCCAGGAAGTTCAGGCATCTTACTTCTTTCTAAAAAGGGAAAATGAGACCATGGGGAACAACTAGAACCTGGGGAAAGATTCTTAGGCACATTAATAATTGCATTTAGATGTTCTCAAGAGCATATTAGAAGGACATAAAGCAACTAATATTGCTTTGTTAAGAATGAATCTTATCAAAGAGATAAAATTTTCTCATTTGACAGCATATCTGGGCTTGCAGGTAAGAGAAAAGTTGCCAATGTGGTAGTTTCTGATATCAGCAAAGCCTCTGAACCTGGTTACCCTGAACTCTTTTGAGAGACAATTCAGAGAACAAAGAGCCCTCTGGACAGTGAGAGGAATCACTGTGATTCATCCCATGTAACAATTTAAATTGCCTTCTAGAACAGGATAGTCTTTTTCCTTTTGATTGGCAAATTCTTTCTGTTTGAAGGGCCATAAGGCTAGCAGTCTTCTAAGCTGTCTCTCCTTGGAGTCTTACCAGAAACACTTCCCGTCTCCATACTGTCATAACATCAACAGAATGATAGACTCAAGTTTAATGTTTATTGATAACACGATTCATCTTTTATGGCTTAGTTCTGCCTGCAGGTGTTATCTCATTCGCTTCAGAAAATCTTGGAAAGAAACGCAAGCTGCTTATAGGTTACCATGGATTATCCTTCTCTATGTCTTTTTTCTTGGTAGAGATGCTGATGCTTGTCTCTGCCTGGGAAGGGAGGAGGCACTGTACCCTGTTGGTGAATCTGAAGCTGTTTTCTGGTCTTTTGACAGTGAAACAGGACATGTTGAGGCAGTGTGGCTAGAATTGTGAGGCATACACTGTCATGGTGAACCTTAACTCACTTCAAACTTTTTCTTTGTCTCCAGACATGGAGACATGATCATTATCTGTTGACATTAACCTGTGTGCCAGAAACCAGAAATCCTAAAAACATGCTTGGAAATTCAATTTGCATGAGATAGTAGGGCCTTCACAATAATTTTACATATTTTTATTACACTTGATAATTTTGATGAAAAAATGAAGGAGATCAGATGATGCAGCAGTAAGTTAGAGCAAAGCCTTTCATCACCTAAGTGTAGTTAGTTACCAGAAAGAAAAAGAAAAAGGAAAAAAAAACCAACCAACCAATCAAAAAAAAAAAAAATCAAAAAAACTATTGGCTTATTTCCTAGTATTAATTAAATCATGCCTTAAGGTGTAAAACTGCCAATCAAATCTGATCCTCTGAATAAAGCATGAGTTGAGTTTGCAAATGCTATTACACTGATATAGTAGGTAGTTGCAACCTCCTTAGCATTGTCTCAGAGGGAATAAGATTTTGTGCAGTGAATTGTCAAGTACATCTTCTGAGCTGTATTGGTAATTCATTATGCCAATTTTGTATAACGTGCTCCCTTGGTTCTTCCTGGGATTATTAAGTCTCCAATATAGGTGAGCGAGCCTGGCAAGAATGGTGTTAGGGGTAGAAATTTCTTCCTGAAGAGATGTGAAGCAATTCAGAATGAACAGCACTTTGCATTTTGTCAGATTGCCTGCCTTAAAACACCAGTTTCTGGAGTTATGAGATTATTTCATTTTGTTCATTAAAATAATAGACTTTTAGACATCTCCAGTGCACAGAAATGCTTGAGAATATAACAACTTTCAAGAACTTTCAAGATTCAAACAAGAAAAAAAATCACAGAGTCAAAAAGGGAAGAGATATGACATTTCAAGATAATTCTTTTTAAAAAAATCTTATGCATTAAAAATATTTTAGGTGAAGCCAGAATTAAATAACTTTAAGTGTAAGAGCACAGACCTTTAGGTCATTATTTTGAATTGTAGGAACACAGCTGGCTAGCTTTTTATTAGTGGAATCTGATTTTTCATCTCATTATGCTCTTTCAGGGACTAGAGCCTGAAGACAAGCTCAGACCTTGGAATCAAAGAAGGAGACTTGTGAATGGTTTGGACTGGCAAAGCTCTTGTAGAACTTTGAAATGAGAGAAACAACTACTTGTATTTTAACAAATTAAATTACACTCCACATCAAAGAAACATGATAGGAAATGCTGCCTAGAGAATGCTCAACAGAAGTTCACAGTGTCTTGAAGACCAGCAAGCGTAAACCAGCCAGCTGAAATGGTGTGGCAGAATGAAGGCATGGACTCCTGCTTGTGATTGACAGAGATTGCTTTAGTGCTAATGATTCTGGGTTTCTGTGCCACAGGCCTTCAGCTGCAGTGCTTAAGCAAACAAGGGCAGAATACACTGTAGCCACACATTCACACATACACATTTTGGGCTGCCGCCAGGCACACACGCACAGACCTTTGGAGTTTCAAGGTACCCATTTGCACCCCTCACATTGCGAACTGCACACTGAGACCTCAGCTCCATCCCTGGCCAGTAAATCAAGGCTTTAGATAAAACAATACAAGGTCATCTTGACATTTTCCAGGCCTTCTTGTTTTTCTTCTTTCTTGTTCTCATGCTGGCCTGCTACAAATGGAATGCTGTCTTGTTCGACTCCTACTAATATGAGTGGCTCTTAAACCTACTGCCAGGATCCTCCCGTGCTTTGTGTCCATTTTGGAGGCTTCTGTATCCTCTTTTCAGTCCTCAGTTGCTGTCTGCAGATACAGTGCACCAAGGAGAAAGGGTTCACTCTTTCTTCTATCTTTACGTGTTGGGCCTTTTCCTTTCCCTTTCTGCAGTCATCTCTGTTGTGCTGGCCTAATTTCCATGAAATGTTCTGTACTTTAAATTCACTTTGAAAGTTTCAGTTGGTGCAAAAATGAAAAAAAAAATAAAAAATCCTTCAACTTACTCTTACAGATGTGTTTCTGGGAAACACAGCATAAGATGCTTGCTCTTGCTTCTTTCATGTCGCTCTGTGAGACTCTCTTTTGTCAAATACATAAGGAAATTATTATTCCAGCTCTTGCAATTCCCTTTGACAGCTGATCTTGTTAGTAACACTTGCTCAGTAATGGAGTCTGTTTATCTCTTTCTGGCACTAAGACATTTTCTTCAGTGGAGGCACAGGTTTGAAGGCCCTGCATAGCTGGGTGTAACATCGTGGTCTGACACCTGGGTAGACTACAACACTTACAGAGGGAAACAAATGGTTACACTTCACGAAGATGCCCAGGGATATAGCTTTCCTCTCAGATAATGCTTCAAGGTCCCTGTCTTTCTCTCTGTAGCCATGCTGGGCCAGTTGGAGCAAACACTGTGGTTCATTGGGGCTTGTAGTTAATCTATTGATTTGTAAGGACCAGAACCCCACCTTGGACACTGTTGCTCTTCCTATCTCATATGAGAAATAGTTGTCTTGTGATTATGCAATTGACCTGGAGTATAGCACGTGTTTTGCTATTTTGGGACTTTGTTCCACTTTAGCCAAGCTTGTGCCACAGCATGCCCACACATATGCACACAAATGAAATGGTGGAAAAAGAGTGAGAATCCTTATAGATGCTTAGTGGGTTCTTGGACTACTTTGCTGGGGAAAATACAAGTGAAAAAACAGTTGTTTCAAAGCAGAAGTCTGAGGTACAAGAAGCACAAACATTTTGGGTCCCTCACTTATGTATCTATAACTCAATAAAGCAAATAAGCTCTGTTGGAAGTGAGCAATTCAGTTGTTATTCAGGCACCAGGTGTGGGAAGAATGCATTAAAATGCATGCTGACTGGTAGGAACATAATCATGGAAGTTGTACAGAATTTGAATATATTTGCACAATGCATTGATTTGATCTTTAAGTGTACTCCACAACATTTCCTTTACAGATTAGGGCTTGATGCAAAATCCTTTGAAGGAAATGTGAAGGACCCTCTTGATCCTGAAGAATTCTGGATTGGTGTCTTTATGTGTAACTACCAGTTGATAATTTCACTTCATAAACTTAGGAAGTGTCATCAATATCTGTCAGGAAAAGAAACTGAAAGAGCCTCTGGAAATGAGGATCCCAAGAGGAGTTAGCAGTTTATAAAGGGACAATAGATAAACTAGTTTTGGGAATTATTAGACAGTTTAAAATCTTCTTACAAGCAGACACACCATTGTGTGTCTCATATACATTAACTAGGCACAGAATTTCCATTAAATTAACATTTTCAAGAAATAATTTTGTTACTGTGGTTTTGGGTTTAACTGCAAAGGTGCCCTATTTTTGTCTGATTCATTTAGTTTCATCTTTGAAACACTGACAACTGGTGTGCTAATGCCATTGTTTGAAACGGGAAGCCATACCTCATCCCTCCTCTAATCACAACCATAAAGCATTACTACCTTCACACTAAGTCTTCCAGCTTCCTTTTTTAATTAGTTTTTTATTATTTTTCCTGAACATGAAGAAAGATGTTTGTTATGATTCCTGCTTCTTGTCCAAACCTCACAACACCTAAAGCAAAGAGTAGGTGGTCATCTTCATTGCAGAATCCCTTCTTTGTTTCATGAGTGATGCTGCAATCATATCAGAGGGTTTGTAAGGATCTACAGACTTCACAAATACTACACAAATTATGGTTTTGAGAAATTTTATTACTGGGGTGAACTGATCAAACACAATCTGGCATTGAAATAAACAAGTGAAAAAGACAATTCTTTCTTTACAAACAGAACTATTTTTCCAATTTTTAAGGCAAAAATTCTTTGACAAGGAAGGTGCACAATGGTGATTTGTCATGGTACAATGGATTAAGCAAGACTATTCTGGTGTCCCAGTCCTTTTTAATACAGGCTCCAGTATCTCCCTGAATCTGGATGGCAACATGATAATACATCCTACAACATCATGTCCTATGTCTCTGAGGAGCACTAGAAATGAAGTTTTTTTCAGGATTTGGAGTAGAAAATGCAGATAAAGGAATGACAAGGTTGTTTAGCACTAGAAGTGTCTGGGTTTTTTATAATCCCCATAAGAAGAATGCCCAGACTCCATAAAGTGCGGCTTAAAATTGTATTCTTTTGAGATAATACTATTAAGAAAGAGAGCAAAGTATAGACAAAACTTATTTCAGGTACTGGCAATCTCAAGTTGTGCAATATAGAATGGTTGTGGCATGCTGTACAGATCCATCCATGGAAGGTTTATTCTTTTTTGTTCCTCTGAACTCTTCCAAGGTTTTCTTACATGGAGAATAATTCTATCCTTCATTTTTGTTGTTCAAGAAAAGGGGGTTCCTAGAGGAGCTTGTTGCTTCACTGCTAGATAAAGGCAAGGGTATGCAAGTGGGCTATAAATTGGGACCTGCCTGTTGGTTTCCCTGCTACGTTCAACCAGGTAAGTATATCCTGTAGTTAATAGATATGCACAGTATGACAGGGGCCTGAAGGCCAAGCTGTGCATGTCACAGAGCAGAGCAGAGCACAGCCCTGGTTTGGGCCCATTCACACTACCTTATTACATGATTCTGTAGAACCGGGTGTTTCTTCATTTATGCTTTTGTTTGAATACTCAGAGCTAGATCTATGCTGGTCGATTTATTTACACTTTACCTTTGTGGGTACTGCAGAACACCAGGACTTCATGTGCAGCACATGAGGGAGGGATGGATATTTCTGAATGGGGAGACTAAAAATCTGGTATCTAAGGTGAAATGCTTCCTTTAAACTCATCATTGTAAGGAACTGCTAAAAGCGTGTGCTCTCTAAATGAGGCTCCTACCTCTACATGTGCAGACCCTGATCCCAGAATCCTCTACCCTTAGACCAGGGACTTAGGTCTTTTGGAAGGATATACAAGGTCCCAACTAATTTTAGTATTAGACGTGCCAGCCACCTTTTCCATAATATGCTTGACTGCTAATGACATTTCCTATTGAGGGGGGAAATCATGTTTACTTAACTTCAGCTGGAGCATCAGGAAGCTCCTAGCAAGTTACACTCTATATCCTCTCTTTGAGGTGAAATTAACTCAGCTTTTCCCACCTTTCTCTGAGATGTCACATTTTCTGAGCCTTTCTCTAGGTTCTTCAGTTTGTCTACATCTGCCTTGTGCTCTGGAATCTCCATGGAAAATACTGACTTCTCCAATTAACATAACTTATGAATGACCAGAGGGAGTAATAACCTCTCAGATAAAGCACTACTATTAATACACACCAATATTTGCCATGTTGCATCTCCCTGACATACATAAAGTTACTTTTTTATCCAATTTAACTCAGAACCCTTCTCTGTCTTTCTGTTGACTAACTGATGCTTCCCAATTTATTTTCATATTTAATTCTTTCTTCCTTATTTTTGGAAACCTTTTTTATGTTTGCTGCCATCACAGCCAATGACTACCTCTTCTGTTGGAATCTTGGCTCCTCAGGTCAGATGGCCAGTATGTATATCCTCTTTACTCTTGTATTGGGTACAAGTTTTGGAGGTTGTGCTATTCAAGCTGATAATTGGAATACTGAGAAGAATGGGATCATATTGAAACTCAGTGGGACCTCATTTGACTGCTTTTTGAATTTAACGGGTTATCAACGAGAATTTTTGTTTCAAGCCACATTGTCAAACAACTCCATCCTGACCACAAAGTGGTTATATTATATATATAAATGTACACATTGGAAGGAAAGCTTGACGTCAAGCTTCTGAGTTCAGCTCTGTCCTCAGGTCTGCAGACTTAGATGACACTACTGGAATGAGACACTCTAAGAACAGGGGATCATCTCTCATCTTTCATTTAGGGGTTTTGGCAGTTTCATCTACAGCATCTTTTGTGTGTCACTGAAAGGGTCAAAATATAAAATAGCTGGATGGGCCATTTTAATACAGTCCTGTATATTTTTGTGTTTTCTTTGTCATGCATTCTTTTGCAGGCAAATATTTAGCAGAATTTTGGAGAGAATATGTCTTTATATTGATTATTGAAAGAACTTCAGGGGAAGGGAAAGGCCTTTAAACCAGACAGAACTTGTATGAGACTGACGTTGCTCTTCTTTTCAAGTGCAACTGTGGCCTTGAAAAGTTAACTTCAGTAAGTTAGTTCACAATTTCAGGCATCTAGTTTCAGAGATAAGTGTTGTCCTTTGACTTTCTCTGTTGTTCTCATATTTAAACACTTTTCATGACCTTCCAATACAAAACTTTTTATCCTTCTCCTCAAATTCATGTAAGATTTTGTCATCCTTCCACTTTTCTGGGTGTGAGAACAAAGAAAACTATGAAAGGTCGACAGAACAGGGGTAACGGTAAAGGAAAAGTTTAGAATATAAATAGGAACGTAACATTAGCTGTAGATTCTGCTACTATTTTAAGATGGAAATCACAGTGTGCTTCAAAGAAGCATGTTTTCCTTATTTCAGTTTGGATAAGGCTAGTTGTTAGAGGGTCTTAGAAAAAAAACAAAGAAGCAGTTAGAAGCAATTTGAAATTAATGCAGTGTTTTATATTGTTTAGAAAAAAAACAAAGAAGCAGTTAGAAGCAATTTGAAATTAATGCAGTGTTTTATATTGTATGTTTTTTCTCTATCAGATTTATAGGGTTTTAGCAGCTGGTTGAAGATAACACAATGTTGTTCTTCAAATGAAATGAACATGAATACTTGTGATGCATTGAGGTTTGGTCCAAGTTTTAGTATGAGTAGGCAAAAGAAGCTTGTGGATAATTGGTTATGTTCTTATTGTGTTTCAAGTGTTTCTCTCTTCACTTCAAACTATATTCTTCAGTTTAGAGTGGACTCTTGCAGTTTTCTTGGACTCATATGTATTTTATTTCAGGAGCTCTGAAGATTTTATCCATATAAGACAAAAATTTCACATCATAAGGAGACTGATATGAATGGTTGTAAAGCAGGAGTGGATTTCAACAGTTAAACTACAAGGCCAAGAAACAATTACAGGCTTGGTTTAACTTGATTAGCATGATTATCCAGAGAAAGCTGTAAATGATGAGAAATTGGGTAAGTGACCAGGCTGCAGAGGTAACAGTAAATTAGTCAAAGAACTGGTAAAACTAGACAGAACAAATGCTCTACATTTGTGGAGTTGCCTACAAAGAATCCAAATTAGATCTCATTATTACAGGAATTTTTTTGACCCTTCTATTAAATATTTTTTTTAGGATAATACAAAATGGAGCATGTGAATAATGGGAACAAAAACTGTTCACTACTTTGCAAATACTAAAAAGTAAGATTAAAGAAGATATCAGCAAGAGACCAGTAGGGTGTGAAAGGTAGAAGATCATACAGCACAGGATGATTTGAACTCAAGATAGATAAGAAAGAAAGACCCACTTTTGGTTTATAGAAATGGTGAAGGCCATGAATTAGTCCTTCCAAACAATCATGTATGTAAGTGGCCAAATATAAACCAATAGCATTTGGCAGTCATTATTAAGTACCTATTAGGAATTATGCAGGTGACCTCATTCTACAACAGCATTAAATAAATTTTATTTTTTGGTTTTGGGTTGTTCTTTCATAGCAAAGCAAAGGATAAGCCATTTAGAGACAACTGAAATATTTCCTTTGGCACAAAGTAAAACTATAATTTCATTTTCTTGTTATATTTTTTGTAGCCAAAGTTATTTGCTAAATTTTGATCCATATTTATAAACAGTTTAGGCACTTTTTTGGTGTTTTTTATTTTGATTATTTTTTAAATCAGCTTTCTGTATACTAATTAAGGCTATTGAATGCTGAGATGAGTATCCTAGATGTCATAGGCATCATTAGATAGACACACTCCGTGCATAATGAACCTCTGTTTATTATTTTCTTGCTTGTTTTTTTGGGGCAGAGGGACTATACTTTGCAATGTAACTCATACTCGATCCAAGTTATCTTTCTACTAGAAAAACAACCACATCTTTTTATAACTTGGAAAAATAAATATAATTTTATTCAAAAAACATAACTGAATTAAAAATATAAGAGTTGAGAGTCAGTCTGAATTTCCATTTCTCTTCCAGAATTTTCCTCTAGCCTTAATTTTTTAAATTCTCTTTTAGGTTTATCACTAAATGCAATGTAATTTTGCTTTTGCCTGAGCATGTTTTGGGTTTTTTTTCCTGCTTACTTACCTTCTTTAACAAAAATAAATTTATTTCATATAGAAAGCCTGAATCTTGGAGTGATTGTCTCCCTTTGATGTCTTCAATGACTCTGATAATAAAAAAAATTTTCTCCTTTGCTGCAGCTTTGCTCAGTGCAGGAGAGAGGACATCCAGTGATGTGAAAGACCACATGGTATATCTCAACCACATTCCATGTGTCAGCTAAGACAACATGAGAAGCTACACTTGGAGGTTTGCTGACAGCCACGTAGTGGTGCACAGGAATCATTCTAATGACTCGGTAGTTATCCCAAGAACTTATCTCAGGTACTTATCTCTATTCAAAGTGATCCATCACCTGGTTAGGCATCTGTCAACACACAGGGAGATGACCAAAACCCAATTGAAATAATACAAAGATCCCCTTTGTTGACTTCATTACACCTGTACTCAGAGACTCTGTTTCTAATTCACTGTATCATTGTGATTATGGAGATACTTGTAGACTTTTCCACGGTTTTACTTCTTCAGTTTAGCTCTTCTCTTGTAAATATTAACTATATTAATAGGTCTGTATTTGTAGGGAAGCATTCCCAGAATTCAAATGCAGAGACAGGTAGATTATTATCTCTGCTCCTGATTGGCTGAACACTGTCACAGGTAGGATCTTTCAGTGAACATATGCCACAAGCACTTGGTATTCAACTACTTACTGTGAAAACTAAGACAGTTTACTAAGATGTCAGCTCATGACATGCTGCTAGAGGTGCCTGGGATATTCCTGGGCTAGCTTAGAATGGGTGCAGTCTTCACACCTGATCTGAACACTGAGGAATCTCACTGTATTTATTCCATCTACATATATATATAGGGTTGAAGTCTCCCATGGATGTTTACCAGCTTGGAGCTACGGCATGGCTTACTGAAGTCATGCCATCTATTATTTTCTGATGAGCAATAAAACATTATCTTTTAGCTTCTTACACATTTTCAGGAGGGCTTTCATTTAACTAGTATGTCAGGGTTCTGTGGGTTCTTCTCTTCCTGATACTAGGATGCAAGGGAAGAAAGGGTCTACTATGTTTAATTCAACATTTCATCATAGGCCAGCAAGCTGTAAAAATCCTTCAAATATTTATCAGTGCTAATTTACTGAGGTTTCTGCAGCCTCTTTTCTCTGGTCACACAGTGACTCCAATTTCTGCCTTGCTAAAAGCTTTGACATTTAAAAAACAAGCAACAGGAAACATCCCTTTTGTGGAGTCAAATGCAAAGGTGGCTCCCTCTTGTTCTCAGATTTTATGTTGATCCCTGGGAAATTTCTTCTTTCTGAATCCCAGCCACAGTACAGCCACTGTTGCTAAGCTTTTGTATTGGATAGGTCTGTCCCACTCTGCTTTTCTTGCTCCAAATTAGGTGAGGGATAATCTCTGCTGTCTAAGGTGGATGTTAGCAGACTAAAGGAATGGAAAGACTTTCTCCAAGGAAATCTGTCACCTGTGTAAGTCTGAAGACCTCTCTGAATAAAATGTAATTGCACACCATTTATGATCTACTGATAAAATAGATGCCTGTCTATTTAAACTTACCCCAATAGTGTTGTTCCTGCAGCAGGTTCGCCTTGACCACCAAGATACCCTCATTGCAGTTCCACAGCCTGCAGTGACAGAATTCCCTGAATACCAGAGTGCCTGTCTCCACTTCACTTACCACATACATCTTCTGAAATCTATCTACTTCCTGTCATCCATTCCACCGTCCATCCTGCCTTGTCACTTGTGACCAGACAACAGTCTATGACAAGGCACCTGGTCCTGTCCTGGTAACTCACCGTTTCAGTGTGTGAAACTTTTGGCATGTGCTGGCACATCTCATATTTCTTGTGAACCATTTCAAAACTGACCTTCGCTGGACTGGAACACATATGAATCACATTAAATTGTGATCTCTGCCTTTAGCTATGCTGTGTGACATCTCACATGCTTTTCCGTGATGCTGTAGTTTGAAAGAAAAAGGAAAAAATTTCAGTCTCCTCCGCAGATTTTCACTCTACATTTGCATTCTCCTTTACAATGCACTGGTCCCCAAAACGGGGAGTTTAAAACAAGAGAAGAAAACCCAGAAAGATACGCCAGTAACATCTAGGAAAGGAGTAGATTGGGATACTGGACACAAGTGGATGTTTTCCCGTGACCTAAGTTATTTTGCACTAGTTCAGACAATTGTTTATCTGCCCTTGGAAAGACCATGAAGTTATCTGCAATATTCTTTCTCTGGCCACCAGCCCAGGAACACTGAACCTTATCTGACAATGTTTGCTTTTAGAGTTTTCTTTGGGGATTTTATGCCTTACATTTTTGGAATATACTTTAGGAATGCTTGTCACATCATGTACCTGGACATGGCTACTCCTGCCTTGTGGAAGTCTGTTCTAGACTGGGAAAAGAAAGTTAAGGATTCTCTGTGTGGGTCACTTCCTCTGTGACAAGCCAGCAGATAGAGCTGATGAATTGAATTGAAACAATGCAAAGATTTATGGAATTACCCAAAACAGAACAGAGCACTATCCTACAGAAAGGCAGCTGGACATAGCCAAGAGATGGGAATCAGTAAGGGGCAGGAATCAGATATAAGTCTGTAGACTACCGTGACATCCTTTTGTCTCTGCATGAAAGCCATTAAAGGCACTTGTCACACTTTCTTCTTCCTCTGATCATCCCATTAACTGGTTCTCCCCAGAAAGGAACTGTGTTCTGCAGGTACATTTGGAGACGTGACTTTCTCATGGCATATATTAATTGCATGTCCAAGAAACCCTTCTTAGAGTTTCGTGGACATATACCTCACCAGTTTAGAGTTTAAAATATAGAAATGTTGTTTCCATTTTTATTCCATTTATCAGGATATGAGAGTTTCAATTTGCTTGTCAGAAACTTAAATGAACTGAGAACCATTTTTAAAGTCAAAAATTATTATAGTCTCATGCCTTTCTGAGAGAAAAGAATCAGAATACTTGAAGAAAATGGATTTGTTAGGATGGGAGACAGTCATCTTTGTTAGTGATTCACACTATAATGATGTCTGATTTTTACTCTGACTGGGGGCTACAAAAAGATGATTTTTCTACCTATTGGAGAGATTAAGTGAGGACATATGAGCATAGCTAGGACTCATTTTCTCTTTGTTTAGGATCCCTCAGACACAATTTTCTATGTTTCATATTTTATGAACAAACTGTTCCTGTAAATCAACACAATACTTACTCAAAAGGTGAGCTCCTAAAGACAATACATGGTCATGTTACAGAATCATGTATTGGACAGGTCTGTAAAAGAATGATACCTGCTGGTTCCCTAAAGGACATCAAAAAGAACATAATTTTATTTGTATGGGGTGAAAACCGGCTGATCTATGGCATTGTTTATGCTACTCAGATCTCCGATGGGGAAGAGGGGCAGCTCTCAGACAGACCATGATGCTGGAGATGCCATAAACCTCTTTTTCAGGTTGTAGGATGTGGTGAGAGCAGATGTCAGAGTGGGTGATGCTCTTGGAAATGAGTAGAAGAGGAACTGCTATTCTCTAAACCAGCAAATGAAACTTTCCAAGCCTGCTTGCTGCAGTCAGACTGAAAGGTCTTCTGTGTGAAGTGTCTTATTGCCAGTGAAAACTCACATTTCCTACAGGAAACCTTCTGGTAATTAATCATATTTACTATTTGTCCCATAAAATCTACTGTAATTTGACCAAGGACAATATAGTCTTCCAAAAACTACTAACTGCAACTCTTCCACCATCATTCACTGAACATCAGAAAGGTGAGATTATGGCACCGGCCAAAAAAAAAAATATTTAAGACTTGCACTGGAGTTCCAGGATGAGTGGAGTAAGCCTGGGATGGCAATGTGCCTGGTGCCACCCCAGCGATATTATCTATAACTAGGTATTTATTATTTTGTTCAAACTCTTTATATGCTTCCAGGTAAGCACAAATGCTAAAATGCTAAAATGAATAATTAAGTAGAGGAAGCACTAGCCATAACAAAAACTATTTAATACTATGATACCAACAACAGTTTTGTGATGCAGCACTACTGTCTCCCATTCCCTCTGTTTATGTAGACTGTCAAAAGAGTAAGAACTGTCTCTTCCTCACATTTATCAAGCTGCTCCAGGTGGGAACTCTGTAAAGAAAAAAAGTAAAAGTAATAACAAGGAAATTGTTCAAAATTTTTTCATTAAGGAAACAGGCTTCAGAGGGCCAAGGGATGTTAGAGTCAATTTCACTTTCCTTTTGAGTTGTTTTTTACATATTTCAAATGTAATGTATTAGATCAGGATATGTACAATGAGCTCTTCAGTCTCTTTCAAGGCTCTTACCTTAGACCCTCTTCTAAAAGGGAGACATTTTAAGTAGAATAGTGCTCAGAATGCTTAAACTTCACAGGTGATTTTCTTTAAAAGATTCACATAAATCCAACAAATCCAGGGTATAATAAACCTCACCTACCGAAAGTAGGGAATAAATGAGCCTTTGGCCTTATTTTTGACTTTCTGGTAGAAGTACAAAAAGACCTAGCCAATCTAATCAGATACCCTGGCAGTTGCTACGGAGCATACAATTTGACTGCATCAGGAAAAGAAAGTGTGTTGTTCCATATCACTAAAACAAACAGTAGTTTTATCATCTACAGTTGTTTTTAGTGATTTGAGTTCTGTTCTTCAAGGGTCTGAGTCAAGAAGGTGAAAGCAAACAAGAAAGTAAGTTGGTGAAACAGGCCTGTTTGAAGCATCACAATGCCCATTCCTACTCATTAAAGCAGTGAAATCTACAACGAATCTTTTATACACTGAAGTCAGAGTATAATGAAATGCCATAGAACTCCACAGGAGCATGAGAGGCCTTTCCAGAACAGTACACTTCCTGAAAGAGAAACTATATTTGGCAAACAGCAAATAGGAATAAATGGCTTCTACTCTTTCTTTCACTGTCTATAAAATTTTGTTTGGATATCTGACTTTCAGTCCAGCAACTAAATCACATATAAAGGAAAAAAAAAATCATGACTGAAGAAAAATCAGTTTTATTGCACATTAGCTGTAATAATTTGCACTTTTAAAAAAATGGTAACGCAAATGAAGTGAAGAATAGATCTTCTGATAGCATCCATTTTTTTTCAGATATTACACAATTAGAAGCCTGAAAGAGAAGAAGAGTGACCCATATTCCGTAATCAAAGGGAGACAAATTGTGTCTTGCACAGTATAGATCAATGTACTAGGGTTCCAGTTTAAAAAGAGGCACCACCATTGATGTGGGGGTTAAGACTTGAAACCTCAGTTTACTGCAGCTGATTGTTTCCTGGGTATTCTGGCAAGATAGTAGAACAATATGTCTTTGGGTCTGAGGATGACCTTGTGTTATGAAGTAAAAGCAAAGGAGCCTGAGCACGTTTGTACACAGATGCACTTCATCATGACTTTGACAGGGACTCTTTGGGTCTATTACTAATG
Organism: Xenops minutus; assembly: GCA_035221455.1. Taxonomy (NCBI): domain Eukaryota; kingdom Metazoa; phylum Chordata; class Aves; order Passeriformes; family Furnariidae; genus Xenops; species Xenops minutus. The sequence goes on from JAWWEE010000085.1 coordinate 28,128,228, forward strand.
GGTTTGAAGTTACATGGTTTTGCACCACTAAGAATCACAGAAGCTTGTAACATTAGGTGCATTAGGTGTTATTTTCCCATTACCTTTTATAATTGACAATAGACAATCTCTCAGCTCAGAGTCTTGAAGGATCAGGATATCCCAGTCCATTTCCTGTTTGACTGGGAATGTCTGCAAAGTTGGTGACTCCACAACCTGTCTGGGCAGTCTATTCCACTGTTTGATCATCCTTTCAATAAATTAATTTATTCTTATGCTTAAGTGAAATTTCTTGTGTTCCAGTTTGCACAAGTTACCTCTGATCTTGTCACTGGGCACCACTAAGAAGTGTCTGGCTCCTTCTTCTTCATTCTCTCCTCTGAGCTATGGTAATGCCTTCCTGAGCCTTCACTTTTCTGGGCTGAAGAGTCACAGCTCTCTCACACTCTTGTTGTACAAAAGATGTTCCAGTCCCTTCACTAAACTTTCTTTAGAAAGTCTACGTCTCTGTTGTACTGGGTAATGCAGAACTGAAATCCACACTCCAGGCATGGCCTCAGCAGTGCTGAGAGGAAGAAGGAAAGGGTTGCTTTCCCTGCTCTGCTGACAGTTCTCATCCTCATGCAGTCTGAGCTGTTCATGGCCTGTGGGTGAATGGCTAGCTCATGGTCAGCTTGCTGTACACCAACTCCCTTCTCTGCAGTGGTGCTGCCCTGCAGCTCCCACCATTTACATCCCTAATCCATTCTTTTTTTGTTCATAGATGTCAGATGCAGTAAAGCAAACAACCTGGTTCATTCCTCAGTCACCCACACTACAAAGTTATTCCTGATGACTTTCAGAATACTCCTGGACAAGTCTTGTTCATAGTTAGGATAAGTCACCATACTTTGTGTGGGAATTCCCCGTTAACTCTATATAAGAAATAAAATAAGATAATGGGTTGAATATTACTATTTTAATATGTATCACTATTAAAAAATGAACAACTTTTATTGATAAAAGAATAAAAAATATATTATCCCAGAAAAAGATAAAGCCCATACTGATAAGTTCTCTTTGCTGAATTGATATTATTTCCTATTTTTCACAGACAGAATCTGATATAATAGACATTGTCTAAGTTATTAACCATCTTTCACACTGTGTAGAATGAATGTTCTATTTTTAGTCACAATTGTTTTGCATTTCAAAGACCTTTTTGATGAAAATTAAAAAACAAATTCTCCAAATCTCTGATCCTTTCTCTTTTCAAAGGGATTTTCTGCATGACAAGGTCACACCTCCAATGCTGTATCAAACTCCCAATTAGAGCCTTGATTTAATTAATCTACAGAGGAACAAGACAATCTGTCATAAATAATTTCAGAGACCTGGAGTTAGACAAACAATTTAACAATGCCTTTACAGATGGTCAGTTTTTTGGCACACCAAGAGTCAGGTAACACCCCATATAATATGCTATTCATTACTAATTGTGCAATTGTGGACCAAAAGATGGCCTCTGCTTCTGAGACCTGCTAGTAAAAATTGCCAAGGATACATTAGCATGGACTTGTCCACATTTGTTCATTTCAGGAAATAATTTAACTGATACCAGGACTCTGTTTATTAAATTTGTCTGTGGTTTCTGGTAGAAATGGGGATTTGTAATCATTGTGTTTTCCAGCCTGAATGCAATCGTGTGTGCAACATGTTCTTATGTAGTTTTCCTGCTTATATTCACCCATCTAAGCCTGCATCTGAAGTTTAGACTGCGGGATCACCCGTGCACTCTAGTAACTTTTTTTCAACCAGAATATGCAGTGGGAGGACTTCCTATGCTGATCCAAGACTGATTGCAGGAGAAGTAGTGAGAAGATGTAGGTATTGACTTCCTGATGTGTCAGACTGAAAGAGTTGTGCAATTTGCTGCATCATCAACCTCTTTCATCTGTTCCCTTCCCCTCTCCTCTATCCACCAAAAAAAACCCCAAAAACAAACAAACAAAACAAACAAACAAAATTGTGTAAAGCATGTTAAAGGATGGACTGGATTGCTTGTGCTGGGGCAGACAGTTCTTCACAAATCCTGGTGTGTGCAGTCTAAGGAGCACAGACATTACTTTTAGAGCAGTGCATTTTTATGTGTTGGCTTGTTAGGCAGCCCTGCCCAAGAGCTACTGCAGGATGCCAGCAGCAGTTGAGAAGTCTTGAGTTCCTTTTAGAACAGAAATGTCTGGAAGACCTTTGGCTGCAGCTCTGTTTAAGTGCTTGCGTGCATATGATGCCAATAGACAAATACCACATTTTTTCACAAGGAATGGACAGTTCTTATTCCTCTTTTCCATGTCCCTTCTCTGTCTCAGCAGGCTGCAATAGATGGTTTCTTGCATACACTTGGCAAGAATTATGCTGTGATTCTTCATGAATTTGTCTATTGCTAAATGCACAGTGACCCTCCCATCATCTCTGCTTAGACTTCAGGTAAAGCTTCAGGTGTGCAGTTTACCATGAGTACATTACCTCTTCACTCTATAAGGCAGCTTTCCAGATAATTTCCAGGTGTTGAGACTGATATCTGGAATGCAGCAACACTTCTTTAGCATTGGAGAATAGTCTTCAAGATGACATTTCCTCTGTCTAAACTCAGTATTCAAAGGCCTGCCTCCAGAAGTTGTTTGGCCCTTGAAAAATGAGGACTTGCCAAGCCTTTAATACCTTCCCTTGAAAAGCTACAGTTTTTCAAAGGTGGCCTTTTGAGAAGGAAGCTCTCCTTTCTGCTGTCAGGGCTGCTTCTCTAAATTCAGAAGTATATCTGAAAATAGTGAGTATTCAAGAGGGTTAGTTTGCAAGACTGACTCTGCAGAACTGCAGAGTTTGCAGAGAAACCATGGTAGTAAATCTCAGTGTTTATGAATCTTGGAACATGGTATAGCCAGATGAAGAGAGTAAGCAATGGGGAACATTTGATCTGCAAATCTGCACTGGGAATAAGAGTACTTTTACAAAACTGGTGCAAATTGGCAGCATGACTGAAAGAAAGACTGCTACAAAACAAGTCAGAGGAAGAACAAATACACATCACTCATAATGTGAGCAATGGCGCCAAGATGGCTTGAGAATTCAGGCTGAAAAGCAAAAGGATTAATGTATCCAACAGCATAGATCTCTTAAGTATGAAAGAAATACGCATTTCTTTGAGATGTCATGATAGAAAATAATTCCAGAGAAGAATGTTAGTTAAGCAGGCTATGTCTGATGTATTATTAGAAACCATTTAAAAAGAAAATTTCTAATGAAAAGTAAGAATTCTGATGTATTCTGTCAGTATCAAGGCTGGCAGGCATGTCTGATGTCAAATAAAGGTAGCTACATGTGTAGAGCTTTCAAACACAGAAAATTCACCTGGGTGGAAAGTAGTTTCTCTGCCCTGGAAAGAATCTGCTCTTCTTAAAAAGTTATGTGCATTTTTAATGCTTCCAATGCTTATATGTAAGACTGTATGATTTTACATTGCAGACAAACAGTCCTAATGGGTTTTAGCTTGGATAATGGGGTGTATTTGAAAATTGATCAAATACAAATAGAAAAGTATATATAATTTTTTCAGTACTATGAATTAAGAAATCTGGTGCACTGAGGAACTACAGAACAACCCCTCCTGTAATTCTCAGTTGTCTTCCTTAAAACAAGGCTAAAAAACAGCATTGAAATATTTAATGTAAAATTAAATCTTACAGAAAGTGTAAGCATAAGAAGAATTATATCCCCTACTCAGAATTTTCAAGTAGTTCACATACTTTGGCTACTAAGTGCTAATTTAGGAGCTGATTGCACATTTCAACATTTCAGCAAACTCCACTGGGAGTTTGCAAGTGCAGCAGGAGTCATTGAAGAGTAGCACACTTTTTCAGCTGAATCCCATCTTCTTGGGATTAACAGAAGCATTTAAAATGGTCCATTTTTTCCCTTGATATCAATATTAGGAGGGAGCAAGAGTAACAGACAAAGCATTTCCAGACCTATTAGGCATTTATGTCACTGATTAATTGCTTAAAAATACAATGCTTTACTTGCATGCTGTGTTAAGTGTAAAAAATTTGGCATAAAATAAATACCCTTGCATTTACTCTTGTCCTCAGAGATCAGAGAAGCTTCATCCAGCTATGCTTACTTTCTGATTACAGATTATCTCATATAAGTCTGGTCACATTGAATAAGAAGTTTTGTGATCATAGATTCATGAATAGTGAGGTTAATTGAATAATACAGAAATACAGCTTCAGAATTGCCATTTATAAATGCACTATCTCTGGTACAGCTCTAATAGGAATAATAATATTGTGTTAACTGAGTTAATAATAACAGTCATACAAAGAAGCTTACCAGGAGGGCAACCCCACTTGAGAGGTGGGATAGAAGACTAGTTTATCAGCTGTCTTCAAGGTCTTTTTTGGTCTTCCTCCTAACTAGATTAAATTTCTACCCTTCTCATATACTGCCCAATCTTATCCTTCTCTTCTTGTTTACATACAGCATAATCTAGGCAGAGATTTGAGCAATATAAGACATGTCGGTGGTGGCAAGTACTTCATCAAGATTATTAGCATATGAAAAGTGTGCATTTTAATATTCAAATTACCCTTAGTAAAACAAAAGTTCATTTTTGTTCATAGCATCCTTCAAAGTTCTGGTCATACAATTTCATTTAGTTCTGATCATTTTTTCAGAGACAAAAGGAAGACCATCCTATCTCCACCAGACGTCACCCTTCAGCCAACTCTTACTTTCTTGATGTCAGCTATGTGTATCTCCATCTGCAAAGATAACATAGAGGTACACAATGTTGGCCATAGACAGTAAGTCTTAGCCCTTGCCTGTGTTCTAGAGCTTTATCTCACATGGGTGTTTTCCAGCACCAGGAGTGACTCCACCTCATAACCAACCTGAAATGTTACACCCCAGCACTCTCCCAACTACACTGTAGCAGGCTAAAGGCTCACAAAGTGAGAAGCATTTTAAATGCACGGCTCAGGTGGAAAAGCTGTTCATAATTACAACTGCCATTTCTTAAGTTAACTTCCACAGGATTCTGATAGGAGGTGTTCTTTCCTGTGGCATTAGCCAAAGGAAATAACTTGTCATATACATTAATCTCATGACAAGGAAAATTGCAAACCTAAAGCACCATCATCATGACTGACTCCACTACCTGTGCATTTCTTTTCTATCTTTCTGTTTGACCAGCAAGCCTCAACCCATTTACAGTGGTCTTTTGCCTTGCTTTCCTGGTTTCATTATCTAATCTGCCTTCTTGATTTGTTAGTCATTCTTAGAGAAACAGCCTTGGTGTTGGTGCTCTCCTAACGCTTAGAATGATAATGAACAGTCAATCAGCTACTGTTCAGAATGTTCATATAACCAGCATTGTGAAAGGATGTTTCCACGTGAGCATATTCATGACATCCAGAAGGCAAAGTAAATAAAGGGATAACAGAATAAAGCACATCTGTCTGTCTGTCTGTCTATGTCTAAAGTTCTAAGACAAACAAAGAACAACTGCTGATTGGAAATTAGATTTGCAGGTCAAGCAAGAAACCTGCTTTAAGACCTGACTAAATTATTTTCTGTCAGTTGAATTAGATGAATCTCTTAAACCAGATCAAGTTATGCTGAAGAGAGACAAGAGCATTTGCAGAGGCCAGAGGCCATAGCAAATGTTTTACAAGTCATACAAGTGTCTCAGATAATAATGAAAATAATGAAAGGCTACTCAGCTAGAATAGCTTTCTCCTCCAGGAAAAACACTACTGACAAAACTAATGGGCTTTAGAAAAGAAAATGCAAGCCAGGACAGTGTGCTTAAAGAGACTGTTGGTGTAAAACAACATAATTAGAACTCTGTGTTTGCTTTATAGTCACAAATTATTGCAATTTGCTTTGCTCTCCAATGTCCTGGGAAGTAAAAGGGAGATGAACAGGAACAAATCTCCAATGGGCCTTGGTATGCTAGCCAAGCCAGTCTTGATCAGATATTGCTCATTACAGAGATGGTAGCTCACCCATGGATGTCAGAAGGATGTATGACATCTGTTCTTTATTTAGAAAGAATATATTTGGGTTTATTATACTTTCATTTTTCCTCCCTCCCTCCCTCCCTCCCTCCCTC
>JAWWEE010000085.1:28134457-28144876 GCA_035221455.1 Xenops minutus
CCTCCTTTCCTTCCTTTTTCCCTTTCTATCTTTTCTCCTTTATTTCATATTTTCTCCACATTTTTTTGCTCCTAATTTCCAATCAGCACAACTCTTATTACAGATATAAATACAAATACCTATTTAAATTCAATAACTAGATTAATTCTCTTTGAAAAAAAAAATAGTTCATACGTTAGCCTGTTTCCTAAACAGTTGCCAATGGATCCCTTTACACTATCCATGTATCTCAGAAAGATATCACCTCCTTATGTCACAGTGTATCGGGTCTGGAGCTCATTTTCTCCACAGCAGCCCTCACAGTGCTGTGCTTTGCATTGGTAGCTAGAAAGGTGTTGATAACATACCAGTGTTTTGGCTACTGCTGAGCAGTGCTCACACAGTACCACTGCTGTCTCTCCAGCATTCCACCTCTCATCAGTAGGCTGGGAGTGGAGGGCAAGATCCTGGGAGGGAACACGGCTGGGACAGTTGACCCAAACTGACCAAAGGGATATTCCATATGATATGACATCACCTCAGGTACAAAAGGTAAGGGAAAGGAGAAGGAAGGTGAGGCATTTGTTATTGTGTTTGCCTTTTGGAGCACCTGTTACATGTACTGAAGCCCTGCTTCCCAGGAAGTGGCTGGACATTCACCTGCTGGTGGGAAGTAGAGAACAAAATCTTTGGTATTTTTTCTTTGTTTATTTTTCCCCTTTCTTTCTTTATTTTGCTTGCATGCTTACAATGATTGCTTTAGTTTTATTTATTGTCCCACAGCAGTCCTTATGCTGCTGTTCTCTTTATTAGTATCTATCATGTACATCACACGGAGTGAATGCTCCTGCAGCCTAAGTGGAAGTTGCCTACAAAAGACTGTTTCTGATGCTTTTTTGTTATCAGCAGAATGAATTCAGAGGACGCTTTTTTTCTCATGGGGTCTGGGAAATGTCTCTTAAAGTATTTACTTCTTATGGCAGGAATCAGTCCCAGACAAAAAGGAAGAGAAGCCTCTTCCTAGTACAAAGCCTGTAATACCATGTTTGTAAACATCCAATTTCCAGCTTAACCAAAAGGTGTCCTTTTAGAGAGGTATCCAGCGAGTAGCACTATGAAGCTATTGGGACATAAGCCCAGTCAGTACATATGTTCAGGCAGTGACAGCAGTAGACCATGGAAGCCTTGTGACTTTGGGAACAGGAGCAAAACATACCGTCATTTTTAAAAAATACACAAGAATAGAAAGAAGTTACCCTCCTAAAGACAATAGAAACACACTCACACCTGTGTGATAAATGACTAACTATTTATGTAGTAACAAGTAATGAAACTGCCACTTAAGTAAAAGCATACCTTTGAATAGGAAAGATTAAAGTTTCAGCATGGTCTTGAGAATGGGAACTCAAGTTAGTGGTAGGAAATAACTTGAAATTTGTAGAAATGTTAAAATCCTGAATAAAATGAATGTTGCAAGACCCTAGGCCCCAGGGCACCATCACTCCCAGAAAAGTTTATCCATGGGGAATATATGTGACAATATACAAGAGAAGAAGATTTCTGTTTCACTCATGTAAGAAGACAAAAAAGAAAACATTAAATTGGAAGCTTTATCTCCCCATGCAGCATCGTGACCAAAAGATACCTAGAAGAATAAATGGATTGATTTGACTTCTCTGTGATATTTATCCCAAGATGATGGAGTTAATCATAAACACAAAAAATTTGAACTATTGGGCTATTCTTTCAACATTTCAGAAATTTTGAGCTATATAACAACTGCACAACACACTTGAGTTTCCATTTTTTGCATGCTTTAGGAGCAGAAAAGGAATGGGATACGATCTGTAACATATCCTCCATTAAAAAAAAAAAAAAAAAAGGAAGGAAAGAAGACGCTTCTGATGGTAAACAGCCTACAAGCTACAAGATTCTTAGCTATATTTTTCCATCCAGATTCTTGTACTCTGCAATCAGAGCTGAGTACAATACAGGCCTAAGTACATCATTACTCCTTTCACCGTAAAATACACAGAGATGTCTGTTGCAGCAATTGTGTTTCAAAAGACATGACCACTGCATACTACATGTGGTTTCACTTTCTAAGGAACATCTACCTTCACCCTCACCATGTAAATACAGGAAAATGGGTGAAATTTGTTACTCTGGGACATGTAAGCTGTAGGTCAGGTTTCATCTCTGAACAGCACTTCTATTACAGTCCCAGTATCAATCAGCATGGAATAGATTCATAGAATGGTTTGGGTTGGAAGGGATCTTTAAAGACCACAAAGTCCCAAACTCCCTACCAAAAGGAGGTTGGAAGTCTGTACATCTGCTAAATAACCCTAAGCAAGAAAACAGTAACTTAAAAGCCATTTTATTCTGTGAGGTTTATAGGTGATGGTGTGCCAAATTTGACACATGTTTGTGGTTCAGTTTTCCTTTCTGTGAGAGCGAGAAAGATTCTACTACACTTCATGTAAACCTCTTGTGAAAAGATTATTATTTTCTTCTTACAATCTCAGCTTCTGAAAAGACTAAAATGTGAAGAAGAGTAACAGTGATTACACCAGAAAAATCTTTGCTGCCTTGAGAGGGGAGACACTATGTGTCTGGGCCAGAGCTGCAATCAAGCCATCAGAGGCTGAGCAAGCAAAGCTAAAGGCAAGTACAGGCAAATGCATTACAAGGCTCTCCTATATATAGACTGTGCTACTTTGGGAACTCCAGCAATGACATAGAAGTGTGGTTTTGTACATACTTTATAATTGCTGTGGACATATGGTCCCAATGATGAACATATCAACAACAAAGTATAATCAACAATGATTCCTTTTCCTTGCTCATCTGTGTTAGATAAAAAACTTTTTCTGCCTGACTGTGGGATGCTAGAGAGCAGTCTAAAGATATTCTCAATTTCACCTGAAAGCCTACCTTCTTTAGCAATAGAGAAACTGGGTAGATCAGTAAGCATAAATCTGCATAATTTCATTGACTTAAAAATGGTTACTGAGTTGTTCGAGGATGCTGAGAAACTGGCCTATGCCACCCATGTGAGGAATCCAAAGTTGTGAAGGCTAGGAGAGCCTGGTCAACAGCCAGAAGATGCTGTGGGTAGCCACAATTGTCCTTGAAATGGTGAAAACAAAGTGTCTGCAATTACATAAGAAGAAACTGTCTAATTGCTCAGGTATCACTCAATGTTAGTGTTTACAGAGGTATTTTATATTAGCTCAGCTGTGGCAACATACTTTGTTACTATAATTCCTTGAATCTTGTAGGTTGGCCATTTCAATCCTCTTTACTGAAGCTTAAGTTAGAAGATTTTTCCTCATATTCAGATGAGTTAAGAGAGGGAATGGCTGTGACACAGCTCATACAGGAAATGCATTAAACCATTATATCCAAGTTGTGTATCTGGATCTAAATTCCCCATGACTATTTCCTAGAAAGAAACACACACTTGTGTTGCTGTCTGCAATATTGTGAACAGCCAAGGAAGACATACAGTGGTGGAAACGTCTATGTTAGGTAGTGCTGTGACACCTGAGTTGAAGGGACTCTTGAGCTGAGTATAGTATTTTGTCCCACCCTTAAAGATGATAGATAGATAGATAGATAGATAGATAGATAGATAGATAGATAGATAGATAGATAGATAGATCTATCTGTGACAAAACAAGGTAACATGTTTGTCCAAATTAAAAAAAAACTGGCAGGAAATTAGGAACTGAAGATGACTTGTGGAAATGAAGTGACTGCAAAAAACCAGTTGACATTAGCTGACTACTAAACCAAGCTCAACCATTCAACATTTTCACATTAAACATACAGCTTTTTAAAAGAATGAGTCTTAAAAAAGAAAGCTTGAGAGATAAGGAATTGGAGGAAACAATGCAATGTGTGAGAGCAGAAGTCCATGTTTCATTCCCACATTTTTCTTCAGCTACAGAAGTCTGTGTGTCTGACTCAGCTTTGACCAGTTCTCAGTCCCAAGATAAACATCAGAATCTGATGGGAGGTAAGTGCCTGCAGAGTGAACAGAAGTTTTGCCTGGAAAGTAATGGGATGTGAAATCTCTGAAACCTCTTGAGCTATGTTGAACAATTTGCTGCAGTGTCCCGCACTAAAATTGAAAAACTTGAGAAACACATAAGTCCTTTTAGCAGTTGCAGAGGCACCAGGAAAGTACACACCAGTGGGAGCAAAGGAGAGACCTGACATTGTTTCCAGCAGGTGCTCTTTTAAAGTCTCTTGCCTTTGGCCATGTGAAAGTCTTTTTCCAGAATACAGAACTAATTTTAATGGTCAGTTAGCACATAGTGCTTAGAAGACAGGTTGTTCTTAGGAAATCAGAGCCTTTCCAATAACAAGATACAGGAATTTTATGGAGAGGAGTCTGTTGGGAAGACTGCTGGAATGGTTTTAATTACAGTAAAGTCCATTCTCTGTGTGCCAGATACAGGAAGGCTGATGCTCTCAAGAAGCACACAGGCTTTGGTATCTGCACCACAGTAAGAGATAAACTAATGGATAAAGCACCAGGCAGCCATTCATAGGACAAAAGCTCTGAATTTAGTTTGATTGGATATATAGCCAAAGTAACGGGGTTATCTCTTCATCTTGCTAGTCAGTGGTGGTGTTTCTGCATCTCCTGGGAGTAAACAGACAGGAAGTTCCATTGCAGTGTCGCAGCACATGCACCCAACCAGCTGAACTTAACCTTGTATAATCACGATCTTTGTGAGATAAATCAGATCTGTCTTGCTGATGACTAGAAGTCATTTGAAATCACAAGGAAAAATAATTCATGTGACCATTTCCCACTAAAAAAGACACAAGTTTTAACACTATGCTACAGCTGTGGTACTCACCTCTTGCTCCTCCTTGTGAACTCCTTAGGTATTTGAGAGTGAAAGAAACTGCTTCTCTTTTTAGCTGAAAGAAGCTTGTAGTAAGGTGGGTCTTGGTCTCTTTTCCTGGGTAGTATATGATAGGACGAGAGGAAACAGCCTCAAGTTGCATCAGGGAGGTTTAGATTTGATATTGGGAAATATTTCATCACAGGAAGGGTTGTCAAGCATTAGAAATGGCTGCTGAGGGAAGCGATTGAGTTGCCGTTCCTGGAGAGATTTAAAAGATGTATAGATGGGACACTTAGGGACATGTTTTAGTCATTAGCATGACAGTGCTGGGTTAATGGCTTGACTGAATGATTCAAAAGACTTTTTCCAACTTAAATGATTCTATGATACTATGATGACTTATTTGCCACCATCTCCGACTTTTGAAGTGCATAGTAAGCGTGTCTGCCTCCAAAATGTTCCTATTTGCTAGACAAGGGATGGAACCAAATCTCAGGGAACAGCCTAGGGAAACAGCTTTTCTCATGCAGACATGGAGTACAGCTTTAAATGTGGGTATCTGAATCCACTGTAGCATTTGAGCTGATGGCTCAAATTTTCAGCCTGACTGGATTTCTTCTTTTTTCTGATGTATTCAATTCTACAGAAAATCTGTGCGAAAGAAGGTACTGAAAACATATGAATGAACCTGACAATTAAGGTCAATTTGTAAAAACCTCTTGAGCAGATGTGACAGAGGAGTTTTTTATACCAGGCCTTTGGAAATGTATAATTTCCAATGACAAAGCTGAAAGGACAAAATAAGAAGGTGGGGAAAGATTGGAAGGCACAACTGTGCCATCTCTGTGTGTGCACAGCTAAATACTTTGTATTACAATATTTTCAGAATGGTACTTAGCACTTAACCCCCCTTCATGGTTGGACTCAATGATTTTAAAGGTCTCTTCCAACCTAAAATATTCTATGATCCATTTTTGATCACTCACAAATCATCCCTTTATCTCTTGATGCAAACAGGTAAGCAATTGAAAGCTAATCCCACACACTAAGAAAACAGAATAGGATTTTACTCTCAGTTATCTGGAATTGGCTATGAGAAATAAAAATGAGACTAAGTACTGAATATAGAAAAGTCAGGTAATAAGTGACTTTATGAATTCAAAACCAGATAGCACTGGATGTAAATTTATAATCTACCATCATCCTCCCCTCTCCCTATTTTTTTCCTGTTTGAGCACAAGTAATTTTCAGCTTCTTTCAAAATACTCCGAGTTGCTGTTTTGACTGCTTGTGTTAGCTCTTACTCCTTTTTGTCCAGTCAAGGTCTTGACACAAGCCTCCACTTCAGCATAGCATGAACTCTGTAGTATTATTCTGTTCTAGTTTCAAAACTCAGTTAGAATTCCTTCCAAAGCTTGGAGCCAACCCTAGTGCTGATAAAGAGAGTTAACAAAGGATGTAATGAATATGTATGTGCTAATAATGACTCTAGCCAGAGCTTTTGTTCTGATCTCTCCCCAGGCTGGGAGGGGAGGGAAGACAGGCTCTGGGCAGGGGAAGGGTTCAGGCATTCCTGTGCTTTCTGCGCAGGGTCAGCAGTTCACTGGCTCGGTGGAGGACAGAGGACACACACACCGGGTCCCACATCGCTTTGGGACCTGGATTGTGTCTTTGCTCTCTGTTTTTTTTTTCCACCAATCACCCGTGGACACCCCGAAGTGCTTTTGAGGAAGAGAAACATGTCTGCTCTCTACACTGCAGAGATTGGATTTCTGCTGCTTTTGTCATCTATTCCACCGGACCTGACCCGACCTCTGCTCCTGCCATCCCGCTGAGAGAGAGCCCAGCCGGCCGGGCGTGACAGCGCCACCTGCTGTCCATAAATATAACTGCAACCCTGAGAGGAGCGGCCATCAGTTGAGGTGCAACAGCGCCACCTGCTGTCCATGGATATAATTGCAGCTCCCCTGTTGGGGGTAGTCAAAAGGACCTTTTTTGACTGTTTGCCTTGTTGTTTGGGGGTGAAGGGGTTTATTACAAATTGTTGTTGTTTGGTTCTTTTCTTGATATATATACGTGTGTGTATTGTGGGTAAGAACTGTTATCATTTCATATATATTTCTTTTTCTAATTAAAGTTTTGTTTTTTCTACATTTAAAGGAGAGGTATTATTTCTTGACCAACATAGATATCTTAGTTCTCCCCCTTGAACTAAGACAGGCACACAAAGGCAGCTTTTATCAGAAGGAAGCCTGAATCTGAGATTCCTCACTGAAAAACTGAGATGAGGTGTTTTATTTGGGGAAAGAAGATTGAAGGGAAAATTCTTCAATCAAAGTAGACAATTCTTTTTCTAATAGTTACCATAAATTTCATGAAGTAAGTTAGATTATTTAAAAAAATAATAATAAAAAACCCCAGAAAACCAAAACAAAAAAAAAATGCCCCATCACTAAAAAACACCAGGAAAACCCCACCACCATGTAACCAAACCAACAAACCAAAAAAACCCGCATGAAAACCCCAATTAACAAACCAAAAATAATGAAACCAAACAGAAAAAACCCTACCAAAAAAGGCAAAACAATAAGCAAACAAACAAAACAAGGGACAGAACTGTGCCCTACGATAAGTCATCTTACACCAATTAGTTACTTTCTTAATTTAAACAAATATGGTTTTGACTTTGGAAGATTTAAAATGTGCAGCTATTAAAAACCGAACAGCACAAAGGAGATATATTTTCAGTTGGAAAGTTGCTGTCTCGTTGTTAAAAAACAAATGTATAATTTTGAATACAAGGTAACTGCATTCTTTTCAAAGGCTCCTCTCTCCTGACTGCCCTTTGCATTTGCATTACTGGCATCACTGGCCCTGAGTGATCTCACCTGCTGCTCCCCCATTTCTGTTTTGTTTTCTATGTTATGAAAGCTCCCAGATTCCTCAATCCTAAAGACTTGTATAAGACTTATAAACAACTGTATTCTCCTTATGTAAAACTTAGGTAAGACAAGTGAAGAAAATGAAGAACTATAAAGAATTTACAATCTTGTTTGAACTAGGAAGTTAGAGAGGGGAATTGGCTGTTATTATGTATTTGATGTAGTACTTTAGCCTACAATGCTGGGTAATACAGGGGGATTATGGTTGCTTTTTCTTCAGGCTAAAGGTATCTTTTTTCTTTAGTGTTAATGCAAAGACAAAATCCCTGGGCTCAGAGGTTACCACTAGAGAGAAGCATGCAGGTTTGACATATAATTTTCATTTACTATTGCTCAAATGCATTTCTGTTCAAAGAAATTTTTCACATTCCCAGGACAGGAATGAATCACAGTTATTTGAATTTGGATAGAGGCTAATAAATAATTTATTCCAACTTAGCCATTCATTCCCAGCATAAAACTATCCATTCCAGTCATTGTAGTGGGGGCAAATCATTTTTATAACTGATGTCTATACCTTCTGTCCAGGGAGTCAGCTGAAGTTGGTTGGATTTTTATTGGAAACGAAATAAAATTACACGGCTGCACTATTTATAAAGGCTTTTAAAAGTTTGGTCTCAACAGAGGCTGTTCAGAAGAAGCATAGATCTACAAAGATCTTTAAATAGTAATCAGAGATTTATGGTTGTTGAGATTGTGAACAAAGAAAAAAACTTTATTGCTTCTGGTTTTGTGTTTTGCCAGAAATATAGATGCCTTTTCAGGGATATATCTCTATAAATATTTGACCCCTCTGAATTTGAAGAAAAAAAATAGAGTAAGAAAACTTCCAATCCTGAAGAACTAAACTAAACAATAGGTGTTTAAAAAGGCTTCTTGTAGAAGGGAATGTTAACTAATATCAGCATTGAGGATTAGTTAGCCATGCCAACGTTATTATACCCAGTTAAGGACAAAATGCTTTTATTATTGTTTAAGCCCCAAATTGTAAATGGTCTAAATCAGAATATGGAAGTTCACACCAAAGTCCCATCTTGATTCTTGTTCTTCCAATACTTTCTGGTCAGTCGGGTCATCATTTTGACTCTTACTTTGGTCATTTTATTAGTAGGAAAGGAAAAATTTTGTACCATGGTATTCATTTCAATGGTGTCAGATTATGATATGTACAATACTTGTTTGTCACACCATTTAATTTTCAAAGAGTTTGAGATCTCAGTAACGCGGAGTAGTTCTCTTATTCAACTTTTGAATTAATTTCTTTATAAAAAAATTATTACAACAAATCTATTAGTTACTTGTTGAGAAAAAAATAGCAGTACATGGTTTTCTATTTTTTTCCGTGGGCATATTGTTTTGTTCAGAAACTTACATTTCCTCTTAAGAAACCTTATTTGTAGGAACAGCTGATGATTTGATAAAATTGTTAAAAGGTGATTTTTTTTAAGATGTCTGGCTCTCCAGAAGCTTAATTAGTAATGGTCAGTGAGTGCTTAAACCTCTGACATTGAATGTGTCTTATTTAAATTACTAAACAACATGTCTTAGTGAGGAATCAATGTTTGATAATGGGTTATAAAGCTTGTTGTGATGTGACTAGAGCATTTGGCAAGTATCAGCTTTCTTGTCTATATACTTTGAGAGAAACACTGTAAGAGGACTTATTTGACTGAGCAGTTTTGGCAATATGAGAACAAATTCTATACATTGCAGTATTTATGTACCTTGGCAGTTCTTTTCTAAAAATGTTAGTAAAAGTCTGAGTTTTGCTTGAGTTCTGCAAGAGTGGACATGTAATGCTACAACTTGTGTCACAACATCCAGCTATGGTTCTTGGTCTCTGACAATACCACTGAGGCTTCTTGAGGCAAGTGAGTGTTTTCCTTCCAGTTGTACCATAAAGATATTTACCCATGTCCAGAGGAACAGGCCAGTGCCTGTATATTGTCTAAATCCCATTTCAGTACTGCAGAATGGATGCATTAGTAGCAATGTTATGTATAATGATTCTGCTAACTTTCTTGCTACCAGACTTTGTCTCAGACTAAGCAAATTTGACTTTGAGTGCAAAATCAAATTGAATAGTGGTATCTAAACCTACCAAGAACTGAGCTAGATGGCAAAACTATGGCAGAGCCTCTAATCCAGACTGCTCTTCTCCCATTTATTTGTCATGTAAACATCTGTTGTTTTTAAGGGATGAAAGCTATTTATCCCAAAGGTAAATAAAACAAAATGTTAAAATTTAGGTCGAGCACCAGGCCTTCCTATGTAGGTCATAGTGTTTTGTGCATAAAGTGTACCCTGGCAAAGGTCCACAGCAAGCTTTGAGACAGTGTATAGTGAATGGAACTGCCATGCTGACATGTACTGTGCATCCAAATCTTTCTGATTAATTTTTTGCACCTAAGAAGTGGCTACTGAAAAAAGTCTTGCAACTAGGAAACATGTCACATGTTTAAAATCATGTTTCTTTCCCATAGCTTATCTTAAGCAGCTTTTAGGTTGCATGTTCCTCAGGCTTCCTCTTGAATAAAGTTAAAATGCTCCTGCCACTGTCCACAGCATGTACCTGTTTTAAGCTGATGAAGGCAACACACATTCTGTAGAATTTGTTTTTTTTCCTCTGG
>JAWWEE010000085.1:28147119-28252142 GCA_035221455.1 Xenops minutus
AATTGTAACTCTGACTCATAATCTCTCTGGTAGTGGGTCCATTTCTTCTGCTGGTTTACCTTCAAACCAGCACAGTCTCTCACACTAGTAATGCCCACTGTCCACCTGCCTTTTCCCTACTCCAGACGTGTGAAGGCTTGTTCAGCTGCCTTTTAAAGCAAGTTGGGGACTGAATCTATGTTTTAAATTTTGTTTAGTTGTTTTTTATTCACAGTCATACTTCAGTAATTAATGTCCCCAGCTCCAGTAAAAGAGTATTTTCTACAGATTATACCTACATTCTTATGAATATATGCATGTATATTCATGTCGTTATGTAACTATATACAAAATCAATGTGTGCTATCTACAAGTATGGTGAAGTCAAGAAACAGGCAATCACAGACCAATATGAAAACATCCAGGGAATTACATTTAACCAAATGGAAAATACTCACCATATAAATGTGGCTGAAACAGATAGATCTTCACATATTTAAGGATAGGGCTTTCTGTCTCTGAAGTCCTTATAGGGTACATAGGAAGGGAGGGCCATCTAGTGCTGCCAACCAGGCACACAGCAAGCTGTGATCACATGGGGTGCTAAACGTTACAAAATTGTGGCATTTGGGCCCAAACCAGGTGAAACAAACAGATGGGATGACTGCTACTTTAGTCTGCCCATAGGGTTTAATTCACACAGTTACCTACTTGCTAGTTATTTAGAGTTGTGTAATGTGAAACATCCTACCCCCTGGGAAATTACTCAGAAATGAGAAACTATTAACACCTCTGATACAGGAAAAACTATGAATGAGTTATAGAGCTCTGCCACAGAATCAAGAATACTTCCAGGATACAAAAAACCTCAGCAAAATAGCAAGCTGGTATGACTTCAAGAAAGGTTTTAAGCTTTGTCTATACAAATCTAACAAATCCTGAAAGAACTTGGTTCTTGTGTAGATTTATTGCACAACATCCAAAATGCAGCTACATTTAGTCTAAGGTCTTCAGGTTACCTCCTATACCTCCTTTCACTCAAAGTCAATTAAAGAACACTCAGGCTGAACTAATCATATTTAGCCTATGAGATAGCGTCCAGTGAAGTCTCTTGGGATGTCTTATTTGCCTGAGTTTGGCTTAAATAGGGCTCAACAATGACTTTTCTTGTTTCATCTCTCATCTTCTTTATCTTTCACCTACAGCTTAAGGCAGATACTCTAACATGCAACTAAGAGAGTTTTACAGGATTCTTAAGAATGAAATGCGGGAGACAGCTATTAATTTTTCTAACATCCCCGTGTCTTTTCACTTGCTGTGTATTCTAAGGAAATTAACGGCATGGTCCTTATCCTTTAACTAAATCCTGCTATTTTTTAAAATCAGGCCACTGATGAATGCTTACCAGAAGACAATTTTTTTCTGCAGAGTGGTGAGGAATATTACTCTTGTGTTGAATCATAAGCCTCAAACATCTGCCAACAGACTGTGAGCCAGCTATCAGCAGGGCATAGAGCAGAGTCTCTCTCTTTGGATAAAGATCATTCTTGGAGGGAAAAATACGTGCCCTGTGAAGGACAGGATATTTCTAAGTTCAGACAGTAGAAGTAGGTTTGGTTTTGTGTTTGTTTGGTTTATGTTGAGTTTGGGGGTTTTTTTGTTTGTTTGTTTTCCCCTGCATGCTATTGCAGAAATATGTTTATGAAATGAATGCATGTGGGGAAGTGCACTCTCAATGTCATGATTGTATTAAATGTGTTTCAATGTGGTCTCTTGCTGCTTCCTGCATAAACAGCCCAAAGATCATTAGAAAGGAATGAGTTATATGAAGCAATAACAAAATTACGATGCACAGTGGCATCTCTGGAAATAAGCAACTATAAATTAAATAAGTTCTGTCTTATACTGAGGATACGAATTAGAGTTCAAGGTAAGTTTGGAAGTTAAGATTTTTAAGTCAAGCCCACTAACATCATAAATCATGGAGGCTCTAGCTATTCCTCATATAAAGAGATCCTAATAAAGATGTAAGAAATGAGGACTAAGCAGACATATGTGATATAATACCCTTAAGTAATAAAAGGAGATATCACAGAGCAATTGTATGGCTTTGTTGGGGATGAAGATTCTCCCTTTACTGACACATACAATGGTTTGATGATTGCCTGATGATTCTCATGGTGTGCTACTCTGAAATTTTAATGATGGTCTGCTTAGGGTGGGGTAGATCATGATCCTTCACTAAGGGAGGCACATTATGAAACACACAGGGCTGCCTACCACCTTATTGTAGCAGACTTCAGTGTTGTATTCCTCCGTACCTGATCTTGTGCAGGAGAAATGCTTATTACTACAACAGAGCTTTTTGTTTGCATGGAGAAGAAAAATCTCTCTCACACCAGTTACAGTCCATTTCTTAGCATGTGAGGTCTGTTCACGTCACCTGAAATTGTGATACTGTTTGGAGAAGCATCACTTACACAGAAACAGTCACTTTCACAACTCAAAAGCTGTGATGTGTGCCAGGATCACTGTTGATTGGCTTGAATCTCTTCCTTGGAATAGTTCAAGCTTGAGCCATGCACATGAAATTTTGGAAGCCCATCACTTTGGTCTCTACAATACTTTAAACAGATAAGGATAAGCATTTTTCAGGCATTTCCCTAAGATTTATCCTTGCCCCTTTAAGTGTGTTTTTATCTTTCTCTCCCATATGCAGGTTTCTCAAATGGTGTTTTATTCCCAGCAGGAAAGATTGGATCTTCTCTCTGCTGTGTGGCTTTGTGGTAAGTGGTGAATCTTTGGTCCAGACACTTGCATCAAGACAGAAGTACTGAAAAATCACCTGCATCACACCTGTGTGGTTCATCCTCTTCCTGCTCCCACTTTAATTCCCACTCCTATTCTCTGCACTCATCCAAGCTGCAGGTATGGTCTGCTTACCACACAGATGGCAGTGTAGTGCTGACAAGTCAGCAAGCCTCTTACCTCTCAACATCCTTACCAGATGAGAATTGCAAGCCTGTGCTCACATCAATGAATAAATGCCACTGGTTTTAACCTGAAATGTAGTCAAATTGTGAGAACCATGAGTTGGGAAATCTTGCAGAAGCTTCTGGCCAGTTGGGCTGAATAAGACCAGCAAATCCTAAGGGTTTTGATATGTTTGCATACGCCATTGTCAGCACTGGCAGTGTTTGACTTTCATGATATTATTTTGGTCTTAGAACTGAGTAATTTCCCTATGAAGCTGGAGAAAACCTCACAGTCTCAGTAATGCTGCCCCTTCTTTTTTTCCCTTACTTAAAATCTCTGTAATGCCCTCTGTGCTCTGCTGGTTTTTTCCCAGTGGAATAATTCCGTTCCAAGATGGGTGATCATTTTAATTAGAAGTATGCATTGGTAGGCAGAGGTGGTTCAAGGTATCCACCAGCTGTGCCTCAGAAACAAAAGTACAGGATTCAGAGAGCACATGGCAAAATTTTCATGTCCCTGTAATCACAGTCGACCTTGTGCAAATGAACACTGTAATCTAATGTAATCCAGTTCTGCCACTGCTCTTCTTCTTTGACCTAAGAGAGGTGCAAGGCAAAGCCCGAGCAGAAAAAAGTGAAGAGCTGATTAGTCAAACTGGGACAGAGAGTGCATTCAAAAACATGTGACCTGTATTTCTTGTGATGAATTGAAACATGCTAAAATATGCAAGAAAAAGAATCCCCACATCTGACGTATCTGAAACAGTGTACTGGTTTAAAGGTAAACCAGCAGAAGTGAAACCAACTCCAAAAGAGATTGCAAGTCAGAATTACAGCTTAATGAAAAAAAATTAAAAATTACAAGTACAATGATGCAGAGGAAAAATCTGTTTGACCCACAAAGAACAGATGTACAAGCCAGCACCTGGGGCACGAACAGAACAGAACTCATCAGCTTCTGTGTTGAGCATCACGTGGCCCTCCCCTTAGTACAAAGTAAAAGGAAAGAGAAGACCTGTTGATGAGAATGATGGTCACAGTCTGGTTAAGAGTGGCATTTGCAGTCCTGTTGAGTTCCTGGTCCTCATCTGGATCCCACAAGGGGTCCTAGAAGTCCCAAACCCGCAAGGTTATATATGCTTGGGCTCAGATGGGAGTGCCGAGGACCTCCCCCAGGGTGAGGAGTTTCACAATGGGTGATTTACACTATGAGTCATGGGATATTCCTTGATGGCCCATTAGCAGACATGACCCCTCAGGCTGGGTGTGAAGGTGCTAAGGACTCCCTGGAGGGGAGTTATCACATCTGAGTCATGGATATGAAGACAGGAAAACTTCCTTATCTCACAGGGTTCCTAAACACACAGCTTGTAGCCTGAGGTGTCAGGTGTGCCCTGGGAAGCTGCTGCAATTGATCCATTGTTAGCAGTCCATGAGAAATGACATAAAGGGTGTAGAATACAAAATCCTGGCCACACCCACACAGTGACAAACTGGTTCCAGCCACTATAACCAGGACAAACAGGAACATGAAACATACCAGTGACTGTATTGCATCCTCAGAGCCTAACATTGACACACAATTCCAGGTCATGCCGTGGTTGTTAGAAAGTGGAATTTTACTTGGACCTTGTTTCTGGAATGGAGCTTGTGATGAAACATGGGATAATGTTTTTTATCCCTTTGTCCCCCATGTGTTTATCATTCTGCAAAGGGCTTTCCTTCCTCAGGCTAGAAGTGATGGACAGAGGGTACCCATTGATCTTTGCCAAATTCACAGCTCTTTCTAGAGACTACAGTTCTGCTCACTTTTTGGCTACCTGGGGACCCTCTGTTTCTGTAGCTGCAATAATTAAATGCCTCTTTGCAGCTCACCCATGGCACATTCCATGTCCTGCTGCATTTGTCAGTGACAACATCCAGACTACATTACATTCATGGTACTCTTCTATTAGATGACTGGTCCCTTTGTTCCAGACTCTCCCTGCCTATGCAAGACTATAGGATGACAGAAGATCTTTCTACAACAGTGCATCTACACTGTTCAATGCTCTTATACCAACTTTCTCAAGTTTCTTCCAGGTGTTGCTTGCTAGGCCTCCAGCACAGTTCACAGCCCAACAAACAGCTGTTGTATATTTTAGTTGGTCTGTTCCTTCTTGTGTTAGGGCTTAGGGATCAGATACATGCTCTTAGTTCCAATTTACTCACTTGTGTAAAACAGAACAAATATTTTCATTAACTTTTGTGGGACATATCTCAAGCACAATTACCCTTCCATTTAAACCTCTGACAGTACCACATCATTGTGAGCAGTGCAGACAAGTTAGAGGTGCAGCCTGCTTTGTTCTCTTCCTATTTGGCAACGTACTGACAGAGTCTAAAGCTGAATCTGAAGGAAGAGATGATATGACAGGAGAAGACAATATGAAGTTATCATCATGGGTAAGCTTCACAAACAAATATTTGGGAAGGGGTCTACCCATGTTTGCTGCAAGTGTGCTAATGGCTAAAAATGCCAATGCGAGATAGGCGAGATAGGCAAGATAAACAAGTCCAATTTCTTACAATATGAAGTAGTCAGCATTGAAGAGCCAGTGAAAACAGGCTCTGGCTGTGTCTTAGTTCAAGGGGAGAACTAAGATATCCATGGTGGCCAAGAAATAATCCCTCTCCATTAAATTTAGAAAACAGAACTTTAATTAGAAATATATACATATGAAAAGGATAATAGTTCTTAACCACAACACACATATATATATATATCCATAAGGAACCAAACACCACCAGTGTGTAATAAACCCTTTAAATGACAAGGCAAACAGTTAAAAGGTCTTTTGGCCACCCCGCAAAAAAGGGCAGTGCAGTTATATTTACGGACAGCAGGTGGCGGTGCCGTGCCCGGCTGGCTGGGCTCTCTCTCAGGGGAATGGCAGGAGCACAGTTGCCAGGCCAGCTCCCATGGGGTCAATGACAAAAGCAGCAGAAACCCATTCTCTGCAGTGTAGAAAGCAGGCTTCTTCTCTTCGTCACAGCAGTCTCTGTGGTGCCCACAGGTCTCCATGGGTGATCAGCAAAGTCAGAGAGCAAAAGACACAATCCTGGTCCCCCAGCAAAGTCGGGCTTGGTGTGTCCCCATCTTCCCTCCTCTGCGCCAAGACACTGAACTCCTGAACTGCACAGAAAGTGCAGAAACCCTGAAGCCTTCCCCCATCTGAGCCAGTCTTCCCTCCCTCTCTGGCCTGGGGAGAGATCAGAACAAAAGGCTCTGGCTAAAGCTGTTAACATCAGGATATGCATATTCATTGTGCCCTTTGTTGACCATCTTTACCAAAACTAAGGCATTGGCTCCAAGCTTTTTGGAAGGAATTCCAACAGAGTATTGAAAATATAACAGGCTGACAGAGCAATTCTACTCAAAAATTATTTGCAGGTGACATATACACAGACACAGAAACATGTGTGGTTCCCTTAAGAAAATTCAGTCAGAAGTGAGAAATTTGAACTGCTGATTTGGGTCCATGCCATAATGGGAAGAAAGAACTATTGAGTCTTAGAAGTCTGCTTACACGGTTAGTACTCTGGCTCTGGAATGCCTTCTACTTAGGGGAAGTAATTTGATAAAGAGTTGTAAGATACAATTGCCTTCATCTGACTGAAATAAGAATTCTTCAAGGACAACTGCATGTTTGGATGGAAAGATAAGTTCACAAGCAACTTGCTTAATGTTTTAAATGTCACTTGCCTATTTCCTGAGATTGCTTCAATTTCCTTGAGAGATGTACAGGTGAATTCTTGAGGAGTCAGACCCTAGAATATCCACGATCCAACAGATCTGTGATGTTTAGAGTGAGAAAACCAACTACTAAACTAAAAAAACCCAACACTGCAGAGAAATATAGGTACTGGTGAGCCTTTGGAACCCACACAAACAGGGCTGTGCTATTCAGCATAAAGGACATGGTGTGCAGCAAACAGATTCACTGCCCTTGTGGTAATAAAGATTTTGAGCTCAGTCAGTGAGAAGAGATGCTGATCAACCTGTGCGGACCAAGAGATGCTCTACCCTTTCATTTCTCATCCCGCTTCCTCATTAATTTCAGTTGCTTCATATTTTTCTGCTTTGCTGTCAACTAGGCCCTCATTAGGCCTGTTCTGTGTAATTTTGTGCTGGTCACTCAATAATAATAATGAAACTGACATTTGATTTCAGTCTCTCACTGTTTAATAAGTCATATATTTGTGGAGTATTTTTGCTTCAACAGATTGAGGTGGATTGATTTCTCTAGAGCGTTGTTGGCTTTTGCACCCTGGAATTTGCAAGAACTTTATGGCATGATGCTGCAGAAAAGGTGCAATTCAAGCGCACCTATTACTATGTACGACCTTTGCTTAGGAAGGATAGTCTCTATTCATGAGCTGGGTCTATTCAGAAAAAATTGTTAAGGCCTGGAGACAGAAAGCTGCTTGTACAGGTTGTAAACAGAACTTCATAGCCGTAAACTTTCTTTTAACTTTTTATTAGAGACACATATGTAAGTTTGCTTTAGGTTCATCTCTTAACAACCGCACATCTGATATAACTGGACACCTTTCCCTTGATTTGTTTGGGCTTCCTCTGTCTTTTTTGTGACTGGGAATTTAGAAAGCACAAGCATTTCTCTGTGCTGACTCACACTCATTTCTTTAGCTGTCTTCCAAGGATGCAGACAAAGGTAAGGTCAAAATTGCTTTTGTTGTTCTATTGAAAGCCATAATTACTAGGCTGGATTGAAAGATGCAGTCTTCAATTTTATAAAAACCTCTTTCTTCTTTAATTTTTAGCCTGTGCCTTGCCCTGAAAAACTTTTTAAAAACTGTTTTGTTTGATAAGGTGCAACCTTTCCCTGAAGTCTGACAGCTGGGAACAATACTTAATGGGACTATCTGTCAATTATGACACCTTCCTGCTCAACAAAGAAACAAAGAACAAGTATTTATTTGAAACTATAGATGAATGGATATGGTAATTTTTTTTGTGAACTACCATCAGTTATATTCTCTTTTGATTACTGTAATATCCTTTTGGTAAGTAGCTTTATAACTATGGTTTCTTTCTGCAGGTTGAAAACTTTTGTTGATTTAAGTAATTCTTCTGTTTTGTAATTTTCTCTTAGGTGATTTTACTTGTACTAAATTTCTCTAGGAAAGTTCACTTGCATCAGTAACAGAGGAATATTTATTATTGAAACATTCTGAAACATGCTGACTCCCTTTTATTTTTAATTGCAAACACACTTATGCTAACTCTGTGGAGTAATTTTAATACATTATCACCTTCATTTTTGGTTTTCATTTAGCAAACTGTTTCAAAGTACTGAATGTTAGAGGGTTTTGTTAATTTACATTATGCATAGCTTTTTTTTTTCTTGCTTTTTTTTTTCTTTTTTTTTAGAATATTTATAAAATTTAGTTCTGTTTATTATGTGGCTATAAATGAAACTATCTCATTACACAATTTTCTAGCTAATGCAAACAACCTCTAAAAAGCTGAGTGACATTTCTGGATGTTGAAGAAAATGAAATCTTGAAAAAAGGATAAAAGAAAACTGTCACTTGTTGCACTAAAATTGTTCCCTTCAAAATAAGTTCTTCCTCGCAGCATTTCAATTAAGAATGTGGCTATTCTGACCCATAGTAAGGGACTTTTCCGTACTCTCACCTGTCTTACCAGTTTTGTCTCAATGTTCACAGTATAACCTCCTTGCTTATGTCAGTAATTACAATCTTAATAAAAAATCTCCTCCTGAAAGAGCTGTGGATGACTCATTGGCTTAAATATACTCTCTGACTCAACCAGTAGCATTGTGGTGATGTGCACAGACTGAAAAGTAGAGCCTTTTCCCAGGACTGGGAGTCTAGGATAAGTTAAGAGTGATTTACCTGTGGCAGACTAATGGGAGAAAAGCTGGAACAGAAAAGAAGAAAACAGAAAAAAGAAGTTGAGAAAAAAACAGTAGCTCTTCTGTAAAAAACCCCACAAGTTAAGGGGATAGGAGGGAAAAATAGTAGTACAGGTGAAAGAAAAAAAGCAGGACAGACATCAGAGAACATCAGGCCCAGAGAGAACTGTCAAAGTTTAAGCAGGGATACCTCCTGCCTTGATGCTGCAGGACATTCTTCCCTGCCTATCCAGAAGGCTTTGGAAAGCTGTAGGGAAAAATAACAGAACAAAATCTGGATAAAATTGAATCTCTCAGAAGCTGCCTATCTGAACTTCAGGTCTGTTTCTCAGGTGCTAAAGCAGGCATCTGAGATTCCAACTAGATTCTTCCGAAATCCCAACAGGATTAAAGTATTTTTCCAGAATATCCTCAGTTTTGAATGATCTCTCTGAAGCACAGTGTCCTTCAACTTTCAGCCTTCCTCTGAGGGGCTTTGCCAGTGTGTATCCCAGTTTCTTTTGGTTTGTCTTCAGCAGTGGCCAGTTCAGATATCAGTATGCATGTACAGGAACCCTAGTGATCATGGCAAAGCACCTCTAAACACATCCCTCTTAAGGAAAGCAATACGAGCCTGTATACTGCCTGTATTGTTTGGTACATTTTCATATTGTTCAGTTGGTTCTTCCCTAGCTACTTGTACCTGTGGAAAGAGCTGATCATTCCATATTATATACATTGTTCATTCTTCATAGATAGGCTGAAGGAATGATCCAGCTCTACTCATTATTGCAATAAGTTGTACTTGCTCTCTTAAAACAGATATTTCTGCAAACTTTAAATTTCCTCATCCATTTAGAACAGTGGTTCTCATTTGATTTTTCTTATTTTGAGTATTCCAGCTGTGAGGAAATTTCATAAGCCATATACTTTATTTTGTCCTAAAAAGATGGGTTTGGAGATGGCCTTTCATTTTCAGACTCTGATGGTTCTCATCTGGAAAATTTCTTTATATTTCTTCATGTCTTCTTTTGTACTCATACAGTAGTCTCTGCCAATTATGCTCTTCTCAGCTATGATTCTGGGAAGTGTTTATCAAAGGCTTTGAAACTCAGTTGGAAGCATGGCTAAGCTGAAATATACAAGACTGTGTCCTTCTCCATGAAATTGCAAGACTGGCTTATGGTTTGCAACTTTTACAGATGTGGGCCTAATTTTATTTGCCTTATGGGTTTAGAGATCTTGTGATATTGTTAAGTCATGTTGTCTAGCTCTGTGCTATAATCCTGAGGGATAGATAATACTGTAATTTGTGTAAAATTGGATTTTTTAATATATATTAATAGAAGTCCAACAGCCTTTAAGAGAAAAGATCAATTCTCACAGAGTTGTCAGCAGTGTCAGACATCACTTGCAGGGCTCTGAGAGATGTCACTGAGTCTGAGGATTACCTTAGAATTTGTATAATAAAACTTAGTTCTTAAAAGCTCAAACAATAAAAGCTTGAAAAAAATAGTAAAACGTATTTTAGAGGTTGTAATCTCTAGTATTTAAAGTGAGAGACAGCAGATGGGTATTTTTAGAAATGGGTTATCTGTGTGTCATTTAGGATTATGTCTGTTCCAGGGTTGGGTTTCCTTAACTAAACTGAGAAAACACTGATCCTGTACACCATTTCTTTACCAATAGGAAACCAAACTGAAAGCAGGCTCAGATCTGCTACAGATCCGAAAGAGATGAGACAGGGGCCTGTCTCCTGCCTGTGGGTCACTGGAGACACTTCTCCTTCCTACTTAGAAACATTTCATTTAGTTCAGCTTCAAATAACTGCTTGCTGGATACCTTATTACTCATACTATCTATCTAACTCTTAGGTCCATTGGTCTCTGAAAAGGGCTCTGCATGCCCGTATAGAACAACAGCCATTTGCAACTGCTTTGCATAGTATCTCTTCAGTACAAGGTATAGTATAGAGAAAGGGACTGGTTAGAGATCTGTGATGGCTTTGAGAATGAGTAAACAGACTGCTTCAACTGTGAAAAATGATAAACACACTGCACCATGGAAAAGAGAAAACTGAGAAGGGATATGAGAGGCTTCTGTAAATTCCTATGTGGTTTGGAGCTGAATGGAGTTTGACTTCACTGTCCCTTGAAATCAAAAGTTACAGAGCAACACATGAAATTAGAAAGAAGGAGTTTCAAAACAGAAGAATTTCTGTTGCTGTTGTTTTTTATACAAGTTACCATTAATTTGTATAACTCTTTGCCACAGGATACTGTGACCCTTGAAAGTTCACACAGGTTCAGAAGACAACTTGACAAATTCTTTAAAAAGAAATTTATTTGGGGTCTTTTAAATATAAAAGCACCTCCTTGTGCTGGGGAAGTCCTTGAACTGTAAATTACTGGTGATTAGGAGAGTATTGCTGTGTGCCTGCCCTTTTCTGCTCTCTCCAATACATTTGACCTTGTCTAGTGTTACAGACAAGCTGGGCTAGATGGTCCTTTGAGTTCAAACAAAAATGGCTTGTTTTATGGTAAAAGAAAAGATTGCGTGAACAGTGTTGGAAAATTCAATTCCCAGAGTGTTGCAGATCTCCAGAAATTTCAGAAACTGGATATTATTTGTGGTAGAGAAATACAGTCTCTCTTACCATGCTGATGATTGTAACTATGTGATTGTTTTTTACTTAAGAAATAAAAAAAAAATTGTTTTATCCCCTCTTCAAAATATATTCAGGTGGAGAGATGACCTCCTTATCCTGCTATATGAACACCTCCCAGGTGTAAACCGACATAAGTAATAACCAGGGGACAGCTGGGAAGAAGGGCTGCATCTGTCTTGTTTAGCCAGAGTCCCTAGTGTTTCTCTGTTCTACCTTTTGGAGAAGTCTTATAAGAGAGAAATTTAAAGTCCTGTCCCATGCTTATATACATGTTCTAAAGAATAGGTTGATTTTTTTTCTTCATTAATTAATGTGCCTATAAGTCTCTGTTTTGTGAAACTCAGCCTTTCTCCTCTCATGTCTTTTGATGTTTCTATTTTAGTTTTCCAGTTGTTCCACTGCTGTCTCCAGGGATTGAGACTTGCATTTATGTTTTAATTTATAGTTAATTCACAATTTTTCTTTGTGTATTTTAACTGCATTTTATCCTTTCACACACTATCCTTTTCTCCAGTATGAAGGTATCCTTTGCTCTTAGAACTCCATTTATCAGCACTCCTGATCTGTTGATAGTGGCTAGGATATGCAGTAACACCCCAGTGAGTCACCTCATCTTTCTGACTTAGGTTGCTCAGCCTTCTTGTCAAAGGAGCTTTAAGAAGACTTTACCAACTCATAAACAAGCCAGTTGTCTTATGCCCTTTACCTCTTTGCTTGGCTACTCCAGCTGAGAGCCTGGTGCATATAACAGGGTGCAGTACAATGTCCTGAAACGCTTACAGCCTGAGGAAGGCTTGTGTTAGCCTTGTGAGGAAGACAGAAGTAACTGTTCTTTGGTAGACCATATATCAAAATGGATAACCAGCCCTAACTCCCATGAGTGCAGTCTAGTTGGTAGTTTGGATATCAAGGTCTCCTGAAGTGGAAGAAGTCAGAACTGAATAGTTATGCACTCTTCAAGCCATGCAGGTGCAATTGTACTTGTGGAGTGACACAGGCACAGGGAGATTATATCATCAGAGTCAAGAAGTGAGTCTTGTTGACCCCTCTAATGCCTTCACTTCTACATGCCCATAATGCCTTGTTGCTGGGTTGGTTTGGCCTTCTAATGAGAAGACAGAGTTTGAGTCTGTCCAAAACCCTTACAGGGAGACTTAAAGCAGGATGAACCAATCTGTGTGGATCCACATCCACAAAGATCCAGTGGTCCAGATCTCCACAGGGCACCATGACCAGATCCCATAAAGACTGAACAGCACTTGCTTGTGGTAGTGGTGATGGACATTAGGATTAGATGTGTAGCGTTCTGGGCACCTTCTTACAGAAGAAAAGCCTGTCCTCTGGAGGGTTAAGCATATCTGTGCTTCCAGTGAGCACTGCTCAGGGCCTGTATTGGGAAAAACTTTCTTTGAAGACAAGTTGGTGCGCCCTACAGACAATGTCATAAGATCAGAGATTGAAACACATAGATTCCTAAATGCTCCTGTGGTGGTTTATCACTCTCTCTGTTAGGAATGCAGTGATGCGTCCTAAGCCTTTGTGTTGCTCCAAGAGCACTGGGAATGTCTGCTTACCAATCTTAAGTTCTTCAAGAATTGACGTGCCTTCTCACCCAATAATCAACTGTCACTGCTTTTTGCACAAAGTGCTTAAGGTGCGTCCCATATTAGGAATCAAACTTCTAATGTTACCATTGGAACACCTGTGACACTTAGGAATGGTTAGTCTACAAAATATGTAGATTTCAGTTTTTAATCAGGAAGTCTTGACTCAAAAATATGTAAATGTGTCCAATCTTTTCTGCCTTTCTTGTAGCTGGAAAGACTTAAAAGTGAACTCAGTATATAGTGAAGAAGGGAGAGGTCAGTACTCCATAAAGATGAAGGCAACTTTGGATATGTTAGTGCATCCTCCAGGGTGCTCATAACTTACAACTGAAACAGGGAGTTCTCCACGGACTCTCCCTGCTCAAAAGAAAGAGGCAGCATTATGTACCTCATTAGCATGCTCAGGGAAAGATTTACATATAAAAGTCTACCTTGTTGGACAGAAGAAACACAAGGCAGCAGTATTTTTAATGAAAAACATTCAGGCACAACCTCCCCAATGTATTTCCTCATAAATCTTCATTTTTACAATCTGTTAGATCATCCAGGATACAGAATGAGTCATGTCAAAGATACTCTTGGTAAGTTACTGACTTCAAGCGGAGCAGGTGGAGTCCTAAATGCAAATCTAGACAAACAGGCCATGGTATAGAGTTAAGAACTCCTGACAAAAAAAAAAAAAAAAAAAAAGAGTGATTGAGAGTTAACATGAAATCTGGAAGGCTTTAAATCCAGAAAAAAGTCAAACCTATGTTGCACTTAGTAAGCTTGGTGTGTGAGATCCCTGCTCTAACTGTATAGGGCCTGAAAACCAGTGTGTAGTCTGTATTAAAACTGTTTTCAGCTTCTTTTACTGTGGCAGTGAATTAACTTTCAGGCCCACCTTATTTTAAACCTCTTGCATGAATGTCCACTGGAATGAGAATTAGTTTCCAATTTTTGTTAATGCTGTATGAAGTCTTACCCCAACTGCTCAAATTCCTCCTTCACAGCCCAAATCTGCAGTAGCTAGCCAGTCAATGACGGCAGCCTTAGAGCTGACAGTAGAAAGTAAGTATGGTGGACAGTCATGGGAGTTACAGAAACACTCATTTATCTTTCAGGACAAGTATGGGGGGTTTTGTTTCTTCTTGTGCTCACTAGAAATGTCTGAGATGAGCAGATTCGAGCTCAGCCAGTTCTGCCAATAGTAACTTCACTATTGCAACATAAACACCTTGAGAACGCTTATGTAAAATTTTCAGATTTTTTTTTTTAAAAAAGGCATATTTTTCAGTGTCAGTGAAAAAAGTGAAATTCAGAAGCAGAAACTACTTCATGAAGTCCAAATGCCTTTTTTCGCCTTCTCTCTTTTGCATTCACTTGGGCGTTTGTTTCGTTAATTTATTGGATTTGTTGTTACTTAAAGAATGAGAGATTCCTAAAATTATGCTCTTTCCTTTACAGCACATTTTTCTCTGTCAGTTTCTAAAAATCCTTTTTCAGAATTCATAGTATGTGAGAAATGTCTCTCAGTAAGTCCATTTTGAACCCAGTTCTTGCAGAAATTGATGGTTCTGTTTTTGGTGTGCTTTTATAACATCACAGATCATTTAAGCTTGATAAACAATAAGAAATGTATAATTACGTTTGTGAGCAGCTGATAATGTAAACCCATGAAGGATCATCTGTTTGAGACTATCCTTCTAATTCCCATAATTTAGTGGGCTGGTGGTTTGCTGGTGAAAATCTGAGGAAAGAAAAGGAAGAAGTTTTAACACTGTATACATGTGCACAGTTTTTGACATGTTGACAGCTTGTTCTCCGTTACTCATAAATTTTTTATTAGGCTAGGTTGAATAAAGTGGAAAGATTGACCCAGCCATGGCTTTTCCCTAGTAATTCATCAGCCAGAAGGGGCTTGCAGTCTGCACATTCACATTGCTGGTAGGAGGGAGATTGAAGATGCTGATGCCTCAATATACTACTGCTTGCAAAACTTTATCTTGCCCACCCAGATGATTTTTCTTTCTCATCCTGTTGTCAAGGTAAAGAATTGCTATTAATCATACAGTTGATAAAATATTGCAGTGGTTCCTAGCTCCCTATCTTTCAGCACAAATGTCATTTTTCATGAAAAAGTGGATATGTATCTCTGCTGACCCCAAATCAGGATGCCCAAGAAGCTTGAACTGTGAATTTGTTGTGTAGAGTCTTTAGGTTCAGAAGACCTCTAAATAATTGCTAGCTCTTATTACAACACATTTCCTCTCTTCTTTATATCCTCCTGGTTTTAATTAATTTGTTCATTTGGGGGGAGGGAAATATTTTAATTACTCAAAAAATCATTAGGAGGAGAGGTAAAGCACACGGGGAAGAGGGGAGGAAAAAGTTGGAACTAGGGCAATAGAGTCCAGTCTAGCTGTGTTGGCCAAACTGAAACTTCTTTAGGTTTAATAGTCAGATCCTGCTCTGTGGCAAAGCCATGCTGCTCAAACCAGAGGCTAGGATGTCCATCAGCAAAAGTTTCACAACCCTCTTTAAGAAGTGAGAGAATGAAATGGTTGTGGCCTTTCAGTTAACAGACTCTTGCCACCATTAGCAAGGGCAAGTAGACACAAGAATTAGTGGAGTCTTTTTTTCAGATTAGGTGGTGAAAAAACTTCAAGTGCCAATTAGCCGAATATTTGGAGATTTTCTTTTGTTTGGTCAGTAAAAGACTGCTTGCTGTTGCAATCTGGACCATCATATTTTACAAAGTAAGAAAATGTCCAGACTCCTGTTTGAGGGCCTGAAAAATTTAGAACTATCTAGAGGCTGTCAGTCTCTTTAACTGATCACTGGCTGAAGGTGAGGAATGGTGGAGTCTGTTCCCAGACTGGTTGAACTTCTGCACTGTGGCTGTTCCTGGTCTCTTAGTGAGCTCAGGTGTGTGTAGTCCATACTGTAGTGAGATCTTTGGGTAGGCAAACCTCCTGTTGGTGCTTCAGAACTGATTCAGGTTGTTCATCAGTACACACTGAATGGAGGTTTGCAGCACCAATGGTTGGTACACGGTTATAGTTATGAGGTGAGGACCCTTGGTAAACTAGGCTTGCTGTTCATGCTTCTGGGCTGGCCCCCTCTCCCAAAAGTCAGTTACTCTAGGTTTCTGACAAAACTGCCTCAAAGTCACCTGTAACGCTTTATGAGATGTGACACTGCTTGCTGTGCATGGTGTAGCACTGCTGAGAGGTTTTTCTCAGGTGACACAGGATGCTGACTGCACTGTTCCCACTAACTCCTGTAGGGAGTGGCTGCTGCTAGTGCCTAAGACATTCAGAGGCAAAATCTTTTGTACTTCCCGTTGGAGCAGGGAGAAATTGCTTCCTGTAGACCCATTCACCAGCTGCCAATGCGCTGACTTTACTTCCAGGCCCAGTTCACAGTTCAAAGCAGCAGAGAGCCGAGAAACAGTCCTTAGGAGTCTTAAAAAAACCCCAGCCTTAGTGTTCCTTGTTTGAAAGCAAGAAACTTAAGATCCTGCTGGGCCTTATCTGGACACATTCCAGCACTTCAACATCCTTTCTGAACTGAATGCCCCAGAACTGGACACAGTACTCGAGGTGCAGCCTGACCACTGCTGAGTACAGGGAATCACTTCCCTAGCCCTGTTGAAGATATGACCCTCCTAAATGCCTGAATGTCCTGTATGCCAGAAACAGATTCCAGAAATATAAAAGCCAAAAGGCTTCATATAGATTTTACAAAGCAAGCTTCTACTTCTAAATACATTTGCAAAGAAGTTATCTGTTGATGCTTTTGATTCAGCTTCTTTAAACCTCTCAAAAAAGATACATTTTTAGCTAGTTTATTTTTATCACTGATCAACATAAAAATTAAGTGCAAACAATATACCAAATTCCTTCCTCTACACCTCCAGCATACTTCCGTTTGCACTTTCATTCTTCATTATATGGAAAGATTGTTCCAATTAAATAAAGGAAATAAGTAGATCTGATTTGCTGATTGTATTGCAATAGTACGTAGACACCAGTTGTGAAAATAGAGGTTCCCATGCAAGGTGTTGAACACACAGCTGTAGAAAATAACCCAGAAAAGAGAAGTCAAATAGATTATTAGTTCTTTCTGCAAAGGAAACAAGGTTCTGAAAAACATTGCAGAGTCATGAGTAGTAGCACCATAGTCCAGTTAGCACACAAACATGACACTAACCCTGAGATTAATTCTTAGCAGTGGTCCTGAGAGAGAAAGCTCTCTGCCACCTTTCCAGCCCATTTTTCCAGACCATTTTCTAACCTGATCAGTTAAAAATTTTTCTGCTCCAGCAACTGCTTTTGGAATGGTTTCACAGAGCAACTATTGTGGTGATAGCAGCCCACAGACCCCAGCAAAAGGGTCAGTGCTGCTCAAACACTGTTAATGACTGTGGTCCCCAGCAGGGCTAATTTCAATGAACTATGAGCATTGTATGGACACAGTCCTAGTCAACACCTCAGAAGATGCTTTGCTACAGAGAAATGACATAACTGTATCTGTAGCTGAGTTTTTCTCCAGCAGTTGATCAGATAGCTCATTTCTGCTTGTTTATCCCCATCAGACCCTTCAAATGCCAATGCTGCTGCAAGGAACAGCTTTCCAGAACAGCTGCTCTTTGCTTAGAACGTGGCTGCTGAGGTCCAGAAACAGCAGGTGGAAAGAAAGTGAATTGTCATCTTTCTGAGACTAACTATCAGATTTTATTACTGACAGGTAATTTGGGCAAATAAAATATCCCAGTAATAGAACATTTTTTAAGTGTTTCAGAAGTCAGAATAAGATTAGCACTTGACACACACTGTTCCCACCTTCTTTTTACCTTTCAGTTTCAGTTTGTGGGATTTCTTTTCCATGCTCTTACTATTACTCTGTTAGAGATGATTAAGCAGTGGTCTGAGAATTACTACACAACAAAATAAATTTGCAGCACAGCAGGCTAGGACATTCAAACTTGCTTCAGATGGGCAGATTATGATGTCCTAACTTGCTGAGGATTTCAGACCTGCACAGAGCTTTTTATTTTACTTCATTTGCCAACAGTTCTGGAAAATCATCTGTTCAGTTCCCTCTGACGCACGGAATTCAATACTGTGCATAGGGCATTGTCTCCTGTAACCTGTATACACAGAGGGCAACAGCATGTTCTGCCAACACCTGGAACTGGGCCAAGGGCCTGAGGTACGGAGAGAGAGCAGAAATTGCAAAGGAAAGGAAGGAGAACAGACTACTAGGTTTTCAAAACTATTAGGACTGTTAGGGTTATATTATGAATCTGACAACATCCATCATAGTTCTTCCCGCCTGTCTAGTGCCACAGTTTGAAGAAGGTTTTTTATCTGAAAACCAGAGACAATCGTCACTATGTAATTTACATCTCTATTGCCCCAAAATGCACCTGATTCATCTGATTGAACCTCTTTCAACAGTATGGCTAATATGAAGAAACTTACCAATAATGAAGTTCTAAGATGATAACTGCATCTTGTTAGTCCGGCACTTGTCTTCTCTAGGTTGGCACTGGCTTCCCAGACATTTCTTCTGCAGACAATTTTCTTGAAATCTCAGTGAGATATATGTACTCAAATTGACTGACTGTCGTGTCATCAGCAATGCCACTTGTTGATATATGCTTTTCAAAGAAAGAGAGCTATAGTCATTCTGGACAGAAGGAGAATCACAGGGACTGGTCCTATTACTGTTGGGAGAGCAGATAGTGCGTTCTGTGATGGATGTTTTCCATGACATCCCACCTGACACAATTGCATCCAGGCTAATACTTCTCCATGCCAGGTGTGTGGCTCTGACTGAATGCTATTTAGAAAGCCTCAGGTAAACCTGCTCAGTTGTTGTGAATGAGACTTGAAAAATCTTCACTGGCATCTTCCTGCCTGATATCCAAAAGAAACTGACTAACTGGTATAAAGAGAAGGGAGTTTCTGGTGAGAAAATGCAAGTGTACAAGATGGGTCTGAAGGCCAGACCTACTGGATAAGTTCAAAAGAAACTTTGTGTGCAGCAGGGGCCCATAGACTCTAACAGCCAGGATTCCTTCCTGTCCCCAAGTCTTGTGCTGTCAATTAACAATTGTGTCAAAAATAGCATCAGTTACAGGCATTGTTTCTCAGTAAGGCAGAATATATTTCCAGGTCAGTAAATCAGAGGTTGCTTTGCCAGTTGAAGCAGCTATAAAAAAACCTCAGTGATTTCAGAGCATAAAGGAAAATTCCTATGGAGTTCGTTTTCCAATCCTATAATTACTAGATTTAAAAAAGCATTGCATTTATGAATCATCCAGAAATCCTCATAATCTTCTTCAGTTGGTTAAACTAATTAAACCAAGTAATTTTCCATTCTCTGCCACTGCTCTGTGTCTTGGCACAAGGCTATAACTTTTTAGCCTTTAGATGTGCAATTCATATTGAAATTTTTATTGATTTGCTCCATACGGTTCAACTGCAAAGCTCAGTTCCCTGTTTGTCTTCTTGTCTTGTAATCTTGAAAGTCACAAGGATAATCTAGTGCATCTGTATGTTCTGTGCTTGTGCTGTGTTATTGCTCCAAATACTAATGGGTTTCATTTGACTGGTATATGGTACAGTGGCAAAGCTGCCTTTCCTATAGTATGTTGATTTCTTCATATGAAAAAAAGAAGGTTAGGATTTTTTTTTCCTTCTTTAAAGATAGCTGTAGGGAAGGTAGAACATCTCTTGTTTGTTAGTACACTACCAAAGAAAACCTAGTTCTGAAAGCAAATTTTTAACCAAAGAGCATAGCACTGATCCTGGCTTCCTCCCTGTCTTTCCCTTTCCTATCATAACTATCACATGTCTTACACTTTGTCTTCCCCCTCCATCTGCTAGTCCCCAGTTGGGTTTCATGCAAGGCAAACATATTTAGCCCATTGCCCCACTTCATCTCTGGCACTTCAGCACCTTGTTCCAGATCTCCTCCTCCTCAAGTAAGGAGAGAGAGAGAAGCGTGGAATGAAGGAATATGTGCTGCTTTACAAACTGCCCCTTAGAAGTTAATATATGATTTGGCAGAGAAAACAAAATCTAAGTTATCTTTGCTGCTTAACTAAACACTCGCTGTTTTCTGATTCTCCACCATGAAAGAAAGGTAAAGGCATTCCTCTTTGCTTCAGGAGCAGTTCAATGGCATCAGCTCTCTGTCACAGTTGGAGGGAAAGAAGATGGGAAAGCCTGGGAATAAGGTTTGGTTCTTACTTGCCAAGAATAGCTCATTCAAGAAGCAAGGTGACACAGCAATCAGTGCGATGGATTTTGACAAGTCTGGAAGACTAGAAGTTCTCAGGAGAGCTGATGTGACAGCTTCAGATTATAACATTTACCCATTTTTATGGTTCTGTTTTCTGTAAAGAGAAAAGTTCATTTAAATAAAAATAAAACCCAAATATTAATAATTTTGCTAATATAAATATTATTTACAAATCATAATCACAATCGTAATGATAATAGCAGCATTTTTTTCCCTCTTACAAAAGTGTAAAGTATCAACATTCTTCATTATGCCTTTTGAAAGAATGGCTACATTCAAAGATGAAGGAGAATTAAAACTAAGTCTGATTTCTGGACTTAAAAGAACTCTCATAAAAGGCAGATGCTTAGACCAGGCTGAAATGACCTGGAAACGTCTTTATTATTCTGGCATTCAAGTAGTCAGTTTGCCCGCTTGAAATTCCACACGTTTTATAGAAGAAATGTATTCTTTTGGTGTGCTCACTGGCTGCATGACTCCTCATAAAGTAAAATATTTTGCAGGCAATGAGTTGTATAGAATATACATCAAATCCAGCTGGGGTTTAGATTACTCTGTACTGTTCATTTCTACAGGCAAACCACAGAAAGGACTGCTGCCAGCTAGAATGTATGTATAGCCCACATCATGGAACAATAAACTAGCAAGTATCTTAGAGGTTGTTTAGATACAAAGTAGTCTCTGTATGGAGTTGCCAGACTCCTGTATTTAGGTGAGCAGCCACTAAATGGGTTATAATATCTCTCTCTTTCCCCAGTAGTTTCATCCAGTTTGCACATAGTTCTTACTTCCACTATGGTCCCTCATGGAATGGGGCACCTAGATAATCTATGAAATAGCAATTCAGATGGATCTGGACTGAAAAAACTGAAAAGAGGAGGGAACACATGTACAGTGGATTGAATCAACTATATAGAAAAAGAAGATCCTAACAGCTTTTAGGGATATAACTACATGCAATCAGATAGAAAACATCAGACAACAGATAGTGGAAATAGGCTCTGACTAGGCAAATAAACAGCATCACAGAATCACAGAATACTCTGAATTGAAAGGGACCCACAAGAATCATTGAGTCCAATTCTTCAGCGAATGGTCATGGGTTCAGTCCCCATGACCATTTGGTGAAGAATTATTAGCACCAGAATGGATCCCTGAGCAATTTTTCTGCCTCAAAGGTGGATACCAGAAAGGGTCTGAAGAACTTCCACAATGAAGGACCATTCTCTACCCAGCACTCTGCTCTGCAGCCAGTGTCAGCATCTTCTTTGATGTTATAAGCAGGGCCTGTGATAACAGTGCTATCCTTTGAGACTCTGAACCTCTTTAAATTACCGTCCCACCTTTTTTTCAAGCATTTGGGAAAGCATAGATCTGTTGTGTACCTGAGTGCAGGGTCTGAACTTAAGAAGAAGAGCATGTTCAAGCCACTATCTACTGCCACCTACCCTTCCATATTGTATAGCTCAAAGCCCGCAGAGGCCTGTTCACACCAGGTGGGCCAAGTGTATTCCACCCACAGGGGCATACTTCTTGCAGTTAGCAACTATTTTTTTGCATCTGCCTTCTTTTCCCCCCCTCCAGTTTTGGTAGTCATTAGCAAAATGGAATTAATGTCTT
The DNA here is from genome assembly GCA_035221455.1 of Xenops minutus. Taxonomy (NCBI): domain Eukaryota; kingdom Metazoa; phylum Chordata; class Aves; order Passeriformes; family Furnariidae; genus Xenops; species Xenops minutus. The sequence goes on from JAWWEE010000085.1 coordinate 28,169,186, forward strand.
CAGTGTGAGTACATCCATGCTGTTGAAGCTGAGCAATTGCAGCTTCCTGGAGTACATGGAAAACACTGCTTGTTCTCTTTGGCCTGGTAGTGCATTGGAACAGATACTGTCCTCTCTTTGCCTACTCAAATTTTGTTGGTAAGTATCTAAGCAGATTTTCCTGGACCAAAATACTTCCTAAGACAGAAGATCTCAATTTCTGAGACAAATGTTGCTAAAAAATTATGAAGGCTTCTTCTGCTGTTGGTCTGGCTGTTTCTCTGTTTTCCAAAGTAGATTGTTCTCTGAGGTCACATCTGCCTGTGGTCTTCCAGTAGTTTTTGTTTTGGGGTGAATTTTTTAGGGGGCTTTGGTTTTTTGGGTTTTGTTTTGGTTTTCTTTTTGGAGGGGGTGGTGGGGAGGTCTGAGGTATTTTTGAGGGTTTTGGAGGGTGGGGTTTTTTTGGTTGATTGGTTGGTTTTGGTTTTGGTTTTTTGGGTTTGGTTTGGGGTTTGGTTGTTTTTTGAGGGTTTTTTTTGGTTAGTTGGAGGTTTTTTCCTCTCTAATTTGTTTTATGTATCTACCACCAGTGAGGTCCATCCAGTTACCATTTTCTGCAGCTAGTTTTACTTCTAGACTGGATCAACCTGCTCTACCTCTAGCTATATGATGGGTCGGGCCATCTGCATGTTCCCAGGCTTTCAAGAGAACTGGCATGAAAAGGAATCATCCATCCTTATTCTCTATATCTAGGAGATCCCTTATCTACCACAGAGAGCTTCTCCACCCTCATTTCAGTGTTGTTCCCTGCTTGTTCTCTGCTGTTGGAGAGTGTCAGAGAGGACAGCTGTGGGAGTAGGCAAAGGTGAACCTTGAGGAAAACCTGGCTATTTTCTGCAGATCTCCTATTGAGTTTGTCACTGGATCTGTGTGGTAAAAGTTAAACTACGTAATTACAGGCTTGTTACCAATGACTTTTGACATGGTTTGCCTGTCCATCCTATGACAGCAGATTCCACAATTTTTTTCCCCAGTCTGATTATTTTATTCCTTTAAACTATGTTATACTAATTTCATCAAGTCTCCCTTTTATCTACAACTTACAGAAGTGTCTTTCTCTAGAAGTCTACAACCTGATTGCCTTTATCTGTCTGATCCCCCCTGCCAATTAGCGAGGTACAGAACAGAACTAAATGCAGTGGTTATGAGGTAGGTGTGCCATGTCTTTGTGCGCAAAAGAATTATTCACCCATTTTGTTTTCCATCCTTCCCTGGTGGTGTTTAGCATTATTCTGGGTTTTGTTCAACTCAGTGCTATTGCATGCTGAAGCAAAGTTTGCAGAGACCAGTCTGCAGTGATTGAGAACTCTGCTTCTGAGCAATAATTGCCAGCTCCCTTCTCAGTGCTACAATAACAGGGCTTAGAATTATTTTTCTGTAGACATAGTGTGTCATTTTTATTTATGCTGGAGGTCATCGGCCATCCTTTTGCCCACTAAATCAGTTTTGAAAGGTTATTCCAGACTGCCTCATCATTAACTGTGGCATTTGACTACCTGAAAGACTATCATCAGCAGGATTGCAGATTTCACTGTTCAGCTCCTTCATAAGTTTTCTGATGAGGATGCTAACTAAAACCTGAGGGACATCATTACTGAATATTTTCAGCTCAGAAAAATGACCATTAAGCTTCTTTTTCTTTAACTTTATTTCACTCTATGAAAGAACCCAGTTTTCTTAACAACCTTTCCGATTTTGGGATGCTTTCCTCCCCCTTCCCTGTGCACCCTTGCATAAATGATCCTTGGGAGAAATCCATACTGCTAGGCCTGTATTTCCTGTTCTGTATCACTGGATCTTCAATCGTGATTATGCAGCACAGGCAGGGCAGTTATCTTTTTCTTAGAACTAGCCCTAATTGCCTGTTTCTCCAATGAGACACAATGGGTCGAGAAACTATTGCCTGTAGTGATGTTGTACCCTCCTTCCATTTCTTACCATTCAGAGCTGGTGTTTGTTGGCAGTGAGATGCCCATGCTGACTGAAAGATGAGCCAGGTAGAGATGATTATTCATATGGGCCACTGCAATGGTGTAACTTTTTCTGACAGTTCCTGTCATGTTGCTAAGATACTGCAACTGCAGTTTTATAAATGCATATAGAATATTGCAAAGTGCATGGCCAGCACTTACACAGAAGACCAAAATTATAATTTGCAATAAAAGAATAGATCCATAAGACCTTATCTATATGCTCTGACTGAAAATTTAGTCACATTTGTGTGGAGCTTATTACTGGTGGCTTGTGCTGGCCACCTAGGCCTCTGGTCTCCTTCCTTAAAATGCTTCCAAGAGACACAGCAGGAAGACTTGGATATCCGATCAGGTAAGCTATGAATTTCTCTGCCCACTCAAAAATGAAGTGTTTCTGGACAGAAGAATGGTGAGGTCCTGAGGGATAGGCAAGGTTGATGGTGCTGGGAAACTGAGAATATTCTGGTGCATAATGGTGCAATGAATCTTAGCTGAGATGTGCTGGGTTCTCACTTCTGTCTACAAAAAAGGCCTCAACTTGCACCTGCTCATATTTACCTCTGTATATCTTACTGCTGCCCTGTTCTTTCATCTTGTCTGACATGAGTTGCAAAAGGACATTTATGAGTCCTCTGGCAGGACAGGACAACTCACTCATTCTGCCTGTTCTCTATTCTGTTTTCTGCTGCAATGCAATCACTATTAAACATTAATGCACAAACAGTCTCAGCCCTCTCTGCTGAAAGAAAGAAAGCAGAGTTGTTGGAATCTCTGCAGATTCAGGAAGGGGGAACATAAACTGCTAACCATCATGCAAAAAAATGAACAGTTGTTCTCTGCAGTAGACACTTTTTTCTAAATTTTAAATAGAGTAATTTAGTATTGTTTGTTCTGATAGTTATTTCTAAGCAGATGGTGTTCAAGTTTTCACTTACTATGATCTATACATGCTGTGATTTGCTGTTTCAGTAATACTACTTTTAAATTTTTTATCCCCTTTATTCTTTCTTGGAGGAAAATTTTGTTTAATATCTTCATTTGGTGCATAATCTTTCTCTTCTGTATGGGTGTTCACAAAGTATTCCTCTGGAAGGACACCCTGTCTCCTGCAAATTCTCTGCATCTTAACTTCAATTCTGTACAAGTAAGAATTGTTTCAGAAGCCTATAAGGAGAGGTCTCCGTATATTCAGTGGCATTAGCATCTGAAAACCTCTAAACAATCACGTGGGTGGCTAAAAACACCTGTGCCACTCTACTATGAAGTGACTACTTCACCAGAGGACAGATTCTTGAATTTCATCAATAGAGAAAGGTAGCCAATTCAGGAGTTGGAAACTTTCAAGAAAAGTCCAGCAGAAGAGTTCACAGGTGTTGGAAAGACCAAGAAGAGATCCTTTTCTCTGGGAGTGGATAGACTACAATAAAGAAGGCAGCAAATAGTGATTTCTGTTTTCTTCTGTGGAATGATATGCTGCCAAAAAAAACCCCAAACAAACAAGCAAAAAAACCCAACAAAACAGCAACAAGAATAAAAAAACCCAACAAAACAACAACAACAACAACAAAACACAACAAAGTTCCATCTGAAAGGAACAAAGCAAGAATGAGGCATTAGAATTCAGTTTTCAATGCTTATCTCCCATTTTATTTCAGTAAGGAACCCTACAGTGGGAACTACATCACTGCACAGAAAGGGTTTTAAGAAATTATTACCAAAAAGGGATTTCCATGTGAAATCCTCACTCCTCAGTCTGGGGCCAGACTCAGAAATCAAAAGTTCAAGGCTACCTGAAATACATCTGCAGAACTGGATGGGTGGAGGATCATCTTCATATTACAGTATTTCACATGACTTTGAATTTTTGTTTCAAAAAAATTTTTTCTGATATTGATTTCCCAAAGCTCTCCAGTGTGTTGATAATTAGAATGGATTCCTGGACTAGGACAATAGCATGAAACATCTGCACTTATTCCTTTGTTGTAACTAAGACTACAGGTTTAGCTCTGCTGAGGCAATGGAACGTATCCACCAAAATTATGGTACGAACATCTCTCACCTCACTTCACTTGCCTTGTTGGCAGGACAGGGCTAAATTCCCCTTAAATAACAATGGAATATTTAAGAGCAGTGTAGACTCATACAGCAGCATACTCTCTGCTATAAAAGACTGCACCTTATTATTCTGGTGAATGGTGTATTTAATAGATATGTCCATTGTAGCAGTATGAAAGGAACATATCTCTTAATTCTTGTGCCCATTTATGCAGAAATACCTTCACCAGTGATGTTCATGCTTTCTAACTGCAGGATTCATTACAGTATTTTTCAACTGCTGTTGCAGAAGCTACCCCTAATAATAGCAAATTGCTCTGATTACTCAGTGTTTCCCAAGTCTTGGATGAAGGCAGAAGTCAGGCACCAGGGGGACAGAAAGAGAAGTGCCACAACTGAGTTCATCATGTCCTGTCTGTAATACAAAGTTATTTCAGATCAAGACAGAATTCAAGTGTAAAGGACACATGAAATCCCTTTTTTCCTGTAAGGACTGCATTTCACTGCAGTTACAGTGATTGTTTAGGCTCCTTCTACAGTCACTGGAGAAAGAGCTTTTTCAAGTGTAAGTAGCTCAGCTAGGATCTGCATAATTTTGGGAAGAGGAACTTTCCACTGGCCACAGTTCCTGACAGAAAATATCTATCTCCTCAGGCATGAGATCTTTCACTTACTGCAATGTGGATATCTGCTGCAGTGTGATCCTCCCCATGGGCTGCAGGGAAATTCTTTTCTCTGACACTTGGAGAACTTTCTCTCCCTTCCTCTTTTCTGACCTTGGCATTTGTATGGTCATTTTGTCCTTTTTTTTTAACCTCACTCTTCACAGCCTTGTGTCTTTTCTTAAACAGACCTTCCTAGAGGTGACACAAGCTTGATAGAGGGGCTTAGTTATGTCCTGTGTTGGCTCTCTTGGAGCCAGCTTAAACTGCCTGGAATCACATGTGTCCAGCACAGGGTAACCCTTCCCAAAGAGGCTACCACTGCAGACCGCCTACTGCCAAAGCTTGGACACCTATATCAAATATTTTCAACGGCCTAACTCTCTGAAACTGAGTTTTCATTTAATTATATATTCAACGTACATTCTTCAGAAACTTGCTTACATTCACAAAATAAGTTCCACACCTTAAAATCAAAGTAACATCATCACAAAACTAACAAAGATGGACAGTTTACACACACAATGATAGTCCACATCTTGTCCTTTCTCTACATTGCAACAACAAAATTATTGCACTATCTAACAATGTACAGCCTTTTCCAGGAAAGTGGGGCCTCAGGACAGGTGTTAACACCTTGGGAAGACAAATGTCATAATCACAAACAAGCTTCATTCCTTCTCCTTTCCCCAAGCTTTTATAGCTGAACACAAGCTTATATAATATTGGGTATTCCCTGCAGTGTATTGAGATCTTCTATCCCTGCTGTGGCCCCTCCCAGCTTCTTGCCCACTCACTGCCTGTTTGCTGCCCAGGCAAGTGAGAAAGAGAGTTTTCACATTCTCCAAGAACTGTTCAGAAACAGTTAAAACACTGGTGTGTCATTAACATTATTTTACTCACAAATGTAAATATGACATATGTGCCGTTAAGAAGAAAGTTAACTTCATAACTTCCTTTCAGCCAGAACCCAGTACAGCAGTAATTACTTCCTGCTTTCTGTGGCTGAGTTTTGCTTCAAAGGAATTATAGACATTCTTTGGCCAAATAAATCTTCTCATGAGAACTGTCTGTATAACTGATACTAATTAATCTTTATAAAGAGAAATATGTATTTCTTTGGTTCAGGGAAAAGGTAAGTTTATCTTAACTGAGTTTTCCAAGATAAGTTTTTCAAATACCACTTCTGGGGAAAAATTTCTGCCTAAAAATATTCTAAAAACCCCCAAGCTGAACAGAGGATGGCTCCATCTTGTCAACTGCAAAAACAAACAGACAAAAAGTGAGCAGTTTCATAGCTGACTAACAAATGGGAGAAACATGACTGAAATTTTTGGTGTCAATTCTGAAAGCTTCAGTAAGGGAGAGAAGTGCTTGGTATTTTAAAAGGCATCACAGAGGCCATTTACCCAGATACTAAAAATGCACGCATCGTAACTGTTCCTGAAATGTGTTACTTTGTTGAGAGATGAAGCTGCCCAGTTTCCCCATTTCTATAGGCAGTGGCATGTTCATGTGACTGGATGAGTGAAAATCCAATGTTTTTAATGCTCTTTTTAAAGAGTCATTGTAAATTTGTCCCCCTTCCCTGACTCTTCAAGTCAAGATGAAAAGGCATCTGTTTTGTAGGCAATGAGCCAATATCTCTCATTAATTGTAGTGTTTTGGTCAGGATTAATTTCTTCATAAAGCTGGAGAGTCCCCTTCCCCTGAAATGTATCTTCATAGATTTCTGAGTCAGAAAACTGGAGAAAGAAATTACTATCTGCAAACCCATAGGCGAGCAATGGTGTTTCTGAGAGAGAGAGGACATAGATTAGATAGATTAGATAGATAGATAGATAGATAGATAGATAGATAGATAGATAGATAGATAGATAGATAGACAGACAGATGGTCACCTTGGGATTTATTGAATTAAAACAAATTGAATGCCCAGGACAGCCACTAGAAACACATTTCACACAATATCATGGATATGATACTCTGAAGGTGTGTGCTTAACATTTTGAGAAATGTATTGCATTCAATTTTTTGCTTTCAATTTTTTTCAATTCATTGGTCTTGATTTATTTGAATCTTTTTTTATAAGAGTAAACACATGCAGTTCGTATGGGAATGCAACATTGTGATGATGCCATAATATTTGACTTCTCCAGAGTTTTCTCTTTTCAGCAAAATGTTCTTCTGAGGGAGAAGTAACGGTGGGGGTGTGTGGATTCTACTTGTTTCTGATTCAAGAATCTGGCATTTCTAGTGTCCTTTCTTACCCACATAGCCAATTTATTATGGGTGGTCACGAGCAGCTTGTGTCCTGTCATTTCTTGTTATTAATCCCTGGTAAGTGTTGTAGTATTCCTAGATGGTGACCAGGGGAAAACCTGTATTGTGACATTTCAACTCACACAAAGATTTAACATAATCTCAGTAACAAAAAACCCAAACAAACAAAAAACCCCAAAACAAAACAAAACAAAACAAAAAAACACCCAAACCCAAAAAACAACAACAAAGGTTACATTGGACTTCCTAATTTTGGTACCATGCCTGAAAGAGCACTTGAGGTGCAGTTGAAGGAAGGAGTGTCATCCTGCTCTAACTTGTGGCCAGCTCAAACTGAACTCCAGAGAAGTCAATGAGTGAGGTTCTCCTTTTGAAACCAGGAAATCAATTAGGAATCTATAATATGAGTTAATTTTCTTCAGAATGTTGGTGTGTTTGTTTCTTCCTACATTGAAGTTACTGAGCAGAGATGACTGACCATCATGGCAACTCAGAAATGTTCCAGCTAGATTTGAAAAGTGGAGCTGGGCTGCTCATTCTTAAGGAGGAGTGTCCTATAGAGAAAGTGTTTGCAGCGGCACCAAGAAACTTGGAGAATGCGTGGTTGTTGTCTAATCTTTATGATATGACAGGAGTTAGAAACTGGTCTTATTTAAGATGTTTTCCAGTTGGTGATACTTGACTTAGAAAATTCTCTTTAATTTTAATATGTTTGTGTATTTTTAGGCAGGTATATGTACATATATGAATAATTGTGTGGATTTTTTTAAACTGTGCATCAAATAAGAAGCATCCTTTACTTCATTTAAAGAACCACAGTTCAACATCTCTTCTGAGCCGGATTCTCTTTTGGATGTTAAGCAGCATGGTCAAACATGTTCTGAGTAATTTCTTGATGAGGTGAACGTATATGGTGGCCCTATTCTTTCCCTTTATGTATGAAGAAAGTCTTGACTAACAGCCTCATACCTCTAACATCTAGGTGGCTTGTTTATGGCACATGAATCTTCTTTCATAGCTTCCACAATCAAAACAGAAATGTGTGAGTCCTAGTGAGAAATCCATTTCATGGCACTTAGCTGTATGCTAAATATTCTGGCAGAAACATATGACAATCCCCAGCTCATGTACAAAACTCATGCCAATCATTTCAATCTCATGGTAGCTTTTTCCTTAAAGAATTATCAAATTCTCTAATGACTGTAACAGAAAATCTTGACATTAATCCCTTAATAGAAACACAACACATTGTCATAGATTAACTGGTGACTTCTCAAATCAGACTAAGCCTTCTGCTTTAATCTCATGATTAGTTGTATGGTCGTGGTTAGTGACTTAGAAGTTGGTACCACAAGGTGTGTGAAGGACTTGTGGAGCTATATGAAGCTACTAATTCAGCTGTGCATGTACTATCAATTCTCAGACTCATCAGCCAAATTTCCTATGCTGTAATTTAAGACAGATGAGATTTTTCACATTGTAAGTCTGTATCATTCCTGGACACCGCTTCTGCTATCTCCACCAGTTTGTGTTTTCCCACCTGCCTGGCAGTAAGTATCTAGTAGGTACCTTTTTCAGAGCTAGGTGTGCACGGAACTCTCATAAGCCCTAAAATAAAGCCTCTCTCAGGGATTTCTGTCTTAGAGTGGAAGACAGGTATGCAGTTTCATACATGGATACTGTGTTAGTGTATCTATAATAGATCTGATGTCTTATTGTACCAGGTGCAATACAAGTAGATGATAAAGCCACAGAACTTGCCCCAGGGCTGTTACTTCCTGTGGTCTAAAGTTCTTGTCATCAGCCTAAAGCTGACACTTTTCTTTGTTAGATTTTAAGTGCTTTTTTGGTTCACTCCCTAGAAATGAAGCCAGAGAGCCTCACAATATCCTAAATAAGATGATGACAAATCAAAACTGTGAATGAGTCAACATCAGACATCAACATCAACATCAACAGAATGCTGGAGAAAAGCATTTCAACAGGAATGTATGAAGTAATGAAACTGCCTGTGTAGTAGTTTTGTGGGCTTATCTCTTTCTTGCATGTAGGCTTTGGCAAATATTGCAGTAGGCCACATCTTCCCATCCTCCCCAGCATGCATGACTCTATCCATCCAGGCATGCATGTCTAAATAGTATCAAGTGTTGAGGAAAAGCTACCATCCTCTCCCAGCCATGGAGAGGATAGGCTTTACCTTCTGCTAGAGCCTCAGGAGCCCAAGCTCATGAGACACAGAACTTATGAGTGCTATGCAGTTCCAGTTCTCTCACTCTTATAGAATTCACAGTTCAGCTCCTGCAAAGAGGAAGTAAGAGAGATGCAGTGTCACTGGCAGCTTAAAAAATTTATATAATGCAGGGGATCAATGCAACACTTGAGACTCGTGGGAAGTGTCTGACTAAGACCAGGTTTCTTCTGTTTTTTAGCTTCTAGCACCCAGGCTGTGTAGTTTGGCTCTTTTAGGCTGTTTCATGCATTCTGGAGATACTTGTATTGCATTCAAAGTAAATAAAGGTCTCCCTTTCTCCTGCTCCCTCCATGTGTGACTTTATTTTTTTGACTTCTCTCTGTATGGGACAAAATTGAATAGCATTCACTCTGTGTAAGCAGCACTGCATATTTATGTGCACACACAAGCACAATATAGGAAGCTTGAGGATGTATACTGTCATATTTTGAATTTGCGTAGTGAGCCTTCTACAAAAGGTATTTACTCGTCCTCTGTTTCTGTGTGTTTGCTTTCAGGTAGCGTTTAGAAGGAAGATATCCGTTTGCAGTAATGAAATACACTGTCTTGTACTTGGAGACAGCCTGTGCCAATGTCTGATCTTTGGATGGAGAAGGCACAATTTAATTTTTGAGAAGGATGAGAAGATAATCACTTTCTATTAAAGACATAGAGCTTTAAAGGTAAATTTCATACAAGAACAACTACTCAAAAAGGCAGCAGAGTTGTCAACCAAAGCATAACCTTTGCTAAGGTTCTGATCCTAGCCATTAGCATGCTGTATGCACTTGCATACAGTTTCTGATGTATTAGCCTTGAGATCTTTCAGACATGCTGTCAGCAAAAGATCCTTTCCAGAAGACACTTCCTGCCTCATTGAAGTAATGTTTATGTCCTGGTTTGTACCTTCTTCAATTTAAATTTACTTATGTGCACTTAAAGCACTAGAGATAAATCTTTCTTATTCATTTTTCAAAGTTTCTTAACAGTGTTGTTTTGTTTTTTTAAATCTCAATAACCATACACAGTAGATACAGTATTCTTTATGTTTCATTTTTCAGTCCCTCCCTGTTTCTTTAAACATATGCCTTGGTCCATGCTTGTAGAAAACAAATAAAAGATGTGCATTAATCTGAGCAGAGAGCATTTCATGGTCTGAATTGTCATAATATCTCCAGAACGTTACTTGCTTGTTTTCTCAAAAGACAAACAGAAAGAAGAAAAGTCTGATTATAAGCTGTTTTCTTCTTTCCTCTTGCAAGATTGTGAAGTTCTTTTCACAACTAGATTTGTGGTGGTAGGTGATCCCACTGGTTGTACTAGAGAATCCATTTCATTAGGTGCCTCTGATTTAGTAAGGCCATTGCTACCTGACTGTTAAGAAAAATCAATCTCAGAACACATAATTCTGCTCTCCATGTTGACACTCCATTCAGCCAGCTGCAGCTCTGGACCACAACCCTGATTTTCAGAGCTCTATGATGAAACACACAGAGGATGGAGCAAGAGGAGTCCTCTGTGATCTCCCAAGTGGATTTCTTGTGTAACACAGGAGAAACATGGAAATTCTTGTGTCAGTCCTGGAAATGGTGGAGGAAATGGATCTGCCGAAGGACCTTCAGCACAAGTCCTAGCTCCGTCATAGTAAACTCCTCCTCAGTCAGCACACTCTTTGACAGGTGACTTCCTTGGGCATTTCTCACAGTAAGTGAAGCTAGACATGAAAATGGCAAAGAGAGGTTGGGTCAAAAGGGAAAGTGAGGACATTTCGTGACTGTTAGAATCTACTGCTGGGAGACATAAAAATAGCTTTCACTGCAAATCTGGCTCTCCTATTACACAAATGTTCTCCTTCTTATTTTGCATAGAAATAAAAAACTAATGAATAAATAAAATCCCATTGCTCCTCTTTTGTGAAAGAGGAGAACAGTCATTTATTATGAAAGGGAAGTATGTTGGACAATTACTATTGCAGACATAATTTTTGGATTAAAGTCAAAGCTGCATAACTCTTCTATCTTATGATTAAAATAGCTTCTCCTTAGTCGTTCATTGAAATGGAAATATACTGAATGCATTTAAGTTGGTGGGACTGTGGAAAACTCAAGCTGATTACTTATGCTTGGCCTTTCTTTTGATAATGCTGAATCTTAAAATTCCTGCAATATTTCTAACTGTAGGTACCATCACAAAGTATACACAGTCAGAAGTCCCATTTTAAACTGTCTTTGAACTTGTCCTGTTCTATTGTTTTGCATTAGAAGGGTTTTCCTCATGTAGTCTTTACATTGACAAAGAGAACTTTTATGGGGACATCTTTTTGCTCTATATTTTCCTTAATACCCTCTCACTTAACAACACAAAATCTAAAATTCTTTCCTCTTTTGGCCTCATTTCATTTTGTTTACATTAATGTTGCCTTTCCACTGAAGATAAACTTGTTTATAATACTGAACTACAGAAGAAGTTGTCACCCTTTTCTTTTTGGAATAATCAAGTATCTACCATTACAAGCTGTTCATTGATCAGCTGTCACAGTTCAAGTCCTTCCCTTTTCAGTATGACTCTTCACAGATGATCATTGATTTGCTACACTGACTTGAAATGGATTACATCACATTAAATTGTTTAGAGACCTTGTCTGGTGGATTGACTTGTATATAGTATCCATCTGATGATGTTGGTAATGTCTACTCTAGAGGCCTACCTGAAAGGCACAGTTTGTTTTAAAAGATATCCAGGGTTTGTTTCTTTCTCATACTGTTTTCTGCAGTTGTTTGGGAACACAGAACTTTTGTCTTACTAAGCATTTCAGCACAGTGCCAGACGTGACAGAGTGCAGATCCTCAGCGAGCTGCAACACAGACGTAATGGCTGTGGTCAGTTAACACTGCACTTACTGTCACACCATGCTTGGTACATGGCACTTGGAAAAGTCTCTTTCCATCTCAGAAGACTCTGCTGAGGAATCTGAGGCTTTGTATACCCTGATGAGAGGAAGATGACTGGATATCACAGAATAATTTAGGTTCAAAAAGATGTTCAAGATCATTGAATCTAACCTTTGATCTGTCACTACCTTGTCAACAAGTGCCATGTCCAGTCATTTCCTGAACACTTCCAGGGATAATGACTTCATCACCTCCCTGGGAACATGGAATACTAGGTTGCTACCATCCATATTTGTCAGCTTGGGTCTGGAGCAACATTACTGTGGAACACTCCAAATGCGGACATCCAAAGAGCACTGGCATATTGCTCCTCATAAATGTCTATGGGCAGAAACAACAAAATTGATCTCCAGCATTATATCCCAAGAAAACTGCAAGGTGTGGGAGAAGAGAACAAGGCCCAGCTCTAGCCCGGCACCAGGTATAGTGCCCTGTGGAAGGACCAGCATCTGGAGTTGCTTCTTTAACCTGTTTGGTAACTGAAAAATCTGGTCTAACACTGGCATATCAAGCAATCTGATGAATTGTATGTCACTGAGCCCATCTTTGCTCGTCTGCATTGTACTACCTTTATTTAGTTTTGGGAGACATCTGAAGTCAACAGGGAATCAAAAAGCTTTGAATCATTCACAGAGGCTCAAGTTAACCACTGTCATTTGGATTTAGAAAAGTTCAAATACAATAGGTGCTAAGGATCTACATCATCTAACACCACAAGAAGATAAACTCCCTGTAGGAGTAGCCACTGAAAGCTGAGCCAGCGTCTCAAAATTTCTAGCCTTTGATAAGGTGACTGGAGACTGAAAAATGACCAGAATTTTCTTCTTTTAATGTCTGACTCGACAGTTATGCTGGTATTAAACTTATAGAAACAGGACTTCTTGTAATGAATGATTTTCAAGTGAGAAGCATGTTAAAATATCTCATTGATGTTTGATAACTGCAAAAATGTAAAATACTTTACAGGTTTTCTGAAAAGTATTGTAGCATTTTTAAGGAGTAACCCTGCTATGAGAAGTAGAGAAACCAGTTTTATTACAAGCAAATAAACTGAACGAGAGTTACTAACCTAAGGTTTATTTTTATTTTTGATTGTTACTAACCTATAGGAGTTTTGCAGAAGTTGTAAGGCATCCAGTCCAGTTTTGGAATGTGTGCCAGGGATTAAGCATCCAGGAAAAGGGCAATTACATATTAATTAAAAATATAGCTGACGCAACTTGAGGCCATGTGGTTAACCATGCAGCCAGATGCAGGCTGACATACTGCCGGAAACTCTGCCCCTGGCATGAGGCGGGGCACAGAAGAGCCAATCTGAGAAGAAGAAACATCCCCCCATGTTGTAAAATGGGGTTGGACCTTAAGAAAGTTTAAAAGCACGGTTTTTGAATCGAAAGGTGTGCTCCTAGAGTTCCTGTGTGGACTGGACACCCAACACATGTTGTAACAAAATTTTCTTTTTGTTATATTCCTTTTGTTTCACAGACTTTTGCCATTTTTTCCCCCCTAAATTTAATAAAGGAAATTTTTCCAACACTGTTTCGTGATGTTTTGAGAGCAGGGGAATGGCCAAATTCCACAAGATAAATGCAAGAAGCCTAGCATGCAATCTTTAACAGGACTTACTGTGGGTTCTTCAGACCACAGGGTGAGAAAAGAGGGTTTTTTCCTGTTCATAAAGGGACTGAATATCTTAAGAGATTTTTAAGATCCCAGTCTTTCATACTGGTTGTTAGAATAGTCAGAGATTTTTATTCCAAAAGCTCTTTCCTGGTCATACAAAAGCCAAAATTCCTTTGAAAACCTGCAATAAACTTTTCATAACAGATCTATCACCACACTGAAAAGCTGCACTGAAATGTGAAGAAGGTCTACTTGGCCTTGTTTGAGGCTTGCATACAGATATATAAATTTATATATTTTTGATATGAAAGAAGAACCCATGAACAGTGAAGATAAAAATCAAAATTCTTGGTTCTCAGGCAATATACCATGTTCCTTTTTTCGTGCTGCTTTATGCCTCATCACTGCAGGAGTGCTTTCTTCTTGTTGTTATGTTTATTGTTTAAGTTCCCATGGCAACCATGAGTCTTTGTCAAGGAGCCAGCCCTGTATGTGTCCCTAAATCTTTAAAACCATGACATTCTGACTGAATGTTTCTTATGTTGAACATTTCTTAATTTATAACTGTTTTGACCATATCTTCTTAAAATGAAGATACAGTCTTTTTAATATTATAGATTATATTAAAAAAGCAACAGAGGAATTTGGGGACATAAAGTTGCTTCCAGAGAGTTTAAAAATATGTTACAGGATTTTTTTGTGGATTGAATCCTGGTGGCTTTTGGAAATGCTACCAGGAGCGCAGTTTACTTATGTTTGTGTAAATAACCTTAATGTGCCAAAAATCTGCAGGATTTCAGATGGGCTAATATACATCTCCCTTTGCAGTATTTACACTACAATTGTGGGCTGGCAACCTACAAAAAACCCATCTGGCATACCCAAACACCCTTACAGACCATTTTTTTTGCCTACAGTATTAAAACAAATGTCAACCTACACATCCACTAAGACAATGTCCATGCTATAGACGGCAAAACCCATCTCAGTGGGGAAAAAATGAACTGAATTGTTTTACTTTTATTTCTTTTCTACTTTTTTAAAGATTCCTACATCTTAATAAACAAAACCAGTTCAGATAAATTCCATTTAAATATTTGGTTTGTGATTCTACAAAGTGTGTTAAGAAGAAGGCAAAAATACTGACATGAAACTCTTGTTTCTTTTGACCTGGTCCTCACTGCACAGTTCCCACTGTCTGCTGTCTTGCTGAGTTCTGTACATTATGACATTGTGCTGTAGAACGCCTTTACCAGCTCCCAGCTCTTTAAATATCCACAGACCTTTCTTGAAAGTTATAGTGTATTAGGAAAACAGATTGCACTTTTCACTTGGGGCACCTTAACGGGAATCTTTTAGTAAGTGACTTGTTGGGATTTTGAACTAGAGGACAACTTCCATTGCAAATGGGACAGAGCCAGCCAAAATCTATTTTATCCCAATGCATGGCCTTTCCTGAAATCAGATGTTTCTCAAAATACTGTTACTTAGAAGGAAACTTTCTAGCTATATCACAGAAGATATTTATTCTCTATATAAATAGTTGAATCCAAAATTTGATCCCAAAAATGTTGTCTAGTTGAAGAATTTCTGGAGGACAATAAAAATACTCATTAAAATAGTATTTGAAATGGGTTAAGCTTCTTTCACAAGTGCATCAAGGAAATCTTGCTCTAAGTAAATTGCCCAGGTGAATACTCATCTAACACAGTCTTAGACTGTTGAAAATATTAGGACATTAGGTTGTGATATGCCCTGCACAACTTAGAAGAGTGTATTTCCTGTCTGCTGTATGATATGGGTATAAAGGAAGCCCTCTGCCAGGTCCCATGGGGTACTGGTGGGCATTACGTGTTTGTTAGAGTGTGATGTAAGATACTCTCCATCCTGTTTGAAATCGAGGACTGTGGGAACAGGGCTTGTGGAGGCACTTTCAGGAAGTCTAGAGGACAAGGAGAAGGCAGGATCATAAAGCAAGCTCATGGGATTTCAGAAGTAGCAGGTGGTTTCTCAACACTGTTTCCTGCAGGATACAGCATGATAAGTGACTGTGCTCTGAGGTGCCTTAGTTTGCCTGCAGTCTTTACTGAGATTTTGCTTTCATACTTCTGAACAGGGTCAAGTTGTTTTGCTTTCCAGATCCCAAAGCCAAATGGCAATTATTTGCTACTTTTCTTTTCCTGCTCCCTTCAGAAAGGACATAGCAGTCAGTTTCAACTATGCTGTGATCCTTAGCAGGTAGGTATTGCTGTTTTGATGGTAATGAAATCTAAGTTACTTGCAGGAGAAAACAATCATTGGCAGTGTATTAATGTTGCTTCATGTGCAACTGGATCTCTGGAGCGATCCAATTAACCAGAGGGCTTTTGTTGTGCTGCTGGAGAACTGTGATGGAGATAGAAAATGTTCTGTAGCCAGTCTGGGAACAATTTTGTTGTGTTAAAAAAGAACAGATAAGGGTCTACATTAGGGGCCTCCATGGAGTTCTTTTGCAGGGGGAGTAGGACTGGATCTTGTGTTAAACCTGCTGTGAAGCAATCATGATTTGCCCCAGGCAGGTACCTGAGCTGGTGAGGTGTGGGAATTGAAAGGGAAAGGACCTGTTTGTGTTCATGCTTTGCACCTATTCTCCTCATCCATCTCCACAAATTACTTTTATAGTACACAAGACTGGCCTGAGTAGACCACTGGTCTAATCGCACACAGATGTTTCTCTGCGGATGAACAGATCTAAGAGGGCTCAGCAAGAAAGCACTGTTCAGAGAAGACTGCCAGCATTCCTGATGGGTGCATCCCAAAAGCATCCCCAAAACATTCCTGCTGGAGCAGTAAAACACTGTGCCTAGATACCTCCAGATAATCCTCTGTGACACGGGTGTCCGTGGCCACATCACCATTTAATGGTTCACTTTATAAGGAGAAGGGTTTCTGAGGTTTCTTCAGATTGGATGCTGATGTTTCTTTTACTCTCACATTCACTCTCTCTAATATCGGTGAGAACTATGGGAGGAACTGGCTACCACTGAACATTTAAAACTTACACAGGAATCTCTGAAAGCCCACTGCTTGTGACCAGAGGGCCACAGTGCATTTCAATACTTTCCTGGGAGATGTTGACTTCTGCTAGTTTATCTGATGTCTACATTCCTCTTAAAAGTTTAGCTTTGGAAACCAAGCTGGGAGCAGAACTTTGAAAAAAATTACACTTCCCACTGCTCTCTAATTTGTGGTGATGAGTGCCCTGCTTCTAAATATTACAGTCATAAAGATTTTACTGACTTCTATTTCATGCTTAATGTGTACCCATTACTAGCTAATGGCAAACTAAAGAGTGCCTCATGTAGCGGGATTTCTGCTTGGAGGTGAAATTTAAAGATGCAGTTTGAATTAATAGCTTAAGGATTCTGTTTGCTTGTGAATGCCACTGACTTCGGCACGTCTGGTTTGCTCAATCCCAGTAGGATGGAAAATGTGTCAGGAGCGAGTTTAAACAAATTGCTTTACCTAAGGTGCAAGGAAAACCCAGCAAGAAGTTAGAGGAATGAAGCTGTGATGAAGCAGTTGTCATTTTCAGACAATACAAGATGTTTAGCAGTAGACAGGCTTCTTATTTGTTACATCTGTAGCAATTTCTGGGTTACAGAGCTCAGGAGAAAGTGGAAGGCAATGTGAGTTTCCCCAGTTCTCCTTGAAACCAGTTTTCAATCAAAAAAATTTACTTTGCCACTTACTCCCACCATATCTGTCTTGACTGCTTTTGCTTTTTGGTTTTTGTGAAAGGGAGATACAAAGGTTATAAGATTGGCGAGTATGAATTTGGTCTCTACTTCTGTAAGACAGACTAATGCTAACACTTGGATTCTCCAAATCTCATTTTCTCTCCATTTGGCAATGCCTGGAGCTACTCTCCATTCGTGTTTCCCTGCTCCTCAACTCTCCTTAAGTCTCCTTCCACACGTCACCTCAGCAGCTCATTCATGTTTTCTCTTTCTTGAGAAATGAAGCTGAGAAAGGAGCAGAGAGGAAGTGGAGAACAAACACCACAGAGCAGATGCTGGACTTAAATTATTTGATGGTATCTTCAAAATAGGAAAGAGATCAATTACTGAATGTTTGCTAACATAAATCAAGATATTCCTTTTGCATCCCAGGATTTTTGTGTCTAGGGAGTGTCCTGAATTCCTTTACCAGTGTTGCTGTAATTGCACAACTGTAAATTTACAATTTAATTACAGTCTAATCACACAATTGTAAATGTACAACTGTGCATTTCTAGTTTTTCTAGAAATGCTTTTTCTAGTTTTCATAGGAAAAACCGAATGTCTTTATCAGCTGCCAGGGCAAACCTAATGGACTGTGTGACCATCTCCTTATTTTATATATGGTTTTAACTGCTTGATTTTTGTCCTAATTCAATTGAACACCACTGAACCACTTTTCTTCTGATTCACTGTAAAGAATAGAGCTATTTTACTTTTATCTCATACTTTGTGAGAGATGAAGTGTGCTGCCATCAAATCTCATTTCCTCTCTATTGTTCTTGAGTTTTAGCCTCTTCAGTATTGCATTTTTGGCACACCTAGAAAAAAAAATGAATGTGTTGATAACACTGACTTCTAAACAGAGTCTTGACAACAGCCAACTCTATTCATATCTGATGTAGGGTTTTTTCATATGCAAGTCCTGTCTGAAGATACCTCCTAAGGGTTGTGAGATGGGCTGTATTAATGGTAATGTTCCTGCCTTTCTGGCTGGTGATGGACTTAAAAAACTATTGTGTATATAGGCCTGTTTTGATACATTTGTGATCTGTTCTAGTAATTTCTTTTCAGTCAAATATGTCTGTAAAATGCAAGGAAAGTTCTTATTCTTCCATATGCACTCAAAATTACTTGGAATTTGCAATGTCCAGAGGGGGATCACCTATTTCAAATATATATACAAAAAATCTTTTCTTAATTTATCCTTTGGATAAATGTTGGATAATTCCCAGCTCTGGCTTTTGTTGCCACAAATTGGTTATTCCTTCTCATTATATTTAATGCTCTGTCCTCTAGGACTGGCCCTGACTGATACAGAAATCTAGATTTCAAAGATTTTATGGAACCTGTCTCTAAATGTGAACTCTTGTATTTTATCTTGCTCTGTTGTAGGCAGGCAATCTTTGCTGCATTGGATAGGTCTGATCTTTTCCTGGATTCTCTCTCACTCATTACTTATCTCAGGGTATTTATGAATTCTGTCTGAAAAATATTTTCTTTCCATGCCAATATTTGTGTGAGGAAACAAAATAGTTCATGCAACCTGTCGGTACCTGTTTTTAGCCTGCTGAGCTGTACAGATTCACTGGCTTTTTCTGTGCAAATGTGTACTAGAAAACAACCAGAACCTGGGGTGGTGTTTAAACCACTACTTTTCTGAGGTGTTACCAAGCTTGACTCCTGATCTCTCTACAGTACTTCTGATTTCATATTCCAAAAGCAGGAGAATTTGGGGGGCAATCTTTATTTAATCTGCTGAATGCCTAGTCAGACTCCAGATCAATGCTTCAACCAGCAGTTCATCGGAAAAAAAGACACAATATTTTTTAGTGATTTTATGTGAGACATTCTGCAGTCATCCAACTATACATGGTTCAGCTACCCAGAGGGTGTAAGGCTGGAATGAGGAAATTGCAGAAGAGCTATATGTGTTGTACAAACAGTAGAAAGCAGAGTACTTTGTATTTTTCTTATTTTTAGTCTGTGATTTTTTTATTTTTTTTTTTTAAGTCACACTCAATATGATTCCCAGTGCAACAATAACCCTTTTGAGAGCAAAAGCCTCCATGGCAAGCAATAACCTTCTTCTGAAAATTATGATAAAAATAAATCTGCTAATGATGTTTTTTAAACAACACCCCAAAGGCTCTCATATTTACAAGAAGCTACATAAAGCAATTACTTTGGTTTTTAACAAGCAAAATCCAAGTAGTTTGTTTGTGTGCTAGAGGCAATTTTTAGAGAACAAAGCACTAATGAATGAAGTGAGGGTACCAGCTCGTCACAGCCATACTTACTACAATAATTGCATGAACCACCTTCAAAATAATGTGGTATTCCTCTCATGGCAGAGAGTGGTTACAGAGGGCTTTTACTACAGGCACCACCTTCTGTTTTTTCCAGATACCTCAGGTGCAGTTGTCCCAGTCAAAAGCATTTTAAATGCACACAACAAATCTGGGCCTGCTCTAGTGGCTAGTGAAGATTCAGGGTTAGGCTAGTGGCATCAAATTAGTGATGAGTAGTTGTGAAATAAGGTTTCCACCTTGTGCCTAGTGGAAATCTTACAACAGGGGAAAGGACTTAATGTCAAATGCAATGATTCTATTTTGGCACATAATCAACATGAAAAAAAGACATTGCTTGATACAGAAGCTTGTGAACCAAAGAGAAGATATAAGGCATAGGGTGGAAAATGTGGAAGAAGAAGAACATACAATACTTACCAGCATGGCGGTGAGGAAGTCTGCTTCTGGAAGTATCCTGCCATAACATCAGAAAACCATTTTATGTTGAGGAGTTAGTGATTAAGAGTACAGCTAACCTGAGCACACCCAGGCCTGTGCTGTGCTGCATATACAGTGTGTCCTTGATGCTTGTGTTGTGCTGCACCATCCCTTGTCTTCAGGACAAACTCAGAGAGCTCATTGGAACTGCAGGCAGCATCAGTAATGGTTATACCTGCATGGCTCTGCCTTTATCTAACAGAGCAGCAAGAAGATCTCATGAAAAACTCCTGTTAGATGGCATAAATGGAGAATAGAGTTGTCTTCCTGAAAGAAAAATGGAGGAACCTCACTCCATAAATGAGAAATGCCATGAGAAAATCCATCCAGGGTCCACCCATGTTGCACAGCCATGGGGTTCTCAGCATCTGACATAAGATTTGCTTGCTATCTATCCTTCTCCTTTTACTCTCCCTTTTTAAAGCAGATCTTTTATTAAGCCATTTTTTATTAGAGCTTTCTTACTGAGACCAGAAAGAGCCCTGCACCATTTCACTGTCTTTCACCTCACCTCTTTTCAGCTTGCTTCTCATTCGTGCAGAACTGGCCAAAACCTGGCTTACAGTGAAGAAGGTCTCTTGGGTTTGACTCACTATACCTAAATACTTGGATGGAATTGAAGGTACGTTAGAGATCTGTCTCTTTATAGGGGGTGGTAGGAATGGAGAAAGGAGAGTCTGTCAAGTACTATGGTCAGGGGTCTCTGTGGGCATGGACCAGGAGGCCATGCCCAAGCAAATAGAAGAGCCATTGAAGAAAAGCAGCTGTCCAAATGTTTTATTATGTGGAGTGGGGATGTGGGTGTTAGTGAAAGCCATGGTTACTGAGCCAATGTTAGATACAGAGCTCAGATGCCCAATCTGTTCTGTGCCATTATTTTTGCTAGACTTTGTCAGAGGGACTGGGGAAATGGGGGGTGGGTGAGAAATCCCAGCATTAAATCTTTAAACATTTTTCCAAAGACAGAAAAAGAAATTAACCAAGACAAAGTATTTGCAATGTACATTCTTGTATGTGGGTTTCGTTCCATTATCCCTTGTTCCTTTCTATTTATCTGTTGAGAGGTTTTAATTATGGAAAAGCCATTTCTGGCAATCCTATAAAGAGTATTAAAGAGAGTATGGAAGGCAAGAAGAAAAGTTCTGTTTAGATATCTGGGGGTGCTAGTTTCAGCTATCTGTGATCTTTCAAGCATGCACACAAATGTGTAGAAAGACAGAAAAGATAACTGGTGCTCTGCCTCTGGTGCTGACTTTAATTTGCAGCCTCACTGCTGGAGGTGAAGACCTTTCCACGTGGCCAGCCACTCTGCAGAACAACACATCAGACTGAATTGCTTTCTCCTGAAACATTGCTTTTAACTTGTCTTCAGATTACAGGCTTAAAACAGGGATGGAAAACGTAAAATAACCAAGGCTAAATGTTAATGCCCTTATGAATCAAATGCAAAAGGAGAGAACATGCCATAAGCAGTGTAACAGCACTGAAAATACAAGAACTCCTCACATAACTGTCGTAAGGAATGGAAAACATCATCTGATTCTTCTTGCTGGTGGCTTGGAAATAGAGAGAAAGACTGTGTACAAAGGAAGGCATGGAAGTGGGGACAAGCTGATTGCAGAACCATTTTCCACTCATACATGAATGAAGGTTCTGCATTGTCAATCAGTGGTAACTTTGAAAATTTGTGAAGACTACAGACTCAGCTCTCTCTCTCTCTCTGTGTGTTTGCAGAAACCTCTGAGCACTGTTGAGCTGGAGCTAGAACCTGGAAATGTCTTACTAGACTCTGTGCTCCCAAAGATCGGGAGGAAGCTCTTTCACAGCCTCTTTTAAGTCATCTATATCCCCCAAAGCCTAAGTGATCTCTGAGTGAACAGCAGTGAGGTGGTCTAGCAGCGTCTTCATGCATTTGTCAGCCCAAAACTCATATTCTTGCATTAGCTTCCTCTCTCAGTTGTTCTCTTCAGTTACCATTGCAATTCATGCCTTTATAGCAGCATCCACAAGAATGCTTTTAGTGCATTAAACCTAAGCAAGTCCAGCTGCTTAAACCTAAACACCTCCAGTTTTTGCCCAGGCATCCTACCTCCAGCTTTTGTTGATCCTCATAAAGAACTTACTAGAGCAGACTGATCTGAACTTTTGTTGCTATGGAAAATGTAAGCAGGCATGTCTTTGCTCAGCAGGGACCAAATAAAGCTTTTGAGAGCAAAGTAAATTTCTACACCAATCATCTTTGCAATCCTTAGCACTATTTGTCTCACAAAAGAGGTAGGAGTGGATTTCCTCCCGCGAGTTACAAAGGAAATTAAGTGTGATAATAAATATGCAGCAGCCTTTCTAATGGTGGGCCATACAGTGGCTCAAGGATGGAAAATTTTTGCTTGAAAAATAATGCTGAAATAATGAAAAATAGGTTGTTACTTGCAACTTTTTTTTTTTTCTTTAGTGTAGTCTACCTTCCTGTGATTGCAACTGAGAAACAAAAATGTCTGTCATTCTCTGAGGTTGCCAGCCTGCCTAGCACAGGGATGTTGTGGCAGAGGAAAGGAGCTGCCGTATCTGGGTTTCTAAATGTGGTCACAGAGAGGTTTGGTCTCTGGCAGTTTCAGAAAAGTAGCAAGGCTTAAAGCAATAAAATTCAGAGCACTGCATAGCATGTTCAATAAAAAAAAGGCCCTCAAGAAAAAGCTTTCTTTTGCAGGTGGGTATATCTATAACTAAGATTTCTCTGTGACTCTTCTGGACGTCAGACAACTCAAAACAGCATTCTCCACTGCATGTAAAGCGTGCTGGAAGAAATTATTTTTGAAGTCAGACAGCAACAGTCCTATAGGAGGTTTTTCTCACCCTGTTCCTTGTAACAGTAAAGCCACTTTGTCTCACAGGGTCCCAGTTTTTTTTGTTCTATAAACAGAATAAACTGTCAGGTTTCTTTGTGAGGTGCTTTCAGCTTTACCTGTATATAACTTATGAAATAATGCTCCCTAATTGTCCTTTCTTAAGGAGTGGGATATCTCATTCTCATCAGACCTGTTATTGAGGCAGAGGATTTATTTATTACAGTTGATCATAAGATGCCTGTTGGAAGGAAGCCTACAGTAGAAACAGGAAGAGCTCTAGGACCACTGACTCATTCTTGAAGAAGTCATCTCATTATGTGCTAGCTTGTGAGGGAGGAGACTGGCTGTGCATTTGTTAACTCTTTCCATTTCCAGTTTACTCAGGGGAGGGTTTAGTTAAATGGTTGTGCTGATGGTGGAGATTTATCCAGGTAGTCAGGATATCGCTTTCAAAAGCTGTAGGCTTAAGAGCATTCTCAGCTCAGAGTGAAACACATTTTGAATGTGGTGGTATTTTTAGCAGGTCTTGTTTATTTTTTTCCTTAAGCATGCTGTTCTCCTAACAACCTTTTATATTTGCCATCAACCTTGAGCCTATTTTTAGCTCTCTCTATATATGCATTCAGGGTCACAAATATCTTAAATGTCATATATAAATGGAGGAGTCATTTTTCCTCTGATACTGACAGCACAGCTGGTGGCAATCATTCCAACCTCTAGCTAGCTAAGGTCAGCATAGTTAAAATTCCACTCAGGATGAGTTTATTAAAGAAAGATTCGTGACAACAGCCAAAGCTTTGCAGAGACTACAGATCATTTGGCCTCCTGTGAATTTTTGTTTATTGGAATGGAGCCTTCCATGTTTATAAACTCGGATCTTTATATCAATTTCCTGTCTATGCCATTTTTTCATACCCCATCCTCAAATTTTTCAACAATCCCAATGTTTCTTTACAAAGTTATCTTACTAAACCCACTAAAATAAAATCAAATAGTCTGTTGCAAACAACAAGAGCATAGTTAGGAGAAGTTTTAGAGCATTCATAATTAACATTCATATATGTCTTCTCTTCAGGTTTTCTCTCTCCTTGTGAAATTAAATTTTTTATAGCTCCTGAAGTGTTCTTCAGTATGATACAGCACAATATAATAGGACTTACTAGATGTAATTAAAATCTTACAATTCTGAAATCAAATCCTTTCAGAGGTATTGCCTCCTATTTCTAGAGACCTATTAAACATCCACAATAGAAAGTGGTCTGTTGGCTATTATGGATTTGTGGGAGAGAGCTTTAATCCTAAATCTGTTACTGCCTCATCAAGGCTTATTAGCCTGTCGATGACTTTGCTGGCTTTTCTCCCAGTTCACAAGCACACACACATTTGTGGATATGACAAGCACACACACATTTGTGGATATGACAAGTACCAATGTGGCCCTTCTGCCTACCCAGCATTCCTTCCCTAGACCTGGGCCTCCTTACCTGCCCCACTAGTCCTTGATTTGAAAATCTGGTAATTTTTCCAGAGTTGAAAAGTCCATTTGCTAAGCCTCTTGGTCTTGAGCTTCTTCTTAGACACTTGGAAAAGTGATGACTGCAGTATGCAGAGCCACATACTAAGGAATCAATTCCTTTTTTTTTTTTTTTTTTTGTATGAATTTTTGTCACAGACAAAATCTCACAGCCATCAGAAAACCCTAGACTTTTGTGTGTAACCTCACTGAAAATACACAGATGAAAAATATTCAGGAAAATATCAGTCAAAGAAAGGGAAACTAGCTGTGTATTATCAGGTGTGGCAGATTGATGGCTGAAGAAGGAACTAGGATTCTGAGTACCTCTATAAATTGAGCTAAATTAGAAGAAAAATTTTTAAGTGCTAAGCATCGTGACACTTATAATGGAGTAAAATACTAAGCACAGAAAAATAATGATCCATTCTGTATTCTTCAGTTACCTGTCAGGGTAATGATCAGAAACTCATTGTGAAAAGTAGGAATGATCTTTTTAGCAGAAGAAATTGCCAGGGCATTTCTAGTGCACATATTGGTCTTTCTGTTCACAAATAGCTTTTTAAGACTTAAGCATATTATAATACTAAAGTAACTCTGGGGCAAAGACTATTTCTTTGCTGCAGGTGTCCCATACCTTGCATAGAATTTGGTTAATTAATGGCCATTCAATAGATATTTTCCCCTTCGCCAACTTCAACACCCTTCTCTTAATGTGTAGCTGCAGTATTCATAGAGTTTTTATAGGGGTACAGTTTCTGGCAGGAACAGCATTTATAATTTGTGTGTGATTAATTGTTTCCAGAGGAACACTGATGGGCTCAAAGGGCTCCCCATGGCTTTGACTACCAGCTTCTATGGAACTAGAAGAACAGGGATACTCAGGTCGAATGAAGATTTGAAGATTGTACCTGTTTCCCTACACTTCAAGGTGTCTTGGAACAATATTTAGAGGGTCTCATGTGGTCCCTCTGCAAATCCCATCTGTATGCAGAGACAAAGTATAAAACCTGAGTTCTCCTGTGATTAAGGGCACACATGTAGTCATTCATTGAGCACAGTTGCCATGTGGACCCACAGCATATAATGAGGACTCAAATGACAAGGTTTCAGTTTGGGAAATCACAAGAGCTCTGTATGCAAACTCAGTGAATTAACCCAAGCCTTAGGGCAGAAGTCAGCTTCTAAGCATTCAGGGATTTGTGGAATCCAACTGCTTCTTTTCAATCCTCACAGTGTAATAAATACTTTGTGGAAAATACAGCTTTTTAAAATAATTATCAGCAGAGCCTGTTCTCCAGCACAAGGCATCTGTATTTTGAGAGACCCTTTTATCTTGATTTGTCTTTTTCAGGCATAGCTACAATGATCAGTGAAATAAAAATGTTGTCTCATGGTGTCTGCATTCTGATTTTTCTCTCTCTGTTCATCCAAAACCAGTGCAGACCTTCAGAATAGATCCCAACAGCATTTCACCAATCAAAAACAGGCTTCTCCCTTTCAGAAATATTTATTTTTCTCTCAGCATTTCTTTGTTGTTGTTGTTCTTTGGGTGTTTTTTTTTTCCATTTTTCTTTTCTTTGAAGTATCAAAATGAAAACTGCAGAAAACAGTAACAAAACTCCTGAAAAATAAAAATGCCACTACTGCTCAAAGTCCCAAATCAAAACCCTATTGACATTTCTGAAATGCTTACACTGAAAAGAATTGTTTATTTTTTCCATAAGCCTTGCAGTCCAGAATGAGCACTGAGAAGTAGGTGGGAATCTTTGTATGGTCCACCATGCGTTTGACCCCCTGCACACCTGACACTCTTCAGATTGTCCCCATTTTTTTTGTGTCTCTGTCCCTCCCATTCAGCATTGTTTTTATTGCTGTGGGGTTTTTTGTCCCAGGCATGTTTTGAACCTTCCAAATCTGTCTGCTTTTTTGTCTCCATTCATTCACTTATGGAGCACTGTCATTGTGCACGTAACCTGGGACATCATTATGATCTCCAGTAGCTGACTGGCACGAGACCTATTCAATCAACTTTTGAACTGATTTTATTAAAATGAAACTGATACAGAGAGGTGTATTTAGATTCCCAAATCATGCCTGCTTGAAGCCATGTGTGCTGTTGCTCTGGTTCTGGTGTTTACAGAACAGTTTCTGTCAGTCTACCCAGGACATCCCCTCATGTTAGATTTCTGCCTTTTTAATAACATTTAGATTTCTTTCCAAAGCTTATGCATTTTCAAGACATTTCAGTTGTTCTACCTTACATTTTAATGGATTAATGAAAATAACAGGACCTGGTGTCATTCTGCCCTCTCTTTGTGAGCATTTACAGGGTCCTTAGGGATTCCCTTTATGCAAATGACAACCTTTTACATTTCGCATTTATTGCTCAATTTCTCCCTAATGAGATGAACCTCTTTTTTTCCCCACTGCTTTGGGATACTTTTTAGCATTTTTCTCTGAAGGTTTACAATTCTCTGGCATATTGAACAAAAGGGAGGAAAACCCCCGAGATTCTAATTGAACAAATGTTTTATTTTCTAAATGAGAATGAGATCCTCTTTTAACTTCAGCATGTCTTGTACAGATTTGTGATGTTACATAAAAATATGAATTATGTAAGCATTTGTATAAGACACTGTTTCTCCTATTAATCAAAGATAAGCAAAAAATGCCATATGTAAATAAAGGGGCTCTTTTACTTGCAGAAAAAAACCAAACCAAACAACAAAAAAAACAAAAGAAAACAAACAAACAAACAAACAAACAAACAAAACCCACTAAACAAACAAACAAAAAGCCCCACAAAACATCCAGAAAAAAACCCCATTTTTATTGACTGAAAGTAAAGACTAACTTAAAAAACATAACAGGTGATCTGGCCCCTCTACTCAGCCCTGTTGAGGCTGCATCTGCAATACTGTGTCCAGGTCTGGGCTCCTCAGTACAAGAGAGACATGGCTCTCCTGGAGTGAGTCCAACAAAAGGCTACAAACAAGAGAACTGGACAACCTCTTACAAGGAAAAGCTGAAGAAGCTGGGCCTGTTCAGCCTCAAGAAAAGATGACTAAGGGGGGAGCTCATCAATGCCTCAATGGCATTGAATGAAGGGAAGGTGTCAAGAGGATTGAGCCAGGCTCTTCTCAGTAATGCCAAGCAAAAGGACAGGAAACAATGGGCAGAAACTGATGCACAGAAAGTTACACCTAAATATGAAGAAGAATTTCTTTACCGTGCAGGTCACCATGCACTGGAACAGATTGCCCAGACAGGCTGCGAAGTCTCCCTCACTGGAGATAATCCAGAAGTGTCTGTACACAATCCTGTGTAATGTGCTTTAAGACGACCCTGCTTGGGCAGGGAGGTTGGACCAGATGACCCTCTGTGATCACTTCCAATCTTACCCATTCTGTGAATCTTTGATACATTTAGAAAAAAAATCTTTATTTTTCACCAAAGCATTTGTTAACATTACTAGCTTTTTGTTCTTTTAATCTAAACACATTCTCTGTTAATTCCTTATGCTTTGCCTAGTCTAGCTGCATTCTATCCTCTATTCATTTCTCATATACTGTGGTATCTTTCTGCTGACATGTGCAGATTTATAAAATAATCATTACTTGTATGAAGGTGCTTTTCCCATGTCTATCCTGTGCAGTATGCTTTTCCCCTCAGTTCTCCATGTATTTGCAGTAGCCAGTGAGATAGAGAGCCATTTTTGGGCCGTTCCAGCATAGGGAAATTGATGGAGAGCACTGAGCTGAGGTTTCATGCACTTATCCTGAGTTAGAGAGGCTGAGAGACACAGTATTTCCCTTCCTACTTGCAGTGGTCTCCAGATAGAGATGGAGTTCTCTGTAGAGGGAGGAAAGTGTTGTGAGATGAGATTGGTAATACACAAGCTTCCCAAATTCTGAGAGAAAGAATAAAGTTGCTGGAGTAACTGCAGTCTGATCACTTCTCAAGGGAGGATACATTTAGAAAAATGTACTGAGCAAAGGATCTATTGTGTCAGTTCCTGGAAAGTGATGCTCAGGACCCTCCTCAGTGTGTGGACTGGGGTGGGTGTTTAGGTGATATTTGCCTAGATTTCAGGAAGGGATGGGTCTGAAAATGAATACTCTGAAATTGCACAGGGAGCCAGTCTCTATGGGAGCATCAGTCTTCCATGACTAGATTAGACATCAATGGGTGGTTCTCACATTGCATTCTGGTACAAAGGCTTGATGTTATGCAACAGGGAAAATATGTGAAATCATTGCAACCTTGAGCACAGTGCCCATGTAATTTTTGCTGTCATGTGCTTGTGCATGTTTTGGCTTCCTTACCATACTTTGGCTTCTCACCGTAAGGAGGGATTTGACTGACACTGAGTTTATCCTGTTGAGAAAGACCAAAATTATCCCTTAGGCTGTGATCTGGCTTAGTACTGATTTTGTCAGTGGTTACCCTTCCTAATATATGGGTAGTGATGTCTTCACCTTCTCCATATAGGTGTTTGGTGGATTCATACTTGTGAGTGCAGCATGGAAACCATTCAGCCATGTCTACTGGTCAAAAAATCCAGCAATATTTAATTTCTACACAGACATCTGTGAATTACAGATTTTCTAACAATTCCATTCTTTTAGAAATCCTACTGTAGACATTTACAATGGGAAATGAATTTTTTTTCTGGTCACTGTAAAGGCAATCCAGAGAGTTAATAAAAGTAAAACAAAGGAGATAGAAAGGATGGCTATTCAATATCAGAAGGAATGTCTGGGGACGAGGAGGCATGAAGAGAGAACTATAGAAATCCATGTGTAGGAAGAAAAAATTCTGAAAAAAAAAATAAAGAAAAAAAAGCCTATTATATCTAGGGTTGAGAAGTTCTGAATGGAAGTTAACAGCAAAAAATTATGTCCACTATTTTTGCAAATAACCCCAATGTCATTTTATTCTCTTTAGTGCTAGGTGTATCTCAAGAAGTTTATTCCTAATACTGGCAAATGTAATGTCTCACAGAAGGCTGATCTGAATAAAAATGCTCCTTTCCATTCCTCCAGCATGGCTCTCATGAGGCATGGGTTTCTAGAAAACCAGATGCTATAGTGACTGTGTAGAGAGGGATGATTTACAATTGTCTCTCTTCCTTCCATTCCCACGATTCTCAGGTAAGCTGCTTGCCTGAATCCTTTATAACACCCATCAGTCGTGGTAGCAAGGTTCTGTGGGAGAGGCAAAACTGAGTTCCTGGGTATGGGTTCTTCACTGGCAAATCTGGGTCCAGGGAATACATGTGTACAGCCTCATAGCTGATTGCACAGCCTGCTAACAGTCCTCATAGAAGTGGCCTGTTTGATGCAGCAAGAGACTACTGCAGTCCAAGGTCCACTTGCAATTATTTGCCTTGCAATTATTAATATGAATCCCTCAAGTCACAGAACACTAAAAGTATTCATGACTGTCTGGTGACTGGGGAGTTCTTTTGCAATTATTGGAGAGTAGCCTCTCCTGTTCTTTCAGGTAGTGATTACTGCTGTGGTCCCACAGGCACTTCAATGAGATGCTTAAAGACTTCCTTGTAAACTCAGTGACCACAAAAGGGTTTGGTTCCAACTCACTACCAGCAAACTGAATCTACAAGGTATATTTACCTGTCCACAGGTACCCAGAAGTGATTTGATTCCACCTCTCTCAGACAGCTGTTTTAAGATTCTGCTTCTCTACGGAGGGAGCTTAAGGGGGTAATTTGGAGCAGATACCTGACTTTCAGACATCTGCATTTAAATGAATAGAATCTTCACCTTAGGAGACCTATAACCAGTTAATGTGCAAAGAGTATCAGTATATTTCTTGGATTCATGGAACAGATTGAACACTGTCTTTCATCTAAAATGACTGTACTTTGACATGGTGTTGTTATAGAATAATACAGCTTATATCCCCGTTTCCTACTGGCAATTGCTGAGTCAATGGAAAAATTACTTATGAACATTTTCTGCATCTACAAAGAGATAAA
Source organism: Xenops minutus (assembly GCA_035221455.1). Lineage (NCBI taxonomy): Eukaryota > Metazoa > Chordata > Aves > Passeriformes > Furnariidae > Xenops > Xenops minutus. The sequence goes on from JAWWEE010000085.1 coordinate 28,199,912, forward strand.
AAACAAAAACAAAACATGACACTGGATCTTTGGGTCCATCTTTCAGATGTATTTGACCCACTTCAGGCAAGTGAGAAAGGAATAACTTGTGGTCTCAAATTGTTTGAAAAGGAAGACTGGCTTCTCTAATTATCATCAGAATTAGCACATATTTTCTGAATATCTCTCAGAGTTATGAAGTATTATTAAGAGCAGACATACCAGAATACATCCCAATTCCATGTCACCTGGAAATACAAATGAACTAAAAGAATTTGGGAACACCATTCCAATGCACAAGTGCTTGAAATGGTGATTGCTGCCAATGGGATGCTGAAGATCATTGCCTAAAGTAGTTGTGGACCTCACTTGTCCTGGAATTGAGAGTCACTGCTATGTTTCATGCTGATGGGTATGAATGAGGTTGTAGCTGACATTTGTCACCCTTTTTGTGGTGGCATGGCTCCACTGCAAGAACTATCTCAAAGAAGGTGGAGCAGGAATCAGTAGGCACAACTGGATAAGCGCAGCATAGTGGACCAGTTTGAGTTTCATACTAACTACTCATGTCAGTATCATTCTTTTCCAAGGATAGGGAGATGATCAAGATCCTTGTAGAAGAGGCAATATTATTGATGGCAAATCCTGAAACTCCTGTGAAGCTCAGAGTATGTAAAATTTGCCACTGTGGCTTTTTTCCTTTCTTTGCACCAAAAAATTGTATTGTACTGCCTTTATCCAGACATTATACTCCAGTTCAAGCTATACTTCTATGCAAGATGCTATAATACCGGTACCTAGGCTGTGACTTTCTGCAGCATACATCACATAAGTACAAAACTAAGCCTAACGTGCAAAGTGTTTATTATGAGTCTCATGAAGACTTAGCTAGAAATCATGGTAGCAAGAAATTATAATACACATGCATCTGAATTCCAGACATTACTGGACTTTTTGTCCAGTCATCAATATGCAAGTAGAATATACAGTTATGAATAGATAGGGCAAACTTTGACAGAAAAAAAATCCCTAGAACTTCTGTGTTAACAAAAGAGAAAGAAGGAAGGGACGTGAAAATTTACAGTCTTATTCTAGTAACTGCTGAGGAGGAAGATCCTCCATTACCAGCAATTCTTACAGTCCTGAAAAACTGAACTAAGACTTAGCTGCTTAGAGCCATTCCAATGCTTGTTCTCAGCAAGAACAAGTCTTCTGGAGAAGACTACAGTTCAGTGGTTACATTTGGTACTTGAGTGTGTCTCTAACATTTACTGTACCTGCATATATTCCACATGATGTTGTTAAAGATTAATTAGATTTCCTAAAATAAAGACAGTAGAAAACAGGTGCACAAATATTGATCTCTATACAAAGTGGAACTGGTCTTGGTAACAAAAGACGTGTTACTCTGGATGCTCTGGCAAAACCTTCAAAGTTGTTCCAAAGCCTCACAGATCATTGTGGGAATATAAGATTTTTGTTTTCCATGATTGGTCATATGTTGAGGGAAGAGCTAAAAAATCAAACAAACAAAACCACAGAAAACTCCCCAAATAAACAATCAAGAAACAAACAACCAAAAATAGGTAGACACCTCCTAAGCATGCAACTCTTCTTCCGAGGGAAACTTTCTCTGTGACATGCTCAACACTGGGAAATGACAGCAAAACAAAATTATGATGCGTTATTAAAGGGAAAACTAATCCCAGAAAGATTAATTTTCTAGCAAGGACAGGGGAAGGCAGTGTCCCTGACCAACAGCAGGAGTGCCTTTGAATTGCCACTGAAGTTCTTGCTTCTACAAAGAATACAATCCTATACTGGAGATGAAATGAAAGTGTAGCAGTCAAATAGTTTTTAAAAGAGGAAGTCAAAAAGCATATGTGGCTTAGCCATTTGAACTTGTTTGAAGCAAAATACATATTTGCCTTAGACAGAGACAAAATACATATTGATGGTCATGTGGCAAGCAAGGAGTAGTGTTCTGCATTCTTCTTTATTGGACAAGCAAATATTCTGAGGGAGGAGAAAGAAGGAAGGGAGAGAGAGAGGGATGTAGAAGGTAAACCTTCCAGGCTTTGGAAAAATGCCTTGTTTACTGAAGCTTGGAACCTAAAGACATCCTTATGCTAACTGCAAGACTAAAATTATCAATTATATGAAAAAGATGTGCAAAGACGTACAATGTAGGGGAGCAGGAGTCTTGTATCTTGCCAAGGCCTATACCTCTGGATTGCTATATGACTTCAGCTGGAAGCAAGTAGGGACTACAATGTCTCCTAACATCTATTAAGTCCTATTTATAGACAGGAAATAATCCAGAGCATAATTAATCTTTCTCAATGTACAGTGCTCCATGCTGGACACAGTACTGCACCTGAAACCTCTTCCCCTCCCCTAGAGGGTCTACTCAATATTCTTATTAATGTATCCCAAGAGAAGTGAAGCAGAATTCTAATGTTCTTTGCAAGTTAGTTTCAACCTCAAAACCCCTAACATTATACTAGCCATCTGGTTGCCTTTTTCAGATGTGACATTTGTTTTCTTTCCCTCTAAATATGTCGCTTGTCTCTGTGGCATTTCATCCTGTTGACTTCAGGTCATTTGTAAAGATCATTTTGAATTCTGATCCAGTCCCTCCTGAGCACCCCTTTCAGTCTGTGTCATCTGCAAATACTGTAAATGCACTTACTCTTCATCTTACTGGTCAGTAATGAAACAATTGAATAACACAAGACATGGGACAGACCCCCACGGAAACCAATTTGCATCTTTTTCCACAAATTACACTGAATCATCAATAACTCTTCTGACTGTCTTCTAAAAAACAAATAGACCACCCCCAGCCAGCTGTCTGCTCCCTAGATAGCTCACTGGAACCATAGGTTCACTGTGTGCTAACAAGGAAGTTACATGCATGTTTACTGAAACTGATACATATTACATCTACTGAGTGTACCCTTACAAGGGAGGCCAGCTACTCGGTCCTTGGCAACTGCTTTCTACCTGTCTTTGTCTTCCTTTCCTCTACAGTGAGCTTTGTTTAGTCCCAAATTCCACGATTTCTGGGGCTGAAGATAGAGTGATTACCTCAGAGCTCTCAAGGGTCAATTTTGTCTTTTGCAAAAGTAGATGTATGTTTGCCTTACATTTTCACAGGGCTTCACATTTCCTCTACTACTTCTTAGAAGCAGTAATCTTTATCACTACTGTGGCTGTTTCCTTCAGCACCCATGGACAAGTTTCTTCAGATTTGGACAGTTTTCACAGTATTTTTATCCTATTCCTTTTCTTGCTCTAGGACTCTTTTACTTGCCTTGCAATGTTGTCTGGTGACAGTTTTGTGAAGATAAGAGAGAGGGAGAAAAAAGTGCAATATTTATTTGTATCACCTATCATTCTCTCTCTTTTCCCATGATGTAACAGATCTATACTTCACTTTGAAATATTTTGTTGTTCTTGAAGAATGTTTCCTCATTGCTTTCTCAGATGTCTCATACATATTCCTCCCTGTTTATATCCTGGTATTGTAGCTTTTGAGCCTCTAGGGTAACATTTGTTGTAAATGTTTGCACTTTTCTCCACAGCTGTGAAGATTTTCATCAGTGGAAAGGAAACTCTCCTGAAGATGGGATACAAATAAAAATGCAGATGTGATGCTATAAAATGCCAAAATGTGACAAACTGGTGGGGCAAACATTAAGTATGGCTGGTAAGGTCATGACAGAGTGTCCTATAGACTAGTACAACAGATCTCTGAGGAGTAAGACTAGAACATACCCTCACCATTTTGCATTCCCCTTGATTAGCATGTGGCCTGGTAAATCAAGAAATCAATGGAAAAATAAGGAAAATTGGGCAATTTGGACAGGACATTTATTTTTCTGATGTTGTTGCTCTTTCAGTATCATGTTTCTTGGCCTCAAACTCAGCCAGTTCACTAGGAATAATCATGTGTAGTTGCTCTCTAAATACAGTTGAATACCTTAAATGGCTTGATGGCATAAGCATTTTATATGTCTCTCTGAATGTGATGTTTCTGACTAATACATATGACAGACTGTGGAATTTCAAGTATAAATTCTTAATCAGAGTAACTGGAAGCATTTTAGGACTGTGACATTGATGGAGAAATTATATCTGCAGTTTTTCAGATTGATTTAAGCAAAATAAAGACCAACCTTGGTTTTGGCCCAATGTTAAAATGTAAACACCCACAAAGGGAAAGCGCAGATGTCTTGCAAGTCTTGTGTGAGAGAACTGGCATCAATTGCAAGGCTGAGCTGGAGAAACTGTTTAAGATGCCTACTGTTCAGCAAGGATTTTTAATTGCATGATTAGTCATTGCACATCAAACTGTATGTGAAATAAATTTTCACTAGCTTGGTATCTTATGGGCAGAGGGATGAGTGACACTACCTGACCACTACAATGCATGTTTTCTAGCTGCCCTCATGTCTTCAGATGCTACAATTTCACAAAACATCAGAAAACTAATTTTTTCTTAATGAAGGTGGCTGGCACAGCTTCTTGTGCAATGTGCTTCCCTGTTTAGGAATTCTGGCCTAATGGCCATGATCAGCATGTATTGATGATCAGGAATGACTACATGTGAGAAGACTTCTTCAATCAGATCAATTTCTACTCATGTGAATAAGAATACAGATAAATTATTTTCCTATTCAGAAGGATCACGTCTTCTTCTCTACAGAGCTGGTAAGTTGTCCTTTTTATTTCTTGAGAATAAGCATGGGGATTAGCCCAGATGACTCCCTAGTGGATTTTTATTAAGATTCTGATCATCAGACACTGTATTGAGTAGGCAATTGGCAGCAGATATGTGTGTATACTTAGTTGACTGCTGGGGTATAGCTTACTTTGTTTAAGCAAGTTTGGACATATGTGTTTTTCTTTAAGAAACTACTTCTCTGTAGAATTAATTTCTTTGTAGACAAGACAAAAAACTGGTCATAACTGACAACTCAGTATTTTTCAGATATAAATGTAACTGATCTACATTATGACAGATCGTTCTCCTTCAATGCTTCTTTCAATAAAGCAGTGTTATGCATGGGACATTTTTTTCTGTCTTTGAAAATTGTTAGGCACATACAGCATGCTTGCTTGGTAAAAATACTCTTAAGTCTGAATTGGAAGAGGTCTCTCTCCATTCAACAGCATTGTTTTGAACATGAAGCCAACTGCTGCTTGTTTAATGGGATCTGGATAGTGCATATGGGAAGCAATAAACAAAATGCAAAGTGTTTGACACTGTCCAGCATGATGCCCTTGTTTTTAAATTGGTGAGACATGGATTTGATGGATGGACAATGGGGTGGATATATAACTGGCTGGGTGGCTGCAAACAGAGTTATGGTCAATGGGTCACAGTCCACATGGAGACAAGTAATGAGCTGTGTCCCTCAGGGGTCAGTACTGGGACTGGTACTGTTCAATATCTTTGTCAGCAGCATGGATAGTGGGATTGAGAGCACACTCAGCAAGTTTGCTGATGACATGAAGCTGTGTTGTGCAGTCAGCATTGTGAAGGGAAGGGATGACATCAAGGACACTGACAGGCTCAAAAGGTGGGCTGATGAGAACCTCATGAAGTTCTACAAAGCAAAGTCCAAGATCCTGAACTTGGGTCCCAGCAAGCCCAGGCACACCTACAAGTTGGGCAGAGAAGTAATTGAGAACAACCCTGTGGAGAAGGACTTGGGGTGGATGGTTGACGAAAAATTCAACATGAGCTGGCAGTGTGCACTTGCAGCCCAGAAAGACAATGGAATCCTGGGTTGCATCAGAAGCAGCATGGCCAGCAGGTTGAGGGAGGGAATTCTACCCCTCTACTCTTCTATCTGCTCTGAGACCTACCTGAACTACATGCAGCTCTGGTGCTTTCAACATAAGGACATGGAACTGTTAGAGCAAGCCCAGAGGAGGCCCACCAAGCTGGTGAGAGGACTGGAGCACCTTGCCTACAAAGAGAGGCTAAGAAATTTTTGGCAGTTCATCCTGGAGAAGGGAAGGTTGTGTGGAGAGCTCACAACAACTGAACTTCATAGTATCTGAAGACAACCTACAGGGAAGCCAGAGAGGGATTTCTGATTAAGAACTGTAGTGATAGGACAAGGAGTAATGGGTTCAAAATTAAAGAGGGCGATTTTAGATTAGATATTAGGGAGAAATTCTTTATTATTAGGGTGGTGAGTTACTGCAACAGGTAACCCATGGAGGTCGTGGATGCCACAACCCTGGTGGTGTTCAAGGCCAGGTTGGAAAAAGCCTTGAGCAGCCTGGTCTAGTGGGAGGTGTCCCTGCCCATGGCAGGGGGATTGAGACTAGGTGATGTTTGGGGTCCCTTCCAACCCTTAGCATTCTATGATTCTGTGATTCTAACATGGGAATCCATTAAGCTTTGTCTCATATTTCTGTATAAAGCTTTATGTCTTCTCTCATGGAACTTCTCTCTATTGGAATAGGTTATCTGCAGTCCTGGGAATTCCCTTTATTTCCTCCAGCATGTCTGACTATTGAGAGCTGGCGCACCTGCTTTCAGCAAGTTCCAAACTATCTGTTTTAATCTGGAGAGTAGAATGAACAAAGATAGCATGTAACTTCTGTCTCTTCTGTTCAGTCAATAGGCATTTTGTATTCTCCCTTCTGTCAAAAAAATTAGTAACCCGTGTCTCTGGTCCTGATTTTGTCTTTAGGAAGTCATCATTTTTCTGCAGTTTTGCAGGGAGAGACCAAGGACAGAGTGAAGTAAGACTAAGGAAAATTTTTTTCATGATTGCTGCCAGTAAGACTCTCCTCTTCCTTCAGTCTACAGCCCTCAAGAGTTCAGGTTTTTCCCTTTCTTCTCCTTTCTTTTTATTCTATTTCTTCTCCCTTTAACTTCTATCAAGCCCTTAGCTATTACTGAGAATTTAGGCATTCAGTCCCCTTCACTCCACAGAAATTGGATGGGAAAATGCCAAGAAGGAAAAACAGCTTTTGATGACAATATCATAACAGAAGTAAAAAGAAGTTATCCTGGAAATGCTCCCCTTTATTGTATTTCTTCATAACATTTATGAAGACAGTCTTCACTCCATGTTCCCTGAGGACAAATTCACCAAGCATGCTTCAACAGGAAGGGAGGAAATTGAGAAGTGAATTCTGGAGTTACGGAGAGTCTTGCCTTGCAGATTAGGTCCATATGGGACTATTAGGCTATCTTTAGCATCAAACTAGATGTGAGGTATTGTTTTTACTACTGGTGAACAAAAAGTCTTACTTTAAGGAAAATGCAATTTCCAAGGAAGAAATACATCTTCATGTTTAACAAATATCATTGTTTAGAAAAGAAAAAATAATCAAGGGAAAAGGTATGTATAAGATTTAAAACATTATTTCTAATCTATGGGGTTTCTTTGAAGTTTGACTTAAATATCAAAAGATTGCAAAATCAAACAGAGTATTAAAGTCATTTATTTGGTTGTTGGGCTTCCCACACATCCAAAACCTAGATACCATTGGTCATAAAATGTAGAAAAAATAAGGGACAGCATAATAGTCCTACAGTTCTACACTATTTGCTTCTGCAACTGAATGAATACAATGTTCTTCTATAAAGGGAGACTTGTACTTCTCTGACACTCTGACTGAGTGCATTACACAAATATATGCAGGTGTCCAGCACTCCCAGGATGTGAATGCTTTATCTTTTGCAACAAACAGGTTGTCCCTTTTTACACAATTTGGGACAGAGTTCAGGTTATACTGGACTATTTATGTTTAGCATTAGGAAGGTGCTTCAGAGTACTCCTGTGGTGGGGAGTGCTAACAAAGCCCAGGGAGTAGAGACTGCAATACTGCAGATGCTTTCCAAGAAAGAAGGTAAAATGGCAGGACTCTACAGACACCTTTGGACAGAGATGAAAGAAGTCAGGGACGAAGAGCTGAGAAATGGCTTAAAACACCAAATTCTGAAGAAAACAGAAGATTCAGTATTTCCTGCAGAATGTGTTGACCTGGTTATGAAAATTTTGTTAATTTTACAGCTGCTCCTTTATTAGCACTTATGGAATGCATCCATAAATATACAAAATTAAAAGGAAGTTCAGGGTTGTCCTTAGAAAGATATCAAGAAAAAAGTAGTTAAACCACCTCTAACTCAATGCTGTGCTTCAGGTAACACACAGAAAAAATCCTGAATTCACAACCTTGCCATGAAATGGGATGAAGTATCAGCATTTTTGAGATGGAAGAATTTGAAAGCCTCAGACATTTTAGGAATTCAGTTTTGCAGCAGAAAGGGTTGTATTTCCTACTGACAATTGTATCTAAATGAAAAATAGGCTTCTTTTTGTGGCAAACATTTTCTATTGACAACTTCAGAATATTTTTATGCCTTTGCTTGGGGAAGAAATATGCAATCAAAACATTTCTGACTAGAAGTAGCTTAAATATAGTGAGATTGATTTCTTCTTTAATTCCATCCTATTAAATCAAAATGCTGCCCATGTCACTGTGTTGTTTGAACATTGTACTCCTCCTGCTAACAAGACAAATCAACAGGATTTCCATGTCTCTTCAAGGTACAGAACAGTGAAAATAGAGGTCAGCTAGACAGAGTGTTAAGTATCATCACATCAAGATGTGGAAAATAAGCCTATTTTCCAGGCAAAACAGTTGGTCCAAGAGAGAAAAGGACATACTTTTGAGCAGACAATGATGCACAGTGCAACTTATATAAAGAGGTTGGAATATATTGGCTGTGCAGCTGAGTCTTGCTATCTGATCATGATAAAAACGGAAAACAACTGTGTCAATTAGACAGCCATAAATCACCAATTTTAGTCTAGATGCTGATGGCAACAGCAGAAAATAACTGATCACATCCCTGTAAGCAGTATCTTATTTTCTAGAAGTGGGTAAATGAAAATTAACTTGGAGCAGGCTAGTCAAGTGTGTCTGCCAAGTGTGCTGTGGAACACTGTACCAGTTGACGTACTGTGTATCAGAAGAGCTTTGTAAAAAAATGACAATTAGGTTTTTTTTCTCTCATAACTCTACTGGTGTTTACTCTCACATGGGAGAAGGCAGAATCTGGTCTTTGGATCATTTGCCTTAGCAGGTATTGTGAGGGCCATTTCCATTTTGGTTTTAGTGTTTGCTCTTAATATTCCCTGTTCATGAAGATGTCTAGAAGAAAAAGAGTATGTTCTTCTCAAGAGGAAAGAATTAAATATTATGTGTTTTTAATAATGTCTTGATGTAATTAATATTTTATTTCCCTGTCAGTTTCCAGAGGGGAATTTCATTTTGCTCCAGTTTGTGGGAAAAAGAAACTTTTGACTGGCAAGTTTCCTCACTAAAGAGGACACAGTAAACCCTCAAATGGCATGAAATATTTACCAAAATAAAGCTGAAATATTTACCAAAAGAACAAGAACACTTTTGATGCTGCTACTGAAAAACTGCAACAAGAACATTCCCTTTTCATGTTCTTTCATCCTGTCAGAAAACTCAGAAGGGAATGAGAAGTATTGTAAAAGAATGCTCACTGCTTTTGATAAGCTTCTTTCTCCTTACTCTAAAATCCAGAATGGTCTTTCATTCTAAAGTGACCATTTTTAATGAGAACAGAGCATTCCAAAGATATTGATGTTTCTGTGATGAATCTGCCAAAGTGAAAGGACCTGTCCTGGAGTTTACTTTGTTGAGCTAAAGCAAACTACCTGTGGTATTAAACCAACCAATTATGCATGCACTTAACAGCCTTGAATCTGATTTTTTGAAGGAGTGCAGGTCATAGTCAATTTCAGCAGAACAGCTTCTGAGGAGAATAACTATTTTTTGAAAAAAATGCCACAGGAGCATTCAGGAAATAATCTCTGTCCACCTGCAGCTTCTCATGTATTTCTTTGCCTTGCATCTTCCTAGAGGCCAGTTGATGGAGACCTGAAAGGTATTTAGTTCAATATACCTTTGTTACAAGGTGACTTCTCTTGTCCCCTTCACTTAGGAAGGCTCATGTGGTTGTACAGTGCTTTCATGTTAGAAATAGAATTGGGTTTTGCTGAAGCCAAAGAAATTGCACAGGAGGGGGTAGTTCAGTTTTTAATGGTTGGACTTAAAAAGGTGGTTCCAACCTGTTTTTCAAGCCTGGGGAGGGGAGGAGGAGAGGGGCGGAAAGGGGGTCTTGGGCAGGTAGGTGGATCAGGCCAGGCTCTGAGCTTCCTAGTACTGGCCAATAGGAATGGAAGCAGGGACCCTCGGCCAGAACAGGGTATAAAAACCTGTCTCTTACTGTTGGGGGTCTGTCTCTTGGGCCAGAGAGACACACCCAGTTCGGCAGAATTGGTTAAATAAAGGTTTAGTTTTGCTTCGAAGACTTTGCCCCTTCTAAATTTTACTGGTGAGTGTGAACATTTATCACAATAACTTGAGGGAAACCTCCAAGTCATTCCTTCTTGTGCTCAGCATTTCACTCAGCACATGCCAATGGAGTTGGGGAGATAGCCTATCCAAATGCCTTTAATGTTTCACATTTGTAAGATCCAGGAGTATCTCATGTAGAAATCAGGACATAATTACCCACTGCTTTTTCTTCCCTGCATGAAAACAAATGCCTAGAGCAAAATCATTCAACGTGGGCTCACCAAATCCATCTTCCTCCACTCTGGAACTGGAAAATGAAAACAGACTACTGAGGAATGAAGCAGTTTTTTCTCCAAGCCAACTCTCCTTGCTCACAGATCTGCTTTAAGCAGAAGCTGTTGCAAGCAGGAAGCATGAATTGAAGCAGTAGGAGATGCAGCATAACCTTGAATTAGGGAGCAGATATCCCACGTGGCCTGCAGTGCCCCTGTTGAGCGTAGCAGCATCCCTACGATAATTTTTTGTCCAGCACAACTGGGAATTACAAGAATAAATGTCTGATGGAATCTTTTTGTGTGAACTAATATGATTAATTCATTTGCTTCCTTATAAAGCCTGGCACAGAGCCTCAGAGAACAATGTCTTAGACTCTTTCATGTGAAATTCTGTGATGGAAATTCTTGCAGGAACAACACCCAGCAGGAACAGGTGGTGACAGCAGTTTCTTCATCTGTGCTTACAGAATGTTTGTGTTTAACATTACTTTGATGAAGCAAGTTGTTTCTTTTTGTATATTAATTTTAAGAAATATATGGCAAACTCATCCTGGTGAGTACTTTCAAAAGTCTCATACCTGAGCAGTTCCAGTTCAGAAGCTGAAACTGAAGTAAATACTTGGATATGAAGAACAAAAACCACTTAGATTATTGTCACAACTTTACTGGGTGATGACAGACTGACACATGTACATACCTTTGGAAACAACAGTATTGTGAACAGGAAAGCAGGAAAGACTTCCCAAACTGACATGAAAATGCTTAAAGCCCTGAAGTATGACAGAGCTTAATTTATCAGGGACTCTACCTTGTTTTTTCCAGAGAACAAACCAGTTGATGTTTGCTCCAGGAAGAGATCAACCTTCTGCTGCAACTCTGCTTCTCTGTACTGAAAGATGAGAGCAAGCCACAACAGTATTGACACCAGTAAATAAGCTCACTATTGAGTTTAGACTTATACTTCACAATCTCTGCAGTAATGCTGTAAGGGCCAAGGAATTAACTGTATTCCCTACAAGATGAACTAGGCAAAGGATTTCTCAGGAATACTTTTTAAGTACCAATTTTTATAAAAGCTTGTATTTTAAAATTATTTTTTCAGTTTTATTTCCTATACAGTGATGATTCTGTCTGCTGTGTACCACTATTAAAACCATGTACAAAAACTGTACTCTTGCATTAGGTTTTGGTTGTGATGTTGTTCATCATTGTTAGTCAAAAGGACACCAGATTAATGAATGGGAATAAAGAAAGGCAACAGAAAGACCAGAGATGTCTGCATGCAAAGGACATGACTTTAGCTGACTGAAGAAGCTGGCCTAGTTAATAGCCTGTGTTAAACTAAGGAGTTTTCCATATATGCCATCTGGGAGGGTCCATGCTCTGTGATCCTGCTCACAGCATTATTCTGTGTGGTCTGAATCCAAGAAAATCCTTGATTTGCAGCTGTACTATAAGAACATGTGCCTTAAAAATGTTGTCAGAAGGAATTAGGCAAAGCAAATACAAATCAGAGAAGTGCCCTGATTTTTCAGGCCACATCACAACGACCTTTGTCTTTGTTTAGATCTGCATCACATAGTAATCAGTACTTTTATTTTACCATCCGCACAGACAATACTCCACCCAGAGTGCTGGTCTAGAGAATATATGAGAGTCTTTATTTCCTCTAGTCTCTGTGGCTGTACTTACCTGTGAAGAGAGTTTACATTCTGTCTTTTTCAATACAGTCAACTTTTGATCATACTGTTCTCAAAGCCTGTCTGTTTCTGGGTTTACTTGTTAAAATGTTGATGGATCAAAAACATCTGTCAGTCCTAAGAAATGCCCAGTCTTACAGAAATACAAGCATACATATTGACAGCAAGAGAGGTGATTCAAAGCCAACACAGAAATGCACAGTGGTCATCACATTGGCTTTTCCTAAAAGAGGGCCTGCCATATCCAGTTCTCAGAGAGGTCTTGCACCTCACCAGAATCTTGTCAGAGTTTCTTCCCATCTCAGGAAGATTACACTGTCTGTGGCTCAACAGCTGCCACTACAAAATAGTTTTCTTCAGCAGAATTTTCTCCTCGAAAGCTTTTCATGATCTGCTTGAAAACAGACTTCAGTGTGAAAACAGCTTGTCCATGTCTTCTTGAGAAGACATGGGTTCAGTCCAGACCTTGCTGTTCGATTTCTAATTTGGCCATGGCAAGTTACAAAGCATAAATGCTCATAAACTTCTTTTCCTGAACCCTTTCCCTTACTTCACTGGGCAGGGAGTGAGCAAGGGGCTGTGTGGGCTTATTGGTCTGTGGGGGTTAAACCACATTAGTTGAGCTTGTGCAGTAGGCAAGTGTTCCTAACTTGATTCTCTGTTCTGCTACTCAGACGTACCAAGAGTGGAGTTCAGAACCAGCTGAGTCTGGTTCTGAAAGATGACTAGAGACTTCCATGAGACAGAGGAAAAAGAAAGATACTACAAAATTTAGATACCTTGTAAAGAGGTAAAATTTACCTTTATTCCACAAGGTAAAAGGAACATTTATGCCTAGACCTTGCTGCAAAGATCAGTAAAAAGTCGAAGACCTGTGAAGAGGCCAAAGGAATGAGAAACAGCTCAAAGTGGTCCTGAACCTGTAAATCTATTAGGTTGCAGGCACTCGACCTTTGAGCAACAAGAATTTCTTGTGCTGAAGGAACACAATCTCCATGAATAAGGCTGGGTCTCCAAAGAGTACCATGTGCAAGAATTTCAAGCAAAATTATTATCACTGCAGCTTGAAGGTGGCAAGAGTCAGCTCCATGGGTTGGCACTGACTCACAGAAAGAACACTAATCAGCACCCATATCAGAATACCTCAGCTGTGCCAAAGGGAGCAGCAGGGGGTGGAGAAGTGGCTGCTTTGGAAGACCAGTGAAAGAAGATGGGAGGAGAGTAAACTGTACTAGATTAGAAATATGAGCAACAGCCCTTGAGCCAGCAGATCCATCTCAAATCATTCCTGTGCTTTCCAAAGACCAAACTTGCTTTGTCTGGAAAAAGCTGGCCAAGGAACATTCCTGAAAGCAGTGCCCTGTGTAATACACCTGAAAATATAACAGTGGACCAGTTACTGTTTTACTGGAGATCTCAGGGGTAATTAATCTTCAGCCTCTCAAGTCCTGTGCTGGCAGATCATGACATAAACTAAGTGAAGAAAATTGCCACTTACACTTTTTTTTAATGATTGAAGACATTTTCACCCTAACAGTTCAGCTAACTTCTCACAGGCTATGATTTATTTTAGCAGTGGATGTTTTTAAGTAACTAAGACTTAGTAATAAAGCTCAACATAAGAATATTTCTGGGTGACAGATTTTAATTGGTCGATCCTTGGAAAGAAATTAATCGATTTTTCTTCCAACTCCTTGGACAATTCAAGTTTTATTCACAGATAATGGACTGAAAATATTGCCAGAGGGGTTTTCCCCTCCTTTCAATGAAAAACACAGAGATTCCCTTCCTAAAGAATAGCAGTGAACGTGACTTTAACTAAAGACAGAATAATAAATCATTGCAAATATAGATCACAAAGAGTAGAAAACATTTTCCTGATGCTGGTCTTGTTATTGAGGCTTGAGTACACAGAATATAGGACTAGATTCTAGTGTTGGTTCAGTTAATTTACTGTGCCTTCTGGAAACTTTACCTATAATTTAAAATGCTGTCAGACAGTGCAAATGAATTTAGCATTTGATGAAAGGAGTATTTGGCATAGGTGGTAGCATAGGCGTTGCTGTCACTGGAAAATTTCTCTGTGAAAAATCACCAGATTCAAGTCTCCTTTCATATCCATTTGCAAGGTTGCTGGTTGGAAGTATTGAAACAGACTCAACCAGGGCAACAATCAAGCAATTATACAATTGAGGTTTTAATTCAGCAGGATCATAACACCAGGTTGTCAAAGCTGAGTTTTCCTCTCCTACAAAACTCACCCACCATTTAAATACTTCATGTCTTCTAAGAAAATACACTCATTTTGTTATGAGCACATCATTCATTGTTTCACTTTACCTATAAAGGCCAGAGATACTTGCAAATTTTAAACAAACCACTAATGTGAAATGCTACCTTCATGTTACTATCAATAGAAACACCTGGAGGCAGTAAAACCCATACTGAATGGCATTTCAAGGCTGTAATTTCCAAAGCTATCTAAGCAGTGCTGAAAACATCTCCTGATTACTTGATCTGAGGAATCTGTTAAATTTCATTCAAAATCCCAGTGCTACCATTCAGAGAAAAACTGTGAAACAAGATAAAAAGTAAACCTAACACCAGAGAAAGATGGTGGATTGTCACTCCACATCTGTAAATAGGAAGTAGGGTGTCAGTGAAAGTGAGAGGACAAATACAAATTTCTTCTGGTTAAGGGAAGAAAGCAGAACAAGGAAATTTAAGGTGAAAAATCTTTTTCACAAATCAGTAGTTAGACTAGATGGTTTTTAACATGTAGTCTATGGAGAACAAGTTAACAGGAATACAATGTCCACTGGTCTCCAATCTTCAGAAGACAAGTGACTGACAATGAGGAACAGTTTTTCAGAGTTGTTAGACAATCCACTCAATACTGACTACTGAACTACTTCCAAAACTCATCCTGGATTATCTTTCACTTCTTGGCTGCAACACCCTGGAAAGCAAAGAGATCTGTCCATTGTTCTGAGAACTATGTAGATTCAGATGATTTTGGAGCAATAACTATGAAGCCAGCTCTTCTTGAGAGTTGTTTTGGCTTCTGTAAAACTATCAGAAAAGGAGTGAGAAAGGCAGGATAGATAAGCCAAGAGTGGGGATTTTGTCTAGCAGTGAACAAAGCAAGGACCTTCTATACTCAATTCTGTCTGTCTTAGTCTCGAAGCACAGAATACAGTTTCAGTTCCAAATTTTCCAAATACAGGATTTGACCATATCTGGGTGCAGGTTATAAACTTAAGCCCTCTTCTGGGCATAGGCTCCTTGTCAGTGCTAATCAAAGCCTTCTCTATGTTTTTTTCTAAAGTAAAATAATAATAAAAAATTACCTTTATCAGACAATGTAAATATCCTGCCCTTTAATGCTGTTAAGACACTTCAAGTTGTTTTTCAGCTTTAACTTTTGCTTCACTGTAGCTTAATTAACACAGTGCACATTGCAGAAAATCATATAGGTCTGCATCCCTCTTCTGGGAGAATGCTGTCGCTGCTGTGCCTTCCATAGGCATTTCTTCCCTGCTTTCTCCTGGCAGGCCCATTCGGATGATTGATTGAAAATGCGTCATTCTAAAAATACATTGGTTTTTAAATCTTTTTGCAAATTCAAGATGATTTAATAGTGCAAATACATCACTCTGACAAATTTAATTAAGAAAGAAAAAAAGGCAGATTAAACCAATGTCTTTCCTAAATGATATGAAGTTACTTTCAGCCAATTAAATGATGTCAGCTTTTGCTAGCCATTTTCTGGAGAAGATATACAATTAGGAAAAAGGTCCCTCCAAAGATAGCTCAGAACCTGCAGAAAATGTTCTCATCTGTACTGAAAAAAAACACCCTTTAAACTCCAATTTAAAGCTTTAGTTTTCAGAGTACCAGAGGACTGGTGCTGCTTTTTTGTGGGACTGCCACTACCAAAACCCTAGAAATCCAGCTTTCTAGGTAAATGCTTCAGATAAAATTACTTTTCACATGCTAAGAGTGTAGTGATTTATTATATCCTCAGAAGTTGCCTCACATAGGGGAGATTAGTTTGGAAATTATGCTAGTTGGTATATGACAGCATGCTGTGTTGATTTGCTTTACAAGAGCTTCCTCTTCTTTCTTTTGTAGGATGAGAATTGATCACAGATATGGTTCAAGACAGAACTGGTTTAGCCTCCACTACTTAGCCCATCATGAACGCAAAGCAATGTCAAATCTCCAGCAAACTAGAACTGGAGGAGGGAAAGAACAGCAAATGACAGAATCTGGATTTTTAGTATGCTAGCAGGCTTTATCCATGAGGGAGCAGGGCTGAAAAGGAATTAAGGAAGAGCACATAGCAGATCTGAAGGCAGCAGACAGCAGGGTGAGAGCTGTTGAGGCAGGACTTCAGAGCTGTGCGGGCAAGGTAAGGCATGTAAGATTGGTATCAATCTTTCACCAATTTTATTTTTTGCAGAATGGCAGCTCTGAAAATCAATGAACAGATAGAATTCTTAATTGATTAGAAGCTTACAGCAAACACTTCATAGCAGCAGGGAGTAATAGTATTCTTAACCCCTGTAAATTTGTTCGTGTTTTTAATTCAGCTAATGCATGAAGACATGAAAAAATATTCTTCGATTAAACTCCTCCAGGAATCTGTTAACACTATTAGCCAAGCTTGGAAAAGCTGTAGAAGGAAATTTATCCAAGGATTACAAAGTTTGGAGATGGTTCCAGTTCTATATTATTTTATCCTTAGTACCATATGCATGTTTGTAAATTATAGCATACATCCAAAATTATTATTTGGCACAAAAACTAAATATGAATCAATTAGTAAGAGTAAAATTTCAATAAGTTACAGTCTCTCTGCATCATTAGAAATGCAAGAGATTTTCTATTTCCATTTTCTCGCCCCATACTCTATAGTGTGTAAAGTCAAAGTTGTCTCTTAACTCTGCTTCACATCAGCTATGTGACTCTATTTTTATTCTGGTACTGTCATTTCTTAACACACGGCACTCTGTAATGCACAATAAGTATGTACTGCCCAAACTTTATCAGAAAAACCTTTACTGACCATGAAATTCTCTTTTTAAAAAGTCTTAATGCTATTGATTATAGGCCTGAATTTTTTTCTCATTCTTTTGTACAAATCCTGTCTTCCAGCATGTAACATAAAGATGAGAGAACATTCCTCTAGATGTGGAAACATCCCCTTGAGCATTTTGATAGCTCTAGAAGTTTGATACCCTCATCTATTTTGTATTTATAATTCATGGAGATTTCATATGAAAGACTGAAATCCATAAACAGTCTCTTTCTGATAGCTCCTGCAGAAGAAAAATTTCTTGGAGTCTCAGATGGTTGCTTTCTCTTTGCAAGAGGAATCTAATAATTAATCTGTGCCATAGGTTTTAAACACCCAGTTTCTATGGATTTTAATTTGTGATATTTTACAATCATATTCAGCTCTACTTCGGCACTTTTCTTCTTCAGTGTAAATAAACATCTATATCATGATTTGTATTCTGGAAGCATCTCATATTTCCAGGTGCCTGAAGCCACTGTGGCACACAACACCTGAAGAAAGCATCATTGTGAAGCTTCTAGATTCAAGGTGAAAGTAAACAAAAAGAACAGGCAGAGAAAAGCCAGACAAATCTTAGTCTGGTGACTTAGCTCCCAGTCCACTTGTTTTTCTCCAAGCCAGTGATACTCCAAGATTCTTCCTCTGGGATCCATTTCACCACAACTGTAACAAGCCCATTCTTCCCCAGGACATGAACATTGTTCCTCTTTCACTTCTGTGCTCATTGAGTTTGTTGTGGTCTCAGCTATAGGGTATCCTGAAAGCTGGATGAGACAGCAGATGCTGAATCTTTACTTTATTCTAATCATACCTTTTGCCAGCCAGGTCTCAAAGCCAAGAAAATGTTCATGGAAAAATAAGCACTCATATCACATTTGTCACTGCGAAAGGAGACTTTTGCAAGCAAGAACACAGTGCTGTGACACTACTTTAAGGGTTTTTTTGTGTGTGGGTGTATTTTGTCTGGCATTTGTGTGTGTGTATCTCTGTGTGTTTGACTGATTGCACATTCTATAGCTGCCTTTCCTCACAGGAACTCCATGTGCCTTGTGGACTTGCTAGGCAATTTGAATAGGTCAAACTCACTCATAGCCAGCTCTGACAAGTGCTCTCACCTGCAGCTTCCTATTAGCTCTGCAATATTTATTCAGTCTTGTCCTTAGTATGGGGGTAAGGTTCTCAAGCTGTATTTATTGCTGTAGGGTTAGTTCCTCCACTGCTCCCATCACTTGTAATTGTTAGCTTCATGCAGTTTTTGATAGTGACAAACCCATGCTTACCAACAGGTTTTCATCCTCAAAGCTGTGATTGCAATTAAAATCAGACCTTGTTTGTTGCTCTGTCCTGACATTTTGTTTCTTGGTTTTGTTTTTGTTTTTCATTTTTCCTGAACAGCTTAACTCTTGTCCAGCCTCAGAAGTAACTGCGATTCTTTTAAAGTAGTGATGAGCTCCAATGCTACATTTCAAAGTAATGCCTGCCTTGAATGTTGTGGCCCTTCTGGTCTCTTTTCTGTGGTGATTGCTACTAAATTATCGGTGCTTGGTAATGGCTATTGCATTTATAAATTATTTTTATGCAGAGTAGACATGATTTGATTACTGTGTATTAGTCAACACTATAAGCAAGCATTTTACTGTGTGCTTGTTATGTGGGAAAGATCTAAGGCAGAGGTTAAAAAAGTCTGTTTGATTTTTACAGTTTTACATGCAATGTTACTAGAAAGCATCCTGTGTTTTATAGTTACATCTGAATTTAGGAGAAAGTAGGTAAGTAATTGCCAAATAGATTGATAGATCTGGTCTTTAGGGAAAAGGCAGAGGAAGCATTGCAAACTGCATCTTGAGATTGCCGCTTCTTAGCTTTCATGATTTCACACTAAATGTGTGGGACTTTAAGGTAGGAGTAGCCCTGTTTTGAATATCCTCATCCTGTGCTTCATCCCACTTCATATTTCTTTGGAAGACATTTCCTACTTCAAATAATGATGTTTGTTTGCTCTATTTTCTGGAGTTTTTTTTGCCAAAGAAGACCTAAGCTACACCTAGTGACTCACAGACATATAATAGTGTATTCTTTTCTTTAGAAGACATTTCCACAACAAGCCTGACTACATGGGGACATTAAGAGTAGGGAGTTATGGAGGGAACCCCTACTCTATGGAGTTAAGTCTCAGTGGTGTACCATAGCTGTCCATCTTCTGCCTTAACCTTTCACAAAAGCTCATGAGACAGCTGGAATTATGTTCACTGGCAACATGCCCCTGGGAGGTGTAAAGCAAAAAAGCAAAATATATGCAAGCATTTCCCCCCAAAATGCCAAAACAGTGGAAAGGATTCAAAAATGTTTATTGCAGAGGCGAGGACACTGAAAACTTACGTGGCAGCACCAGGCTTCAGGGAAAAGATAAACCTTTTGTTCATTCCCTGGACTTTATCCTTGCTTCCCCCACCTCAGGTCCTCTGCTGGCTGCTAGGGCCCTGTAGCATGTCTATGAGCATTATCTCTCTTGTACCAGGGGAGTCAGCTTCTGTGGAAAGCATGTGGAGAAACATCTAAAGCTGTCTCTGGAAAGATGTCTCATTCCAGGAAGGAAAGCTTCCTTGAGTGAAACTGCCTGCCTCCTCAGCAGCAATATCTTCTGGAAAAGAGTTATTTACCCCTACATTCCACCCCTTTTGCCAAGGAAGACATGCTCCACGAGAAAAAAAATACAGAAGGAGAGAGTGTGTAAAGGCACATCCACAGCATACACAAGAAGGACAAACCCACAAAGCCAGAGGCAAATGCCCCTGTCTGTCATGATATTAAACCATTCAGGCAACAGGGCATCACCGACAAGGTGCCGTAGTCGTAATGTGGAGTCCTGCTGTTGTCAGGAGCCCTCTCAATGCAGCTGGGTCAGCAGTTATGTATAAACAGCACACACCATCAGGCTCAAACAGCATGTGCAGCATAGCAGCAACTGGGCTGGGAAAGTTCTCAGGTGCAAACACATCACAGCTGCTCTGTATCTACTATGTGCAAAGCAGAAATAACAAAGAGGAAATATTACACTCAAGTATACACACAGTAATTCTACAAGGACACATCCAAATTCAATAGCTCAGGATGGTGTAACTGCCGACCCAGACCAGTGAGGCACAAACCACTCTAGCTGAGCATGATGTCAATTGAAGCATGAGCTTGAAATCCAAAAACACTGTCCAGTGCCTCCTCCCTTGGGAGAAGGCCTTGAGGGCTGTGGAAAATACCTGAAACACAGCAACCTGAGAAGCTGATGTCAGTAAAGAATGCAGCAGAAGTATTCCCAACTTCATAGCTACAAGTTATGGTCCATGGACCACCACCCCCACTGACAGGAATGAGGTGGGGGGAGTCAAGGCAGGCACCTGCCAGGCAGCAAACCTACCAACCCCTCCATAATATCTCCAAGGGTCATGTAATCCCTTCAGGTATACTCAGGGACAGCCATAGAGTGAAAATAGGTCTGCAAATGCACCAAGTCTCATGCCACAATTTGGCCCATTGCCAAACAGCTCTGACCTCAGCCAGGTCATGCAGGTAGCTCAGCAAGACTGCCAAAGGTGGAGCAGAAAGACAAACGAATCAATAAGGCCCTGCATCTGTCCCTAAACAAATACCTCCCTCACGTTGTGCAGTGGAGTAAAGCCATCTGATACAGCAGTCAAAAGCAAACAGTGGACTGTGTCCTCATCTTCCAGCCGACAGCCTCTGGCCACCAGCCCCCTGACCGAAATGCAAAACTCGAAGATAACCACCTTCACCTCCTTAGCACTGGAAACAAAGTGCCTTCCAGGGGGGCAATACACACCAGAAAAACAAGCAACACAGCCCCTCCCAGCACCAGAACACACGGCTGCCCTCAGCAGCACAGGGAGCCTCAGCGCCCCAAGCACTGCAAACAGCTGCGGGGGAAGGAGGGCACACAAGGGCTGGGGGGCATACCAGTTTGCCAGAGTCAAAACTTAAACACAGCAGCCCCACCTTCCTCTCAGGACCCCCAGAGAGATCCGCATTCAAGATTCCTGGGGAATACGACCCATCAACCTGCACCTCCCCAGGTGGCAAAACACAGCAAAGCCGGGTCGGGGTCCAAGCCTGGCCAGTGCCCACTGGCCCGGGCTCAATGTCATCTGTAGAGCCTAAACACCTCTCAAAACACTTCCATCCCGCCTCCCAGGATTTCCAAAGAAATCCGTCACAGGAGCAAAAAAAGCAAAGAAACAGAATGAGTACCTGACCCTGTTCCATCAGCTACATGCCAGAGGCGCGACACCAAGCACTATACAACTTGTCGCAGCTCTTGATCATGCAGTTTGAGAGCTTCCAACCCAGCCCTCTCCAAGCGTCATGCATGGGTTGAGATCAGGGACCTGCTCTTCCAGGGCTGCCACTTGGCCCCACCAAGCCACAATCTCCTGGTCAAGCGCCCTGAGCCCAGTCAGCAGGAACTAGTCTGCTTTCACTGCCAGCATACAAACAGATTTACCAGCTGAACCCCATAGAAGCATATGCAGGACTGTCTCTGTGGTCTGCAGGCCAGCTTCTGTCATAGACCTCACTTTGAGCCAGGCTATTAGAGGAGTCATCAACACAAAAAAGGCAGCCACAGGGGTCCAAGGGATGTCATCAGGCCATATAATGATACGAGAAATCACTGACAGTGCTTGCCGAGTCCTCAACTTTCTCCACAACCACACCACATGGTTACTCCAAGGTTCTAGCCAACCTATGCGAAAAATGTAAAGAAAAATGTATGCAGGTATTCCACCAAAAATGCCAGCAGTGGAAAGGATTCAAAAAGGTTTATTTTGGAGGCAAAGATGCTGAAAAAAATCCTCACAGTGCTGTTCATTTTCCAGGGTTTATCAGTTTCCTCCCCTTCGGCTCCCTCTCTGGCTGCTGGGACCCTGTAGCATGTCTGTGAGCATTATTTCTCTTGTACCAGAGGAGTCAACTTCTGTGGAATGCATGTGGAGAAACATCTAAAATTGTCTCTGGGAAGGATGCTCCATTACAGGCAGGAAAGCTTCCTTGAGCAAAATTAACTGCTTTCTTGGTAGCCGTATCTTCTGGAAAAGAATTATTTACCCCTACAGAAGGCTATTTGTCCTTAGCAGTTAGACTGCAAAAGATAGTCATTTCCCAGTGTTATCTGCTCCTCTTTTTTCATGTCTAGTCCCAGTTTCATTTGTACCACTTTCTGCCCACACTGCTACCTTAGGATGACAAATGTTCAGCCACTAGCCTTGGCTGGATTACAGCTTCTGTTTGGCACAGGGTATGCTACAGTCACCTGTCACCCATGGTCCTGCAGGAATGTGTTTGTCCATAGACACAAGGAATCACTGAAGGTTGGACACTTTTGAGAATCAGGCTGATCCTCACACAAGTACTTCTGTTCTGCTCATAAAAACATCTGGCATGATGACTACCACTTGCAGTGGAGCTGTTGTACATGCATTTTGGCTATATGTTAAGCAGCAGAGATTGTCAGTCACAGAGAAGATAGCATGAGATTTTTCCAGAACTGTTTTAAACCAAGCTACGTGTCAGTCAAAGATTTGACATGTCACATTACTGTGCCATGTACCAGTACTACTAGGTCTTTGTAGTGCTCCTGAGGTGGCATCCCAACAGTAACAGTTGCTCCAACGGTAACAAAAGGTGCTCCTGCAGAAATTGGTCCGTGTAGCTTGAGAGCTGCCATTGCAAGGTACAATGAGATGGAGAGTTTTATTCTACCATCAAGATCGCTCTGGCCTCCACTGAGACCATAGTAGGCAGGTGCTTAAGGGCCCATGTAACACATTTTAGTTAGACACTGCTGAAGGAAGTCTCATCTGAGAGGATGAGAGAGTAAAACACAGTCATGTTGAAATTATGCCTCTTCATATACCCTCAGTGCCACTCAGAGTGGCTTTGAACTGAAAGACTTGGCTTTGGATGTAGTGCATTTTTTTGTATAGACAACTCAAAGATATAGGCATTGGTAGGTTTTGTCAGATCAGTATCTCTGATCTCACTGGAAAATGGTAGGAAGAGACTACTGTTTTATGAATCAATTAAAATTAATTTCCCAACAGCTAAGTCAACTTTGGGTTCATTAATATGGGTAAATTGCTTGTTGGTCTGTCATTCTCCATCACATTAATACCATCCCCATAGCATGAAAAGCTTAAGTATAATTAATCCTCTTGAAGATGAGAGGTATTTGGGGATTTTTCACTCCCTAGAATTTGGAGGTCTTCCTTGGAGAAGCATGACTAGAATTTCTTCACTGCCAACTGCCAAAGTCTATTGGCAATAGCAATGCAGTCTGTGAGAGGTGTAAGCTCAGGTCTCCACCAATTAATGAACCAGGAGCAGTGTTAGATGCCTGCAGAGACCTAGGGTGGACCAGAACCAGACACTCTCTGCCAAACAGCAACATGCTGGGGAAAAGTTGGTATGCATTATCTCCAAATATAAGCTTAAAGATGTTGCTGTTATTTTTCTTATCTGAACACTCTGTGGTAATCGCACATTAGAATGATGCATGAGCCTGAGTGAAGCGCTCAGTCTTGTGAAAGAACTGGAACTAGCCTATGAGAGAAATATGTTTCTTTAGCCTACCACTCAGGATAAACAAGTCTTAGGCTGCTAGGCAAAAGGAATGCCCTGGCATTTTTGCCCAACAGCATGGAAGCTCAGTGAGAGCTCAGGTGTCCTATCTGAGAAAACAGATTTGTTTCAAATCTCCCTTCTTGGCTGGTTGCTATTGAGAAGTTGGAGAAGACCACAGGTTCTCACCAAACATATTGGTAACCAAAAAGTCAGAATTCCATTAGATCATTGAAAGAAGCGTGGAGAAATAGTATGGAAGGAGTATAGAAGCAGAAAGCAAAGTATGAGGATGCTGTATGTTGTCGCTGACCTGTGTTCCAGTGACACCTGGGGAACCTACTGGCACAGAATGCAGTTTCTGGGGTGGTCCCTCAAAACAAATGTGGACATCAGCTTGCCAAGTTGCCATTGAAGGCCAAGCTGAATCATCTGCTCTGCTGCCTGAGACTTGACCCTCACCAACTTTTTTTCTGCCTGGGAAAAGTTTCTAGCATGCCTGAGATGGCTGTCATAAGGAACAAGAGAACAAAGAAGATACTAATCTTATGAACTGGTGATGGTGAGGACAGGGGTCCCAGCTCCACATCAACACAGGCACAGAAGCAATGAACCCTGCAAACAATGTGGCAATGGAGATATGAACCATTTAGGGCTATGGTGGAGATTGTAAAAAATGTTCTCACTTGAAATGTCTCATCCTTTCCAGGTAAAAAGGAGAAAGATTTGGAAAGCAAATTATGTGGGGTCTAGCTATGTGCTTTGCAGAAGGCCATGTGTTGCTTCATCGTCACCAGGTAGAGCAGGAAGTGCCTTTCTGTGCAAGGCAAGGAGGGCAAATGGTTTTTTTGGAAGACATTAGTTGACACGAGAAACGAATGCACAGTACTGCATCTCTAGGAAGCACTTCCAGTATGTCCATAGCGGAATCCAAGCCCTGACCTTTCCCAGCTCATGGAACATTTGCATTAGCCATTGCAAGTCCTTTGCTGCTCAGTAAACAAGAACACTGCCAAGAGTGACTGTGCAGGGACTCACAAACTGCAGAAAGGACAGCTATTATACCCCAGTCTTGTCCCTCAAGGGTCCCTTAGTCTTGCTGAGCAGCCATTACCTGTTCCATAATATGCCACACCACTATTAGTGTGTGTTTGTGCCCTTCCTTACACCTTTTGCTTTTATTTTACTCATAAAATCTGAGTACTCTCTTCAGCTAGAAGAAAACCAGGAATTTACAAGCCGGGTCAGTCAGGGTTTAAGAAGTCTTTTATGGTCATCAGTGGAGACATATGTTTTAGCACAGTAAGTCACCTTCTCAATGCAGTGCTCTCATTTCTGCTCTCTTGGCCAGACAGTAGCAGTGTTCTGGCACAGGAGACCTGCTGGGCAGAAAGGCCTAAACCTCTATCCTGACAGCAGCTGGTAGCATATGTGAAACACTGGATGTAGCTCAGCCTGCTTCCATGGGAAACTCAGTCTTCAGTGGAGACTTCCAGTCACCTGTCTGACAGTTACTACAACCAATCAGGGAACTCTGGGACATAATTCACAATGAACTCTGCATTTGTTCTGCCCTAAGCTTTGCTTTCCATTCTGCCTACAGCCTCTCCTGGGCCTTCACTCAGAGCTACTAGTGGGAAAGAGGCAGGAAGGAGACTTGAAAACTTTTTCCTCTTCATTAATCTCTTACATTACGTATTGATATGTAAAGTCTTAAGAATTTTACTCTTTATCTGTTTTCAATTTTTTAAGAAACAAACAAATCAAAAAGCCAAGAATTTTGTCTTAATTGCTTTTCCTGGAAGATCCTTGGCCAGGAGAGACTATGATAATCACAAGTGAGTAAAACAGGAAATACACTTAGTTCAAAGAACTTCTTGGCTTGGAAGAACAACTCATGGTGAGGTGCTTGACATTCCACTTTTGCTGAGGCTTAATCTAACAACCCTGCAACATTTGCTGATTTCCTTGAGTGAGGCAGGACTGTCTTGTCTGAGCATTTGAGAATAGAAATGAGGGCAGAAAGGAATTTTTTGAGTGAAAAGCACTTGCAGTCCCTGAGAAATAAAAAACTTTAAAGTGAAGGATTATCACTCTTAGCTTTAAAGAGGATTAGATCAGTTCATGAAGAGAGAAAAATATCATCAGCAGGTAAGTTTTACCATCTACAAACATTTAATTGTAGTGAACTGACTATGTCTCCTGTTTCCTAAGCTTCTTATGAAGCACAGTTAGCTGTTTAAGGAGGCACTCAATGTACTTCACTTTACGTAGGTATGTAGTGGACCATACAACAGGTAAATAAATTTCCACTGAAAATATATATACATTTCAATATCTGACTATCAGCTAGGCTGCTCTAACTAATTTTTTGGTGTCATAACCTACAGGAACATTTGGTAACTGGCATCTTTTTAATCTGTTTCATCTAATCATTCCCAAGAGTCTTTCTGACATACGTTCACTTCAGTATTGTTGACACCTGTTTCAAGAGTCCTCAGAGAAGGATGCTTATGTAAAGGACAATGCGTCTTGCTGGGAATTCTCAAAGATGGTTCAACATCATTATTCTCACTTCACCAGCAAAAGTTATTAGCTCTGTATCTCTTAGCTTCTTCTCAGGCAAGTGATCTAGACTGGGAAACAATAGGCAGTGTTCTTGTTCCTTTGCAAGGGAATGGCTCCCCACAGCCCATTCTTGTGCATGACTGTAGTGTTTGTACTGAGCTATCCTTCATAACCACAGTGATTAAGAGAGCTTGTGTAGCTCTGCACTACATGAAGGACATTGAGGTGCTGGAGCGTGTCCAGAGAAAAGCAATAGAGCTGATAAAGGCTAGTGAGGAGCAGGTGAGGGAGCTGGGGTTGCTTAGCTGGGAGAAAGGGAGGCTGAGAGGGGACTTCATCAGTCTCTACAGAAGATGCTCTGAAAGGAGGATGTAGTGAGTGGAGCGTTGGTCTCTTCTACCAGGAAGAAAGTGACAGGACGAGATGAAATGCTCTCAGTTGTACAAGGAAAGGTTTAGATCAGGTATTAGGAAAATAATTTTTTACAGAAAGGGTTGTAGAACACTGGAACAGACTTTAACAGAGAAGTAGCAGTTTAACAGTAAACATGGCACCAAGTGCCATATTCACATGTTTTTTAAACACTTGCAGGAACGGTGACTCTTCTACTTCTTTTTGTGATTCTATGATCTGTCATGCTCAGTCGTCACAAAAAAAAGAGGATTCTTCATGGCTAAGGGGTGAATATCTCATGAGCATCTGCTCAGCTCTTGATAAGGAAAACTGAAAAGGTGTCTCATTTTCAATAATTTAAAAGACAGCTGCTAGACATTGTGCCGACATATCCAGAAAATTCAGTTTATACAGTTATGAAACTGGAATTGTAGAGGGTCCCATATCAACTATGCACAGGCTTCAGGTTGATGACTTAGATAACCAAATTTGAAGTGATATTACAATACTTTGGCTATTTTCAGCATCAATAAAGTGAAAATTGAAACAGAATATGAAGTATTAATACCTTAATTACATTTCAGTACACATTCTCCCTTCTCAAGCAGACTAACCCTTGCTTGGTTTGATTTTCTTGACCAGTAGCTGACAAACTGGAAAGATTATGTTCCATTTTGTGTAAATTTTGATTTTTTTTTAATTAAAAATTAAATAGAATGGAACTGTATTTTTGATCATGCAATTGTTGCTTGTGATGGTCTAAACCTTTCATAGCCTAGCTGAAATGCTCAGCACATAAGTTTTAAATAATCTTTTTCTAACTCAAAATCAGCTTGGCTGCTGCAGCTTGCACTTCAGAAATACACTGCTATCTCTGGCCCTCTTGTATAAAGATAGGGTTTGTGAGAAAAGCAAATCTCAAGAAAAAATTGTTTCCATCCCACAGCCCTAGAAGAATTCAGTTTCTCTAAATACTGAAGGCTCGAGAAAGCACAGGTGTTTGACATCACATGCTCCAGCCATTTGCCTTTCTCAGATGTACTTTTACCATGTACCTCAAACAGTCTGTAAAAGCCCAAGAGAAAGGCTGTAGCAGTTATCTTCAACAAGGAATATCCCAATGAAGTTATATCCTCATTCTTGCTTGTTTTGTAGTTGTTGGGGTTTTTTGTTTTGGGTTGGGTTTTGTGTGTGTGTTTTTTTGTTTGTTTTGTTTGTTGGTTTGTTGGTTTGTGTTTTGGTTTTTGGGGGTTTTTTTTTTGTTTGTTTTGTTTGTTTTGGTTTTTGTTTTTGTTTTTGTTTCTTTTTGAAGAGGAGGGACAGTTGGAGAGGGAAAATTAGAAATCTCAGTTGGGATTTTTTAATTGGGGATCTTCATGGTTGCCACAAGCCTCCTGGGATGCCAATACATAGCATTGTGCCAGCATTGTTCAGCAGCTGTCATTCAAGTTCTACTACCAATGGTACTTCAGAAAGAAAATTAAATTAAGCCACTAAAATGGACTTAATCAGGACAAACAATGGTGAAGATATTTGCATCCAGCTTTTCATTTGGAAGTTTAATTTTCATCCCAAAATAATTAATAATTACCACATAATAATAATCATTACCCCAATATTTAATAGTTTATAATTAATAATATTTAATAATATTTGTTACAAAAATTAATTCATTTTTACCCCAAAAATATGTAGTTTGTGCCTCCATTGCTGTGGGTGAAATTTGGGAGCTTTCAGTATGAATAATCTTTTCATCCCAATAGCAGTGTTTGAGAAATAGATCACTAATTCATCTCCGTAACGAGTGATTTTCCACCGGAAGAACTCATGATGTGCCTGCTGATTTCTTGTCATGTTCTACTATGGAGAATATTTTATCTAACAAAGTATACTTTTAAAATGGGAAAAGTTAGACTGCACCAGATTAACCACTGTAGTTTTTTTAGTTGAGAAGGCAGAAGCAGTTTTTAAAGACTAATTTACCTTCATTGCAAAATGAAGCCTGTCAAAATCATCAGCTTCCCTTCTTTGGTATCTAAAGCTTCTCCCCAATAACACTGGTCTGGTATAATTATTCTGGTTCCCTTGAACTGGCTGTTTCTTAGGGGAACAGGTGAAAAATATTTTCTTGCCCTGTTATCCTCCTCAAACACAGACCTTTCTTGGAACTTAAGATTAGGAGGAGAGCCTGACCTGGAACTAACAGCCTGCAATAGTATTAGCATGTGTTAGTCTTGGTAGTGCTGGGCTTGGAGTCTGAGTAGGTGTTATGTGATGTAAATGGTATGGGTTGATTCTTTGTGACAGTCTTGTGGCTACTTCTGTTAGTAAAAAGAAAAACAACAAAACTATATCACCATGCAATGATCCTAAAGAAGAGCTTTCCTAGGGGAAAGGGTATCAGCTTTTCCTATGAGATATATGATGATATCTTTTGCTAACACGATGCAACACTTTCATGCTGAATATAACAGCATGATTTATCCCTGAACAAGTAAAATGAGGCTTAGTTGTGTGTACCTTCCCATCCAAAGAGTGTTTTATGTATCACAAATTCTGGATCCCGAGATACATTTGGTGTCACTGCAAAACAGTGTTTTACATTTTTTGTCTTAAGACTCAAATATATTTTCATAGTTACATGTCTGTTTCTTTCAAGACTGTTGTTCTTCTCTTCTACATAAAACTAATTCTTAATAGCAAAACTGATTTAAAATTCGATCATAATCTCTAGATATCAAATCTCACCAGTGTTTTTGACAAATGAAAAAATGAGCATATCTATTTAAATCCATGTTTCTCTATTCTGTTATCATTATATTTTTGTATCAGCAACCATACTTTGATTTCCAAGAGTAGCCTTGTAGTAATTTCATAGGAAAGCATTGCAAACAGTTTATGAAATCACTGGGGTTTTTTATTGGCTGTGATTCCATTTTAGAAGAACATCATACCATTTACCCACATCATGCAGGAAAAAGTACCAGAAAAATAACAAATTAAAATCACATTCACAAAGTCTCTACTTTAAATCATCTTTAGTACTACATGCATCTGAAAGAAAGCTGGGGAGCACTTCTACTAGAAAATGCATGGCTAAATTGAACTTTGCTCTGTGTGTGTGAGAAAGAGAAAACGGGCAATTTTTTAAATTACAGTACTGAAACATTTTACTAACTCAGTGCATGAAGAAACAGTTACCTTGATAACATATATTCAGAACAGATACAGACAACTTTCAGATACATAAGACATTACATTTAGATCACAACAGCTAATTTCTAACAATGCTTATTCTAGCACAGTAAGCTTGGCAAAAAGATGTATTCAGCAGCATTGGCATGGTCTTTCTCAATGAAGGAGTGGGGCTGGGAGGGACCTAAGCCATTGTATGATACTAGAAACATAGACAGAGGAACTCCAAAGTGATTTAGCATATGATATTTTGATTTATTAATTTTAAACACAAGAGTAGCATTCATAATTAATATTGCAGTCTGATTTCATATGGCTTTCTCTAAATATAAATGTGAATTTACAAGGTCAATGGCAAACTAAATCATTTACCCTCCAAATGTGAAGGCCCTTTGACTATTTTTTAACTAATCAGTAAGGTCTTGGAGCTGTGAGGGAAAATGACTGCAGTGTCTAGCCACCAACCTTTCTGTGTAAATAAAAAGTAGTTATAAAACTAAAATACCTCATTTACCTGAGATTGAACAGATCGGTGATGCAAATAAAACAACGTCATGAAAAGACAAAGAGATATTCAGAATCCAAACAATGAACCATGCTTCTCTTTGGTCTTGTTTAAGTGCTTCATCACCTGCTTGAGTGCCAACGGGAAAAGTATCTAAGACAATGCTTCTCGATTCCATACATAAGCCAAAGGTGTCTGTGTCCCTTGTTGCCCGTTTTGAGTGGGGAGAGAAATAGATGGGTAGAGAGAGGGGAGAGTGCCTGTTCTCGAGCCTGTTCAGCTTGGCTTAGGCACTTCAGGGACAGTGGAATGACTTGAGGAGACGTCTACAACTCATGCAGCCTGCCAAAAGTTATTTGAGGCAAAACCAAGCAAAACCTATCCAGTACCTATGGCAGATCTTCTGTGATTTTTCAAATTGAAAGAAAAGGAAAAAGGGAACTACCAGTTAAAACTTGTCTGAATTCTCTGCTGTCCATGGAGGAAGGTCTGCTGCAGATATGGCTCCCACAATGAAAAAAGGCTCAGTAAACACTATTTAATAAACCACCTTCCCTTTCTCTTCTGTTTTGTGAGCCTGGCATGAGGCCTACCAGACTCAGCAGAGAGTTCCTATGGCCCTCTTCAGGGTTTCAGTCCAGATGTTCACACAGCTCAGGAGCTCAGCTCACAAAAGGAATATTTTTAATGTTCTGAGCCCAGGGATAGCAGTACCTGCTTAAGAAATCTGAGCACAGGCCACACCAGATCCTGACTTGTAGATCAGTCATTCAATGGCACAGCTGCTGAAGCAGTTAGAAAAAACAGTACTAAACACTCTTCCTTTCTTTCTCTTCTACCATCTCCAATTTCTTAACTTCCCATACATATGTGCACAAACATGCACATCAAGCTACCAGAGAGACTGTGAAAACAATCAGCAGTAGCATTCTGCAAGGAGGATGCCAGGCAGAAAATTCTGATCCTGTGTCAGGAACAGTATTAGGTGGATAAGGAAGGGAGTCAAGGATGAGGGTTAGGGAAAGGTCAATAAGCAAGCGGTAGGTGAAAGCCAAAGTAAACTGGAATAAGCTTATCCTCCTGTTTGCTTGTTTGCAAGAGTTTTCCTGCACAAGGCCAGGGGAAATTATGAACAGACATGTTTCTTTTCACAGAGGCACATTTCTGCTGGTTCCACTTACGCATTGGAGGACACAGGCCACAGAGAGTAATTAGGGCATTGCAAAAGTATTAATGTCCATATGTCAGTGTGATCTAGGTTAGGAGATTTAACTACCAACGAGTGGCTGAAGCAAAGACCAAACCTCTGCCTTTCAGCTGTCAGGGATACTCTGTGGTAGAGCTGCTGCCTTTGTGACAGAAGGAGAATTTCCATTTTTTTGAGGTTTATTTAAATAGGCTCAAATTGCAAGTTGCTGAATTTGCATGGGGTGAGTAGGACACTCTACCTAGAAAATGGAGAATGTTCACCACTGCTATGCTATACCCAAGCACTGATTCATAGTGTTCTGGGTAATTAAAAGCCTCAAAAGGGAGACACTCATCTTGCTTTAAATGAAAGTTAGGGGAAAAAAGCCCCACTGACATTATCTAAATGAATAAACCCTGCTTTCCCTTTCCTCTGGGTAGGCCTTGGCAGCCTGTACTTGAGTGAACATGTCTTGTTTGGAGATCCAGCCCAAAATAAGTTGCATATTTATCAGTTTGTTCTGACTTGTAGATCAGTCAAACTTCTTCAGTGTCCACCTTGGATTCAGGAGAAAGTTACAGTTGAAATTATTTGAGAAGAAGGAAGGACTATAATACCTGAATAAAAATTGAGTGAGGAGGGAATACTGTATCTCTTTCAT
This sequence comes from Xenops minutus, assembly GCA_035221455.1. Taxonomy (NCBI): domain Eukaryota; kingdom Metazoa; phylum Chordata; class Aves; order Passeriformes; family Furnariidae; genus Xenops; species Xenops minutus. Next base: position 28,232,458 of record JAWWEE010000085.1, read on the forward strand.
AATATTTTTTCCCTATTAGAAGAGATGCTACTGGAAAACACAGAACTCACAAACACACTGCCTTCTCCATAGTGCGGATTTCTTCTGCTTACCTAAAAATATGATAAATATCCTCTAAAATTTCTTATTCAGGAAGATATTGAGATGTTTGCCCAAACTAAGTTCCATTGAACAAGTGCAACAAAGAAGATTCATTGAAGTAAAATACTTAATTTAGGTATATAATGGAGTGTCTGAGATTGTTCTCCTTTTTGTTGCCAGCTGAAAGTCTGTATTTGCTTTCAAATCTCTTCCATGTACTTAGGAAATTTTTATTGTTCCCAGGACAAGGACAAGCAATGCAAGTTCTGACAGACAAACCCTGATTCTCTTACAAGATTGTGAGACTGAGAGGGCATGATGCTCTCACCACATCAACTACAGAGACATAGCCAAACACCAAATTTCAGAATTAGCTCTTCAGATGAAAAGCCAGATACCTGATCATGAGAATCTGTGTTCAAAACAAGCCTGTCTGTGTACAGAATTTGTGTATGTATTAGCAAGTCAGTATCTCCTGTAGAATTTGGTTTATCTTATCCAGTTACTTGATATCTGCAGCGCTGTATTGAGAAGCCCTCTGTACCTGTGTCTGCAAAAGGCAAAAAATAAACAGGGAGAAAGAGATTTCTCCCAACCTCCTAGCATCAAGGGATACCACAGACTGCTGTAATATTAATTAGCTCCTTCACAGTACTGGAGAAGCATCCTCATTTCATCCTTTATAGTAGGTAGAGACTGAAACCTACATTTTTCAGGTGGAGAAGCAAAGTGGGGCAGAAAAATAAGTGACCTCTTAAAGAAAAGGCAGTAATTTAGCCCAATACATATCAGGCATACTCTGAATTTCTTGATCTCCAGGGCCATAACTAACACTCAGGCCACCACACACTCCCGCACACTGCAGGAAGGGGTGGGCATGACACAGCCACAACAATATGCTGGAAATCCAAATGTGCAACCTGCAAGAACTGCTGGGAATGCAAGAGTTGAATATGGCACTGGGCAGAAAGAGGAGGGTTAGTTAAACAGAGCAGCAAACGTACTTGGTCATTGGCTTCAGAGGAGTTGGGAAGGCCCTCTACCAGAGCACCATGCAATCTCCTGTGGTTTTAACTCTCTGTATGGCAACTGTCTGACCAATTTGCTCTTTCAAGTTAAGCTTATGGCTAATTCCCAAAGTAACATGACTCTTGCTTAGATTCTGAGGCATTTAACTTCTACAGCATCTGAGGGCAGATGACTCATGTCTTCCACAGCTCTGTATGATGTCAGCTGTGTAAGTCATGCATGATTTACTTTTCAAACAATCTTTTATTTATGTCAGTGATTGAACTAAACCAGAAAAACTCTAGTTCCATGGGATAACTAAGATGTCCCTTCCAAGAGCAGATGTGCTCAACAAAAAATGGCTAGTGTGACCCAATCAACATTATAAGAATTACTAATTATTATAAAAAATAATTAAAAAAAGATAATTAAAAAAAATAAAGAGGCCACTGTTCATACTTATTGAACACTCCTTCTTGCTCCGGATGGAAATGAGATTGTTCCTTTTCTATGCTTGATGTGCAGTTGCCTTATTTAACATACATAGTACTATGGCTTATAATAAAAGTTGTGTAGTCTGCAGCTTTTTAATCTTTACATCCATTCAGAGGCATCTACTGGATGTGAGACTATGTACAAAAAAAAGGAATGAATAAGTCTTGGGGTGGAGGTAGGGGAAAGAGGCTGTCAGGAGGGAATGGGAAGCGAAGGGACTCCTAGTGAGTAGTAGAGGGCAGAGGTGGGGAGGGCTGCATGATGGATGGCAAGATTGTAAATCCCCATTGGGCAAAAGAGAAATCCTTTGCAGTACTGTTTGTGCCCATCTAACAGTCTGCAGCTATTACTTCTTGAACATGTCCTGCAGGGGCCCTGGTAGGTATTTGATGACTGTGTCTAGAATGCTCTCTTCTTCCTCCTCCTCCTCATCCCCACAGCCAGGAGGGATTGCCTTCTTTGGGCGTGTCAGACTTCCTTCAGCATTAGCTTCCAGTGCAGCCTGGGCCTCTGCTTCCTTTTCTTCCTTCTTCTTTATCCCATACTGCAGGGGAAAGATAACACATTGTCAGTCACCTGCTTAACAGGATGGCTGATAAAGCCAGCCATCACATGTGGTGCCTCATATTCTGCAGTATGAACATCAGTGTTAATATTCTCATTTTGCTCTTTTACGCAGACACGAAAATTATCCATCCTAACAACCTGTCCCTAGGAATAGTCCAGTGGATAGACAGCTTTCACAAGACAAGATGGTCAGATGCTCAGATCACTCAGAAACAAGCACATGAGAGAAACTGGGACTATGCAGCCATGGGCCTAGTAAAGAGAATATAAGCTCTGTCTCTGTCTTAATGAAGTTTTAGGGTGGCATTCCACTGATGTTGATCCTCTTCTTTTCTGTTAACAGTCTGATGCTCAAATCCAGTATCTGTAATGATTCTGAAATTCCATCTGCAGTATTTTATAGTAAAGGTTTATGGATGTGGCAAAACTTCGGGTAAAAAATAATTACCAACAAAACAAAGCAAAGAGGACAGGACAAACAGGACTGCAGTGAAAATGACAGTTTCAGATATTTTCATGTGGGGCAGATCCTATACCATTTCATCCACAGTTCCTTTGTAAAAGTGGGATAGAAAGACCTCTTTGTGAAAATAAATCTTCATTAGAAACTCAGCTGACCCATACTATTTGAAGAGAAACATACTTAAGCCTGTGAGTAGAATGGATACCTAAAACTTGCTACTTCCACTAAGAATTAAATGCATGCCACTAAGACATTACATGAGTAACCAGAATCTAACTTCAGGATTTTATATTCAAACTGCTAGACTTCATAGAGTAGTAAAGATATGCATGAGTAAATCAGGCTAGGCAGAGAAGTGCTGCAATATCTCAGTTCCCACAGTGACTAGGACATCCTTTTCAATTGCTAGTTTGAAGGCATGTCCAAGGAAAACAATTTCTGCATGACAAAACTTCATCAGGCAACAGTCTTCATACATTTCAGTAACCCTCAGATTTTGCTGCTATTTCCATAAGTATCACTGTTTTGGAAATTATGGTGATACACAGTTAAAAAAGAAATCAACTTAAACTGTCTCATGCAAATCTATAGCCACAAGCATACCTGCAAACTACCCTCTGTATTGTAGAATCATAGAATGGTTTGGGTTAAAAGGTACATTTAAAAACCATCTTAGTCCGACCAACCTGCAATAAGCAGGGACATCTTCAACTAAATCAAGTTGCTTGGAAGCCTACTCTGTTTATTCAGACTAATTCAGATTTCTCAGACTGTTTCCACTTTTTCTGATGATAAATGGAGGTTGAACTTTCTTGGTACTGTGATCATGATGCAGACTTAGAAAGTGTCCCATTTCTCAGTGCCCAGCTGTGCTTTAAGGAGGCCAGATGCATATTTCAAAGATTCTTCTGGTCCCCAGGCTCACAGCTCACAGGCTGGCAGCAACATTCTTCTGCTCAGTCTTTTTATCTTTTAACCAGCTGCCTTCATGACTGCTCACATCTACCTGCTCCTGCCCTATCAGCTCCTCAGCCACCAGTGACCTCACAAGCACCCACACAAGTGCTTGCAATCCTTTCACTTCAGCTGTGTTAGGGAGGCATTTGATCTTTGTGAGGAAAAGGAAAGGCATTCAAGTTTGCTGTAGCAGCTATCAGCTTCAAAATTATTGATTTGTAAAAGCCATTCCTTACCTATGTCTAATTTTAATTGAAGTGCCAAATGGAAATAAGATTGTTACCAAATGTAAATAAGATTGTTCTCAGTACATCAGAGCTATCAAGTAACTAAAAACCCTTTGAAGGCCAGCAAAACATTTTTCATGAATAAGCTTGAAAATAACACTGAAAAGAAAATTAGATATTATTTCAAAAACATTGAAGAATTCTGCTGGTACCATGTACTCAGTATTTCAAGTATCAATAATATGGTACTGCTGAATAGACATGAAGTAGATGCTATTTTCATTATTTTTTCTTTTCCTTTTTTCAATTACAAATAGGCTGAATTGTTTTACAGTAAAGCAAAAAGTGCACTCCTACTGTCATGACTTTCTAATTTCAAAGGGCCGTTAGGTTTGACTAGAAACATTTCCTCCTAAGCATTTCTCAGCAAAGGCAATATTTGTGCGTCCTTTCTTCATCGTCATTAATATTTCAGATGACATCCTGCAAGATTGAAACCAGTAACTTCAAAACACTCAAATCAATTCTTTCAAGCCAAAATATTCATTAAGGACATTTGTCTTATAATTTTTATACCTACTCTGTGCTGGTCAGACCAGACTTCATGAGAGATGTTAAAGACAAATGATGTCCCCATTCACGTCTGAGACAAAGAAAGCATTTGATCAGCTTGTAGTTACAGGGCTATATACCACAAGGGAGATTCAACATAGGACCAGAGACCATGCAGGAGTAATGGCATACAATGCTAGACTACGGTCAGCCTGTAAGGCCCATTCTCTCTCTCATCTCACAGGTGGATGTCTCTAGGTGGTCCCCAGGATAAGTTATTGTTTACTAGCTAAAGTTTGAAAAGCTACTGAGAGTTCTAAATGGTTATCCCTTATCTTGCTTAGTATACTGATTATGGGAGACCTTGCCTATTCTTACACAGCTCTGTTTATTAAATTTCATTCACATTCTAACTTTCAATACAAAAAAGAAACACAAGACACAGAAATCCAAAACCAACCAAACAAAACCCCCCATAACAAAAACAACAACAACAACAAATTTTCAGGCAGACTTGAAAGTATATGGTTAGAAAAGGCACTGAGAGGGCAATATACACACACACCATTCCATCTCACGGGTTAACTTAACCTGAACAAGTATTTTTCTTAGAGACTTCAGCTAATGAAGAACTATCAACTGCTCTGGAACTTAACTACCTTTTACAGTTAAAATATTTCTCCTCATGTCTAGCCTGATTCTTTAAGAAATGCCTTAAACAAAGAAAACATCTGGAAAACTGAAAAGACAGCTACTGGAAAAAAGAGTTATCTTTCATCTGTCTTTTGGGGCTTTATTTATCAGTGTGAAAAGTTCTTTCTTCCCCTTTCTTTCCCAAGTTGGCCATTAGCCCAATTTAGATCTTCCCATCATTAACTCATGGAATTTTCTGCCAGGAATACGTATAGGAGTCAAACAAATTGAGAACACTTCAGCACTGACCTTTAGTTCCACAACTGTGAGAGTCTAGGCTACAGAAAAAAAATCTCCCCTTTTATTTGATTTCTACAAACCTGGAGTCTTTCCACACAATTTCTTTGGTCTATCTGTGAGTGAACAGGCTGTCAAACACAACTTTGGCTTTGAGGTGAAGATGAAGCCATTGTGATGGACTCTGGTGTGGTTTTAATTTTTTTTCCTGATGCTAAAGTATTGATTATAGATGTTCATGCAGTAAGAGTGTTGGTTTGTGTTTATGTGGCAATGGAAACAGCATATATTTCCTCCCCTACATCTATTCTCCATAAGCCTCTGAGTTGGGGATGTGCCAGAATGAGAGAAGGGTTTTCTACATGAGGTGACAGTGCTGAAACCCAGAGCACTGGATACTCTGTTCTCACCACTGTTCAAAGTACAGAGACTACTTTGATGTAGATGTAGGCCAACAATGTGCCCTGGCTTTTCTTCCACCTCAAAACCCCTGATTTCATTCTGTGTGAAATTTGGCTTTTTTTGTTTGTTTTTGTCAGACTGCTTGTCTTTCAAATAATTTCATTTATCCCTGTCTTGATGGGCAGGATTAGTCCTCAGAAAACTTGTGGGGAAGCCTTTTAATACATATGAAAGGAGGATACTATCTTTGTCTCTTAATTTATCCATTTCAGTGCAAGCTCTGCCTTGCACTGTTACAATTACACAGACTGTTTCAGGCAATTCAGACCATGCTGACTCTGGATAATCTCTGTCCCTTATAAAGAATAACGAACAAAGAATCCCAACCTGACACATGGGCAACTATACCAATTTCAAGCTGTGTTAGAGAACGAAAGGTATGAGAGGGAGTATTGGGTATCTCAGTCCCTGTCATGCCATGAATGTATGTGTGGGAGGATCTGTGTGGTATGCGTGTAGGCGTGGGTGTTTTCTTGTCAGCACATGCTGCTGCATGGCTCTGCTGACCTTGTCAATGTGTTAGTGGAAGAGGGCTGATTAATAATGAAAAAGAACACAGTGAAGTCTGAAAGCTGCACTCCTAAATTGCATTGTTCAATTGCGTGTGAGCCAAACAGGAGCATAACTCAGGAGAGAGGTGGCAGACAGAGAGAAAGGAGGAAAATAAAAGAATAAAGGACACTCAAGATGTAAAGGCAGAGCTATGGATATATGAGCAATTTCTGCTTCATGCCTCATCTCTCCTGGAAAAGATGTTCCCAAACCATCTCCTCGGGGGCCCTCAGAGTTTTTCAGACAGCTTTCCAGCAGAGGTTATTTGTAAAGCTGGCTTCTGTCCTTTGAGTCCTTTACTTCATCCAAGGTTCCACCTCCCCACAAGTTCCCTGTTAATTAGCCCTGCTAATTTGTGCTAATTCAGGCTTTCAGCTCTTTCAAAATCACAGCAATTCTTCATTCATGACCTATCTTGTTCCATGTTTTCCAGTATCCTCTTTAGTCTTATCCCTCTGTTTCTCTCAGGGGTTCCCATGGTAGGTACAGAGAGGTCTGCAGTTTTCCTCTGGCACCATAAGCACAGATCAGATGAAGATGTGGATTTCGAATCACTCATTTCATCTGCCTTCCATGAGCATCTTCAGATGACATTGGCTGAATCTGGCTGTTTTCCTTCACCCTTTCTTTGTTGGGATGCATTGCTCCTTAGCTTAGAAGAAGTGATCCTTCCATATTAAACAACTTTCTTGGGCTCCTCTTTGCTTGAAGACTTTATCCCATGGTACTCCACCAAGCAGATTCATGAGAGGCCAAAGTTTGCTCTCCTGATGTCAAATTATAGGAGCCAGGGCACGATCTCTCTGTGATGCCAGAAAGATCATAGCTCTGCAGACATGTGTGCATCTCTAACTACTCTTGTTACTTCACCATGAGTTTGCATAGAGGCAGATGGGAAACATATTTTAGCTTGATCTACTATAGATGCTGATTCTGCTGACATAAACTAGCCATTCTGCTCACTGGTCAACACCCTGGACTATGTTAGGTTGCCCCAATCAAATGCTTTTTTCCCATCACTACATTGAGTTGGTGTGAACTACAATTCACAAATAACAAATTTACTACTCTTTGTAAATCAAGACTATGAGAAAGAACAGACACTTGAGTTTTTCAGAATGTTTTCATTTTCTCCATGTTTGCAAATATGTTATTTTTTTTCCCTTTGTATATGTAGCATCCATATTAAATCAATGCCTTACTGCAATATGATCAGCCTCAGTGAAAGGGAATAAGGTTTTGAAAGTTTCAGGAATGGAGATAATCAAATTACTACTGACTAGCAAAGTCTTCTCTCTTGTAATCAGAGAATCTCCAGAGTAAGCAGAGAATATCTGACTTATGAAAGAACATGTGATCAGAACCTCCAAAATACTGATTTTAGGTACCTGGAGGGCTGACTGAAATCAGTGCACTGACTCATGACCACAGGGCCCAAGATAAGTACAGTACATATTGTACTCCTAAGCCTGTTAGGCCCTGTGGAAAATCTCTCCCTCAGAACCCAACTTGCAGCTTCAGTTAAGAAAATCTGGGTCAATTCTACTCTTCAAAGCAGCTAAAACAGGATAAAAAGAAAGAAGTTATATATTTCACAGTAACAATTACAGTTTAGTTGCTTGTAGGTTACAGTAAAAATACAGTTTTGCTCCATGATCACCAGGATGGGGTCAAGCTGCAGAAGGTTCCCATGAGAACAGAGGAATTTTCAGTGATGCAGAGCAGATGTGCTCCCAGTCAAAGCAAGTTATGATTTCTACTGTTTCCAAAGTCTGCATTTAGTTTTCTACAAGAAAAACTTCCCAGAAGCCAATGGCAGTGACTTGGAAATGCACAAATACAGTTGCTTGTACAGATTTAGAAGAATTTATGTTACGGCTCTGTATCTGACAGCATAAATAAATCCATACAATATATCTCTGTTTATGTGCACACTTCTCAAGATCAGAACATGAAGTATAAGATGCTCATCCTTCTTCCTGCCTCCTGCAATTTTTTGTTTTGCCAAGTAAAAGCCTTTCTTTTAGTACAAGGCTGGTAAAATTATTTCCCCAGAACACTGCAGGTTAGACATAACTATTTCTTTCCCATAGCTTCTGTTTATCATATGTGAAAGATCTTTTTTGTTGTAGGGTGTTTTTTGTTTGTTTGTTTGCTTTAGATTTGTGGGGTTTATTGTTATTTTTGCATTATTTAATCTTATTTTGAAAGATCTAGTCTAGTCAGTGTGTTTCTACAAGAACCTAATACAAGTGCTCCAGTGGATAAGGAGTGGTTCACTGCAGGATGAGGAGAGTTTTTTTGCTTAGAGTGCAAAGCTTACTGAAGATGCAGATAATTGCCAAAAGAAATATACTTTGTCCTCTCAAGGGGAACAGGGAATTCATGGTTTGCTCCTGAGCCTTAGAAATTATTATTATACTGCATTTCTAGGTTTGTGCTTTATAAGGTTTAGCATTCCATTGCCTTATTGATCACAAGCACTTTGTCAGATTTGAGCTTAAAGCCAGCTGAAAATTCAACACTAAACAGCTAATTCAATTAAAGTTCAGGTCTTGGTAGATAAACTACAAGTTCTCTGCATCTCATCTCTTTGTAAATTTCTGGGAAGCCCCTAAAAGGCAATTTTTTTAAAAAACAGTTTCTGAATACCGGTTTTGTTTCTAGCATGTTGCATTCATTTCTCTGGGCACATGTCAGCTCTCACTATTATGAAACTTTAGGTTCTCCTTGGCTTTTTGTAGTACATTAAAAAGTGATCTTGAACATGTTGGTGTTACCAGCAAAGAAAAGTGGCAGGTAACAGAGCTCATCACAGTAGATGGAGAAGGAACTTAGAAAGGATTCTGGAAGTGATACCCTTGTACATGATTGAAAATATGCTCCAGCTAAATTTATGTTTCCTGTAATTTACTGTAATTCAGCACTGTGAGGGACAGTTGCATTCAACTGTCGTCTTCCATTAGACGTTGGATTTGAAGGAAAAGAAAAAGATGAGCTTCTATCTAAACAAAGTCAAAGATCACAAACATAACAATTGTTGCAAAAGCAAAAAAAAAAAACAAAAAACAAAAAACAAAAAACAAAAACACACGCCAAAAATGTTAGAATAGAGCCAACTAACTGTCCCAGATAGAAAAGCAGCACTCATACCACTACTGCTGAGAATCCTGACTAACCTGGAAATAAAATAGCCCCCTAGACCAATATTGAGGTATGCATCTGCAATTCTCAGTTTTCTCTGAGAACAATATGGGAGACAATTTTTACTTCATGAACAGAGAATTTAAATAAGATTTACCTTTCTATTGGGGCTGCTGTGAGTCTGTTCTGAAACAGTCATTGCTTACAATGGTGTTGCACTGAAATATAACAAGTTGCTTTCATGCCATTTTCATAAGCAATACTGTCCTCAGTAACCCCCTTAAGACGGATAGGATGAATTTAAGATGGCAATGAACTGCCTCAAACTTTTCAGGAGACTTTTCCTTCAATAAACTACACCAAAGATTTCGATGCTGACTTTGTTGACAACACAAGATAATGTAATTCAGCAATAGTAAGAGCTCGAGAAATATCAATTAGGTGATTATGTTTAGTCCTTGCTTTGAGAGTATTTAATTGTTCTCATAAATTCCTTGAGAATTCTTCTGCGTGGAATAAATCCTGCCATGCCCCATTGCAGTTAGGATCTAATTAGCACACCCACTCTGCCAGTACATCTGTGGAGATCAAGGCATTGTCACAAGCTGAGAGCCAAGACTCAGTAAAATCAAAGGTAGTTAATCAATTAGTTTCAACCCTTTGACATATGCTTCCCTCTGAAGTACAAAAAGTACTTTTCAATCCCATTAACTGGCAACAGAGATGAGAACTCTGACATCGAAATGCTTTAAAAATAGGAAGGACACTTCTGACATCCAAAAAGAGCAAGTGGGAAATTATGAGTGTTTATTCATATGCTGTAGCTCTTTAGAGTGACATGAAAAAATGAAGGGCAAATCACTTATTTTTCTCTAGCCCTTTTTGATTTGACACACCAGCCTCTTCCTTATGTAATTATAGGTAGTTTTCTTGCTTACCAAAAGACTAGGAAACTCATATTTGTAGTGAATGAAAGTTGGTAAAAGAAAATATCTGGTCCATCTTAACAATCCACCTAAACAGCAAAAATGGTGTTACAGTGCTAGAAGGACCCACTCAGGCTATATTGTGCTGCAAGGCTGGGTTCCTGTTACAAATGTGGAAAACAGCTTTCACCTGTAAACAGCCACTGCCTAAGAAAACTCAGAAGATTTTAACAGCAAGCAACCAGCTCGGGCTGATAGCTCAAAATCCACACTGGAGATGAGTTGTTGACCGTTTCTCATCCTTTCTCCTAACTAGCCGTGATCAGAGAACAAATGTTTAGCATTGTCAGTGATATGTGAGCAGGGGTAGATCCCACAAAATTCACAACCCACATTTAGCTAAGAGTTGTACAGCGAAATGGAGAGATGAACTTTGCGTAGATGAGCTCGCTGTCTCTATTGTACATTTCTCACAGGCATGCCTTTGTTTTATTGAAACAAAACAAAGGCATTTGTTATAGTTTCAAAATCTTTCATGGAATTTTTTTGTCCCTTACCAAAACAGCAATTTGATGGCTGGGAGCCAGAGCAGAGTGGCTTGTTGGAAACAGCTTTTCCAACACCTGCCCAGGCGAGCTGGGGAGAGTTGTCCCTACACCGATGGGTGGCTGATAGCCCTGCATACCACTGTAATTGCTTGGCAACATGGAGGGGGACCACAGTTTTTTTTAATTTGTTTTTGTTTGTTTGTTTGTTTGGGGGGTTTTGTTGTGTTTTTTTGTTTGTTTGTTTGTTTTGTTGTGGGTTTTTTTTTGTTTTTGTTTTTTTATTCCTTTCTTTCAGGCACTTCACTTTTCCCTGGCTTGGAAAGTGGTGGGAGAGAGATTTTCCCATGCTCATTTTTGCCCCGTGCCTCTGGTCCCAGCCATCGCTTAGCTGGGCTCACAGCAGCACTGCAAGGGGGCCTGGCTCAGCCCCAACTCCACACGTCCCGCTGGGCTCACTGGGGGCTGGTGCCCACTGCAGAGGAGTTTCTAACCCCCAGCGCCTTGGGAAAGAGTGAGTGGGTGTTTGAGACACCCATGGGAAAGGCCCCACAGCGCCCCCTGCTGGCCGGGGGAACATCACACCACAGTGCCCCCTGCTGGCCGGACTGGGCCAGGGCCCACAGCGCCCCCTGCTGGCCGTAACCGCAACTGAGCTGAAGAACAAGAACAGGACAGTGCTGTTTGAAAGTTTGGGTTATGGTGTTGCTGTTTGTCCTGTTCTAGTTTTGTTTTAGATATACAGGTAAAGAACTGTATTTCCCTTTTCTGCATTTTGTGCCTGGAGCCTCTTAATGTAAAAATAATACCTTGGAGGAAGGAGCTTTCTTTTCTTTCTGCCCCCAGAAGGCTCCCGTCCCCCTTAGCAGACATTTTATCTTGTTAAACGGAGACAGCATTTCATCTCACTCCTAACAGTTTCAATTTACTAAAGTAATGAAAGGAGCCTTTTCAAAGGAGAGCAGTTACTATAATAATTTTCAGAGATTCTTGAGGTCTTCATTGGGATCTGCAGTTCTTCCTGACCTCTCCATATATGCAGGGCCTCATAGCAATTCAGACAGGAGGATATGGAACAGCTTAAGTATTAAATTCTAGCTGGATGGAAGCATTCATCCTCCAGACACTGAGTCATAACAAGAGTAAAAAGCCCATTTTCTTTCTCTCTCAATCTAATTGAGTGCTTTTTTGATGATACAGCAATGAATGGGATCTTTTGAAGTGGCATGTTGTTTTTTTATTGTGTCCATGTCAAAAAGCAGCAGCTTAAAGCACTTACTTATGTACTAACTGATACCCAGCCATGCTCATGCTATCCTCCTCAAGCTAAGCAAACGAAGGCTCACTCTATATTTTCATACTGCCTGAGAACTTTGACATCATTAATGAGGATGAGGTCAGAGAGAGATTTTAAATCACATTGTATATGACATCAAGTGGCAGGGAGTGTTGGAAGGAAACACATCAGTAACATCAGCACTAAGTGTGACCATGCACATCAACATGCTCAGCTGATCATGCTGTTCTGTGTCCCAATCACTATTTAGTATCTTCCTATGATAAAATATCTGTGCATGCCTAACAAAGCCATGAGCAAGTAGAAATGGTATTACTTCAGAAATTTTCATCACTTCAGGCCATTAATAAACAGTTATTCTTCAAATGTAAAAAAAAAAAAAAAGTCAAATATCAATTAAGAACACATTTCACTGAACTTTATTTTGGATCACATGAGCTGGTTTTGATCAGCTGGTGGGGATTTTTGGCCAGCTTATTTTGGTAAAGGCCCTAACTATACAAAGGGCTGCTAAAACCTGGAATCTTTTCATGCAGTAGCTTTTCCTGAGAAGCTGAAAGAAAAAACACTTTAAATCTCAGTGTTTGCTGCCACAAGAGAGGTCCCGTGTTAGTGGAAGTGTGTCTTTTGCTAACAGCTGAGTACTTAAAAAATGCCTACCGCGCAAGCACACGCAGAAGAAGCTAGCACAAATGCAGCACCACAACAGGAAACTTTGATACTGAGAGAAGGAATACTGTTGCCTTTGAGAAGCACCTGAAAGGAAGGGCTGCCTGTATGCAGAACAGAGAAGCCACTAATAAACTCAGCCCAATCTAGAGCCAAGACAGAACAAACAAATAGGAAAACCAGAAATTATACTCTGTGTCTGAGCTGGCTGAGATGCAGGAAGGAAAGGAGATGTTGTGTCATGCCCACTGATGGACAGCTCCTGGCACCATGTCAACAGGTCAAGCAAGTATATTACCCTGTGATTACCTTTCACATCTTGCTTAGCAGATGCTGATGTGTATGAGTTCTAGCACTTAATGCTCTTGACCTGATGTCCTTTGAGGGTGGAAATGCATCATCTGCAGAATTTTTGTCAAAGGGATTTGTAGAATATGGGAAGATAGGAAGTTTGCACATTGGCAAAAAAATAGTGTGCAGATTTTTAAGCTGGGCAAAAGCTTCTATTTATGGAGTACTTTCAGGAAGAATCGCGAAAATAGTGTGCTTTTCTTTTTTTCCTGATAGAAAATTCCCCTCATTTATATGTTCATATATTCTGGGTGTTATTACTGGTAACAGCTTGCCTGTCACTTTCCCAACATGGCAGCTTCCTCAGCCTTGGGTCCCGCTCTTGTTTGACTTTGTTTTCTCCACAGAAAGAAGCTAGCCCCTCCCACACATGTGTCAGGGGGAAAAAGTACAAGCCTTAGAGACACACAGTCTCTGATTGTCTGAAGACAAAAGCAACTTACTGACAGCATGATCATAGCTGGCTCTAAAAGCACCTGCTTGCTCTCTAGATTACCCATCAATATTCCATCACACACCTGCTTCCCAGTGCAGACACTGCAAGCCTGAGGACACTGTGCTATTATTCAGTAATGTTGTGTGGAAATGTTATTTGCCTGGTTGTTCAGGCTTGTATTTGGAAAATTACTTTTCTGGGGTGCTAACTTCATCAGCCTTTATCAGAGCAGGTGTGGGGCTCCCAAGAGAAGAAGGTGCCAACTCATGCCAGAGGGGAGACGGCTACACTGCAGACAATGAAGAATGTAAGAAGCAGGAAGATGATTTGCTTCAATAAATTAAATTAGAAGACACTAACAAGATTTTTTCTACTTTGCCTTGTGGCTTTTCCTGCTGTGATATCATCTGAAAAGTATATTCAAAACAAAAAGCAAAAACTCCAGACACTAGAACAATTGCCCTCTGAACCATGCCTTAAAAACACAGGGCATTTCTACAGTACAAGAGACAAAGTCTGGGAAGCAACATGGTAATGGGTTTATATGTCCAGGTGCTGACAGCTGGGGTCTAAGAGGGGTGACCTCTAGGATAAGAGCTCTGGACAGCAACGTGGATAGAAGACTGGTTTAAGGCCATGATTAGAGTAACTAAGACAATGATACAGCATGATGCTCTCCCGTTTTGGGCACTCCTCTCCACAAAGGTATTGCAGTGAACCTGGTAATAGAACAAAAGACTCCTCATGTGTGAGCACTTGCTCATAAGTTGATAGCTACAAGTTAAGTATCTGTCTTAAGCTCGTCTAGTCAGTGGGGAGAGATATACGCTGTGGAAAGTAATACATTCCCTTCTAAGCCATGTACCTGGGACACCATCCTTTGAGGTGCACATTTCTCCGTACTGAGTACCAAGGAAGAATTGACCACCAGCTCAGGTGGAGACAATGAACAGTTTAATAGCTAAAGCTTGATAAGAGAAACTCATTCATGAACCTGGTTATCCCTAAAATTATACCAGGTATTCCTAAGGTTTTCTTCTCATCTGAATGTATCTTTCTCCGACTCTCAACTCTGTAGGTGGCCACTGTGAAGTTCTTTAATTTTTTTAAAAAGAGACTTAACTACCCATTCTAATTCTGACTGATTCACTAAAGTTAGAAAGCACCAAGGCCTTTCTTCCTTTTTCTCCCTCTCTCTCTCTGTCTCTCTTACCCTACCTCCCCTTATGCACAATCAATTCCTTCTGCAGAAATGGACACAACCTGGGAATAAATTTGGGTTCTCTTAATGAAAACTGGTAATAGCTATGAGAATCACTGTAGCATATCTCAGTGAGTTTCAATGTATATTATGTCACACACTACTATTTTACAGCTAATAGCTAGTAAAAAGAAAAACAGAATCTTTTAAAATTAAGGCCAAACTACTTTAATTCAGTGCTGATTGAATATACTTTTTGGCTTTCTCAAATATGGACTCAGTTTAAATGTAGTTTCAGGATAGTCTTCCTGCAATTCTCATTTCCCTCCAAGAAGACTATTTTGTTGCATAACAGCCTCTAGCTTTTTTTTAAATGTGGAGCATATGTCTTTGAGCAAACTAATGATCAGTTTCACTAGCTTTCCTGACTAATATGAAAAACCATCCACAGAGTTAATGGGTTCCTAGTCAAGATGATAATATTCTCCACCTGCACCTCAACTGAGAGATCATGGCCAAAATTATAATTTCAGCAGGCAAAAGTACAGCAGGAATAGATGAACTCTTACAATATTAACGCTGATGCCACTCTTAACTATTACTATCACTATCGCTATCGCTATCACTATCACTATCACTAACTATCCCTGTTACTCTATGTCATCTGTGGACCTTTTGCAGTGATGCTGCTAAACTAGACAGTTCCTGCCAGGGTAAGGTCAAGGAACAAGCTAACATCGTTTTTCTCTGCACATCCTGAGCCACAGTGCAGTAAGGGTTATGTCCCAGCAGCTCTTCTCCTTGGGTATTGGTCTGTCACCACTATTCTCCACAATTTGAGGCCCTCCCACACTGACTCTTTTATGGGAGTTTAAGAACAACATATTAAGCTTTGCGTGGTTGCAGGGTATTTAAATCTCATCAGCCAGTCAAAGTTTTGGAGAGAGAGTGTTGGCGGTGGACACGACCATTCTTTAGTCTGTAGGAGCACTTGCTCACTAAAAAAAGTTATTATTCAACCAATTGTAACATAATTAGATACTCTGCTGACAGTCCATTGTATCTATTCAAACACATATGCATACAGCTAACTCTACAGTCACAGGAAAATTTGAGTTCTACCTTTATTTGGACTCAGCAAAGAACTGAGTCCTGGAAGAAATGCCTGCTAACTGGTTCTCTTCCTCAAAGCTGTAGTGCAGAGCTGGGACAGCATATGCTTAGAGAAACGTTATGGTGCACAATCTTCCCATTCGGGGTGTTTTCAAATTTTAAAGATTTTTGAAAAATCAAGTGACTCTTCAATGTTTAGTGACATCAGTTCTTTACAAACCCTCATTTGTCTTTTGTGTCTCTTTTCTAGACAAAACTGAAATGTGCTATGAATGGTGTGTGCATGTCATGACTACTGTTAATTTACAGTTGGTAAGCCAAGCTCAGAAACTCATCAGCTCTTTGTTACATTTTGGAAATATATAATTACAGAATAAAAACAGTTCTTGACACTTCATAAAATACATACCAGATAAACATAAAATATATTCTATATATTTACTATATTGTTCTTTATAATTGAGTTAAGCATTGCCATAGTGAAATTTTACTGAGTTTACTTCACTGGTCTGAAGACACAGGTCAGAACTGACTTCCTAAGTTTCCAGATGTATTTATTTCTAGTTGCTGTGCTTATTTCTTACTGATATGATTTAACCAATGTCATTTCTCAATTTACATTTTATACATATTAAAGGCACTGGGGCTATATTTTATTTATTACTTTGTGTCCTCTGATCATAATCCAAACTTTCATTTCTTAATAAAAGATTCCATTTTCAACAGTGATTTCAAGCTAAGTTAATGCTCCAAAAAAGATCAGTCCGTTCCAATTAACATTAATTAAAGTCTCTCAGTGATTTCTCTGAGCAGGGGATCAGGTTTGGGACTGTCTTATTTCTTCTTCTCATCTCTATTAAATTAATTAATTTGTACAAATATTACTCTGCTAACCGCTTCAGAGCATTTGCACAAGGCAGTCTGTTTTGCCTAGTTTGCCAAGGATCTAATGTACATGACTGTTTGTTTTTCTCCACACCACATGAATAGTGTCTCAGCTGGATTTCTTCTCTTCTTACAGTATTGGAAATCAGTGGGATTATCTTCTCATGTTGAAAAGCCGTACAGTTAAGCAGACACAGGGATTCAATGAACATGGATTTTTTCCAGCTTTGCCACTAAATTGCTGTGCAATCCTAATGATGTCACTTCAATAATTTTGTCTCCATGTTGTCTTTTTTTCTGCTACCCTGAGCTCTTTATGACCAACTTTTTTGACCTTCTCTTGCACCAGAGAAGTCAATGGTAGTTTTGCTATTGGCTTTAACAAAAATTCAGAAGGCCCAACCCTTTCACTGTTCTGAAAGAAACCTTCTGTGACTGATTTTTTTCTTCCTCACTGAAATTGTTCTTTATTTAAAAAAATAAAAAAGGTTGCAAACAGAGGATTAATTTATCTGTTTTAGTACAAAAAAACAGTATTTGCTGTCAATAAGTCCTCATCTGACAAGTTATTTCAATGTTAAAGAAAACTACTTCCTGAGATAAGGCTGCATCATCAGGCCATGAACATTTGGTTCTTCTGTAGCTAGATCAAACCTCTTTCAAACTGATGTATTTCCTTCAAAGGTCTTCACCATCGATGTTTTCAGCAGCATTTTCTTCTCTGACAATGGGTTGATGGGACATTCAAAGCTACCCACAACACATTCTTTTTGCTGAACAGCAATTTTGCTTTATGTCTATAATGCTCCCTTGACCAGGAGACATGCTTTACACAGTCAGTCTAAATTTGCCTAAAATTCATCCTGCACCGGCCTGTCCTCTAGGAGAGGGAAGAATTTGGGCAAGGGAGGCTGCAAGATTTTACTCCCTTCCCTCTCCTCACTCCACCAGGAAAGGGGAAAAGCAACCTGAAACCCACCCATATTTCAGAAAATTCAGTGATTCAAGTCTGTTACCATCAATAGTTTCGGGGGTAGCTAAGTGAAGGGGAGTCATTAGCAAGCAGAGCTATGCTTCTACCCATCATCCAAAACACAATTTAAGTGTTTCATTCTTTCCTTTAATTGTCAGAGAGAATGCAAGGCAATTTCCAACTGTAGGAAACATTTTTATTATCAAAAGCCTTTCCCTCCCCCCCTTTTCTTTCTTTTTAAAATAATATATCATTTTAATGAGGTTCAACAATGGTTCTCAGTAAAGCTGCAATTATTGAAAGAATTGGATCTGCTTTTATTTCCATCACCAAACACAGGCTTGATGGCTGAAATGAAATCCACAGCCTTGTTTTGGTCCCATAATGATTCACATGAGTTTTTCATAGGATATTATCACTTGCTTTTATTCTGTCCTGCAGAAAGGAAAGTAGATTTTCTGCTCTTTCTATACACAACAGTCTATCTCCTTAATAAAAAAATTCATTAGGTCTAGGGCCAGGGACTAATTACCCACAAGACTTAAAAGCTATCTATTTGACAAGGACTTTTTATTCCTTTAATCTGTATTTCAGGCTAATAATTCAGAAGTGATAATATGTCAAGTCTAAGAATGTCCCGTTATATTAAAACCAAACTTCTAACCTTGTACAAGAATCATTTCTTCCAACCTCAGATTGCCAAATGCAAGCTCACTGGTACTATCTATATTTCTCTTCCTGATGTATCCACCCAATTGGCCCAATATCTACTATCTACAGTATAAGTCACCTAGGTTTCCTCTTTTCACATCAGTGCTGTTATCTAGCATCATTTTTGGCTGTGGATGACTTTGTAGAATTTTCACCTCATATGCATTGTTTGTCTCCTGTAACTGGAAAAAACCCGACATTCATCATTATTAACAGTTGTGCAGAACTCATTTAAAAGCTGATTTATATTATTTGAAGTATTCTTTCTTAGGGCATTTTTTAAAACATTTTATTGCCTTTAATTCTCCCAGTTCTAAAGTTCTGCTTCTGCACTTTCTCTTTCTTTACAAATTCTATTTTATGATACTTTTTATGGTACATTTTATGACCTTTATTGCATTATTTGTCCACATTTTCTGCATTCCATATTTTCTATTTTTAATGCTGACTTTTTTCCTCCAAGACTATCACGATTTTTGTATAATGTGGGAATGCATCTGAGAAGTGTTGATTCTTCAACAGTTTTAAATTATTAACTATATTTTCCTAGTTAAATATTATCTTTGAGCTCATTTATCCCATTATTGTTTTGAACTTTCTACAGCCACTCATCAGAACTACCAAATAATTGTCACCTGCTTATTTAAAATTAGCTTTGCAAACATATTCAGGCCATGAGCAGTTGCATCTGAGACTCATCCACCCTTAAATATTGAGATGATTCCTACACAGCTGTCAGGATGAGGTCTAATGATAGAATTTCCTTGTGAAATCAACACCTCTTGAGTAAGGAAAAGTATTTTCAAGGATGCTTCTAGTCCTTGTAGTATCAGCTATGCAAAGTATTTCATTTCAGTTGAAGTCTCCCATGAAAAAAAATTTTTTCTACACTTTTTAGGTAAATATTTTAGATCCCTGAAGAGCTGACTATGCAGTTCAATGTTGCAACACAGTTAGCTGTAGCAGACACAAATTTACAGCCCATCCCATATGATAAGCATGAGAATACTGGTTGTCATGGGTTTCTCTGATTAGGTGGTTTTTTTTAATAAGAGGAAGATCAGCTTCTGATGGAAGTCTCTGGAAGTTTCCCTCCATCCTATAGAGCAGAGCCAATGAGGGCCAGCTCCGAGGAAAACT